>JAQFVV010000075.1:1264939-1906189 GCA_028023455.1 Epiperipatus broadwayi
CATACATAAATGAACTAGTGATGTGTGTGATTAAATTTCAAATGCTATGTAATACTTTAATGTTATTATGTGTGTGCATGAGTTAATATGTGCGTGATCATTATATCAATATTTATTAGTTAAATTAGAGTGTTCTGTTATTAAATCTATAGGAATATTTAAACTATTTAGAAATGTTAATTTAAAATATGAGTGTGTTTTATTAGAATTATAAAATGTTTAAATTTAGTAAATAAATGTTAGTTAATAAATTATCTTTAAAATTAAACTTTATTTGTCGGTCAATTCTTTTTATCAATTCTTTTACCAAATTCTTTTTATCAATTCCTTTTAACAAATTCTTTTATTAATTCTTTTAATCAGTAATTAAGTATAATCTATTAGTGATTACAAACAGCTGAGCTAGTCGTGGATTTAGGCATTGGGTTAGTGGCCATTGTTCAAAGTGCGTTATTTATTCATCCTTGAATAGATAGCTGGCGCCCGTGTTTATACACAAACAAAAAGTGCTTTGAACTTGGTGTTGAACTCAACAGTCGAGAAGAAGTTATGTCCTGGAAATGTAATGTTAGTTATATACTTTATAGCTATCGTTTGGGCATACATACTCTCCGAGTATGTTCTTCTCTGCCTAAGAGACCGGTGTTTCGAATACACATATTCGAAACGGTTCAAATGGCTAGACCCAACTTGGGGCTGAACCTAAGAAACAATAGTAAAAAAATACTTTGTTCTTGTTGAAAATAAAAATCTAAAAAGTTAAATTACGTATGTAAAAGTCTTTTAATTTTAAAAAAAAGAATTGACCGAAAACTTTTTTTTTTTCGAAATGAAAAGAGATTTTGACATTTATGCTATCAAATCAGAGACAGCTGATATTTGGGTGGAGTTAAAGCATTAGATTGGGTAGAAAAATGGACAAAAGGGGTGGTCAGCATATGTTTCCATTTTACTCAGAAATAAATAAATAAGCCATATATTAAATTTAGTGAAATAAAATATTGTTTTATAAATGGAAAAAGAGAAAGAAATGTCTGAGACGCAGATGCTGAAAATGATGATAAATATGATGGAAGAAATGCGTCAAGAATTCAGGCAAAGTCATCAATAATTCATTGCGGGAATAAGAGAAATAAGATGTGAAATTAAAGGAATGAGGAGTTAAATATAGTTCGTCTTTCTTTTTAATGAAATAATTTATCAACTGTAAAAGCATATTTTCGAAAAGTCTATCGGAGTAATTTTAGTTCAGGAGTTAAATATAGTTCGTCTTTGTTTTGAAATAATTTATAGAAAACAGTAAATAGCGGTTTATTTGCTATTAGATTTTAGATTTTCTTTTAAGAAGTTAGTATTGCGAATTTAATTTGTGTCGAAAATGGAAGACAACGAAGAAAGCGACAGGGCGGCATTGGTAGAAGACAGTCCTGTCTCATTCAAAAACCCTCGAATTGTAGAAAAAGAAGAGAGTGAGTCACAGATGATGATGAAGATGTTGATGAAGTTGGTAATAGGCATGGAGGAAATTAAGCAGGGCCAGCAGGCAATGAAGAAAGAAATTAGTGAAGTTAAACAGGGCCAGCAGGCTATAAAGGAAGAAATGAAAGAAATGAGACGAGAAATAATGGGAGAAGTAGAAGAAAGTCAGGAAGTAGACGTCATAAAAGATATAGAAATTGAAGTAGCACAGGATAGTGCTAAGACAGGGGAAAACATAGATCAAGAAATAGAAGAGAGACATAAGTTCAAGGTAGAAGATAGCGTTGAAAAGTTTTTACAAAAATTTAAAAAGGTTAAAGTAAAAGTTCGTGTTCATTTTAAACGGAGATGTAAATCAAAGAGAAAGTGCAAGGAAAAATATTCACGGTTAGGAAAAATATGGAGGTCTGTGAAGCTTAAAAGTTTTCTAATTTACAAGGCAGAAAATAGAATGGAGAGAGAAAGAGATAAAGCAGCAAACTTTATAGATGTGAGGATATGGAGCATAATTTATGTTAGTGAATTAGTAGAAAGAAAGAAGGAACCACCGGACATATTTAAAAGATAGTAAACGGGCGGAATAGTAAAGGAAATAAACAAAAAGGACTGGAAATGGACAATGAGCAGGAATATGATTATTCTAATGTCAATAATTTAAGAAGTTTAAATCTGAAACTTCTATTTAAAACTAAAATAATAAAATTAAAAATAACTGAATAATAAATTAAATGTTTGAAAGCAATAATAATAATGAAGGCTTCGCAAAATAAAAGATTTTTTTTTCCTCCACGCACATATTAATTAAGGAAATGTTTGTAAATAAACAGTTCAAATAAATAAAAATCAATAAAATCAAGTTAAATAAATGGGTCAAATTAAGGATTTAGAAATAATATTTGTAGAATTAAATAAATGAATAAAATAACGGAAATACATAAAATAAAAACAAGTTAAATAAATAAGTATAATATATCTGTAGAAAATAAATCAAATATTCATAATAAAGCAAAATAGTTTTTTGTTCTAAGTACATGCACGTTAATATATCAGTTAAAGTAATGGGTTAAAAGTAATATCGTAATATAAATAAATATGTTAAAGTAATGTTCATGTGTATTTAAAATAATATTGTAGGATTAGTGATAAATAATATAAGGTCAATCTAAGTTATAGTAGGAGTGTATAAGGGTTTGAATCTAACGGGAATGAGGGTAGTATAGAAGTGTTTTAGTTAAGGTTAAGTTTAAAGCTCTCGACTGGGTAAATTCTAGTACCCGTAACGGATTGGCCAGGATCATTCCTCTTTTAAAAAAAACGCACTGGCAACAACCAGAGTAAGTCGAGAGTCACTTTTCAGGGGAGAATCCCCATATCTCGTACCTCGTTTTCCAAAGCATAAGTCGGAAATGGACAGTTGAAAATTCCTGCCATTGTAGCTGCTTAGTCAAAGTCCGATCAAGAGAATCGGCAATCGTTTTCCAGGGCGTAAGTCGAAAATGGACAGTTGAAATTCCTGCCATTTGCAGCCACCTTTTCTTAGTCAAAGTCCGATCAAGAGAATTGGCAGCCGAAGTTTCATTTATAAAAGATCCCTGTGCCACAAATTTAGTTTGTCCTCGTGGTCATTATCCAGGACAAACATTGTAAGCAATGATACCGGCATAGAAAAAAGAAAAGCATAATTGGAGATTGCCCTTAGCATGGAAAAGGAAAAGATACCAAAAAGCAAACTTAGAAAGAATAATAAATTAAGATTTAATGTTGTCAGAGATAAAATGGTCAAAAATGATGCATTTTACTCTCAAAAGGAAGGGCGGTGTAATGTACCTATATTGATATACATATAATTGTTATCTAAAATTATTATTAAAGTAATCTTTCGTAAAAAAAAAAAAACCATAAAATTAAATGTTGAAGAGTTTATTCAGTTTGTTTTAGAAAAAGATAGGAATTAAATAGTTTTTATTAGTATTCGTAAAAATATAAATATACAAATCTCTTTTCATTCAAGTTTAATTAAAGAAAAAACAATGTTAAAACTAAATAGTAAATTGTATTAAAAATATATGACCATATATATGTGCGATTGTCAACAATAAAATAAATGTTATTATAAAGTTAAAGAAGATTATTATTAAAAAACACGGCAATGGTTATTAATTAAAATATAAAACAACATCTCTGCATGGCTATTACTAATTAAGCAATCTTCCAAAACATGTTTATCAAATGATTATCATTGGAATTTGACAACAGATCTTTGCCGGAGATATCAGAAAGACAACAAGGCGCAGGTATAAATAGACTTTTTTTTATCGGACAGTAATTCAGTTCCACAAATTAATTGAGTGAGATCAGTTCACAAAGTTATTAAGAGAGTGCAGTTCGGAAATTAATTGAGTCAGTTAAGAAACAAAATGCAGTGGTGAGAATATTTTGGAACGCACGTTCACCTCCAGCCCAGATGTCCGAGAAAACAGCAGATCTGCCCGTGAAATAATGTCAGCTTAACATCTTAGAAAATCTCCGTCAGTATCTATTTGTCTCCGATAGTAATAATCGTGAAAATCAGGAAACTCAGCAAGGAAACGTCCCAGCCGGCTGGAAGCATTCATACTGGAACCATTCATACTGGAAGAAACAACAAACAAGAAGAAAACAAAGTGTTAAATCTACGTTTAAAATCCTAGGTAAAACATTTGCTTATTTTCGTTATACTGTAATAGCCATTGCATTTCATTAATTCGTGCGAATCCTCCAAGAGTCTAATTATACGAACTCGATATCATACATAAATGAACTAGTGATGTGTGTGATTAAATTTCAAATGCTATGTAATACTTTAATATTATTATGTGTGTGCATGAGTTAATATGTGCGTGATCATTATATCAATATTTATTAGTTAAATTAGAGTGTTCTGTTATTAAATCTATAGGAATATTTAAACTATTTAGAAATGTTAATTTAAAATATGCGTGTGTTTTATTAGAATTATAAAATGTTTAAATTTAGTAAATAAATGTTAGTTAATAAATTATCTTTAAAATTAAACTTTATTTGTCGGTCAATTCTTTTTATCAATTCTTTTACCAAATTCTTTTTATCAATTCCTTTTAACAAATTCTTTTATTAATTCTTTTAATCACTAATTAAGTATAATCTATTAGTGATTACAAACATCTGAGCTAGTCATGGATTTAGGCGTTGGGTTAGTGGCCATTGTTCAAAGTGTGTTATTTATTCATCCTTGAATAGATAGCTGGCACCCGTGTTTATACACAAACAAAAAAGTGCTTTGAACTTGGTGTTGAACTCAACAGTCGAGAAGAAGTTATGTCCTGGAAATGTAACATTAGTTATATACTTTATAGCTATCGTTTGGGCATACATACTCTCTGAGTATGTTCTTCTCTGCCTAAGAGACCGGTGTTTCTTATACACATATTCGAATACGGTTCAATATATATATATGATCACTAGATGGAGCTTTACCAATAGCTCCTAACAAGCTTTTGTTTACATAAATGCTGAGAGAGATAGAATTCAATATCTCTTTCATTGTCTCCAATCTTTAGACCATGGTTTCAAGCTAATTGGCTCACATCAGTAAAGGGTAGGAAGACCAGAAACTAGATCTAAATACTAACTCTACAATCAGCATTTATGAAACATGTTTCTATCAGTTTGAAAGCATGAATTTTTTAGATATTTAAATATCTTCAAATCCAGCCAAACAATGAAAGAAATATTGAATTTTATCTCTCTCAGCGTTTATGTAAACAAAATCTTGTTAGGAGCTATTGGTAAAGCTCCATCTAGTGATCATAAAATGCAAGCTAAGAGCAAGTTACAGAATTTATAACTTGTTTTGTTTATTATATATATATATTACTGGATATCATGGTATGAAGTTGAACAAATTTACATTAATATTGATAACACTTGCATAAAATATAATATAGAACTCAATACATCTAAGCATAAAACAATTTTTAGGAAAGTAGAGATGCAAAAGGATAAAAAATGTCAATTAAAAACAGAATACCATTGAAGAATTTACTGCCTTTAAATATTTAATTAATAACCGATCTGATAATCAAAGTACATTAGTCAAGCGTTGGTGGCCTAGCAGTTAGCATAGCTGCCTTCCAAGCAAGCTGACCCGGTTCGCTTCCCAGTCAAAGCTTTGCCATATGAAAAAAAAAAAAAAAACTATTAGATTAAAAACTACAGTTGCTTTTAATAAAAGTAAAAAGTTATTTCGTGGCTTGTGTAAAATCGATTTTACAAATTTTTTTTTAGTGAGACTTGTTTTTAAATGTAGCAAAGACTTATGATACATTAAACAAAGATTAAAATTACATGAAAGTTTTGTGATATAAATTTGAAGAATATATTAAATTGAAAGCATTATTTCAATATTTCAGTGTTGAAGAGTATAAATGAAAAATATTATATACTGACTTTATTGTGAAGTAAGAAAGATATTTGACTTGGCATATATTGAAGGATAAGTTCCCTAACTCTAGACGATAAGATGAAAAGAATTAAATAAATAAAATGACTAATATTTTCATTCACTAAAAATTAGAATCTTAAACCAAAACGCATAAAAAGTGATAGAGATGACTAATAATGAATGCTAGCATGCTATTAATATCCATAAACCTGAGAAATCATGCAATTCATTGGGGGAGATGCAGAGATTACCGTAATAATTTATAAATTATGATGATGGACGTTAATAAGTTTTTAAAAAGTATTTAGAAGATTTGACATCTTAAAGTTTCATTTTTGTTTTATTTATTGAAACTAAAAAAACAAAAAAATAATAATAACCTTGATTTAAGTATAATAAATCTTTTCAATAATATAATGTCAATCAATTAACGGCATTTTTATGCATAAAGTACTTTTTTTTTTTCAGAAATGGATTAATGTATTTTTTTTCTTTCTAATTCCCGATGTCTTCATTTTTTTAAACTTCAGTTTTCTTTTTAAAATTCAATTTTCTATCTGTAGAATGTTCTAACTTAGTTTTCAATTCAGTGAAAGCTCAAACAATTAATATTATGATAAACAATTAGTTTCACTAAATTCAATAGATAAGTAGCGGTAATACAGCGTCGCTATAAATTACTATAATTTAATAAGTCAGGCTACTGATTTTTAAAATCACGTTGAAAAGAATGACTTCGGCGCCAGTACAAATAAGAACACACGCACACGCATTAATAGTGAAAAGCGCATCAAGCATTATAGTACTATTTTAAATTTTTATAATCAAGACATAAATTCCATTGTTCAAATTAGATTAATCTGGAAACTTTATCCTCAACATAATAATAGTTATATGCCCATTTTTATAACAAAATCTGGATCGCTAGTAAAATTAGATATGAAAAAAGTACGTATATATATAAAAAATCTTTTCGCGATTCGAAAAATGTTCAAAATTCTCCACATGTTTCAAAGCCAAGATATTAGCATTCCTAAGGGATATTGTATTCATAGTTTCATGAAGATATATGTACATATGAATATGTAGTAAAATTTTAAGACAGTTAATACATAATAACAAAAACTATTAATTCAAATAATGTTAGACTATATCAAAACTAAACAGACTTAAAACGAAGATATTGTAATTTTAAACAAAGTGTTTTAATAGACCACCATTATTTTAATTTGTAAAATATTCTATTGAATATTTTATATATCAAATGACTAAGTCAAATTATCATATAAATCATTAAAGACTAAAATCAAATTCCTCGAATACCTAACTAAGTACGTAAATAAATTTAAAAAAAGACGAATCGCTGTATAAATAATTATCTTGATACACTGATAGATTAGATTGATATTTGAGGCGATGTAAAAGATAAATAGATATATAGATAGATAGATAGATAGATAAATAGACAGATAGACAGATAGACAATAGGTAGGTAAATAGCTAGCCAACCATGCAGATACACATAGATGTATAGATAGATATATAAAAACAAATAGATAGACAGGCAGACTGATTGACAGACATATAGGTAGATATATGTTGATAAAAATTAGCTTTTTATGTAGAATTTATTATTGAAAATATTAGATATATGATTTCAAACTCTCAAATTTTCTGAAAATCTAGATAATCCTTTTTAAAATTTTATTCCTTAACCAACCCTTTCGTTACTAAATTATATTAAGATTGCTGTATATGTAAAATATACTCTTGATTATAATCCAATACTGCAGCAATAAAATAACAGTCTCATTAAATATGAAACATATTTGCCTTTCCTTAAATAAATATTTTTAACTGTTTAAAATCAGAATGCAACAACCAGCTATTGCATTAATTTAATGTTTGTTGTGCACTGGGCCTAATTTAAAACTGCAGGATAATTAAAAAATTACATTGTTTACTAGATATGAACCATATAGATAAAAGTGGCAGTTAGAGCAAAGAAATGTTTTATATTGAAACATTTCAAAATCCAGAAATTGTCTAAGAATTTGTTTGTAAATAACTTGAAAGGTGTGCAGTGCAAAATATAATATCAAATAATGATTAATGTAAGCTTTAAAATTATTACAAAATTTAAAACATGTATAAAGCATTACAATTACAAATAGGTTGACATTCAATTTTAAATAATAATAAAAATATCAATACCTAAAGTCAGGGTGGGTGGAAAGCCGTACACAAGATAATCAGGGCATGAGAGTGCAGATACAAGAGGGGTGTGGAAAAGGTGTAGAATTAAGAATACATTTTTGTTGTTAAAAATATTAATTAATTTATAAATATTTATTAATGTGACTTAATTCATTATTTATACAGAATAAGGAAATATAAACATATTAAAATAAACAATCACTTCTTAAAATGCAATTTGTCACTTATGTTTTCTTATGCTGGGTTTACATGATCCATAATTCACATTACATTGCTATGTGATGCAAAAATGGAGAAGTCCATTTAACTATTATTATCCATGCCTTTATATATATATATAATATCAAATAATGTAAGTATAATAAAAAAAAATCCAATAGAATAAAACTACAAAAATGTTAAAAATGCCTATATATAATATGCCATAAGCTGGCTATAGCAAAGGATATTAATCTTCAATTATATATATAGGATTTTTAAAATGTTTGTAGTTCTATTCTAGTGGATAATATATATAATGAGTGTGCCAATAGCTCTTAACAAGCTTTTCATAATATCCCTATCCTAAGCCTGGTTTGTAGTTGCTGGCATTTGTCAGAGAGATGCTAGTGTATTCAAGCATTACATTTAAATTACCAGGTCAAGCCCAACCCTTTATATAATGGTTAATTATTAAGTAGAAAATGTGAAATTTTCAGACATTCATATATCTTGAAATCCTATTATTTAACTTAAATAGCCATATGGGACTGAACTAAGTTCAGATACACCATATATTAATAGCTTTATCAAGTGAGTTAATTTAATAATTTTATATTACAAATGTTTTATAATGAGTGTGCCAATACCTCTTAGCAAGCTTCTCAGAATATCCTTATCCCCAATCATATGGATATCCAAAAATGTCAGATTTTCTACTTAATAGTTAACAATTAGATAAAATGTTGGGCTTCACCAGGTATTTTAAATCTAATGCTTAAATATCCTAGTGCCTCACTGATGAAAACCAGCAGCTAGGATAGGGGTATTCTGAATAGCTTGATAAGAGCTGTTGACATGCTCATTATATAGCATTTGTAATATAAGCTTATTAAATTAAGTAAATTAAGTCATGTGATATATGACTTGATTTCCTTGCAATATATATATAATACATATTTTGCGGGTTCATCCGTGTTAAAAACTTTTAATATCAATATACTGACGTTTCGACTTGGTCACACAAGCCATCCACATAACTCTGTGGATGGCTTGTGTGACCAAGTCGAAACGTCAGTATATTGATATTAAAAGTTTTTAACACGGATGAACCCGCAAAATATGTATTTTATATATTTAACCCGTGCAAATCTTCGTTTTAACATATATATATATTGTAGTGGCTATTTGGTATCTCTAAAATAATAATAATAAATATAACTTCAAAATTTTTATTGGACTTATTATAAAAATAATATTATCTTAAATTTATTGTATAGCAAAATTTTTAAAAAATCCAGTGTCTCCCCCATATTTTTATAGCGTTTGAATTTAAAAATCATGGTTTTCTATTTCATTTTAAAAACAGCACAAAAATAATTTTAAAAAGAAAAAAAAAAGGTAATAAACTAATAAAATACATAATATTGTATACATGTGAATAAATTAGTTAAAATAGGACCAGTATAGCAATATTTACATCAGTGTACACATAATGGTAAAACGATTTACAGTAGTGAGATAAAATTTTATGCAATAATTAAATGTAAATGCGCATGTATACTTAAAAAATATAAAGGAATACTATTTTAAAATATTTAGGTAATGTTATTTTGAATTTAAAATAAAATCTCAATTATTATGAAAACTGTAAATAAAATGATCATTTATTTTAATATTTGTAATATACAACATTAAAATATAATATTTTATTTAAATATTTTACAACGTTATGTGCACATCTCTTAACTGTCATAATAAACAAAATATCTGAAAAATATTTATCTTGATAAAATGCATTTAAAAAAATGAAATTTTAAGATGTTTTTGAAATGGAAAATTATAAGCTATTCCGCCAACGCTAATACATCAACAGTCATTTGCTACTTTAGTTTAAAGAAAATATTTAAAAAATTGATACACACCCGAATTTAGAATATTTGATTTACCCAGTTTTAAAAAATGATGGAAATAATCTTTGTAAACAATTTTCTTAGAAATGCTAGCAATATTCCCTTCTCAATAAATTACTAATTTTCCACTCTGTACTTATAGAAATAAAAAAAAAACAACAAGTAATTATGATTTTCTTAAAGTTTACCACATAAATGGATTGATTCAAAAGATAAAATTTCATCATCATTTACTGTTTTGTCAGACCTATTTCTTTTCCATCTTCTGTGATTTTATAATTAAAATGCCAAAGGTTTACAATCATATCTTTTTAAAAAAAACATTAAAATATTTCACAAAGATAAAAATAATTGAAATTTAGATTATAAAGGATATTTATTTTTTTACTTATTATTATATGTAGTTGCTTTACTGAAATAAAAATCCTTACAAAAAATAGCTCAAGTAAAAAAAAAGTATTAGTAATGTAATTTAAATTATATGTATTATCATAATTTCAATATCATGATTTAATACATGATAAGAGATTGTTAATTAATATTAATTGTTATTTATCCATAATTTAAATATAATAGTTTAAATGTTTTATTGATCTCTAAAGTTGTCTATGCTGCTACTATTATAGGCCATAAGATATCTAAAAATAAATGTAAATGATTATATAGCTTGAAATCTTTTAAAATAATTACCCCTTTTGTTTATCAATATAGCCAATAAACATCACATGTTCACCATTTTAACTGTTATTAAAACAGGCAAAACTCTCTATACGTATTGACACTCAGTGCAAGCCAGAGTAATCAATAGATGCCAGAAGGCCTGTGCATAAAATCCCCATCTAATTGTTTACTCATCTAATATCCCCAGACTAGTTTCAGGCTTGTGGCCTTCATCAGCGAGGAGCCTTGGATCTGAGAGCACTGCATCTAGATCTTAGGATCTAATGCAATTCTCCAGCAGTCACCTTTTACCTCTACTTAACTACAAAACTATGAGTCTTAAATTGAAAACATTATAATATTTTCAATCCAAGCTCATTAGCTTATATAGTCATATAGGTCTGAACTCAGTTCAGTACCTATACCTTTTGGTGACTTTGGTTCTTTAATAACCATAACCAACACTATCCTATTAGGCACTGAGTAGCAATATGTATAGATAGTTTTGCCTGTTTTAATAACAGTTATAAGCAAACATAAGAAATGGTGATCATGTGATGTTTATTGGCTTAAAACCAATCCTGACTATTAGGATAATGGTGGCTATGGTTATTAAAGAACCAAAGTCACCAAAATATGTAGGTACTAAATTGAGTTCAGACCTATATGCATATATAACCTAATGAGCTTGGATTGAAAATATTATAGTGTTTTCAATTTAAGACTCATAGTTTTGTAGTTAAGTAGAGATAAAAGGTGGCTGCTGGGGGATTGCATTAGATCCTAAGATCTAGGTGCAGTGCTCTCAGATCCAAGACTCCTCACTGATAAAGGCCACAAGCCAGAGATCTGGGGATATTGAATTAGTAGGCACTAGATGGGGATTTTATGCACAAGCCTTCTGGCATCCATTGATTACTCTGGCTTGCACTGAGTGGCAATATGTATAGAGAGGTTTGCTCATTTTTATCAATATAGGTAAAGTCTGTATGAAGATTTATATAATTAATTACTTTTTTGGCAAAAAGACTGATAAATAATATTATTTAGTAGAGAAAAGCTTTTAGCAACATTCAGCATAACCTTTTATTGATAAATGTTAGCTTAGATAAACAATTGAGGCAATAAAAAATATTTTTAAGTGAATTATTTCAATACAAAAATACACTTGATGTTTTAATTTATATTTTTAAAAATGATTTGACCATTTCATACCCAAATATGAGCACATCATTAAGAATACTATTAACTCTTTCTACAAGTGTAATTAGTGAAGAGAGATCATTTTCTATATTAAAAATTATAAAAAAGATAGCCTGGTAAATTTATCAATGATAGCTAAATGTTGATAATATTTTATCTAAATTTACTTTTGCAAAAGCTTAGAAAGTAAATTATATTTTCATTGATAAAACTTTAAAATGTATATAAAATCAGATAGAATTTGTTTTGTTGGGGGTGGGGTGTGTGGATACACGAATAACTGTTTCACATAAGGGTGCTGATGACCCTTTCTCCAGTTCTGCCTAAAGTAAAATTATAATATTAGATTGTTTTTTTAACTTCTTGAGTATATTATACATTTTAAAGTCAGGATTGAAATGTGCCTTTAGTATTTGTTTTTAACAATCAGTAACTGATAGTCATTCAGTAAATATTATTAAAATTTTATTTCATTATAGGCAATCATTTTTTTAAATTTCAACTTTATCTTTTAATATATGTGGAATTGAAGAGCAGAAGTAACTGTTTTCCACTGAGTTATATAACATCAAAAACAAACGAAAAAATATAATGATACCATTCTATTTTCAAGATTTGTTCTTATATAAGCTTAGTTTTTGACTTGGTTTTAAATTATAGGGTGAAATTTAGCTATTATTTTAATTTATGTACAGAGTAAATATTCTGTAATAACCTTTAATATATTATGAGAATGAAGATTTAATTTACGTTTAATAACATCTTAACATTAAAAATAAGGCTCGTTTTTATCTTCCGATTATATTAATGGTAAATGAAAAACATTTAGTCAGTACACAAATTAAAACAATAGACAAAATTTATCTTGTAATTTAAAAACCAAGTCAAAAAGTAAGCTTATATAACTACAGAGTCTAAAAATAGAATGGTGTCATTCTATCATTTTATTAATTTTTGATATTATATAACTCAGTGGTAGGTAGTTCCTTTCACTTTTCAATTACAAAATATTTAAAAGAATTACGATTATTTATTAATACATTTTTAATATAGATAGATAGATAAATAGATAGATAGATAGATAGATAGATAGATAGATAGATAGATAGATAGATAGATAGATAGATAGATAGATAGATAGATAGATAGAGAGATAGAGAGATAGAGAGATAGAGAGATAGAGAGATAGAGAGATAGAGAGATAGAGAGATAGATAGATAGATAGATAGATAGATAGATAGATAGATAGATAGATAGATAGATAGATAGATAGATAGATAGATAGATAGATAGATAGATAGATAGATAGATAGATAGATAGATAGATAGATAGATAGATAGAGATAGACAGAGATAAATATATATAGATAACTGAAAATACATTAACACCACTTTAGTAACTTTTCAGACATACATTATTTTAAAATATATAGTACCATCTTAATTTTATTTAGGCTAATAAACATCACATGATCACTATTTCTTATGCTTGCTCTTAACTGTTATTAAAATAGGTAAATCTCCCTATAAGTATTGACACTCAGTGCAAGCCAGAATAATCAATGGATGCCAGAAGACCTGTGCATAAAATCCCCTTCCAGTGCCTACTTATCCATATCCCCAGACTAGTTTCTGGCTTGTATCTTTCATCAGTGAGAAGCCTTGAATCTGAGAGCAGTGCAGGAGGTCACAAGCCAGAAACTGGTGTGGGGATATTGGATGAGTAGGCAGTAGATTGGGGATTTTATGCACATTCTTTCTGGCATCTATTGATTATTCTGCCTTGCCCTGAATGGCAATACAGAGAGTTTTGCCTGTTTTAATTTTATGTACTTAAAAATATTGTACTTTTCATTTTATTTATTTTTATAATAAACTTCACCACTCTCGTGGCCTATAATTATTTAAATAGTTATTAGTATATGTGTGGATGGGGGGAGGGTAATCACAAACAGAACCATTCTTGTGACAGTATCTTGAATTATTATAACTATTGATTTGTTGTATTACCCCTTAGCAGTTATTTAGGTTATATTTCCAATATTTATTTATAGATTAAACAAAAATTTTACATTATAAAACATTAAATTTGATTTTATTTATTATAAATATAAATTTACAAATAATACAAATTTTAAAAATAATATTTCAAATTAACAAACACACAAAAAAGGAATAAACTGTAATATGTAATCAAAACATTAACTTTTTTTCTTGGACAATTAACACTGTACTGATAAAAAAAAAATAATGAACAAAATATATATTTGAACTTTATTTTTAAAGTCTAAAAGAATTAAGTCATTATAAAACAGTGAATTTCTGTTCTAAAATTTAAAATTGCATATAATTTTTTTAAATGATGCAAAACTGTCCATACAGTAGCCACCCAGTGCAAGTCAAAGTACTCAATAAATGCAAGATGGTTTGTGCATAAAATCTCCATCTAGTGTCTACTCATCCATTATCTCAAGAGTAGTTTCTATCTTATGACTTGTATCAGTGCAGAGACTTTGATCTGATAGCACTAGACAAAAATTTTATGAACAAACACTCTTACATTTAGCGACTACTCTGGCTTGGAGTGAGAGTTTTGCCTTTGTTTTAATAACTTGTGTATGCATAGGAAATAGTGATCACATGATGTTTATTGATATATATATATATATTAATATATATGATGTTTATTGATATATATATATATATTAATTCTAATATTTTCACGGATAAAAGATGTCATATTATTATTACTATTTGAGGAAGATACTTGATATTGTACTGAAACGTCAGCATTTAGCTTTTTCACTACTCGGAATATCCCGCAAATAGTAATAATAATATGACATATATATAAAGTATCTATTACACTATATCACTTGTAATTTTTTTTGGTTATTATAATATTTTTCATGATGTGTTTTCTAAAACAAATATTTTCATATAAATTCTAAGGGTAAGCATAAATGTTTTTAGCTTAAATGTGAATATTACAAAACTATTTTGTAAATAGAATCATAAATATTTAAATATAGTAGAAAAAATATAGATTTTTTTTTAAAAACATAAAAGAAGAATGCTGGCAAGTACTCTAGAAAGTATCCTGACCACACAGAATTTACAAGTTAGTGATGTTGTAAGGTCATTTATACTAGTTTTTCTATATAATAATGGCATTTTCAGAGTTTTTTAAACTCATAAGCAATTTATATTTTAAATATAGTTTCTGCTATCAAATAAATGCAAAATAGGTAACATTAGTTCTACGGATATCTGCAAAAGAACTACAGAAAGACAAAGACAATTTCAGCACCTTTCATTGTATAACTATATTTTTAAATATGAAGATTACTTTCTTAATTTTAAATTTACTATAAATTTAATATTTTTATGAGTGTTTTACAAAAAATTATGTCCCTGGATATATATATATTTGTATGTCTTAAATTGTATGAAGTAAGTTGTTTATGAAAGAACTCAATATTTTTCATCTATCACCTATCATCCTTTTTTACCTTCATTAAGCTATATTACCATATTTATCATTATTATTTATTTTGCAAAAGACTAAAACTATATATCAAAGTACTCATCTTCTCTAACTTTTTTATTTTTTCCTCTACTTTGACATTTTTCACTATTTCTTTTAATTCACTGTTTACTATTTTCTTTTTCTGTTTTTTTAGTCACTCATGACATCAATTTCATTTTTCTTCTAATTATAGTGAACTTTATATCAATTCTTGTTTCTTTTCTTAAACTGTTTTAATACCTGTTGGCTGTTAATCTTACTGACACAAACTATTTTCTCAATATCTTTTAAATCTATATCTTGAAAAGATTCTATCTTATCTGTTCACTATGCATCCACATAAAATTCATTCTTTAAATATTTAGAAAGACTCTTCCTTATGTATTATTTTAATAAAAAGCAATAAACATACCATTAATAAAATTTTGTTTAGTAATTGGAATATATATTAGAATAAAAAATATATACATTTTTTTTCATCAGTTTGTCAAAATAACAAATATTTAAAGAATTATTTTTTTCTCAAAATTTCTGTTTAATCCTTGCTTTCCCACAAGATTACTTTTAATCTTTATACCTAATATAGAGCTTTAATTTTATTTATAATTATCTTTGTTTCATTTTTTATTCTTTATTGATCTTATTAATATCTTATTAAATATGTTTTCCTTATCTACAAGAACTGTCATATTATAAACAAACATAATGCAATCAATATTCATATTCTTTCCAATGCATCTTTTAGAGTTATCAAATCAACACTTATTAAAAAATTAATTTGATTATCCACTAAATAAAGCAGCCAACTGACCACACTTACTTATTTTTAGACTATTTTTTTTACAAGAAAATCATGAAATGCTAGGAATTTGTTGTGATGAATATCAATTTCATGGTAAACACAGTTTTGAATGGACAACTCTTTATATTCAAATTATTAATATATTCAACAAAATAATCAAGTCAATTTGAATTTTATTAACATATTTTGTCTTCTCTATATCTCTCAATAGTAGTAATAATCACTAAATGCATCTCTTGTCTCTCTGGTTAGTGGATTCACTTACTGGCTGATGTTATGATGCATGAAAAAAACTTACATGTAATTTGTTTACAAGTGGGATAAAGTTAAGTATATAAATAATTGTTAATTTAAACATTTTTGTAATGAAATGATAACAGTTAAAAGATATACATGAAACAGTCCTTGAAATCATAAATTAACTAGTATACAGAATATTAACGAAAGATTGCAGGAGGAACATCAATGAATAACAAAATCATAAATAAGTAATATCAAGTTTTAAAGCAATATAATTCAATAGGTTTACTGGTATAGACCCCCATCCAACACTTCTATATCGATGTACTCAAAAATTATCATGCCACTTCATGTACTCTTTATAGAGAATAAAGAATATTATTGAAACATAATAATAATAATAATAATAATAATAATAATAATAATAATAATAATAATAATAATAATAATAATAATAATAATAATAATAATAATGATGATGATGATGATGATGGTGGTGATGATGATGATGATGATAATAATAATAATAAAAACAATAATAACAACTTATACAATTAAATCTATGAAAATGAAAAATCACCAAAAATGGTGGAATTATTGTTAATATCTTAAAATAAGTTAGTAAAAAAATATTGTTGACAAAGCAAAATACTAAATATATAAATGATAATCCAAATGATAGGAAAAATGTATTAAAAAGATATTAGAAACCATAAATACTTAAATCTTCTATCAATATATACAAAATCTACACTAAGACCATTACATAGCTTCAGAAAAATTTATATTCAATCCAACCAACAGATTAGCAGAATGTATTATATGCAAATACTAATCACATTTGTATAGACAACCAATGAATGTAAGCCAATGAATATAAATTTCAGATATGTCTTAGTTTTGTGCATTGTGAAAAGATATCTAATTGTGTAAACATTTCTACTTATAATTAAAGCTTTGACGCATCAAGATATAGACCCAAAAATATAATCATGTTATGAAGAATATTTATCAAAAAGTAACAGCCGTGATTAGATTTTATATACATGCGCTAAGATTATTAATATTAATAAAGGTGTATACTATAAATAAATAAAGTTATTAATCCTGATCAATTTTAAAGATTATTCAAGTAAATCTTCAGAGCCTGGGGAATATTAAGATATGTATAAATGAAAGCAAATACCTAAGATTAAAAGATAAATGATAAATAATAATAATATTCCATGGATTTTTCACTAAAGAACAAAATAAAAAATAATCGTATTTAAAAAAAAAATCAAATATTTTAATCAGTTTACTAATACAAACGCTAACATATTGGATTGCTTTTAGCAAAAATGACATTAAAAGAAAATATACATATGTGACCGATACAGAAGTTTTTATTAGCTGAGTCTACCAGTGCTTCTATTGAATCAGAGATCTGGATACTTGAAGATAATTTTTTTACTGAATTTAAAATATAATTTATTTGGATTAAGATTTATTCACAGATAACAGGTAAAACAGAGATAGTTAAAGTAATTAGTGCTATTTTTTATTATTACTTATTAGAAAAAGTTGTTCAAGAACAAACGTACATTAATGTAACAAAAGTTATTAGACAATATAATAAGAGCCTTTGTTGTCAAGCATTGTTAGCCGAGAGGTCAATGCAACCGTCTTGCAAGCAAGCAGTTGGTTGCAGACTGTTGTTGCGAGTTTAACTTCGCCGATGCTATGACATATGGAAAAAAAAAAGAGCCTTTGTTAGGATGAGTTATTTTTTCATACATTATAGCAATTTTATACATAGACTCTTGTGAATTAAATTGGAAGGCTAGAAAATAACATGGTGAAAGACCATACAACTGAGTATAGAAAAAATATCAAAAATAAAATTTGTGACAGGAAAAAACAGGTAAGTCATTTCTATCATTGAAGGATGGAAAAAAACTGAAATAAAGTTGAACTGGACACATTTCTAAAAGATATGAACATCGATAGACAATTGAAGATTTAAGATGGATTTCAAATGATTATAAGGACTTAAATATATGACAAATTAAAAGGATTGATGATATAAAATGGTTGATGTTATGATGTGAAAAGTAAACTTATAGATTGAGAAAGTGGATTAAATTTGGAAATACTACATGTGAATTGTATGAATTAGATAAGAAACATTGGAATGATGTGGGGAAAAGAATTTGTGAAAAAGAAAAGCTGAATAAAACTTGAAGAGACATTTATCCTCCAGTGGACTGATAATTAAAAATTATAATTGGAAATTTAATGGAATATTCAAAACAGCAAACCCTTCAATGACGTTTTCAGGAATTAACAAGGTAAAGTATTTAATATTTTATTATAGTGATGCAATTACTGAAACTAAATTATATCTATATGTTGATATGAAAACTTTCATGGAATACTGATATAGTTTACAGGTTCATTCAAAATGTTTGTATATAAATTATAAAAATCATACATGGATGAACTCGCAAAATATATCATTTATATATATATAGCACTATGTAGTTTTTCAAATTTTATAATTCCCATTGCAGTAATATAAAATATTAAAAGTTTCAGTTAAGGACATTGGATAAAATTATGACAAAATTATAAAACCAATGGTGTTTTTTAGTTTGATAGACATTATAATATTCAATTGACTATATTAAAGTCACATATTTGTTGGATGACCACGTAAGACAAATAAATGGTAAATTTAAGATGTAGAGAGAAGGGTGCTATTTATATTATAAGATTATTTCAAAAATATGTTTAAAACAATGCATACTAATTTTTTAAGTTAATCGATATGGTTTTTAATAAAGTACAATGAAAATTTATAATTATTTACGATGATGACATATTTTTAAAAGATAAAATATCTGCTAAAAAAATAAAAATCGTTATATATGGATCAAGTATGTGATATATTAAGATATTTATGATTCAAAGGTTGATTTGCGTAGTCATGGCATAACTCATTACTTATAGTTTTAATTTTTTCTCTCTATATATTGATTTTTGTTATAATCGATACATACTCATTTACAGGCGAATGCTAACAATGATAATAAAGATATATTTCTTGTACTTTTTGTGAATATAAACACTTGTAACAATGATAATTAATTCTACTTATAAAAAATAAATCAATCATCTATAAGTTAAGTGAACTGTGAAATCAAGCGCAAATGAATATTTTCTAAGCTTTAAGTTTAGACAAAAAACATCTGTTCTGCCTCGCTAACAATTTGAGATTTGCAAACAAAATGAATGCAATGTATACTTTATTTTAATTAATAATCCCATTTATAACTAATAAAAATTATTTTCTATTACTAGATATAAACTTTAATATAAATAATATTTTTTTAAAAAAATAATTAAACATTGTCCTTATAAATAACTGGATTTTTTAAAAAAGAATTGTTAAGAATAAAATAAATACCTTATTTGCGGGCATCATGTGGCCGTTTATTTTAATAGTGAAACTTTAATCTAGAGGATAAATTCTAAATACTTCTGAAAGACAAAATATTCTTTAGTGCATACAGGATTTGAATTTTAACACTTTCTTACTTTTAATGGTCGTATTTTATTCTTCTAAGAATTCATTAAAGATATACATATGACTTTAGAAAGACTATATTTTAGCACCGAAAATTATTTCTTCAGTTTATTTGTTTATCAACATCTAATCCTTATTGATAAAATGAGATGGGCTGATTCTAAGTTCAGGTCAGTCATATATTTTATATCCACCACATTTTAAAATAAATACTACTTATTCAATTTTATTTAGATGAAGAGTATAATAGTTAAAATATATCTAAATTCTGTCCACTATTATCATTAAGGCAATTTGGTCATCAAAACTAATATGAGGAAAATAAAAATAGACCGTCTACCTCATTACATGATACTGGGTCATTAAATAAACAAAAAAAAACCAGTAATTTTTCTTTTTTTTGTCTGGTAGCATCTTAAACGTTAACTGTATTAGTATTCGATAGTATTCTAATAAATAATAATATAAAACACAAAATATTAATTTGCTTGTAACAGTTCTGTTTTATTGTCGTTGCTTTTTATAATAAAATTACTATACATTCACAAACATGCACATTTGTTAGTGTTTTATGTATATTTGGTCTACTTCAATTTATTGTGAAATTTTTTTTTTATAGACAAAGGTGTAACTAATATTAAGCTTAGTTAAGCTATGCTTAAAAATCCATGATATAAGGAGGGGCGGAGGCCGGCTGAGCCCTGGGCATTTTAATTTAAAATGAATGTATACTATTTATTCTACACAGCTTTTCTTTCTTTCATATGTCATAGCATCGGCCGGGACGCGAACCCACAACCGTCTGCAACCAATTACTTGCTTGCATGGCGGCTGCGATACCTCTCGGCTAACAACGCAAGACTATTCTACACTGCTTTTATAATTCATTTTTTCCAATATACGTATTATTTTACTTAAGGGATTACAATTTTTATCAAGGCATTACTTATACATATATATTAGTAAAATGCGTTTTTTTAGTTTTCAAGTAATGTCAGTGGAATAGATTGCTACTTTTAAATTTCAAAGAATAAAATGTAAAGAACAAAGGGCTTTTTTTTTTTACATATATTGATTTGGCACAAAAGTCTCTATCTGCTATGAAACAAATAATAAATCTTATAAATGTGTCAGCTACATGTAAATCAATGTTTAATCATAAAAGTAAGTTGTTGTTTAAACAGTTTCACTGCAGTAAAATTAATTAGATAAAAATATGTGAGTAAAGGATTAGAAAATAGAAGAGATTAAAATTAAACCTGTAACAAAATATGAGATAGCTTGCTTAGAAAAAAAAATACAAATTGCTTCATGAAAGAGATATATATGTTGTGAGTTTATATGTGTATATAGATTTCAAACGTAACCACACAAATAGATATATTGCTGAAATTATGAATTGTTTTATCAAAATAGTGAATAATTTCAAAGAACTACTTATGATTAATCCACCTTAAATATAAGGAGATACTAAGTAATTTATCTATTAAAATTCAACACATTAAAAATAGCAGAAATATAGATAATCATATAATAATAAATAAATGAAAAATGGACTGTGATTCTGATATAAAAAGAGCAAATTCTTAAAGAATATAGTAGAAGATTTAGTAGTATTTATAAAGTTCATCAAATTATTGAAGAAATTAAACTGATTCTGAATAAAAACAAGTAAATTTCAGCCATTTTCAAATCTAATATGCATTTACTATCTACAAATTCTACCAGATTCATTCCATTTTACCATAATAATGAATAAGAAATTCTTCCTCAAAAATTAGATGAAAATAATAAATAATAATCTAAAAGAAAACAATAAAATAGTAGTTAATAATATATTAGAGAAATAATTGCTGACATTTGCTGAAAATTCTAAATTATTCACTGAAACATTGTTGAAACAATCGATTAATTTATTATAAAAAATATAATGCAATCTAGACTAAATACATATATCGTTCTTAAGACAGTGGTTTAAAATCTGATTGGCTGTCTGAGAATCAATGGTAGGCATATGTGAAAGACTAGCAACCTTTCAATTATTACTAAAACATAGATATTCTGGCAAGATTTGTAACATATGTAAAGATAAAGTGACTAAATTAATAGACAATATTCAGATTGTCAACATTTTATTGTATGGTAAATGTAAATGGGAATGACAAAATTCAAAAAGAAAGTGAATATCTTACTTTTGTAATACTTATTTTTTTTGCCATGGAATCAAACATATTTGGTCATGCATTTTGAACAACCTCATGTAACAAATTTGATAAGCATTTTTATGCTTTATATTTTACACACAAAAAAAACAATATTTTTCATTAGATTTTTATATTTAAAAAATATATATTCAAATTTAACTTGAAAAAAAAATAGTTTATCAATTTTGCAAATAAAATTTAAAATGCTTAAAAAGCAAACATAAATAATCAAAAGAAAAGACTTAATTTTAGCCTTGACACTAAACAACTATTTTAATAAATATATATAAAGCAATATACCAACTTCTTTTTTAATCTTGTTTTTTATATGATTATTATAAGAAATATAACTATACACCAATGTTTCAACTATTTGACAATATAGTCTTTATCAAGGAAACTGAAAATAAAAATACAAATACATAATAATAAATATAAATATTAAATATTCCAAATAATTGCAAAAAAATAAAAACACTATGAAAATACTCAATCTCAAGCCCTTTCTATTACAACAATGTCAAAACTTTATAACATTTTTTTATATTTATATATCTTCTCTAAAAATATTGCTAAAAATTCAATTAACAAATATATTATTAATTTACATTAATGAAATGATGCCTAAATTGAATATAATGTTAATTGAAAAGAAAAAAAATAGATTTGTTAATTAAACATTTTTAGGAGAGGGGTATTTATAGATTAGTTAATTGAGAAGTTAAAAGAAAACAATGGATTGATTAATTGAATTTTTTTTTTTTGGGGGGGGGGTATTTTTAAATAAGATATATAAATCTAAGAAATGTAATAAAGTTTTGAGATTGTTGTAGATAAAGAGTATTTTTAGTGCTTTTATTTTTTTGCAATTATTTGGAATATTTGATATTTATATTTACTATTATGTATTTGTTTTTCAGTTTTCTTTATAAAGACTATTTATAAAATAGTCAAAAAATATATTATGCTTTTTATAATAATCATATAAAAACAAGATTTAAAAAGAAATTGGTGTATTGATTTATATATATTGAACATATTGAACTATTTTTGAAAAGAAAACAGTGTAGATGATATTTAAATTTGTTATCTTAATAAAATGGTTTTCATCTATTTTCTATGAATAAGATTAATTTCAGTAAATAATGTATTAAAATAAGAAAATTGTGTTTCAATCAATAAACATTCAAATTATAATTCCAAAAACAAAATAAAACAAAAAATAATAATATTGTTTTTCGTAGTTAGCATTTTCTGTTTGACAGAAGACATTTTTTGTTTGTTATTAATAAAATTTCATTTAACTAATTTTTTAATAAAAATTATATATATATTTAAATAAAATATGAATGTAAATATCACATACTTATTAAGAAACAAATTTAATTTAATTTAACAAAAATAGTAATAAACAGGTAAGCAAATTCTGTATAAAGATATGATTTTCATTTTTATGATTTCAACAATAGCCAATATTATGCAAACAAACTCTTTAATTTAATGTAGAAATAAATTTTCAATAATAAAAGCTAAAATTTAGATATTTTCATCACATTAAATCATTCAAAAGACATTTAAGTTCAAGATATTGTCATCGGATCAATGAAATATATTATATGAATACAACTGAAATGCTTTGAGTTTATTGCACTGTGTGACATCCACAAAAACCATTAGTTATAAAGATTGTAGTTAAAAAGAAAAATGTACAAAAATCAAAATTATTTTTTGCTTTTCATTATTCATCATTAATTTGCAGTCATTATGAAATTATTCAGAATATTGATTGCAAAGCAAGTAAAAATTGATGAAACTATATTTGTTTTTGAACATCAATCAAAATTTTATATGTAAAAATTTAAAGAATCAGTAAAAATAATATACCAAAATCTGTAAAACTGTAATGGAAGCCAAAAATAATATATGAAAATAGTTATTGATAAATCTGTGGAAGGAAATATTAATAGGAAGTTGTAATAGGACTAATCTGAAAAATGTATCAGTAATCAATGGATATGTGTTGAATATTAAATATATCTCTGACATCACACATATTTCTATAAGGTATCTGAGTTATACTGATTACTGCTTTCACTTTATAATATCTTCCATTCTGCCTTTGACAGTGAAAAATATGGTGATTTCTGAAGGTGAATTCCTACAGTTTTATAATACCAATGTTGCTGGGTTTTTTTTATTATAAAAAAACAAATGTTTGCAGATGCTATTATGTATTACAGAAAAGTATTTATGTACTGATAATGATGAAAATTAAATTTAGCTTTTTTCAATTCTTTTTTAAATAAAGAAATAAAATAAGACTGCAAATAATTTATGTGAGATATTCAGACATATTGTAAAGTAATAATAATAGAGAAAACAAATCCATCACATTTAGTTAATAAATGACTTCAATAATTAATATTCCATTTTTAAAAATAAGTTATTAGTTTTCAAATTCTTTTTAGATAATAAAATTTCTATTAATTTTTTTTTACATGTTCTTTTAAAAATATATGCAATATTAAAATTGAAGTATTAATACCCAAGATAGTATCTAAAGTATGTTTTCTTGTTAAATACGTTTAATGGAAATTGATCACTTTATATATCTTTCTAATAATAATTAAAAAAAAACCAATAACATGAAAATGAAAAAGTTAGTATATCAGGTTTCTTAATAAACTCAATTATAGCAATGAAAAAATTTAAACTAATATTGATAAATTTATATTCTCTTTTCTTTTGCATTTCTCAATTATATTAAAGACTAACTTTTATTGAATAGGTTGTTTAATATAAAGTTTGTTTTAACAAAATCATTCATATATTATAAAAAAATTGGACAAAATAAAAACATAAATAATTTTTTTAAATAATTATTTTGATAGAAAGAACTTAAGTTTTAGTGAGTGGGATTATTTATTAGTTCTAAATATATTAAATAATAAATATTATAAAAAAGAACCAAATGATATAAACACCAAACTATCTATTTTATATTGCATTAACTAGTATAGGGCAGATTATTGGTTTAATTTATATTAATTAGATAAATATTAGAAATTAGAAATTTTTTTTATTACAATTAGCATGTTTAATAAATGTAAATGATATTAATCCATGATGACAATTAAAAAAAGTGTAATTTACTTATAACATCCCTTTAACTGATAATTACATTTTTTCAATCTTTTGTGCCATCTCTTGGCCATTTTTGGTTACATATTCTTCAATTTACACTTATTTTATGGTAAATTCATAGCGTAATCTAAATTTAAAATTTTAGTTCCAAAAATCTATATTTGGCAGCATTTTTACAAAAAAAAAGATTTCTTTGCTGTCTATTGTTATATTGATCTACCCTTTTTAACTAATAAGGCACCACTAAGCTCTAACTGTCATCTTTGGCCATTGTTTCTCAGACATTTCTAACTATCAAAGTCATAAATCAAAACAATATGTTTTACATTTTTATAATAGATTTTGAACATAAATAAATATAGTTTTCATAATTTTTTACATTCATAATTAAGATTTTGCATTATTTTATCAGAATATAAAGTTTTATTTAAAAAAATTTTAACTTTAGAATGGTGAAAAAATGAACAATGCTTTATTGCTATTCAAGACAAGTAAATTTTGCTTGACTATTATTTGCATATCAATGACATTCAATGAAACTAACACAACAGCATTTTTTTCATAAATATTTTTGTATTTTATGATTATTTTTTATATATAAATGAAATAAAACCAGAATTAAATAGGATGTTAATAGAAAAAGATAAAAGAAAACAATAGGTTTTTAATTAAAAGTTTTTATTTGATATATATAGAATTTTAAAAAGAAATTAGTTGTGTTTAAGTTGTGATTGCAATAGGAAAGGGGAGTGAGATAAGGTAAAAAAAAGAAAATTTTGGTTATGGATATATTTTATATTTTATAATTTTTAATTAATTTAATTTTTTTTTTTTTTTTGGAATATGTGATATTTATTGTGTATATATATTTTATTTTAGTGTGCCTTGAAAAAGACTATAAAAATAGTCAAAACGTTGGATTTCTTTTTCATGATTATAGTCATAATAAATCAAGTTTTAAAGGAGTTAGTTTGTTTTATTTCTATATTAGATATATATGAACTATTTTGAAAAGAAGAACTGTGTGCTGGATATATTAAATTATTTGATTATTTTTTACATTATATTGTCAAATAATGTAGCTAGATTAATATCTTGATTTAAAATATTTAATTTTAGTTGAAGAAAAAACAACAGAAGTGATTATTCAGTGATCATAATTTCTAAGAGACATGAAGTCATTGGCAATATTACTTTATAATTGAAATTAAACTGAGAGACTGCAAACCTCTCATGCTTATTAGCCAATTAGGTGTTATTAATAGCAATCAAATTGTAAATACAAGACAGAGAATTTAATTTCTCTGTCTTGTATTTATGATTTGATCACTATTAATAATACCTGATTGGCTAATAAGCATGAGAGGTTTGCAGTCTCTCAATTTAATTTCAAACACTGTCTGCACTTTATAAATTAAATATTATTTACATACGTTACTGCAAGTTATAACATCTAAAAACTACTGCATAGTAAATCATAGGATTTCATGCTGTATGTTTGTAATTTAAACTCAGTGAATTAAATATGAATATGTTTGAAGATTCATGCTTTTAAATCTATACTCCAGATTGGCTTGGATATATAGAAAGACAATAAAGAAGAGGGTGGATGCCCTCTTCTTATTAAATTCTCTGTCTTGTATTTATGATTTGATTGCTATTAATAACACCTGATTGGCTAATAAGCAATGAGAGGTTTGCAGTCTTTCAGTTTAATTTCAAACACTGTCTGCACTTTATAAATTAAATATTATTTATAATTGATTGAAATTTAATTTTTTTATTTTTCTGCAGGCTAATTTTCTTATGTTTTTCTTATAATTTTCTTCTTATTAATGTTATTTTAAATTTTTCATTATATTTAACCAATTTGAATGTAAAATAATTCATTTTTTAGAACCTAGATTAAAATAATTCTGATTATTATATATAAATACACTTCTGAATAGAAGCAGTGAAGATATATGTTTTTTGATAAATAAAATCACTCAAACTTTTACTCATCCAGAAGTTTGCATTACAAAATATTTATTTTTACTCTACTGAAGTTTATATTAGCTGGATCTAAACTAGAGTAAATATACCTTTTCTTGGAAGCATATAAATAAGCATATAATGTTATTGTTAGGCTACAGAATAAAGCATTTATTTGCTTTTAAATTCTTTTACTTTTTACTAGTCCTGATTTTAAATGCATTTTGTCCTAGTTGATTAATATTACATTGTATATTGCTTTATACTGATATTTTATTCTAATGTTCAAAATTTAGAACATTGTTTAAAAGTTCTAATCAATATAAGCTTTTTTATTTGGAATGTGAAAGAAATATTTTTGTTATTCTTATTCTATATCTATCTCCTTTTTCAAGATCCGTTTAAAAATAGATCACTTTTATTTGGGAATGTTAATGATGTTTTCAATTGATTTATTACTCTCAGAATAATATTACAATATTCTCACCATTCTTTTACTAGAATTTTATTCTAAGCTGTGAACATATAACAATGTGAATATGATGTTTGAAAGTTGTGTTCAAGATTTTGGTTTTTAAATGTAAGTAAAATTTCATGGTCTATTAAAATGTTTGTTAGGTATTCTTATTACTAAATAATGGAACTTATTTTTATCATTTGTAATGTATTTTTTATGAGATAAAAATATATCAACTTTAAAAAATAATAAACAAGAATTAACAAATATTAATAGTTGTTGTCAGTCACTATTTTGATTTCTGTCAATAAAAGACATCTGAATTACTGGAAGTTTCTAAGACATTTAGAGATCTAAGGCTTCTCATTGATGAAAACCACAAGATAGAAACTAGTAAGGTGATATTGGATGAGTAGGTACTAAATAGAAAAGTTTTTAAGCAAAAACATTTTTTCAACCACTGATTAATCTGGGTTGCACAGACTGACACTACTATATGGGCAATTTTACTTTTGTTTAACAGCTTGGGTAAGCATAGGAAATGGTATCATGGGATATTTGCTGATTTAATACCAATCCTTCCCAATGGGATAATGGAGACTGTGGTGATTAAATAACTAGCCACCAAAAATATAGATGCTAAACTGGGTTCAGATTTATGTGTCCAAGCAAGTGAATGGGAGTATTATTGTGTTTTCAATTTGGACACATAGTTTTATAGTTAATTAAATAAGTAAAGCATGGTTGCAAGCTAGTTTCACTATTTCATGATCTAAAATTTTTTAAATTTAAAAAAATATTTATTTTAAAATATGATTCCAATATGGAAAAATGTAATTTAAAATTCAAACTAGTAGATTTTTTATAAGGTAAAAAGGAATAAAGACAAATTTACTTCATCAATTCTTCAAAAATTTTGTGCTAAGGCATTTTCTAAACATGAATATTTAAAAATTTGCCTATCAGATGCAACTCTGCCCAGAATATTGAATACCCACTATGCTTAATGATTGACTTTGTTGGATACTATTAATACAAAGCTGTAAAAATGATAAACCAATGATTCACTGAACAACTTATTTTTGGAAGGTTGACTGTTAAATCATCATTCAAATGTGTTAATAGAATTAAAAATATAACAATTGATAATCAATATCATCTCATGTCACTGAACATTATAGAAATATATGGATCTATTTCCTTTTAAAATATGACATAAGTAGACAAAAATAGCAAGATTATCGATTATTAACTTAAAAGACATTGCCATTTGCAGTAAATTAGTTCCTCTAAGTGTAATTTATTTCAAGCTATGTTAAAGTCAAAGTTAAATTGTTCTGTCCAACATCATTTCTGGAAATAGATTTCCATACAATCATAATAAGTTTAAATTTAGGTGTAACAAAACAATTATTGAAACTTGACTAAAAAAAAACAGAATTTGACAATTTAAATAAATCTCAACTATTTACCTGTTTATGATAATGAATACAAATTTTATGAATATACTTAAAAATGCTTCATAATTTTATTCATGGAAACTTTTCATTTCATAATTTTAATAAAATAATAAGTAGCAAACTAATTATGCCTAAAATGTGAGATAAGTTAATGCACATAGTGATAAAAACATATTTGATTTTTTTTTACTGAAAATGCAAAATAAAAAGTAAAATTTCCCAACTTCACCCATATTTTAGACAACTTTCCATAATATAATTTGGATAATCAAGGAATTTAAATAAATAATAGTCACTGAATTTAAATAGGGCAACAAATCCTCTACTTTACTGGCTTGTGCATAAAATCCCTATCTAGTGCCTACTCATCCAATATCCATTAACTAGTTTCTAGCTTGTGGCTTTTGTCCCTGGATTGTATTGAGTGGACTACTGTATGGAGAGTTTTTCCTGATTTAATAACAGTTATGAGCAAGCATAAAAAATGGTGATCGTGTGATGTTTAAGGATTAAAGTATAAGAGAAAATTATATATGCTTGATATCAACATCGATGCTTTTATTAAAAATATTTCTGTAAATTCTCCAAAACAATGGAATATTTTTCATGTATCAATGTTTCACCACAGTTAGTTTTAATAGCCATTGGACTATAAACCAATGGATTATTTAGTGAACTTTATTATAATTACTTATTTAGTTAGTTATTATGACTATTATTATTGTAATAAAAATATACGTTTTAAAAAAATTATTATATGATTGTAAAATTAATACTTTCATTAATTTTGTTTGTGGTATTGGATATAATTAACTAAATGATTGACATTAGGATTAGGTTGTATTAATATAAGTAACTTATAAATTTATATAAAATTTTGCTATATTAAAAGTATTATATGTTTTATGAGTTCTTACAATTCAACCTCAAAGTTAAAAGAAGTTATTCATCCTTAGTTAGATAAATAATTCTGTAAGAAATATTTTATGCATCGCTTCTATATGTTAATTTTAGCTTGTAAAATGCTAAATAATATGAAAAAAAATGCATCCTAGTGATATTAGTTATATTTTATCAATAGAGTATTACTCCTAATGATTAAGTCTTCAAATTAATCCAATAAAGGATCTTGATATATAATAAATAAACTTATGTTTTAAATATCATGTAGGTGTGTTAAGCAATAATTTCACATTTCTTTTAAAAGGATAAAAAATTCCGCTATATTATTATTTAAGCAAGATTAATTAATAGTTAATTAGTTATTGAAAAAACTAAGTATTATTATTATGATTATTATTATTATTCAGTATTTAAATTGAGGATTTACTTTTAAATATTGCGCAATCTATTCCGATTAAATGTTAGCATCTTAGACACTGTATGAGTAAACACATTCATATTCCATGCTTAGATTAGGCTTAAAGAGCAAATATTAATCTGTATTAGATATTTTAATTAATTTTTTATTACTTACATTTGTTACTATTCCTTATAATTTATTTTGTATAATAAAGCAATTGTTATTTATTAATACATCTCTTTTGGCGTTATTAAAGAAATATTGTCACTGCATATTTACGAAATAAATGTCATATTTAGGATATTAGATTAGACACGAATCTATTTAGATTGGATAAATCATTATTTATTATTACTGCTATATGAAATACAAAGGTATAGGTAAGATGATGTACATAAAATTCTCTTTTACAATATTGTATTCTAAGGTAAATGAATAAACATTACATGGATACAATTATCTTTCTAATTTTATCTAAATTGTTATAATTGATTAGTAACTCTGTGATAAATCAGTTATCAACCTTATATTTAAAATCGTTTAACCCAGATTAATTTATACTTAATTATTTATTTTATTAAAAAATATTATATATTAGGAAATATTTGCTCAAAATTTATTATGAATAGTAACAAGCATATATTAAATAACCTGAAAAATTTAGTTCCTTCCAGTTTTATTTATTATTAAAGTATAAAAGAGTATTATCATTTGTTATATGTGGAAGTAGAATGTATATGCATTGCAAGTTGCCTTGGTAATCACACTTCGAATTACAGCATCCAGTCTCAAACTTTAGGTCATTCTGTGATTCTTTTGTTATAATGTACATATAAATATGCTGCAGAAACAAATTTTATGTTAACTGAAAGGAGATATTTGATTCTTTCTGGAGGCCTTAAAGGAATGAGAAGGGCAATTTCCTAATGTCCATTCCATATGTTCTTGTTATGCAACTGTTATTACTATGTGATTATTTATAAATTATATGAACATTGAAGGGAAGCTTCCCAACATGCATTAGCTAGTATGGTGAATTCATTGGCTTTTTGCCACTGAGATTAACATCAAGAAACCCCATGGTCTTTCATCTCAGTTGCCTCATCAATCTTAACTGAAATATCAGTTGGGTTTTCTTGAAGACATAATAAATGTGTGTGAATGGGATTATTTCAAATCATGACAGACAAAAATAAATTGTGATCCTTTATTTCCAGAAGATTGTAAAATGACTGGAAAAGGAAACAGTTTGTAGCTGAAGGTAGAGAATGCTAAGAATCTCCTGATTGCAAACCTAGGCTTACATTTGATTATAACCTTTAGTTAGTTATTTACAACTGCAGATCATATTCAAGTAAAAAATATTGCATGAATTAAAAGAAGAATTATATAATGAGACATTATTAAACTTTATGAAATTAGAAGAAAAGGTGAAGAAACAATTGATTAAAAAAGTAAATGTACAATACTTTAAAGGGTCAACCATTGGAAGTACACATGTAGTAGAATTCATTATAAATAAATAGTGGAATCACATACATTAAGGAAATTGATGGTGTGTCAGACAGAGTGACAAAAATAGTTATTCAACTTAATGGCAGATATCAAATGCAGATAATTCAGGTTTATGATACAACAAGTTGTCATTGGTCTTGCATTGGTGGTCAAGAGGTTAGCGTGACTGCCTGGCAGTTGCCCGGGTTGCAGGTTCGCGTCCCGGCCGATGCTATGACACTTAAGAAAAAAAAACAAGTTGTCATTGTGATAAAGAAGTAGAGGATTTTTATATGGACACACAAAAGACTTTTGATCAGACTAAGCAACATTTTAAAATGTCACAGAGACTTTAATTCTAGAATTAGTAAACAAAATGAAAGATGAAAGAGCTGTAAATAAATTTGGTTATGATGATAGTAATGAAAGAGCACTAAAGATGTGGTATTTTAGAGAAAAAAACATTATAATATGAATTTCTTTTTCAAAAAGAAATTAAATGGAATGAAGGCACAACAGAATTGGATTACATTTTTGACTAACAGGAAATATGTATTTTAAGATTGAAATGTTTTTAATAAATTCAACACAGGAAATGATCATTGATTAGTAGATGTAAGATAAATGTTAATGCAAAACTAGAGACAAAAATTATTAAGAAAAATAATATTCACAATTGATATTTCTAATTTTTAGAGATATTCTAATAAATGTAAATCAGAACTTGCAAGTCATTTTAAAATATTAAATATTGAACATGATTCAGATTTGAACTAAATCAATAGTAAGAAACTGATACATTTTTACAAACTGCATCAAAGATAGCTGTTCCAAGAAAAGCAGCAATTAATTAGTAAAATTTCTACTGAGACAAGACAATTTATAAAGAAATGAATGAATATGAAACTATAAAAAATGATGTATTAAGGAGGATTGACTATCTCAAATTTTTTAAAGTCATACAAAAAAGAGTTGATAATGATATAAGAAAGTATAATTGTTAACTAGCAAGAAAGAAAAGTCTCAAGAGTATAAAATAAAATCTTGGTATTGGAAGGAAACTTATTTTTGCAATAAGAAAAAATATGGAACTATTACTAAAAAGAAAGATGATATCATGAGAAAGGAAAAATAAATATGAGTTGTTATTATGCTTTGGATTTGTTGTTTATGAAAAGGCATTTGATTCTATAAGCTTTCTTTCAGTGAGTAAAGCATTAGATGATCAAAGTTTAAACCAAAAATACTGTCTTATTTTTGAAGAATATTTATAAAATGTAACAACAACAATTAGATTACATATTGATATTAAAAAGATTAACATTATGAAAGGTGTAAAACAGAGAGAATTTATATTTCCAAAACTTTTTGCAGTAGTTTTTGAAGAAGTATTTTGTGGAATAAAATGGAAAGCTAAGGCAGTAAAAGTAAAAGAGATTATTTAAGTCATCTAGATTTTGCAGATGATCTATTTGCTTTGCAAATAATGCTTTAGAGATTCCAAAACATGCAATAGTTATCATATGAAAGTAATATTTATTAAGGCTATAACCTTAAGACTATGTGCCTGAAAAATGACAATAGGGACCTCTGCAAATCGTTAACACAAGATTTATAAGACAAGAAAGTAGGATTAAAGATAAATGTTGAAAAGACTAAAGTAATGTTTGATGGATTTTTTTAATAGAAGTAAATAAAGATTAATAATGATGAATAAGAAGTTAAAAACTAGATCTTGCTCAGCTTATTACTGCAGATGGAAACATAATGGATAAAATTAATTATATAATTAGACTGGGTTGGAATACTTTTGGAAGATATAACATAATATGAAGTAAATGGAAATATGTCTGTGTTGGAAAAGTAAGGTTTTCAATAAATGTATTTTTCCAGTTTTGATTTAAGAATTTGAGATGTGAATGCTTAACAACAGAGTAATGTAGAGACTTAAAATGATGCTTGTTAGAAGTAATAGGAAGAGATCAAAAGTGAAATACATGCATGAGATAACAAACAAGTGTTACTGACATTATTAAAAAAATTGAAAGATGGAAGTGGAGTTGGGATGGACAAATTGTTAAAAGAGATGCTAATAGATAAATGGTTAAAATCCTGAAATGAATTCCAAGAGATTGTAAAAGACCTAGAAAAGACCACATGTAAGATAGATGAATGAAATGAGGAAGTGTGCTGATGTGATGTGAAGAAGATAGAAATAGAAGAAGATGGATTGAACATGAAGACCTTCATCCTGCAGTGGATAAGTAATGGTTGAGAATGATGATGATGATTATGATATATATAATTTTACACTTGAAATTTATTCCTATAAAACAAATTAACATATATTCATAATAATTATATGCAAATTAAAAAACATTTTTGTTTGATTGTCTATTTAAGTATATCTAATTTGTTTTTATTATTTACTTACTTTCACCATATCTACCTATCTTTCTTTCTCTCAATCTCTCTCTCTCTCTCTATATATATATATATATATGGGTGTGTGGGGGGTGTGGGGGGTGTTTATGTGCTTCAGAGAACAATTATATAATCTTACACCATTTATAATATCCACACATTTATATGCACATTTTGTCTGCTAAAATATTTTGCTTGCTGGATAAATGAAACTCTTCCATAATAATTGTACTTAAATCAAATGTAAATTACAAACAAATAGGATTTAAAATTCCAATAAATATTAGATACTTTTTTTTAGATACTTTATTGTTATTTTTTTAAAAAAAGAAAAAGAAAACATCGTAAATGCAATTAATGATTCTCTATCTGAGAGTATATGTAGAAGAGCAAAAGAAGAATTTTATTTATTTTTTAATTTATATATATATATATATAATTCGGTGTAATATAATAATTCAGTAAAGTGCAGAAAATATAGAGCAATATTTTTGTGAGCTTACTATTGTTTATACTATTATTTAATAATGATAAATTATTTTAAACCAAAAAAATACAAGTTCCAAGAATTGTTTGCCTTGAGTACTACTGACAAGACAAATGTCCTTGAAATTAAGATTGCATAATATGTTTTATCATTAATTGTGCCATATAAAATAATTTCCAATAATGTACATATAATATATTGCTTTATGTTCTTTACATACTAATCAATTTTAATATTACAGTAATTTTAAATTAGAAAAAAGAAATGATTGCATGGCAGGTTTTGTATGTAATTGCTAAAATCCCACTTCTAAGAAAAATATGTTTTATATAATTATAATTTCAAATTTGATTCTTGTAATTGTGAGTTATTTACAATAAATATTAAAACATAAGTATGAAAAGTTTTAAAAAATATAGCTATAACATTGAAAAGAAAAAAAAATTGCTTTTGTTAGAATAACTTCTAACTGTAATTGGTTGTTTTTTTCTTATAATCAGTTATTGTAATGAAATAAATTTGCCTTTTATTATTGTCACCATTAATTACATCAAGTATTATAATTTTTTGTCTAAAAAACTAAAAACGATAGTAATAGTTTACAAAAGATAAAAACTTGCTTCCATTTAGAGTACAACAGTATGAGATATCACTAAATTTGAAAAGGAGGGCATAAAAATTATATAAACTAAATTCAAACTAATTTCATTTTTCTAAAATAGAAAGACACATAAGAAAGTTTGAAACAGTCACTTGTTCAATTTTAAAACTTATATGAAATTAAGGTTCTTGAAAAATTATTCCTGTGCCGCATAGCTATTGCAGGTTAAATATCTTAGGGGTGTAAATTATTCTTAGTATGTAATAAATATCTAAGTATAAGTGTATTTTATCTAAGTCTTCATATTTTCAATTTAAAAAATGAAAATTCTATATTTATAACATTTTTGATTGATATTTATTAAGAAACTTTTGTTTTAAAGCAGATGATAATTGAAGTTTCCACTATATATATATAATATGTGAAAATGTTACCAAATCTATTTTAAATAATAATTGAACTGCCCTCTAGCTGCCAAGTTTGATAACTTTTACAATAAGAGAGTGGACCACCTACTAATATATTTTAGATCTTTTGATGTACAGCTATCTAGAACAATAACAGCCAGAATGCCAATTTAAGTCAGTCTTTGTATCTTTTAATGTAAATTGAACTTTAAATAACTGATATTAAATCTATAGAGTGAAGGTATTTCACTCACTTCTAAAACTCTATAATAAATTAACACATGTTATATACATAATATATAAAAGTTATCATATTTTTAAGCTAGAGGGCAATTCAATTATTATTTAAAATAGATTTGGCAAAATTTTCACATGATGTTATATTTATTCATTATTAAAATATTATTTATCATTATATATATATAAAGTGATCAATATTATACAATATACTAGATTAATACTCCAACACTGTTTTTTAAATAATGAAATATTCTCAATTAAAAACACAAGATAAAACTTTTTAAGAGAAAAGAATAAACTCTATTTTCTCTTTTATCTAAATTCATTTATGTAGGCAAAGAAACACTTTGGAAAGAAAGTAAGAAGTATCTTTGAATTGAGAGTATTGAATAAATACTTGGTTAGAATTGGTACTTTTGAATATGATGTCCTAGCTCCTTACTGAAGAGAGCCATAGCTTGAAACTGGTCTGGGGATAGGAACAATCATAGATAAAGATTTAAATACTTATCTTATGGAATTTATCATAAAATCAGTAAATAATAAAATATGCTTGCTTAGAAATATTTGCTCTTTATTATATATATATATCATGACCTTCTAAATGGGCACAAGAAATAAACTTTAATTAAATCATACTCTATCAGTGGGAAATAACTGCATTTAACTAAAACAAATGAAATAGCACTAAAAAAATTTAAAAAATTCTGTTATTGTTCTAAAATCTTATGTGAGAGTTGCTTATAGATGTTAGTTGAGAGTTTTATAAACATTTAGTATTATTATAATATTTTATGAAATATTTAATGATAGAAAGGGGGGGTGGATTATTACAGAAGTTGTTAATGTATAAATTAAGTTGATGCAAATTTGTTTTATTTATTTGTAGAATAGTAGTTGATATTTGTTTAGATGGTTTTCTGATCTGTTTATTCATTGGCATACCCATCCATGTATAGGTAGTATAATCAGTGAATTCTGTTTAACCAATAGCCATATGTTGTATTTTAGTCAGGATACTTTGGTATTCATATAGAAGCATGTATGTCTATATCATCTTTCAATTTCATTTTTATATTTAATTACAGTACAGAATTTTACATTTTACAATAAAACATTTAAAATTGCAGCAAATATAACAGATGCAAATATATTTTGAGTGATTAACATATATCTGGATTAGTGAATTACTTGACTAATGAAATTGTGTTATCAAATACTTTATTTAATGGCTAATTAATCTTTATTTGTTTCAAAAGTGTAAAAAAATTATTTGTTTTATTCAGTTTGATTTAATTTAGAAAATCAAATGATTTTTTTTTAAGAAAAGATGTCTTGAATATTTGTTGCTTAATTATCTGAGTGCGAAGGGTGGAGATAGCATTTGGAGGATAAGGTGACCTCTTGATTGATGAAAAGGAGATGTATTTAAGTGATAGTCAGTAATAAAATATATTCTGCTTCTGCCAATTCTTCTATGTACATGGTTTTTTCCAATCTTCTCCAAAAATCAAGTCGGTTAAACTCCAAAATATAATTTTTTAAACATTATTATTTTATAAAATTCATTATTGGAATTCTAGCTACCAGACAACTTTAAGAAAAGATGTCAGGCTATTTTTTTGTTATTACAAGGTATATTTTCTTCACTCTCCACTCAATTAAATATTAAATTAACCTTATCATTTGAAATATATTTATATGCTTATAACCTAAATCTACTTTATTTGCCTATGTTTTCTATCGTTAAGGAGAAAATGAAATTGTGTGAACTTTATAATCTTTTAAGGAAGTTTAAGCAGGACTGTTTAACAAAGCCTATCGTAGACTTTAAGTTTAAATTCTCTTGCATGTATAATTTATTGTGCTATATTTTGAACTACTACATGATAATAACTGCTTATCATTCATGTTTATAAAATATTTTATTAAAGAAGTGAATGCATGGCTTACAAGGAATTAACTAATAATTAGAATTTTTTTAAAGTGTACCTGATTTAACTTGAGTAGAAGGACATTAATATTATATATTTCTTGTCCTCCTTGGTATGTGAATGTATTATAAAAAAAATAGTATTATTTAAGGAATTGTAGATTTTCCATGAACAATTAGCAACAGACCAAAATAATTATATTTGTGCTAACTTATGAAGTTTATGGGAAGCTAATGTTCTTTTGGAAGCCTGCTAATGTTATTGTTGAGTTGGAAATTTCCAGAATTAATTAAATGGTCAATATCAAACAAATATATAGCTAAAATTATCTACCCATTATCTATGTTATTATGAAAAGTTTATTACTTGCGTGTTGTATTAGTGGGCTCAATTAGCCATTGCTAAGAACATTTGAGATTGCCTAATTAAATCCAAAATTATGAACATTTATCCTATAGGAATTTATTCTCATGTTTTACTAACACATACTCATTTGAAATCATCATCCTTGTCTTCACATCACTCAGGAGACTTTATGTTAAAAACTTTGCAAGTGAATTATTTTTTAAGTTAAAAAAGAGTAACTTTTTTTTTGTTATTGATATATTATAGACAGATAGATAAGTTTATTTATTTATTTGCTTATTTATTTTGTGCTATTTCCTTGACTTCAAGAATGTCTCAGATAGCATATTACCAGTTGCAATATGCCAGTAATTGATTATTTAAATATAATTTTTTATGTGGGTTATATATATGCTTTTCATGTGTTTTATTTAAGGGAGACATTTTTCTATGTAATGTCTCAAAGTGAGCAATTGGCATAAAGAGTAGGAAATGTATGAAAGATAAATATTGTCATCAGAAACAGTGAAACTCCATTGACAATAATTACTGCAATTTAAAATTTTAAACAGCTAATAGTTTATCATAAATTAAAAGTTTTTATTTTCAGTTTACTATTCACTTTACATAACATTTGCATACTATATAAGTTAAAATTATTTACACGCTCTTATTCATACCTATGTGTGTCTGTCTTATGCATTCTATTTTACATATAATTAGTAAATATTCAGTTTTATGACTTTGTTTCTCTCTCTCAGTTTCGGATGTCATGTGCTAAAAGAATTGAAAGAATTAGGAATGTATTTGTATATGAATTTATTTTCCAAGATATAGAATGAAATGTATTAAGTAGCTGTGAGAAAGAAAGTTATTAGTGATATGTTCTATGTTGATTGAGATTGGGAACTCTCTTTCTTAATATATTTAAGTAATTGCCATGAGTGAAGTATATTTCAGATTATGTGTTTATGCATTATAAAGATGATATTTTATGAAATTGAGTAGGGTATTTCCCTTTTATTCTGGTGGTGAGACTGAGTTTCACACCAATAGTATACCTCAAAGTTAGATAGGAAACCATTATTCATTGTTTAGATTTATTGGTCAAGAAGCTTGTTTATTCCTCGTGTGCTTAATTTTTTTTTTAATATATCATTTTGTTGTCGTAGAATGATAGCTATATATAATGTAGTTGGTGGTTAAATAAATGGTAAGACTAAATTCTTTATGAATATTTAAAGCAGAAATAATGTTATATTCATTGGTTGTTTTATGGCATTATTCGTATTATGATACTTATTTAGTAACTCATAAATAGACCAACAAGATGTAAGTATATTGATTTTATCTTAATTATAGCATAAGATGTGCCACACACGTAATGCAAATAACCTTGCAGACTTGAGAGTGTAGTACTATTAAATTTATACATCAGGAATTAAATATTTTAGATTATATCATGTTAATTTATCACAAGCTTAAATCATTAAATCATCAGAATGATTATTTTTTATTTTGGATGTGTGAAAAATATAGCTGTTTAAAAGGATTATTTGCTTGAGTTTTTAAAGATTACTCTCTTGACACTCAAAGTTATTAATTTATTTTATCTCAATAAATGCTAGTGTGATCTCTCCAACATGTATATCTGTGCCCATAATAAGATATTTATTTATCCAGTGTTGTTTGCTAATAAAAGATGTTAGATTTAATTAACAGCCTAAATATATTCGAAGTTAGAATATGGGAGCATTATTTTATTTGTTTATTCAGGTCTTATAAACGTCTAATCAATAAATAATAAAGTGTATATAAAAAGAAATATCAAATCCAGATTGGCAAGTGTATTTGTAAATTTAGGAATTAGGACAAACAGTCCCAATGTGAACCAATTATATTTATTTTGATTGCAAAATGTAAATAAATGCTTTATTTATTCATTTAAAACTTTGTCTCTAGTTATTCTTATATGCATTCGTATTTTAGTTTCCACATTCCACATATCTATTACAACATAAATGCACTACTTTATAAATTTGATAATGAACATACTGAAATCTGATAATATTGTTCTCTTGAAACAAACATTTTGTGAAATACTTTACTACTTGGTAAACTTATAAAGAAGGTTGTATACTTAGTTTATTATTTAGACAATGATATGAGATTAAAAGGTACCCTGTTTCCTTCATTATCTAATTGCTAGTCCACTGAAACCTCATTCAATTCATTCCATTATTTTTTTATAATAGTTATAAGTTATTTTATAATAGAATTTCTTTAATCAAATTTCATTACAGATTCCTTGAGATCTGATTTCATAGTTTAAAATTAATATTAATTTAGCTATTTAGATTAAGACATGCTGGATAGTGGAGTTATTTAATATCATGTTTTTCTATTAAAGTTATATTGTAGCTAATATAAGAGTGTATTTAGATAATGAAAGAAATCAAATTGAAATTATAATTTATTAGCTTGAATAAATGAAACTTCATTGATTTCTATCATTTGGTAAATTAACCAATAAGGCATATATCTTATTATAATGATCAATATTATTTCTTCCTTCATTTATTTATATTCTATATGTTCTTGACTTCCTATAACCCTCCAATGAACTAAACTATAAGTCAGGCATAAGTAGAAGAGTTTCAATACTAATTTAAAGCAAAATAAAGTTAATTTATTCTATTCATTAATAGAATTGGCACCCTGGGCATTTCTTCAGATAATGTGTAGGATCGGTGTTAAGTAGGGGGGTTACAATATATATATAAAACGACACAAATTGTGTAACTTGCTTTTAAGCTTGTATTAAAATGTTCACTAGAGGGAGCTGACAATAGCTCCAATCAAGCTTTAATTTATAAGTGCTGAAAGAGAAAGAATTCAAAATCTCTATCAGAAGGTCCTCATCCCCAGACCAATTGGTTTCAAACCTGCTCTTTCAGCACTTATAAATGAAAGCTTGATTGGAGGATTGAACCAATTGGTCTGGGGACATTTTTGGTACTTATAAATTAAAACTTGATTGGAACTATTGGTAATATTGGTAAGCTCTCTCTAGTGAACACACACACACACACACACACACATATATATATATATATATATATATCAAATCTCCTTAAATATTACGAAATTTTCAGCTACATCCTCTGTGAATAAACATTTAGAGCCCACATATCAAAATAAATAATTCAAAAAGGTATGCCCACATATCAAAACAGCTTATTCAAAAAGACATTTTTTTGCATTAGCTGTTTTGAATGTGCATCCACAAAGAGCATAGCTAAAAATTTCTTAATGTTTGAAAGGCATTGATATTTGATATTTATATCAGACAGTGATGTTTATTATATATATGTGTGTGTGTATGTATGTGTGTGTGTGTTCGTGTGTGTTTTGTGCCTGGGATAGTGTATTCAAAGTTCTCACCTAAGCCACATTTATTCATATTAGAGTTTTTGAATACTATCTGTAGGCAAGTGAAGAGATATTTTATAGTGGATCATTTTTCTTCTTGTAAAACTATAATGTAACAAATTATTTTAGTTAATCCCTAAACACCATTTGTTAAAAATCTAATTTACTATTGGCTTCTTTCACTTTTGCAGAATTCTATTTATCAAAATAATGTTCATTGGAAAAAATCACTTCACTATGTGTAGTCACAGGTGGAAAAGATAGTATTCAAATTAAAAAAAAAAGCATAAAATATAAAGAGAAAGAAAGATTGCAAAAAATTCGATAAGAAATCAATTTTGACTTTTTTTAACTTCCTTAGATAAAGATTTAAAAATAAGTCGCACTTTATATCTAAAATTAATAGTACTTTTAAACCAAAATATCTACTTATTATTTAAATATCAAAATCAATTGTATGACTGAAATTTTTATCTTTTATCAATATACATTACACTTTTAAAGTGTGTCACATGTAAGGAATAAACACTCTAATTCCACTCGTATATATATGCATAAATATAGATAGATAGATAGATAGATAGATAGATAGATAAATAGATAGATAGATAGATAGATATATAGATAGATAGATAGATAGATAGATAGATAGATAGATAGATAGATAGATAGATAGATAGATAGATAGATAGATAGATAGATAGATAGATAGATAGATAGATAGATAGATAGATAGATAGATAGATAGATAGATAGATAGATAGGCAGGCAGGCAGCAGGCAGACAGACAGACAGACAGACAGACAGACAGACAGACAGACAGACAGATAGATAGATAGATAGCTAGATAGATAGATAGATAGATAGACAGATAGATAGATAGATAGATAGATAGATAGATAGATTAGTCTGAAATTTTAAGGAAAGAGAAATAGGTGAAACAGATTTAAAAACTCCGAATCATTTAAATCAATTGTCTGACTTATGGAATATATTAAATAATGTAATATGTTGTGAAAGAACAATACGAATATAAATCAAATCTATATAGAAATTTATTTTTAATAAATTATATTTATTAATATAGACAAAAAAAACAAGAAATGTATTAAGATAATAGTATTTGCCTTAAAACAAATTACAATCTTAAATCTAAATTATAATCCACTCGAATAGAACTTATTAAATATAACTCGATTCAAAACGTAATAAACATTTATTAATATAATAATGATAATTAGATAGGATAAATGTTAATAATTGTTATGGTAATCTTTCAATTTATTAACTTTTATCATACATATTATAATTGAATCACTTTTTCTATACAAAATTATTAAATTTGAAAATAGATATTTTTGTAATGTTATTAGTTTAAAAGTAATGCTGTTATAATAAAAGGACACTTCCCTGTAACCAGAATGGCAATTTTCCTCGCTTTGCCATCTGGTTACCATCTGGTTATTACGATGTCAATTAATCTTCAAAAATAATAACTGTGATTTAATCTCTACATTTTGTAAGATCATAGACAAAATTAAGTTAAGAGACCAAATGGTAGCCACTATGGAAATATTCAAAGATACTTGGAAAATTTACTAGTTGCCTAAAACCTGAATATTCCACCCCAAAAAATCCAAGAACTCTCAATTATGAGCATTCCTTCACAGCCTCAAGCTTAACCAGATATCGCTGGAGGTTTAAACACAAGATAAACCATAGATAGCAATGCTTAATAACCATAAAATATATTGTATTTATCCTGTATTTCTAATTGACTAATAAATTCTAATTTTTTTAAAAAAAATAATGCTATAACTATAGAGATTTTCACGTTAAAAGTATTTTTATTTACCTTTTTTAATAATTACTTAACATAAAGTATTTAATTCTTATTGCTGATTTCGCCATAATCCAGATTTTCAAATAGTTAAATGATTTTCATATGTTATGGATAAATGTAAATAACAAATAATTAATGCCTGTCGAAAAGGATCTCTTGCTGCCTTGAAGGAAAAGTGATGTATCATTAAACGCCAAGAATGGCTTCTTAAAATATATTTTTTGTGTCATATCTAGATGATTTGTCATATTCTCTTTCATATTTTATTCTATTTTTTTTTCTTCAATATTTAAGACTGATATAAGATCAAATCAATTTGAGGCTCTCATGTCATTGGATATCACTTTGTGTAATCATTTTTTATTCATTAATTACTTATAAAGCAATTCTGAATCAAATCATTTTTAGTATTTTACATTTTTTGTATACATATGAATATGTAATTTTATATTTTGTTTTATTGGAACACTTCAAAAAAATGAATGTAAAACACAGCTAATAAATTGTTTAAGATTTATATAGATGCCTTTTAATATATGATTTTTTTCTACAGTACAGACCTTTTCATACCTGCACTCCAATATGTAATATATAATGTTTTAAACTCAGACATGACCTCAACTATCCATGCTATCTTATACTGCTGACCCACTTGATCACATATATGTCAAAAAAGATAAATAATCACCATTATACATATTTTGTGCTAAACCAGCATCATCAGTTGGTCCAGATTATCATCACACATATATAAAATCAATGCTTAGCTTATATTAGGATAGCCAATCTTCATACTTTAATGGACAGGCTCCAGTCCACTTCACCCCACAACTTTCAGCTGTCCATTTCATTGAAAATCTGATAATGGAATGCTCAGAGCCCACATTGGTTTGTCAACCTTATCATCCTACCCATGTTCACCATAAGTCACTCTAACCTCTCATGTACAAGATGTAATCCGTTATGGGGGCTTTGAACTTTCCATCATAAGATTTTCAATGAAATTGACAGCTGAAGATTTGTGGGGTGGAGTGTATTGAAGCCTGTCCATTAAATTATGATGATTGGCTATCTTAATATAAGCTGAGCATTGATTGTATATATGTGTGTGGAGATGATAATCTGGACCAATTGATGAGTGCTGGTTTAGCATGAAATACCTATATTGGTGATCATTTATCTTTTCAACATTTGTCAAGTGTGTCAGCTGTATAAGATAGCATGGTTAGTTGAGGGTTGTGTGAAAGTCTGAGTTCAAATCTTTTACATATTATAGATGATTTTAGCTTTTTTTTAAACATATGTTTCAAAGTAAGAAAGTCTAACAGAACAGATAAGTAGTTACAAGCTTCTCTGCTTTTTGTTTGGAAGGGTTGAGTGTTGAACAAAACTGACAATATGCATAATTGATTGGCAAAAGATCAAACAAATCTTAATTTTGAAAGATAAATCCATAAAAAAATGATAGTAGTAAAATTGTTTTCCCCAGAGATTTTGTGTGTTTTCCATCTGTGCTTATCCATAAACATAACATTTATGAATTTTAGAAAAAAATGTATTTTTTGTGTTATAGTGTTATATACATCAACATCATAGTCGTTTATTTTTCACTGGATACTTACTGGGTGTATAAAATCAAGAGTTCTGTTGATTATGGTTATTTATAATATACAAATTAATTAATACTAATTTATTGGTCAAAACAAAACAGTTGCTAAATAAAAATGTGTATTCATGCATGCTAAAAATAATGGAATCTTATGGGATATGTTATATATATATATGTCAAAATATAAAAAATAAATATTAAATTTTATATTGAATTGTATTCTCATTTTCTTGAAAGATCGTAGACCAGATGCATCAAAGTTAGAACAATAACTGTGACAAATTGGTAAAACTTCATTAAAAAAGTATTATTCAATATATATATATATATATATATATATTGAAACAGTCAGCTTGTGTAATCTAACTGTTTCACCTACTATATTACATAGTAGTATTCTTATATATATATATATAAAACACCACCAAGCATTCGTATATCTTAATAATAATGCTATAAAAACCCGCCTAAATCTAAACCTAAATAAATCTAATCATATGTGTCTGCATTTATATTTATGTATATAAAGAAATATTCATTTATATAGTCATGAATCTCTAAAATACTCACATATATATTGTTAATAATTAATCAATGAAAGACAAATTGTATGTGTAACTTTAGACTACATATATGCTAGAAATTAAATGTTAATAGGATGTAAAACATTAAGTTTTCTCTAGTTTTAAATATTTATTAAGTTATTTATATTCAAAATTTCATAATTCTGCATATATGGTAAATTAGAACGGTCAAGTTACATTTAGAATAAAATGTTTTTCACAAATCTTAGATTTGTTTGTTTAGCCAGAATGATGCCAGAAGAGTTAATCTTTCTTGATATAAGATTAATAAAAAATTATATTTAGAATTAAATTTAGAAAACTGCATAAATTACTGCGTGTCAATGGTTTTTTTTTACCTAATTAAAAGTTGACACAGCAGGCTCCCGCGATTCCTGGTAATTATCTTAAAGGCTAAGGAGACACATCTAAGAAAATAATATAATGAAGGAGAGGGGAGTGTATTGATATATAAAGGATAGCAGCCATCTTTAAGCATTCGGACACTCAGAGTCAAGTTGTAATTTTAATAAAAGAATTGTAATAATGTTAATAATCAGCATGTGGGGTAATAGGCTTAAAATCTTGCCTTCTGCCCCAATGAAAAGCCACCTGAGATGGAGAAACATGAATTGACCACCACAAGAACTTAAAGAGATACCGCTATGCAGAAAGAACTTGCCAGTAGAGAGAAAAGAAAGAGAAGAAGAATGGTAAATACTCCTCAATCCTAAAGCTTTACGCTAAACTAAATTTTAAAATGCTAGCTTAAATCTTAATCTAATGGCCATCATAATAATGTAAACTAAACTTCTGTAAATTTTATTTCATCTTATTTCAATCTTAGAACTTGCCTAAATTGTACATGATTTTAATAACTTTATTTAAACCCTAAAATCTTGCCTGATTTAAACTGATTTGAAACCTATTTATTCATATGATTGTTAAATAATTCATTGACAAATTGATTTATGATTTATTATTTCAAAATGAATTATTTGCATTGAAAACACATTTCATTTAATAATTTGATTTTATGTATTGGTTTACTCGTAGAAAATAATGATCGATTTGGTTACGTATTAGTTTTATTCTAAGTAATTAAATGCTATTGAAATTTAGACTTGATAAAACCTAAAATTTAAATGTTATATAAATTTAGTAACGTATAAGATGTAACAAGCTAATTTAAAGTAATAATTAAAATTTCTATGCTAATTTATATATCTTAAGTTAATGATAATATTTGCCGTCATTAATCTTAAACTTAGCATTATTGAAACTGAATCAATCATATTTTAGAGAATGTCGCATAACCTTAAATTTAAACTAAGCAAATTTCAAATTTCACTTGCTTGAAATTTTATCATATTTTAAATATTGCATTTCTTAATTAAATCTATGCCAAACCTTATTATTTTAGTTATGTTATATTGTTTATGCTATATATTTTCAAAACCGAGCTTTATTTGTAATTAAGCCATTAGCGAGAATTAAATAACGATTCTCTCACATATATATGTCATTTCGCGTATATATGTAAAACGTGTAATTATACACAAACTAAAAAGCTCTGTTTTGAAACAGATAAAATATCTAGATTTAGATATAAATACAAGCGTACCATTATTCTAAAATAGATTTGCTTTTAAATATAATATTTTAACCAATATTCAGTTGAAGTGATAAAATACAGCATAAATCTATAATTCTGTATGTTAACTTCCCCATATGCTGTAATTCCACTTAATTAAATAAAAGCCTATATAGATAGCTTTATAAATTGGACTTGTAAACTTTCCTAGATAGTATAAATACACATACTATAATATGAACTGATATAGGGTAGTTTCATGAAGGAAACTCTTATTTTAGCATCTTAATTTTATATGATTATGTAGTCAGTGGTGCATATGTGTCCTTATGAAATGCTATGGCATAACTCGCTTGTTGCTGTACTTCTTTGCTGGGTGTATGTGTTAGGGCTACTCCAGTATATTTAGTTCAGGCAATTACTTCCTCAGATAGTGACTGGTACATGCCAACTCATTCTGCATTCTTATTAATGGAGCATGAGACTCACCCAGAGCGTAAGATTCCCACAGTAATATAAATTGCTCGATCAGCCAGACTAAAAGGGCCTTCTATATCACAGCAATGAGTTCAGTTAAAGGGAACTGTTACTTGGCAAAAATCCCATGAATAAGGCACATATGAGACACAAAAGGACTCAGAATTGTATGTTTCCATACACATTAGTATCTGAAGTCTAACTTCCATTAATCAGTTCATTCTGCCATTATAATTATTATATCAGCTTTGATCTGAACTAGAATCCAGTTTAAATTGTATAATAACTATGTAGAGATTATATTAATTACTCGTGCTAGATAAAATATGTTCTTTATTAAAATTTCATATCACTTCCACTAACTTAAGGCAAATCTAGATCCTATTATAGCATAAACTAGGCATAGAAAACCATGAGCAAAGTCATCTCATTATAAAATATATTAAGCTCATGAAAACATAATTGTATTATAATTTCATCAGCTGTGAGTGATAAAACCACATATATATAGCAAAATGAATTAATTGTAACCTAAATACATCACCTGCAAGTGATGTGATGCTATATATATAAACCGGAAATGCATAAAACTCTCAAACATTAATATCTGTAATCAGAAAGTTATAAGCACCTATGAGTGATTTAATCTATATGTAGACCAATTCATGTAAACTCAGCTATGCAAAATTATTTCTAATAACCCATCACCTGTGTGTGAATCCAAATTATTGTAAACATCCCTTAATCACCTGTGTGTGAAATCAGACACATAGCCATTGAAATATTGTTTTAAATTATTGTTTTATATTTTAAATTCATTAAATTAATTTTAAATTTACTCTTGCTTCATGTCTTAGTCTTGCTCACCGACTCACAATTATTTAGTATTTAATAACTATTTCCATTATTGATTAAAATCTTTTATATAATTAGTAGTTATATGTAAGCCACATGATACCTATATAGTTGTGTTAAATGGAACACCCATTATTCCCTGTCTTTTGTTCTGCTGATGTGCTACTGCCGACATGTGAAGAAGAGAAATACTGCTGTGACCTCAACTGTGTCATCCGCAAGGTCGTAAATCTATGAGCAATGGTAGAGGAACTAAGGTTAGGCCAGAGCCATGGCTTCCACCACCATAAACCTGGTTGGCCTTAGGATGATTTATCAGAGTTCTAGATTTTATTACGTGAATGCACATATTTGACCGTTACAATATATATATAAAGTCAATTAATTAAATCTTTACTTTTAGATTTATTTCCTGATATTTTTAAAATATCATTTTTAGGGAATCACTAAAAAATTTCAGTTTCAATATATATATATATATATATCACTATCCCATGTTGCTATTAATGATTTAAATTTAAATATATAGATTTTAAATGATTTTTTTAATGAAAATATTTAAAAACAAGTCCTTTTGTATATACATTTATCTGTGCTACTCTGCATATAGCTACATCAGCATACATATAAATACTTCATCAACTGATTATTTCTCTTGTACAAGCTGGTAGATTGGCTTGTTATCATCAGGATAGACATAATCCAGATAATTGTCAGCATCAGGAAAGACATAATAAGGTAATTTGTTGGACTTGATCAGTTCCCTTGGCAGGCTTCAGGCAAGCAAACTGTCTTGTTCATATTTAGTTTTTTTAGATACAGAGAAGTGGATCTTCTTTCTATCCAGAATTGGCCGGTTTTAGGCAAAAAGACTGTCTTGTCCATATATAAGGCTTTAGAGTCAGGGAGGTGGGTCTTTCTTCTGTTGAGGATTGTTTTGGGAAAGCAGCAGGCTTGAACTCATTAAATCTGGCTAGTGAATACAGAATAGGGTCTGGATTCATGATTCAAAACTCCAACATAATAAATTAGTAAACTGCAGCTGGAGTTGTCCCTTTGCTACTTTTCATGGGAGCTCTGTACAACTCCCCAACACTAACTACTGCCAGCCAGCTGCTCCACAAAAACATTTTAGTGAACTTTGCAGCTAGCTATTAGCCAACTCTGTCTCTAAAAATTATTAGCTGAACTTTGCTGCTAGCTATTAACCAACTGCATCTCAAAAATATTTAAACCAGACTTTTCAACTGGCCAACTTGGCCTACTGCTTCTCAAAAATATTAATGCCAACTGAAAACAAGATTTTTCTTTTCAAAACTAATATCCAAATTAAAATAACCTTTCTAGTCAACCTTTTTGTAAGAGTGATCTAAGGTAATAAAAACACCTTTTAAAACTGTTTTTGATTAAAAAATTCTAATCCTTTTGAAAGCAACTTTGAAATTTTTATCAAAGTGTGATATACAAAGATTTCTACTTAAATAGAAATTTACCAATTAATTAATTAAAAACTTTTTCCTTATCTCTCTAATCTTTTAGAAAGCAAATTTGACAATTTTATTGGAGAATAATCTACAATGATTTCTACATAGATAGACAAATGTATTCAAGCATTAATTAAACGATTTCAAAAATAAAGTGCCTATTTTTAAATTCAAAATCAGAATAGTACAATATTAATATTTATTCAGAACTTTTTAAATGTTTATTATATAATGAAATATTATTTTAAATTCAGAATTATTTAATCCCTGATTATTATTCCAGGTAGGTAGAAAATATCTGCTCAAATTTTTGCTTGTGTTTATTTCTACTTTTCCTTTCAACTTTATGCATACTTGTGCAAACACATTATATTATTGTATCCCATGTAATAGCCCTGTTACAATGTATAATATTTAAATACATATAAATTATCTATACTAAACATAATATAATTAGAAGAGATTTGAACTCAAATTTTCAAGCTCTTTATAGTTATCCACTTTACCTTATACAACCAATGCACATAACTACATATATGTGAAAAGATAAATGACCTCCAATATATGTATTTCATTCTGAAACAGTGCTCATACATCTTCCACACATGTATACAATTAGTGCTCAGTTTATTTTAAGCTAGATTTTCAAACATTAATGGATAAGCTTTTCTTCTCCACCCTGTAACTCTTCTACCATCCATATCATTGAAAATCTGAAGATGGAAAACTCAAAGTAGTTATTGATGACAGTATTATTATTGTTTTACCCATGTTGATTTTAATTCAGTTTGACCCTCATGTATCTTAATATATCCATGTAAATATACAGAAGAGGAATGGGCTGAATATAGGTTGAAGGTGATATATTTAAATACATATATATTAACTGTACTAAACTCAATGTAATTAAAAAGAAAATGGATTCAGATTTACAAGCTCTTTATAGATATCCACTCTATCTTATATAACTGATATATATAACCACATACACATGAAAAATAGTACAAGCTCTTTATAGATATCCACTCTATCTTATATAACTGATATATATAACCACATACACATGAAAAATAGTAAACAATTTCCAATATTCATATTTCATACTGAAACAATACTCATCAGTTGATCTAGAACACTATCTCCCATATATATACAATAACTCAAAGAAGCTCTTAATTGATAAGTGCAGTAAGAGAAAATATGTAAAATCTCTATCCTGAACATTCTTATCTCCAGACCAATTGGTTTCAAGCTTATGGCTCATCTCAGTGAAGAGCTAGAATATTCAGACACTAGATCCAAAATATCAACTCAAAACCCAGCACTTATTTCATACATAATATTTAAATAAAAACTCTGAAGTTTTATGACATGAAAATGTCTTTTACTCAAGCTATCCAACTTAAATAGCTACATGGGACTGAACCAAATTCAGATCTACCATATATTAATGTTTTATATTTTGTATCTAGTGTCTGAATATTCCAACTCTTCACTGAAGTGAGCCATAAGCTTAAAACCCATTGATCTGGAAATAGGAATGATTTGGATAAAGATTTTAAATATTTTCTCTTACTGCACTTATCAATTAAGAGCTTGTTTGAGCTATTGGTAAGTTCTCTGTATTACATTTTTGTAAATACAAGCTTATAAAACGAATGTCACATTATATATGACTTACTTTATATATATATATATCAGTGCTTAGTTTATATTAATATAGTAAATCTTCAAACATTAATGGATGAGTTTCAATTTTCTCCACACTGCAGCTTTTCAGCCATTCATATCATTGAAAATTTGAGAATGTAATGCTTAAAGCCCTAGTTAATGTCAATAGTATTGTCATACTCATGTTGAATTTAATTTACTCTAACATCTCACATTTAGGACTTTAATATGTCCATTTAAACATAGAGAAAAGGTATGGGAAGAATACTAATATGTAATATTCAAATACATGTATATTATCTATACTAAAGTTAAGGTAATTAGAAAGGACTTGACATCAGTTTTTCAAGATTTACACAGCAATTTACTTAATATACAAGTAATGCTCATGATTACATGTGAAAAACTAAATGAACTCTAGTATACATATTTTGTGCTGAATCAGAACTCATCAGTTGGTCCAGATTACCATCTTCCACACATATATATAATCAATGTTTAGTTTATATTAAGATGGCAAATATTTAACAATTAGTGGGCAAGCTTTAATCTTCTTTACACTCCAACTTTTCAGCTATGCATATCATAGTTATGTGCATTAGTTGTATAAGATGGAGTGGACTTAAATGAATTTTAGTATAGACAATATACATGTTTTGAATATTACATATTTAAGCTGTATTTTTCCCACCCCTCCTATATATTTAAATGGACATATTAAGGTTCTATATATAAGGGTCAGAGTGACTTAAAATCAATATGAGTATGACAATTATATTGGCATCAACAAATACTTTAATCATTCCATCCTTGGATTTTTAATGACATGGATGGCTGAAGAGTTTGTCTTTAGGAAATATTGAAGCTTGACCATTAAATTTTGAAGATTTGCTACATTAATCTAGATTGACTACTGATTGCATATATGCATGGATAGATGGTGATATGGATCAACTAATGAATACTGGATCAATATAAAATACATATATTGGGGATAATTAATCTTTTTCACATGTACATGATTATGAGTATCAGTTGTTTATCAGTTTTAGATGGAGTGAATATTTGTGATGAGCTTGAAAGTCTAAGGTCCAAGTTGCTTTTTTTAATTATTTTAAGTTTAGTATAGACAATATAAATGTATTTCAATATTACACATTCTGTATGTATTCTGTCCATTTTTCTTCTATATATTTAAATGCTCATATTAAGGTCCTATATGTTAAGAGTCAAGTGTGACTTAAAGTCAACATGGGTATAACAAGAATAACATTGGCAACAACAACTGCTTTGAGCATTACATTCTTAGATTTTCAATGATATGGATGGCTGATGATTGAAGTATGGAAAAGATTGAAGCTTATCTATTAAAGATTGAAGATTTACTCTTTTAATATAAACTGAGCATTGACTTGTGTATATGTGTTGGAGATAGTGATTTGGATCAATTGATGACTGCTGGTTCAGCATGAAATACATGTACTGGAGATAATTTATCTTTTTCATATATATGTAGTCATGTGCATCAGTTATATAAGATGGAGTAAATGGCAATAGAGAGCTTAAAAGTCTGAGTTCAAGTCCCTTGTAATTACATTAAGTTTAGTATAAATCATATACATTTATTTGAATATTGTATGTATATTTGTATATACTTAATAAAGAGACACTGCTACACACTGAAAATATTGTAAAACTTAGAATGCCCAATGAGGGTGTATCTTCCTCATATAATCAATATTTACTGGATTTTGAATTATTCAGCACTGACAATAGTGTTGTTTTTTTCCTAACATTTATAAAATCAGCTATGTGCCTGGGAATATTTTAATAAAAGGCCATATTGAAAGATTATCAGTAGTGTATAGTATGTAATATATAATTCTTTATATATTGATTTTGTAAAAGATTAATGAAACTGCCTTTTTTTTCTGGATCATGTACATTTTTATCTGGCAGTCAAGAAGATTGTCTATCTATACATCATATTACACAATCATCCTACTGTATTAGTTTTCTAGATTAATGAAATTATAACTGTTTTCATTGTAGTTATTTCTGCTTTTACTTACAGACACACCCTATATTTTCATTTTATTAACTTCATTTATATTCATCAATTACTGCAAGGCTAGTCAGATTTTATTTGGCATATGCAAAACATTTCTGCTTAGATGCCTTTATAATACATTCTAATATTATTACGATGAAAAATATATGTTTAAACAATATTTTTATCGTTAACTAATGATTTGTATTAGTTAATGTTTTTTTTTATGTGTTATAGTATCGGTAGGAAAGAGAACCCACTAACCCGGGACAACTGTTTGTAAGGCAGCTGTGCTGCCCTCTCGACCACCAACGCTCGACTATTAATTAAAGTTGCAATATCCTTAGATCTCATACAGTCTGAAAGATTATTTCCACTTTTCTAAATATGTTGGCTGGCGTTTACAAAATAATTTATTGGGTTTTTTTAAAATTTCTTATTAAAATTTATAATTCAGTTAGCATAAAATTCTCCATTTTTTGATTGTCTTTGGTTGTTGCAGTTATCCTTGTATTTTGATTTTTTGACCATTTTATCTTTTCCAAACTTCTAAATCCATTTGTAATTTATTATTTTAGTTTTGCTAATACTTTATCTGCTTCATCATAAGCAAATCTAAAGCTTCAAATCAATTTCTATGCCATTTCTATAATTAATATTACATTCTAAGATTGTATTAATTTTTTGATTTTATATTTTATTTATATATATTATATATCTTATTTTATTAGAAGATTTATATGTAATTTATTATCCATTATCAATTTCAAACATTCCAATTTCCGTCTGTCATTATATAGCGTCAATAGTATATTTTATATCTATTTTTATACTATAATATTTTTAGATTTTTATTTTATATTATTTAGTTTAATTAAATAAAAATAAATTAAATAAAAATAAATAAGTTCATCCTGAAAGAACTGGAGGCAATTTTCAAAATTTTTATAATTATTTGATGCATTATTCAGGCTTAAACCTGCATTTATATATGTAATATATGCGGGATTCGAACTCAGACTTTCACACGACCCACTACTCTCAGTGCCATTTCATATTTCTGACCCACCTGATCACAACATGTTGAAAAGATAAATAATCACCAATATACATATTTCATGCTAAACCAGCAATCATCAGTTGGTCTAGATTACTATCCTCGCACATATATACAATCAGTGTCAGCTTTTTATATTAAGATAGCCAATCTTCATACTGATTGTATATATGTGTGAGGATAGTACTCTAGACCAACTGATGATTGCTGGTTTAGCATGAAATACATATTTGGTGATTATTTATCTTTTCAACATGTGTGTGATCAGGTGGGTCAGCAATATGAGATGGCACTGAGAGTAGTGGGTCGTGTGAAAGTCTGAGTTCGAATTATTTGATCATAAATATTCATATTTGCAATATGAATTATATATATAACACATACTTTAACAAAATATTTTTGCCCTAGCTTTTTCATGTAAAGAGTATATTAATCAGTTATGTAAAACAAAGTAAAACTTTCACACAAAAATCATAATTGATAATATTAATCTAAGCAATGAATAACACAAGGCAGAATAATGCAGATAAAATTATTAATTAAGGCTTTATTTATAATGATTTCTTTTTTCGGAGAAATTATCTTTGAAATGAATAAATATTATTAAATAATCATCATAAAATGAAAATCGTACGCCAAAGTCATTAAAAACTAGTGACAGTTAAAAATAACATTAAAATCGCTTAAATACACTATAAATAATAATTGCGTTCAAAATTAAAATGCGGTCATAACCTATCCTATAATTACACTAAATTTAATAATCCATGACTCTTTTGGAACAATTTATTATCAAGAAAAAAAATAAAAATAGTAGCTATTAGTTTTTTTAAAAAATAGTTTATAATGATGCATTTTATTTCTAACTTAAGGAAAAATAAGCAACTTCAAAGATATTGATTTTATAATAGATGACAAAAAAAAAAGGAATCCATAAAAATTTTGTGGAAAAATTTTATATATATATTAATTTATGTAAAGGTTGTCCTACCACTGTAATGTGACACAAATTCGTGAATATATTTGATTCGAACAAAAATCCCAAATCGTTACTACTACAAATTTAAAAATACATTATAAACAGTCATGTTGAGAAATTTGTTACATTTTCATTTACCATTGTCAAACTTCCTCCAATCACAACTTTGACGCCATTCATTTCATAAATTTTGTAAACTTTTAGCAACCCTTACATGTCTTTAATTACATTCTAATACTGATTGCATATATCATTTTTTAAGAAAATTTATGTCAGAAATTTTATGTCCTCTATGATGAATTTCAATATTAAAAAATATATATTTCGTGTGTATATATATAAAGTAGTTTGCAGAAGTTGGCAACCACAGAAATGATGAAGAAGATTAAGTAACATGTGTATAAAAAAAATTATAAGAAATAAAATAAGTTGATCTGTCAGAATAAATATAAAATGAATCTAATAAATGGACCGAAGTAAGGAAATGAATACCTTAACTTAATATTAAAAATAATCACATTAAATCATGTGGTGTTTATTGACATTAAATATGAGTAATAAATATTGGCTTAATTTATTTTTCTATTTCACGCTTTATTATTTTATTATGTTAATGTAAATTAAATTTAAGTTAACGTTGATTAAGTCAGAGTAAGGGGTTCATGATTCTATTAAATTTCACTGGCTCTCCCCTTCTATTAAAAACCCTTAAAATTACGATTTTATTATTACGCTTTAAAAATAATTTAAATGTTTTGTTCTGCACACACATACACGTACATATATTTTTTAAAAATTACATTGCAGTAATATATAAAAACTAAACTGGATTTGATTTTCTCAGCAAACTATACAAATAATAAAGTTATACTGTTTATTCTTGTGTTTTTAATGATATCAAACTTTACCCGCTAACAATGTTTATATTTTAAGGTAGAACTAATATTTAAACCAAATCTAAATATGACAATATTAATTATGATCCAGTTATCAATTAAATAATGAATAATGACTGGATCTCATTTTGAATAAACTTTACATTGATAATCAATTACAAGTCAAATTAATAAATAAATATTAAATACATTTCCATTGCAGTAATGTATGGAATATTAGCATTAAACCAATATTTTGATTAGGTCATATTAATAATCGTACAGATAGTGAAGATTATTCAAATGTTTTGCTTTTTTAATTTTTTTTTTTTTTTTCAAATATTTTTGCTATACACTTAAATAATCTCTATTCAGAAGCTGGCTTATGTGAACCAAAAATAAATATTGATGTAATGCTACTATTATCAACAAGTAACTCACGATAGATTCAAAATATGCTTATTTGTTTTATCTATCAATTTTTTTAATTAATATATATGTCAACTCTACCAAGATAAGGATTCAACCAAGTTTAAATTATTTTATTCAGTTATAACTTAAATCGATATCTAACGTAGATTTTTTTACAAAAGCAAAGAACTTTATTAAGGCTGGTGATTACAATAGTGAAACATAATAGTGTTTAACGTAAGGTTTGATCATATGGGCAAGATATAATAGCAGTCAGGAAGGCATTCTTTGTCCATGGTTAGCAGCTAGTGGGTAATATGAAAAGGCTCCATGTTGTCGCGTAAAACAGAGAGACAAGACCCCGGCTCCTCCTGGCATCAAACATAGATCAGAGTGAAAATGTAATAAAGTCCATTCTTTTGATTGTTGAAAATGATTTTATTTCACTTGGTTGTTTAAAAACTATATAAATTTTATCAATAATTTGTTACAACTTAAACTTCATTCGCGCTGGCTGCAATATAATGGTTTGTTTTCTCTCATTTGATTTGTGTAGCTTTTATCATTGTATTTTTACCGTTTCTACTTTATTAAATGTATATCTTTAGGCTTTTAATATACAGACATATTTAAATTGCATACATTTTATGAATAATAACACAAACAGAAAAATGTATACAAAAATAATATACATATACATATTATTCAAAGTTATAATTGAGTGAATAATTTAAAATTAGTTTTGTGTTTAAGAGTTTGTGCGTAATTAAAAGTATATATCACTTTTGACACCAATTTGTTGATTTAAGCGTCGACAACAAATACAAATTAATTAAAACCAAATGACAGATTTAATTAAATTAAGCTATTTATATGACATTTTATAATTCAATATCGTTAATAAAATAAAAGATTATTTATTGTAGATATTTTTTTTCAGAAATTTAAAATATAATAATTCTAATGTTTTTGAAATATATTTATGTACAGACTTGATCAATAGAATATAGCATTTTTAACCTAGTTCTTTTTTTATTTCCGTTTAAACATAGAAAGTATTTTCTTTTTTTCTAGTAGTGCCTTTAGGATTGTATCGTTTTCAAGACACATAGTTGTCTCTCGTAGGCAAAATAAAAAGAAAAGATTCATTTCAGTCAAACATAATTGTAACATTATTTTTTCAGCTACTTAAAAGGTTGTGAGACTTCATTTCTTCTAGGTGTATATATTGATTATGGCTGACATTCTATATCTGCGAATGTTTTTATTTTATTTTAAGTTAATGTGTTTACTTATAAACAAAAAAAAAAGTATACTGCTTAAATTCAAACTAAAAACACACACACGCACCCAATTTACAATTAATATTTGAACTGACAAGTTTTGACTCTTAATTTTTCTTTTTTTAAAAAAGATAATTAATTAATTTCTCCTGATCATATATATATATATATAATTTAGTCAATAAAAAAAGAAAGAAAATACTGGGTTAATTTCTTCTTCTCATGTATATATAATTGGTCTAATAAAACTGAAAATATACTTCTACTATGAGTTTGGAATAGTTGAAGGCACATATATACAAAGGTTAACATATACATATTGATAAAAGTCCTCATGACTTTGATATTGTATTTTTTCCCCCAAGATTATGACTTGAGATTCGAGTATAGATATGTAATTTTTTTTCAAAATTTTTTCGGGTTGCTAAAAAAACAATTTCCAAGTAGTTAGTTAATAATTAATCTAGCAAATCATTTACTATTAAAATGAAAATGAGTATCTAATTATTATTACTCAAGAAAGTATATGGCCTACTAATCTACTATTTCCCCGTCTAATATTTTCCACGAATTGCAATGCATTAATAGTAAAAGCATAGAATGAATAGTGGTGAAATTGTCAATCATCTAGCTTTCATATATTTTTACTTATATATAACAAAAAATAAATAAAAAATCTAATAATACAATTATGGGTTCTTGGAAATTATTTGGTTCATAAAAAGACCTGTAAAGCAATTAAACATCACGTGATCACCATTTCTTATGCTTGCACATAACTGTTATTAAAACAGGCAAAACTTCCATACAGTAGTGCCACTCAGTGCCAGCCAGAATAATCACTGGATGCCAGAAGGCTTGTGCATAAAATACCCATCTAGTGACTACTCATCCAATATCCCCAGACTAGTTTCTGGCTCAGATCCAAGGTTCCTCACTGATGAAGGCTACAAGCCAGAAACTAGTCTGGGGATATTGGATGAGTAGGCACTAGATAGGGATTTTATGCACAAGCTTTCTTGCATCCATTGATTACTCTGGCTGGCACTGAGTGGCATTAATGTATGGAGAGTTTTGCATTGTATTCCAGTATTTATATCATTTATATTGTACCAGTATAAAACAAAATAACATATGAGAAAATATATGAAATATAATGTGAATATACTGATGATGTTATAAAAAAAAGTTCAAAATATTCTATCTAATAGAGATTAGATGCATTGATTGAGTACTGAGTTTTACTTATAATTGTCTCTTCAGATCTTTATTCTGGTTTCAGACATTATACAAAGAGATTTACATTGTATACACTTGATTATTTATGCTTACATACTCATGAATTATATACCATTAGATTCAAATAAACCAATAATAAATTATGTCAAGTCATTAACTATTATGCTTTTTTACATTATACAAAATCTGTCTAGCTAAATATTAAAAAAATAGATATAAATATATAACAATTATTATTAAATCTTTACATATCTACCATTCATAAATGGATTTCATTTTATGTTATACCATCTATAGATTTACATTCCTATCTCTACTGGAAATGTTTAACCAATACTAATAAGTTTCTTTGTACTGATGGTCAATTATTGGAGCAAAACCTCGCTAAACTTAAATGTCTACTTAACAATTCCTTATAGATCTGTTTGGAGAATAGCACTTAAAACAGTTTTTAGATATTAAAAACTAAAAATTTTATTATTAATTCTAATTAATAATTAATAAGCAATTTTCAAACTATAATACAAAATAAACATTTTTTTTTTCATCTACACTCTCTTAGCTCTTACTTATCATTATAATATATATATATATAATTTTCATCTTGACTTATTATTATTAGAAATAAGAATTTTATCTAAAGATAAAGCTAAATTTCTGTCAAGCGTTGGTGGCCTAGCAGTTAGCATAACTGCCTTCCAAGCAGCTGGTCCGGGTTAATCTCCCGGTCACTTTGACATGTAAAAAAAAAAGCTAAATTTCTAAATATAATGAAAACAATGCTATAGAATATACTAATTGTATATCATTCATATCATCATTATATATATATATATATATATATATCACTTTAGCTTTATTGTCTGTATATTCATTATATTTAGATTGTCTTACAGTAAAAGGTTGTATATTTCAAACTATATGGAAGATATAAATAAATTAAATTAACTAATAATTTTATTATTATTACAATTATTTCAATATAAGTAAAGAAATTTTGAGTTACATGTGAAGTAATCTTAGTATAAGCTAATCTGTGAAATTTACAATTAAATATCAAAATTCCTTTCATAAAAATTAATGTGTTTAAAACAGTTCTTTTAATTCCTTTAAATAAAATGCTTTAAATAATTGTAATTTAGTAAGTAAACTATTTATTTTATAGTATGTTTGACTTCACATGTGTACAAAATAATTACTTAACTTTGTTTTAAAATAAATTTTTTAAAATATTTTGTAAATGAAAAATAATCCAATAAACATCACATGACCAAAATATCAAGTTTAGCTTTTTAAAGGAACATTTTTAAAAATGCTGACCAATATTTTCACAAACACTGAGATCAAAATCTATCAACTACACTGTCCTTGGGATATTTGCAGTAGGTTGTCTGCATGATACTAATATCTTCAATTTTAGTTCCAGTGAAGCAGCAATTGACCAATAAAATTTCTATTGAGACTAGAGAATTCATGAAGAAAAGAAGCAATATGAAAATATACAAAAATGATGAATTAAAAAGGATTGAATACCTTGAATTTTGTAAAATGGTGTGAAAAAGAGTTGAAAATGATATAAAAAAGTATAACTGTAACTAGAAAATAAAATCATAGAAGAGAATAAAAGTCTCAAGAGTGTTAAACAACATTTTGGTATTGGTAGGAAATTTATATCTGCAATAAAGAAGATGGAATTATTACTAAAAAAAGAGATGACATCATGAAATGAGTAGAAGTCTTCTATCAAGAATTATATAATAATAATAAAAAGTACCTCCTATATCTTATGATATCTTCCAATTTGCACATAATTTTAAAAGAAGAAGTGAGACATACAATTAAATTTATGAAGAAAAGAAAAGCTCCAAATAATGATGGAATTATAATTGATATATTAAAAGAAGCAGGTGAAGATATAGAATTTTTTTAGCAAAGTTATATACCAAATGTCTAAATGATAAAGATGTACCAGATAATCAGAAGAAAACAGTATTAATAGTAATATTTTAAAAAGGTGATAAAGAAGATATTAGCAATTACAGATGTATCCGCCTTTTATCAGTTTTATACAAAATTTTTACAAGATAATTACAACTCGTCTACAGAGAACATTGAATTTCTACCAATCAAAAGAACAAGCTGGATTTAAAAGTGGTTTTAGTACAATAGATCATAACCAGGTATTGAGAGAAGTTATAAAAAGGACAAATAAATAAGTTGGAATTATGATTTGGATTTGTAGATTATGAAAAGTTATTTGATTTTATAACCATTTCATCAGTGATTAAAGCATTGGATTATTAAGATATAGATCAGGGATATTGCCATGTTTTAAAAAATATGTATAAAAATGCAACAGCAACAATTAGATTACATAATGATACTAGAAAAGTCAGCATTGAGAAGGGTGTAAGACAGTGTGACTTCATATCTCCACAACTTTTACAGCAATTCTGCAATAAGTATTTTACGGATTAAAATGGAAAGCCAAAGGAGTGAAAGTAAATGGAGATTATTTAAGTCATTTACATTTTGCAGATGATGTAGTAGTTTTTGAAAATAATGCTTTGGAGCTGCAGGAAATGTTGCAGGAGTTATCAGATGAAAGTAGAAAAATAGTACTAAAGATAAATGTTAAAAAGACTAAAGTAATATTGAATGGATTTTCTCAAAATATGAAAATAAAAATTGATTATGATGAGTTAGAATAAGTTAACAGCTACAAATACTTTGGTCAGATTATTAATACAGATGGAAATGTGATGAATGAAATTAATTATAGAATTAAACTTGGTTGGAGTGCTTTTGATAATAAAAGGAAATATGCCTATGTGTTTGAAAAGGAAGGATTTTATTAAATGTGTTTTACAAGTTCTCACTTATGGATCTGAGATCTGGACACTTAATAGAAGAGCAATACAGATACTTCAAACCATTCAAAGAAATATGGAAAGATGCATGTTAGGAGTAACAAGAAGATATCAAAAATGCAATATACGGGTGAGACAACAAATATGAGTTACTGATCTCATTGAAAAAATTAAAAGATTGAAGTGGAGTTGGGCTGGACATATTGCTAGAAGAGATAATAATAGATGGACAATTGAAATCTTAAACTGTATTCCAAGAGATTGTTAAAGACACAGAAAGAGACCACATGTGAAGTGGATGGATGAAATAAGAAAGTGTGCAAGGGTGGTGTTAAGAAGAGAAGCTAAAGATCAGAGAATATGGATTGAACTTGGAGAGACGTTCATCCTGTATTGGATTTATAATTGTTGATGATGATGATCTCCCATTAAATAAACAAAAATTGGTAAATAATGCTATATATTGTCACAAGAGATTGACAGAATGTCAAAAAAACAGCACACCAGAATCTTCTACACAATTGTTTTTCATTAACAATAACCTTAAGTATTTCATTAGCTACTCTTTCTATGCACTGAATGTTTCCTATATAAGTAAATAGAGGAATCTGAACTTAGGATTTTTCATTTTATATTTGTCCTCCACTCCATCTCAAATAACTGGCCCACATGATAATATACTTGTAGAAAAGATAGATGATCCACAATATATGTATTTCACACAGGCTTCAATATTCTCATCCTTCTAACTGAATGGTTGAAAGGGTGAGGAAGTTTAAGAAATTGCTTTTTTAATATAAGATAAGCATTGCTTGTATATATGTGTGGAAGATTATGATATGACCCAACTGATGGGTTCTGGTTCTGAATGAAATACATATTTTGGGGATCATTTATTTTTTTCACATGCATGTGGTCATGTATATTTGATACTTGAAATGGACAATGAATATAAACTGAAAAATTCTAAGTTCAAATCCCTTCACATATTTAAAAAATTTCAATTGAATATAAAATCAGCAATTATAAAATAAATAGAGACTCTAGGAAATAAAAATCATAAGAACAGCAGAAGCAAATTTCCAAAATTTTTGTTTATGCATCCAAACTTAAAAGCAATATACATTTGAAGCATTGTATCATCAAATAAAAAAGATATTTATGCTATTATAAACTAAGAGAGCAATATATTTTATTCCATAATATGTACAGTACATATATTTTTGATTACTATTTTAAGCTACATTTTCCATCAAATATTTTTTTTTTAATTTAGTCTTTTACAAAATATGTTTCATAGAACTTTTGTCATGATATAGACTATTTAAAGCCATTTCCTGTTTTTTCAACAGTGTGTTTATCTATCTATCTATCTATCTATCTATCTATCTATCTATCTATCTATCTATCTATCTATCTATCTATCTATCTATCTATCTATCTATCTATCTATCTATCTATCTATCTATCTATCTATCTATCTATCTATCTATCTATCTATCTATCTATCTATCTCTATCTACCTATCTATCTTATATATTATTATTACTTACAACCTATCTATCTATCTATCTATCTATCTATCTATCTATCTATCTATCTATCTATCTATCTATCTATCTATCTATCTATCCATATACATTTATATATTTATATTCTTGACAATGTTCATGATTTATAAACATATATATTTTTAAATATATTTATACTCAAGTATAGATAAATATAGTTGTCCACAAGACATCATTGAGTTAATATAACAACATTGCAATGCATGTGCTTAGGGTGTAAGTCTTTTCTGTTTAAAAAAATATACACATATATTAAATCCATACTCATATTAACACCATATAATATTCTATTAATAGTTGTTTAATCAAATAAAATAATTACTTCTTTTGCTTTATTAATCTTACATTTTTTAATCTTTACCTATTAATAGAACAGATGCTCTTGAGGTGTGTGTATGTTTATAGAAGAATTTTTCAGTTGTTTACAATCTTATAAAATAAATATCAATTTTATATTTTTTTGATTTTCAAAAAAATTGTATAAAGTATGTTACTACAAAAAATTGTACTGTTTTGCTAAATGTTTTTTTTTTTTTCTAAAATATAGTAGAAAATTCAAAATATAGTATTCTATATAGAATAACAGAACAGAATAATGTTGTTTTTTTAAATTAAACTTAATAACATTTAAAAATTATCTGGAATAAAAAATGGATGCAGAAATCAGTTTAGAATTATATTATGTTTTTATTAGAAGTACATATAAATACAGAAAGAAAAATGATTGGCTCAGAGTTCTAATATTTGGAAAAAAATATCTATTATAATTTTTTTTTAGAAAAAAATACAAAGAAAAATGAACATGGAAATTGTACCAAAATTATATTATATTTTGGCAATCTGAAAATATGCATTTAAAAATGGTGTTTTTTTTAAATACATTCAACATAACACTTTATTTTCTAATAAAATGTAGGATAGATGTTAATTCAATGCTAGTGACAAAACAATTACAAAAGAAAAAAAAAACAAATATCAGTAATAAAAATAGATAATCTCCAGAAATACTTTATTGAAATTAAACTAGAATGAAGCAAATTATTTTAAAAAATTAACATACTTTTTCTAAGGATTTCGTTTAATTAACAGGTATCAAAAACAAGGTATTTGATCCTTTAATAATTCAGAGTGTTGCATCTCCAAATAAAACAAAATGCTAGTATAGTTTTAACTGAGACAGAGTAAACTACAAAAGAAAAACAAATTATGCAAAATAGGTTTAAAATATTAGTGGTGATATATACATAACTGTAAAAATAAATTATTTCAAAAATATTTATTATTTATTAGTATTTATTATATGTTGGTCCATTTCCATGAACTAATATTCAATGGTAAATATTTTTTAGAAAATTCAGAACTTGTTTTAAACTTTTCAAACATAATTAAGTTTAGTATAGCACATAGATATTACACATTACCTATTTCACATTTCAATTCCTATTCTTCTTCTCTCTTTTTCAAATGTTGCCTGCCTGACCAATGACATTACTAGCATGGAAATTGAACCTGGATCTCAGATATACCAATGTGATGAATTTTCTGGATTTTATATTTTATTTGATAATTAAGTTAGTATCATGGTGTTTTTTTAACAAAAAAACAATCTAACAAAATTCGACTTATTATATAAATAACTTTGTACATTAACTTTTCCTATTTACCTTAGTTCTTTTTAATACTTTTATTCTTTTGCAAACAAATAGTCAGTAGTATTTTTCTATAAATTTTCCATTTTTCTATCCATTTTGGTATTCTTATATTATTCAAAGCTTGTCTATCTTATATCACATTAGACTCTTTAATATAATCTTATTTACTTCTACCTTTTCTGCACTCATAGCATTATGTCAATTTGGAAGACTATATTATTTTAATTATTTATCTCTGTGTATGTGTACGCATATAGTTTATATTATATAATTTTATACTAGATATAATTATTACGCTTTCGCGTTTTTTTGACAAACAATTATTAAAATTAGATTTTTTTTAATGCAAATGTATACTCAATTATATTTCAATTTTCAGGTTAATAAAGTTTTTGCTTTAATAATTGTGTTATTTTTATCTGAAATCTTTTTTACAATTTTATCAAAGAATAATAACAAAAAATGTCCTTGCATTATATATATAATTTACTACAGATTTTAAAAATTACAATTTCAACTTGTATTATTACTTTTTACATTTCACTGAAAGAAAATCATATTTTAATTACTTTTAATTATGAATACCTTATTATTAAATTCTTTTTCATAATATTAAAATTATAAATTCTTATATACCTGAATGTATATTTCATAATAACAATGTCATTCTATTTCTATTTGCAAATAAATAATTTTATAAAGGTTAAACAATAGTGATACTTGATATTACAAATAATTTATGCTATTATTATTTATTCAAAGATATAGAACATAACTTAGAATGTTCTTGTGAGAAAAATTATGTGACAAATAAACATATATTTTTATTAATATAAATAAGATACTAAAGATTTTATTTATTTATTTATTTATTTGAAATGGAAAAATAATAATAATTGGAAATGTTTGAGGTTAGTGATAATGGTGTTTTTTTATAATTATATGCAGGACTATTTTTAGAAAAATTTAAACTTTGTTTTAGTTTTTAATATATATTCACTTGTTAGTAATAACTCACAGAATAGTATAAAATACATTTTAAGTGCCATTACTTTAATCTATTCTTCAGGTACTGCTGATTTGATGTATAACAATACTGGAGTAACAATCAGACATAAAGTGCCCTAACCAACAACATATTATTTCTAAGGCAACAATTAGTAGAATTTTTATATAGTTATCCATGAGTGTACTTCTGATTGATTCACTTCTTCTTATAAGCAAAATTTATTAATTGTTTTCAAATAGTAAGTGTTATCACACTAGATAGAATTATTTGATTAATTGACATTATGTTAGCTACTTTATATATATATATATATATATATATATATATATATATATATATATATATATATATATATATATATATATATATATATATATATATATATATATATATTGCTTTTTTCTCTGTTCAAAACTTTTATATCTTTCCAAATCAAGTGTATATTCATTACTACATGCATGATATACTAAGAAACATTTGTCCCCTCTTTAGTCATTACATTGTTTTCTTTTCACCATATTTCAATGAGCCATGTATTTTCACTATTATGTTTTTTGATACATAGTCACATGATGCCTCATAGAAGCAGGTTTTGTTTTTCAGTATTCTTAATTTGAGCTTTGTAGAGGTTATTATACCTCATAATGCAATAAGGCTTTGGGAATCTGTTAAGATATTATACTTATTGCAGAATTTCTTTAATGTCTGCTTTTCTTGATATGTATTGTTACACTATAGTACTTATATATTTTTCCTTTTAATGTTACTTTGTGTTAACTGTTTATATTTTTTATAATGATAGCTGATGAATAACCATTCGTCATGAGATTTTATTTTATGAAAAAGATTTTTTTTTTCAAAGAACAAACTCTTATAAAATATAATTATTCATCTCTTATCACTAAGAAAATCTTAAATAAACAACAAACCAATATATCAAAATAAAAAAATAATTATTTATGTTGCAGTGTAGTCATATATAATAAGTATAGAAGACAAGCTAAAGAAAATATGAAATTAATATAAATTTTGAACAGTGAGATTTTAACAGTGTTTTTCTTTTTGATTAATGAAAACAAGATATGAAGTAAAATACCATTATTTTGTTTTTAAATTACATTTCTCAAAACTAAGTTTTAATTAGCTAATTATTTCTTAATTCATTAAGTAAAACATATTATACAAATAGCTGTATAATTAATGTTATACTACAAAATTACTTTTTGTTTCATTGCTAAATTATATATATATATATATATATATAATATATAATTTACAAAAAGTAATTCCGGTTTTGATATATATATATATATATATATATATCAAAACCAGAACTAAAATGTAATATTTGCATTAATTAACTTTTTTCAAGAAATAACTGTGGATTCTCAGTCATGGCTTCAAGTTACTTGAAAACCATCATTTTTTACATTACCATAGTGTTTTTATGCTTATTTTAAAACTTAAAAACTACCATAAGATGCTGCCCACTCTAGAATTATTTTACAAGTAAAAATCAATAATATTGTTGTAAGAAGCTACAACAATGGGAGAAGGCAGGCTTTTCTAGATGCTGATTGGTTGGTTCTCATTTTGACTAAAGGAAGAGTGCTTATCAATAATTTTCATCACTTCAACTTCTTTGCTTTGATTTCAAAATGAAAATGAATGTTATAGAGTGTTTTTTAATTATTTTTCAGACATATTGTAAATTATTTTGATAAAATATGCTGAAAATATAATTATTTTAGAAAAATAGTAAGATTTTAGTAAAAAATTCTTTACTTTTACATCAACATAAATTGAAAAAGAAACCAGTGCTAACAAACATTTTGACAACTGTCAACAATTTTCATTACCCCAAGATCTTTATTTTATTTTTAAACAAAAATGAATGTTTTAGAGTATTTTGTTGGTATTTTTCTACATATTATAATGTATTTTGATAAAGTATGCTGAAAATGTAATTATTTTAGAAAAATAGTAAGATTTTAGTAAAATATTATTTACTTTTACACTAATGTAAATTGAGAAAGAAATCAATGATGTCTGCAGAATGTTCTAATTTGTTACAAACATTCTTTTTAGGTTTTCCTCTATCACATATTTTTATCATTTTAAATAGAAATTTATTTTTGAAAAAACTTTCATTCACTTTCATAATCTGACAAATTATTAATATACTTTTTACAAATGAAACTAAAATAAATATAATATTAAAAGATGAATATATTTTTACTGCTGATTTTGTAATTGACCAATCAAAAGTTATGAAACTTTAATTCACTTGGCTAATAAAAAAACTGTTCAGTTAAAAAAAAAATTCAGTGAAAGTGTTAAAGAGACCTTTGATAAATTAGAAATTTAAATAATTTACAGTATTTCCAAAAATATCCATTAACATTAATTGTACATCAATATTTCAGTCATTCCAAATTTTTTTAAAATGTTTATGTACATAAATCTTGCTTAGTGTTCATTTTTACTTTTCCTTTAAGCATTAAATATATATGTGTATATGCATACTATAATGGTGCAATTTATTTTACAATCTTAAAAAATGTAATAATAGTATTAATTTCATCTTCACTTTTTACTTTATTACTTTTCTATAATAAATTATTATAAAAAAGGTCTATTATTTTTGATAGCAATTAATGTTTTTTTTCTTTAAAATATTATTTAAAGATGAAAATAAAATTGTTTCATATCTATAGTTGAAGAATCAACAGTTCTGATTCGTAAATGTTCTTTTGGAAACACATTCAACATTTAGTATAGAGAAAGATATTTGAAAATGATTAACTAGAAAAAAAAGTAGTAAATACTAATTTTTAATTTGTAACTTCAATTTTTTTAAATCTGAAGAATAAATTACAATTTTCTCTCTTTGTTAAGAAAGCAATTACTTTTTCAATTATTCTAGAAAAAAATTCCTGAACAAAATTGTCATATAAGGAAAAAATGTCTACTTACATGAACCATCTCTAAAATAAAAGCTACATTATAAGCATTAAAGTGTGCATGTTGATAATTTCACTATAATCTTTATAAGAGAAAGAGAAATATTAGTATAATGTATTCCATCACTTCTGGATTTATTTTAAAGGAAAAAGCATGACAGTACCTTATGATCAATATAAAGTGATATGATAAAGAGTTTCCAGTAATTTTTTTAAATAATACTCTATTTTATATAATAAGAAAGTAATTTAACTTGAATAAAAATTTGACAGAAGCTATGCACATTAATAAGTTACTTTTAACATGGTATTACCAAATTAGAAAAGCATCCCAAAGGTTTATTGCTATTTATTAATAAAAAAAAGTTTAACATTGTTTTATATCATTTAATGAAATCATAATGTTAATTTGCAATATTTTATATATCTGCTTTACTATAAAAATAATAGTGGAAAGCATAAGACAAATATTTATATTTTGCTTTTTTATGCTCTAGAGTTTAAAATTTTTTATTTATAAAAACTAGATATATTTCAACCTTCTTAATAATGAGAAGATTTTTTATGAGTTATAAATGTAAATATTAAAAGTTTGAATAGAATTTTCAGGGTATTTTATTAGATAAATTTCAGCTTATTATAATCAAAAACTGGTATCGCAAAATAAAAGCATGCCACTTGCAAAATATTATTTGATTGCTTAATTCACTTTTAATTCAAAATTGGTGCTACTTTTAATTGACACCCTAGTGTTTTTTTGTTTGTGGTAAAAGTAAGTTACACAAATACATATTATTTCAATATGAAATGACGTCAGTTTGTAATTCTAGTTTTTTATTGATTGTTGGATTTTATTATTTCATTTGTCATTATATAAATTATATTCAATATAAAAATAAGGACTAGAAAAAAAGTGGAAAATCATTATTTTGACCATATTACTGTAAAATATTGTACATTATTTAATGCAGTGTTTATAATGTCTTTATTATGAATATGTTTACATGTTTTGTGTTATAAAAGGTTGGCAAATTTATATACAAAACTTCTCTAAAAATATATGAAAAAATCATTAAAAAATTTATTATCTATATCTGTAAAACCATATATATATATATATATATGAGAGTGAGAGAGTCATGTTTTATCTTTTTAGTTTTCACACATGCAATGAGTTAAAGATTGATGAATTATCTTATATAAAAACTAAGACGTGCAAAAAGTCATTCTATTTTTAGATCATATAAATAAATACTATTATTACATATTGTGATTTTGGTTTGCAATAATAATTTTTACTCAATTATGTGTCTGGTTATATCTTAGCTGGAACAAATATAAAAAAGCATGAAAAATTATTATATTTTGATAATTAATATTTATAGATTTATGAAATATTTTTAACTATTATATATGATTCTATACAGGAGAGATGTGCTTATTCATGAAAATATTATGAAGTTATGATACTTAAAGTTTACACATATATAAAGTGAAATTTATTTAGAAAAATTCAAGGAAAGTATTATTTTAATCTTAATAAAGTAATATTACTTTTGTCAAGCATTGATGGCCTAGTTGTTAGCATAGCTGCCTTCCAAGCATCTGGCCTGGGTTCACTTCCTGGTCAATGCATTTAATATATGATAAAAAAAAGTAATATTACTTTTTCACAAGGAAAGAACATTTAGTCTGAAATTGTTTTAATGACAAAAATTCATTTATAATATATTAGTTCATGAAACTATATTACAATAAAAAGTATATTTTTACTAAATTTAATTATTAAAAACAATGTAGAATATTAATATCAGCAGCTATCAAGAATCAATGAAGGAGAACATTTTTTAGTAGAAAACACATGTATTCCATGAGCAATGTACTTGTTGTTGACATTAATATTGGTAGTAAAATAAATAAACTTTGGTTTGTTTGTATTTATTTATTGTTTTTGTAAAATTATTAAATATATATATATATATATGTAGCTAGTTTGAGTAAATATAAATATTAGGAAATAATTGCTTGATAAAAATAGAAAATGTTTATTGACAATAAATTTATTGTTTTTCTTCACTGCTTTTTTAATATAAAAGTTGATTTTTTAAAAATATTTTGTAATTTTCATTTTTAAGATATAATTATTTGATTAAGAATATTTTTTGTTAAATTCATTTATTTAGACTGTATCCTATTATTAAATTATTTATGTTGGTTTATCTTTAATGTTATTTACATTTTTGAACTTGTGTTTTTAACAAAATTTGTCTAAAGCAAAAATTTAATTAAGAATAAATGTCCAATATAAAATATTAAGTTTTTTATAATTGAATTTATTTATTAACTATAAAAAGATTTCCATCATTTTACTAAATGATGTTATTAAAATTTGAAAATACATTTAAAAAATCTATAAGATTATTTGCTAGCTAAATAAAACTATTTTCATAAGATTAGAATACAAAAATTTATATTTGAAAAGACATTTAAGATTTTGGTATGGTATTTTTATTAAATTATACATATATGTTCTATTAATTGCAAATAATGAAATTTTTTATAAAGCATTGGCAAAATTAAAATAGTAATTTTTGTTGTGACTATAATTGTTAATTTTATTTTATTCACTTATATTCCCATTTAGCTCTTTTATTTTATGTTAAGAATAGTATTAATTTATTTATGAATTTAAATTTGTAATTTATTTATGTGCTATTGAGATTATAGTAACTATAATTTATTTTCTCATCATAAAAATATGCATAATTTTATATATTTATGTTTTAGTGGAATACTGAGGATTGCATTTGCAAAGAAAAAAGTAAATGACATTTCATTGATATGAACAAAATAAAATATATTTATGAATAAGAAAAATTGACCTATATACATAAATCATTAAGTATAATAAAGAACTAAAGAGCAGTTGAACATTTAAACTATTTCTTGTTTCCCATGCAATGCAAATGGTTTATCTTTCTGGTGGGGGGGAGGGGGTTTAAACTCAGAAACAATTTATTTACTATTATATATATATATATATTGAGAAATATAGTTAAAAGCATAAACTGAAAAAATGAATATAGTCTGGACAATAAAATAACAATTCTCCATATATATATATATATATATAGAGAGAGAGAGAGGGAGAGAGGGAGAGAGAGAGAGAGAAATAAGTACTCAGTACAAAAGTCATCACTCTAGTTTTTAGACAATAATGTATTTGAATAAAAAAAAATCATTAAATCTGCCGATTTAAAGCAGTTTAAAGTAAAACATAAGTTCAGTAATACAACAATTTTTTAAATTTTAAAAACAAATTTAAATGACAAAAAGTAATAAAAAAATTGAAAAAGTTATTATTGATGGTTTGTTTCTAAAACAAACAATCCAAAATAGTTATAATGCAGTTTTATAATGTAAATGCTACAATTGGTATCTCATATCACTCCTAAGAAAATTATTTGTTTTATATAATTATTATTCCAAATTTTTTATTCTAATAATTATTTATTATACATATTGTAATATTTATATAATAAACTTTAAAAAATATAACAACAAGATTGCAAAGCAATAGAGAAATAAATTTAGTTTTGTTTAGAATAGTTTCTAACTAGAATATATTGAATGATTTTTTACAATCAATTTTTATAAAGAAATAAGATTTCTATCTACTGTTGCAAGCTTTATTTACAATAAGTATTATAATATATAAGGTATATGAGCACAGACTTTCACATGACCCACCATTCTCCACTCTATCTAATAACACTGATACACTTAAACACATATATGTTGAAAAGATAAATAATCACCAATATATGTATTTCATGCTAAACCAGAAATCATCAGTTGGTCCAGATTATCATCTCTACACATATATACTACAAGTGCTCAGATATATATTAAGATAGACAATCTTCATACTTTAATTGACAGGCTTCAATCTACTCCACCCTCCAACTCTTCAACCATCCATCCAATTGAAAATCTGATGATGGAATGCTCAAAGGCCACCCTGAGGCCGAGATTCTTGTCACACCCATGTTGACCTAAGGTCAATCTGAACCCCACATGTACAGGACATAATCCATTTAATACATATGCAAGGATGGGCAGACATCTCTACAATGTAATAATTAAAACACAGACTTATTAAAAACCTGTGTCTATATATGTAATATATATTACATATATAGACACAGGTATATAATAAGCTTGTGTTTCAGTTAATAAATATTATATTATTTATATAATAAAAATATAGAGAAAAAATACTTTTAGACTTTAAATGTTATAAAATATTGAAAAGCTAAAAAAGTAGTATAAAACTTAACACTAATTGAGCAAAATTCTTACTAATTTAATGTCTACAAATTACACACACACCCAAGAAGATACAAGAACTACTGTTCAATTACAAAATTTATTAAATTAATACAAATGAAAATTTCTTGCACAATTACATAAGCATTGAAGATTAATTGACTATAAATGGTTTGTATTTAATGATGCAAAATTTTAGTTATCTGCTAAAAAAATAATACTGTCAATAATAAAACTTCAGTTTAAACAACCAATTTTTATTTAAAAATATTAAATAATTGTATAGCAAAATAACAACACACTTTTAAAACATATGCTTAAATTTATTTTTAATTTATACAGTGTAAATGAGAAATGATTTTGTATATTACATTAGTATATTATGTTAGAATAATAACGTGAAAGGTTGAAACCTTTGACAGATGCGCCTTACAAATGCTTATATGACAGTCAATCAGATGTAATAATGAATGCATATTATGTTAGAGTGAACATCTTAAATATTTTGTAGTTTTAAAATAATTCAATATCGTTTTTGTTAATTTAAGTTTCAAAAATGAGTGAAAATAAATTAATGGATTAAAAAGTACTATAATTCTAATAAAGGGCTTTTGATACTATAAATATTGCAAAAACTGATATTGCCATTAGTAGTAGTAGTAGAATTAGTAATAAGATTAGTTGTAACAATATTTTAAATTATGTGTTTATTTAAAACAATTCCATATTGACACATATATATTTTTCTTTTTTTAGGTAAGTCATTCATTAAAATTGATGTTGCACACTTATTCAAGACGTGAAGATAATTAATTATATGAATGCATATTTTGTAAGTAAAATAGTGATGTAAATAAAATAAAAAAATAGAATTTATTTTAATTAAGATAAATATGATTTACTATTAACTATAATTGTAAGTTTCTTTGAAATGTTTTGATAGAATAACTTGCACAGTAAATATTCTAATAAAATTAAATATTATATATGTTTTCTATTGTAATAAAATTTAAATTGTAAAGAATATTGTTTTCAGATTAATTAATGTTATTTTGTGATAAATTAATAATACATTATTTTATTTATTTTCATATAAAAATGAAAATTAATATATATGAGTACAAAGCATTTCAGTGAAGTAATTTCAATTTTTATCCGGATTTATGAAGCTATATGCTTATATATATATATATATATATATATATATATATATATATATATATATATATATATTGTAGTATTGTGCTTGCTTATTTCTGTGTATGAATCAATAAACATATATAGAGAGAGCATACAATAGCTCAAACAAGTTCTTAATTGATAAGTGCAGTAAGAGAAAATATTTTAAATGTCTATCTGGAATGTCTCTATCCCCAGATCAATTGGTTTCAAGCTTTTGCTCATCTCAGTGAGGAGCTAAAACATTCAGACACTAGATCAATTCAAAACCTGCACTTATTTAATATGTAATATTTAAGTAGAAACTCTGAAATTTTTGGACATGAAAATGTCTTTAACTCCAGCTATCTAACTTAAATAGCTATGTGGGACTGAACTAAATTCAGATCTACCATATATTAATAGCCTTATCAATGCAAGGCCTTAAAGGTAAAATTATAGTAATGAATGAAGCAAGTCATATACAGCCTGTTATTGCTTTTATAAGCTTGGGTTTACAAATATGTAATATAGAGAGCATACCAATAGCTCAAACAAGCTCTTAATTGATAAGTGTGGAAAGAGAAGATATTTAAAATCTCTATCTGGAACATTCCTATCCCCAGACCAATTGGTTTCAAGATTATGGCTCACCTCAGTAAGTGCTCCTCACTGAGGTGAGCCATAAGCTCAATATAATAATTGGTTTGGGGATAGGAACCTTCCAGATAGAGATTTTAAATATTTTCTAAACTGCACTTATCAATTAAAAGCTTGTTTGAGCTATTGGTACACTCTCTATATTACATATTTTTAAATACAAGTTTATAAAAGCAATGTCATGTCCTATATGACTTTATATATATATATATATATATATATGTTAAAACGAAGATTTGTATGGGTTAAATATATAAAATACATATTTTGCGGGTTCATCCGTGTTAAAAACTTTTAATATTAATATACTGACGTTGTGACTTGGTCACACTCTGTTGATGACTTGTGTGACCAAGTCGAAATGTCAGTATATTAATATTAAAAGTTTTTAACACAGGTGAACCCGCAAAATATGTATTTTATGTATATACACCATGTTTGTTTTGTTAATTATTTAATTTTGCATGAAATCATTTACTCGTTGCTTATTCATTTTTATTCATTGTATAAAATCTGTGATCATATATCCTATATATTATAAACTAATTAATTACATTTTATCTAGAAATGTTTATTTTAAAAACATCCTTATTTAAAATAAATGTCAGAAAAAAAGCTTATGTATAATTTAAGAACTTAATCACCAAGTTATTTTAAAATAATTGCATATGTGAATGAAAATTAGTAAATAAAATATGCACATTTAAAGATCTCTTTTATTATTTCTAATATAAAGTTAAATAATTTATATTTGTACACTTTTATTAATCCCCAAAAGGGACCTAAAACATGAACATTAGATGTGTGTATAGTTATTTCAAAATTTATATAAAAGGATTATTAAACAGAATAACTTCACTTATTTTAGAATTTAGATAACAATAACTATACTAAAGAAAACAAAGAGATGTGTGAATAAATTAATAAAGAATAAAAGAAATCACTAACTTGCCATTTGAATTAGCTACCATCATATATATATATATATATATATATATAATTATTCAAAACAATACAATAATTAATACAGTAACAATATTTTAAACAAACAAATATATACCAATTTAATAGAAGTACTTTCAACTATCTACATAGATAGTTGAAAGTACTTCTATTAAATTGGTATATATTTGTTTGTTTAAAATATTGTTACTGTATTAATTATTGTATTGTTTTGAATAATTATATATATTTTATTATAATTGGAATACAGACATTGATTAATAATTTATATATATATATATATATATAAATCTCATATATATATATATATATATATATGAGATTTTCATTAGTATTTGAATATCAGAATGCAATGCTAAAAACGTTTAATAGAAAAGGTTCAAATGCCTGCCACTATGATCAATATCACATGCATTTAGAAAATTAATCATCACCATCCTGTGAGAATCCACTTGAAATTGCATCATCTTGCTCAAAAACAAGAACAACTATCCCAGGATGAGAAAATAACCACCTAAAGCAAATCTGATCTTTATTCATGATAAGCCTCACTGATCATGAAAACTCTAAACAACCTTCTCACAAATTCCCAAAGAAAGCATTTTTTAAAAAAATTTGAGTAAAGACTTCATATTTGATATTATATATAAATATTATGCATAGATTTTGTTTTATATTTTTAAAACTTTGAATATCTTAGTAACTTGCTCAAGTAATACAAATTTAATTACATAATTTTATATATTTATGTGCACATATATCCTCAATGTCTAATGGAGTGAATGAGTAAATCATTAATAGATATATTATTAATATTATAGTTTATGGGAATAAACCAAATGATCAAAAACTTTAAATACAGTTTAATATCCAGGAGATTTACATAATCCTTTTATTGGTTCAGTCATTCTAAAACTTTGTTTTCACCTTCAGAATATTAATATAATCTTATGTAAGATTTACCTGAGGCTGTTTATAGCGGTTTTAACAAATAAAACTTTACATTAAAGTTCATTCATTTAATTTATTTATTCTAAGTTAGTGATTTCAAATAAAATATGAATATTTTTTCTTATTAATATATTTGTATTTGTCTAATTTATTAAGAATTTCACTCATTCACATGAAATCTTCATCACATGTTTGATTTGATTGACTTTTAATCTAATTAATTCCCTGAGATTATTGATTCTTAATTATTTTAATTTTGAGTATATTTCAAGGTCAATAACATTACCCATTGATTTTAAATATATGCTAGTATGGAGTCTCACTTTTGCCATTATACATAGTTATAGATAGTTTTGATGTGTAGTGCATGCTAAAGTCCTTCCTCCACATCCCTCTCATATCCCATTGATTAACAAAATAATAACAACTAAAACAGAAACTAAAGCAGGCTGGAATTAAAAGATTATGATATATATATATGTTAAAACGAAGATTTGCACGGGTTAAATATATAAAATACATATTTTGCGGGTTCATCCGTGTTAAAAACTTTTAATATCAATATACTGACGTTTCGACTTGGTCACACAAGCCATCCACAGAGTTATAAAAAGGTAGAAAGACGGTTGTAGATGCGCTACAATCACTGGTTTGAATAAAACATTAAAAATCCCACCAATAGCAATATATATATATATATATATATATATATATATATATATATATATATATACTCTTACTTACATAGTATTTAACACCAATTAAGCTAATAGTAATGACAATTGACAAGTTAAAGTCAGAGAATTATTTTCACAAATTTATTAATAATGACCACTTTTTATATGAGTATTAATTTATTGATTAGATAAAAGCACTTTTATCTAATTACCACGTTTTTTTTATAATCACCACATATAATCAGCACATTTGAAAGGTGTGAAATTTTAAATTAGCAATGATTTTTATAACTTATTAATTAATCAGCATACAGTCTGAAATAATAATCAAGATGATAATTGTAACCTTGCTAAGCCAATAAATAAATTTACTGCAAGTATTATTTTTATTACTATAACTATTATTATTATGGTAACAAACACTAATTGTTCGTGAATAAGATGGTAAATTATCACTGCTATTTATATAGTATCTGTAATTTATTTATGTATAGGCATATAAAATATTATTTGGATATATATAAACTATCAATTATGCGATTGAATATAAAGGCTGTATAAATATAAATAGTAGTATAAAATGTATGTGTGATAGAATATAAAGGGCTAGGTAAATATAAATATAATAATATGAAAAAGTATATATTTTTAGAAATTAGAATATGGGTAATTTTAGTTTTAAAATATTAAAACTTAAAACGGTCAAATATGTAATCAAATTGTATTGTTGTTATTTTAGCCAATCAATAAAATATTTCTGGAAAAAAAAACTATTGCTTCTAAAATTAAGAAAGTGCTGTATTATTATATAAATATCAATTTATTTCTAAAAAGAAATGGCTTGAGAATAAAATAGATTTCATAAAACTAGAATTTTTGGTAATAAGATATATAAAATATATATTTCATTTGTTTATTTATCTATATATTAGTATTATGCAATGTGTTCTTAGATATAATAAAATATAAAGGTAATGTTTGCACCAAAAAGAAAAAAAATTGTAATTTTATTTTTCAAATTGATATAAATTGATAGTTGATTTCATTTTGGGAAAAAAAAATTAAATTATTGAAGTCTTGAGCTAATAATATATTATTTATTTTTATTGTAATTTTGTTTTCTGATATATTTATACTTTAAACTTTATAACATTTGACTTTTTTTAATTGTCTATTATTTGGACTTGTGCCTTGTTTTAGCAGTTGGAAAATATTAATTACACTGGCTATATTATTAATGTATAATAATATAAACATTACAACCTTTGGTTGTGTTTTATTATTATTTCTTGGCTGGTCTGGTTAAATTTTGGATTTGGGGTAATTTTAATTATGTATAATAATGTGCATAGACTGATATTTTTAAAATGATTTCATCAAAAAGCAACATTAATATAGAGATGATAATATAGCTAATTCTATATGTATGAATTTGTATTTAGAATAGATAAATTCAGGGGTAGGAGATAAAAAATGTAAGTATACTGAATGATCCTTCATTTATTATAATGATCACATTTATCAATCATGGAATGACTATAATCTGCAGTTGAATGTACTGAAATTTATATTTTCTTTAAGTGAAAATTTCCACGTAACTTTGCACCTTGTTTTTAAAAGTAAGCTTTTGCAGTAAACTTAAAAAATGATCCAATTGATGATTAATAAATAGTTGTCTGGATAAGTTTATTTACCTTCTAAAATAAAAATAAAAACCTCAAAATCCTATAGATCTACAGTTGAATAGCCTGTTAAATATTTTGTTCTCTTTCTAGTGAAACGTTTTTTTTTTCTTGTAGAAATCATTTAATATTGTTTTACTTATTATTTTTATAACAACGTTTTTAGATATATTGAAGTTGGAAGAAAACTACCCTTCACATATGGACTATGAATAAATTGTACTACATTTTCCCTGCTTTTAAAGAGAGGTATTCATAGCGCATGTGTGAAAATTAGTTTTTTTCCATATAAATTACACACACATCTATATATTGCTTAGATATTTGAACTTTGCATTACAAATAATATATAACATTTATTAGTTAGCAGTTTCTGGGTTAAAAAATCATTTTAATGATTATATATTATAAATTTATTATCAGCCTATACATAGCTAATTTTTGAGGAACACATTTCATATCTGATAAAAATAAAAATATTTATTAATAAAATATTAATTTTCCAACGAGTTATTACTTTCTAAGTTTGATGTATAATAAAGTATTTCTTTAATAATATATGTAATCCAATCATTTTAACAATGATACATTTTTTTCAAACTATTTCTATTAATGCATTGTCTTCCATTAGAATATTTGTTTCGTATGTGTAAAATGAATCATTTGTGTTGCCCCTCCCCCATTTTCATAATAAAATTAGTAAGTGATATATATATATATGTAAACAAAAATATCTATAGCCAATCTATATATCTGCAAGCGCTTAATAAACAATATTCGTACGCCGATAAATATTAATAAAGAATAAGGTAATGATGTATTTAACGAACATTTTTTGGCGTTATTGGAAAATTAGTGTGATATTTATATATCACCCACATTTTAAATACAGCTTCATCATTTTTGAAATTATATCTATGCATTATAGAGCAAAGAATTTATCTAATATTTAACGACCTCTAAACTTCGTTGTACTCTATTTTTTATTAACGCTTATTGGCATATGCGTATTGTTTATTAATGACCAATGTTTCACGAAGGTGGTTATTTCCGTTTAAATTTATATATATGTAAATCATATGTAAGCAGACCATGCTTAATCAATACCAATAATTTTTAATTGCGCTCAAGGTAACATTGAAAGCAATTCTTGATGTTATTTAAGTGTGATCTGCTTCAAGTAAATTTACATTTATAAACTAATCTAGTTTTGAATAAAATCTGCTTCATTATCTTAATGTATATATATTCTCGAATAATTATTTTTATTTGTATGATTGATAAATATAATTTAAATGTTATTTTAAACTTCATTACATTTTAATTTAAAATATTTATAAAAAAATAATCGTTCCCTTGCAATTTGTTGTTGTTGTTGTTATTATTATTATTATTATTATTATTATTATTATTATTATTATTATTATTATTATTATTATTATTATTATTATTATTATTATTATTATTATTATTATTATTATTATGTTTCAACAATATACTTTATTGACCAAAAGATAAAGTATTTCAAATATATCAAACAAGGTATGAATTACAATGGTATGGCTTACAGTAATGTGGAATGAGTTTAAACTATTGTTGGTCATTGTATAAATCTGATTAATATAGCTGATTACAGAACAATTATACAAATGTAGATTTTATATAATTATTTCATGATGTATAAGTATGAACATTGGTAATTATAAATTATTGTCATTAATGATACTTTTTTGTACAACATAGCATAGGATATATAAAAAATGTTCATATCATTTGAATAAAAGTTCATTTGCCAGAAACTTGACTGGTCTGGCTAGACAGCTTTCTGTGGTATTGGATTAATATAATAAGGATGTCTGGAACATAGACTTTCATGCAGATAATTATACAATGAAGCAGATGATTATGTTCATGAAAGTTGTTGTAGTTATAGTAATTTATATACTGGACTGATGATGATGATGATGATTATTATTATTATTATTATTATTATTATTATTATTATTATTATTATTATTATTATTATTATTATTATTATTATTGTTGTTGTTGTTGTTAATAATAATAATAATAATAATAATAATAATAATAATAATAATAATAATAATAATAATAATAATAATAATAATAATAATAATAATAATAATAATAATAATAATAATAATAATAATAATAATCTGAGTACTTCTTAGTGAATAGTTTAATCTCACATAAACAATGAAAATTTGCTGGAAGCATTGATGATAAAACAGTTATCATATTGAATATAGTCTCTATAAATTAAAAAATTAAAAATAAATGTTTTATGAAATTTTTAATTAGGATTGTTCTTTGAATATTTATTTGGTCCTGCAATAACTTAATGAAACTTTTAATTATATCAGCCTTCTGATATGTCAGATAGAACTTAAATGATGTTATTTATTTAAATATTTTAATAATATACTTATTTTTTAAAACAACATTCATAGATGTAGGTTTCTAATTCATTACCTTTTGTGGTAAAACACACACAAAAAAGCTTGGTTTGTTCTAAGTTTTTAACCTATGAAATAAAGCATTTATGGAAAACCTTGTAAAATTAAATATTTCAATGTCTATCAGTTCATTTCACATAATGATCTTTCCTAGTAAGGATTATCAAGAATCAAACACTGGATAGTATAGTGAAAAATATAAAATATTAGAAAGAATACCGACACACCACACACACACACACATATATATATATATAAAAGATATTCTCACTGATTAATATTATGTAATATATGAAAATTAATACTCAAGCTACTGCTTCATTAAATTAATTAATTACTCTCAATCCAAAGAACAAAACAAAACAATTTAAAGAAAAAAATGGAGCAACTTCTTTCTTTATCTCACCTCTTATATAGAGATTTATCTAAAACACTTTGGAAATAATAAAAAATAAAGAGAGATGGGACACTCTTTTTTTTAAAACTGATTTGCCTTGTGTTTTGGATTCAGATAATTCATTTATTTAATAAACCAGTAATTTGAGTATTAATTTCTTTCTATATTCCTCTTGAAGGTCTTAAAGGAACTGAACAGGGCAAATTCCTAATGTCCACTCCATACGTTCTTGTTGTTGCAGTTGTTATTACTATGTGATTATTCATATAGTATACGAACAAGGGTGAGCTGCTCACCAACATGCATTAGCCAGTGTGGTGAGTTTATTGGCTTTTACCTCTGAGTTTAAGAATATTTTTTCCAATATATACAATCATGACAGACAAAAATAAATCATGACCCTTATTCCCAGAGGCTGTAAAGTCACCAACCAAGGCAATGGTTGGTGGCTGAAGGTGGAGGGAGCTAAGAATCCCCTGATTGCTGAATCAGGCTGCCATTTAATGATGACTTTTTATTTAGGTACTTACATCTGAAGATCACTTTCAAGTGAAGGAATATTGCAAGAGTTAGAAGAAGAACTGTCTTATATTAAATGGGACATTATTGGACATTGTGAAGTTAGAAGAAAAAGTGAAGAAACAATTGATTTAAAAAGTGGACATATACTCTAATATAAAGGCATGAATATTGGAAATACAAGTGGAGTAGGATTCATTATAAATAAAAAATGGAAGAATAACATTGTGGAGATTGATGGTGTATCGGACAGAGTGACAAGATTAGTTTTACAACTTAATAGCAGATATCAAATGCAGATAATTCAGGTTTATGCCCCAACAAGTTCTCATAGTGATGAAGTAGTAGAAGAATTTTATATGGATGTACAAAAGGCTTTTGATCAGAGTAAACAACATTTTAAAATTGTTATGGGAGACTTTAATGCTAGAATTGGTAAACAAATGAAAGATGAACATGCTGTAGGTAATTTTGGTTATGGTAATAGAAATGAGAGAGGAGATAGACTTATGGAGTGTGCAGAAATAGAAAAACGTTATATTATGAATTCTTTTTTTGAGAAAAATGTTAAAAGGAAATGGACATGGAAGCATCCAAATGAAGGTACAGCAGAATTGGATTATATTTTGACTAACAGAAAATACATATTTCAAGATTGTAATGTTCTTAATAAATTTAACACAGGAAGTGATCATCGATTAGTAAGATGTAAGATACATGTTAATGTAAAACTAGAGAGACAAAAATTATTAAGAAAAACAATATTTACAGTTGATATTCCTAATCTTCAGAAACATTCTAATGAATTTAGATTAGAACTTACAAATCGGTTTCAAGTATTAGTAGATTTTGAACATGATTCACATTTGAATGACATTAATAGGAAAGTAACTGATACACTTTTAAAAACTGCAACAAAAATAGCTGGTAGAAAAAAGTAGCAATTGACCAATAAAATTTTTACCGAGACTAGAGAATTTATGAAGAAAAGAAGGAATATGAGGATATGCAACAATGATGCATTAAAAAAGATTGAATATCTCGAATTTTGTAAAATGGTGTGGAAAAGAATTGAAAACGATTTAAGAAAGTATAATTGTGAACTTGCAAGGAAAGTTGTAGAAGAGAAAAAAGTCTAAAGAGTGTAAAACAACATTTTGGTATTGGTGGAAAATGTATATCTGCAAGAAGAAAAAAAGATGGCATTATTACTAAAAAGAGAAATGACATCATGAAATGTGTAGAAGATTACTATCAAGAATTATATAGTAATAAAGAACAAGTGCCTCCTATGCCTATTATATCTTCTGAATTGCCCAGAATTTTGAATGAGGAAGTGAAACATGCAATTAAATTTATGAAGAAAGGGAAGGCTCCAGGTAATGATGGAATTATAATTGATATATTAAAAGAAGCAGGTGAAGAAATATAATTTTTTTTAGCAAAGTTATATACCAAATATCTAAATGACAAAGATGTACCAGATGATTGGAAGAATGCAGTATTAATATTAATATTTTAAAAAGGTGATAAAGAAGATATTAGAAATTACAGACCTATCAGTCTTTTATCAGTTTTATACAAAATTTTTACTAAGATAATTACAACTCGTCTACAGAAAACACTGGATTTCCACCAACCCAGAAAACAAGCTGGATTTAAAAGTGGTTTTTGTACAGTAGATCATATCCAGGTATTGAGAGAAGTTACAGAAAGGACAAATAAATATGAGTTGCCATTATGCTTAGGGTTTGTAGATTATGAAAAGGCATTTGATTCTATAAACATTTCTTCAGTGATTAAAGCATTGGATCATCAAGGTGTAGATCCAGGATATTGTCATATTTTAAAGAATATTTATAAAAATGCAACAGCAACAATTAGATTACATAATGATAGTAAGAAAATCAACATTGAAAAGGGTGTAAGACAGGGTGACTCCATATCTCCAAAACTTTTTACAGCAGTGCTGCAAGAAGTATTTTGTGGATTAAAATGTGAAGCTAAAGGAGTGAAAGTAAATGGAGATTATTTAAGTCATTTAGATTTTGCAGATGATGTAGTTGTTTTTGCAAATAATGCTTTAGAGCTACAGGAAATGTTGCAGGAGTTATCAGATGAAAGTAGGAAAATAGGACTAAAGATAAATGTTAAAAAGACTAAAGTAATGTTTAATAGATTTTCTCAAAATATGAAAATAAAGATTGATTATGATGAGTTAGAACAAGTTAACAGTTACAAATACCTTTGTCAGATTATTAATACAGATGGAAACATAATGGATGAAATTAATCATAGAATTAAACTTGGTTGGAGTGCTTTTGGTAGAAATAACTTGATACTAAAAGGAAATATGCCTATGTGTTTGAAAAGGAAGGTTTTTAATAAATGTGTTTTGCCAGTTCTTACTTATGGATCTGAGACTTGGACACTTACAGAGACCTCAGGCTACTCAAGGAAGTATGGAGAGATGCATGTTGGGAGTAACAAGAAGAGATCGAAAATGCAATGTATGAGTAAGACAACAAACAGATGTTACTGACCTCATTGAAAAAAGTAAAAGACTGAAGTGGACTTGGCATGGACATATTGCTAGAAGAGATGATAATAGATGGACAGTTAAAATTTTGAACTGGATTCCAGGAGATTGTAAAATACCCAGAAAGAGACCACATGTGAGATGGATGGATGAAGTAAGAAAGTGTGCAGGGGTGATGTGGAGAAGAGAAGCTAAAGATAGGAAAAGATGGATTGAACTTGGAGAGACCTTCATCCTGCAGTGGATTGATAATGGTTGATGATATATATATATATATATATATATATATATATATATATATATATATATATATATATATATATATATATATATATATATATATATATATATATATATATATATAAGTTCAATAATTATCAAGGTTAAATGGGTTTATAAATAATCATTAAAAATCAGTCAACACTTAAAAAATCATAATATAGATAATGATCAACAATCTCAAATTGACTTTCTAAAAGGAAATTGCTTTGACAACAGTTTGAGTTGTTGATAATTATCTATATTGAAATTATCTAAACATTGATTGTTTTCTAATGATTAATTAATGCATAATAAATGATAATTTGAAAAAAAAATTAAAAAGATGTTGGATGAGAGAGATTTAGAGTCATTTAGAAACATGTCCAGTTATTAATGAAGTACTTATGTTTGCCAGCAAGAAATAAGTGAAATCCTCATTTTCATGCTTAAATATTATTTTTGAACAATTTTTATTGTAAATTATGGGGAAAAAAAGAAATAGAATTAGAGCCAGTAGCTTAACAAGATAAAACATTAAAAGTAGAAAATTTAGTGCCAAAGATCGATGATATGAGTCACTTAATAGAGATACTCGTGCAAAGATTTGATAATATGCTACAGGATTTAAGACAAAAATTAAATCAAGATCAAAAACAGTGTGAGATAAAAAGGAACATTTAGAAAATAAAATAGAAAAAATCAAATATAGGTCAGAATAGAACAAGGACAAATGAAGCAATGTGGTAATAATTAAAAAAAAAATAGAGAAAGTACAACAAACACGTTTGAACAGTTGTTTAGGAATTGAGAAATGAAGAAGTGCAAAACATTTAGTAAATTCAATTGAAGATAAATATTTAAAGCTCAAAAAATATTGAATATACAAAGTAATGAAATAAAGAAAAAAAAAAAGAAAATGCCAAACAAATTAATGAGGATCTGAACAATACAAAGAAATGAGCCAGTCTTATTTAAGTAGAAATTGTACAGGATTTTTTTGTCATTGTGTTCTTTATTTCTATGTACATATTTCATGATGTTATCTCTCTTTTTAGTAATAGTTTTATCTTCTATTTTTATTTCAGACATAAGTTTACTACCAATTTCAAGATCTTGTCTTAAACTCTTTGAGACCTTTATTCTCTTCTATAGTATTTTTTGATAATTCACAATACATTTTTTTATATTATTAATAACTCTATTTAATGTCATTTTACAAAACTCTTGATATTTAATTTTTTAATAAACCATTTTTATATGTTTTCATACTTTTTCTTTTCTTCTTATATTGTCTTGACTCAGTAGAAAATATATTCATAAATTGCTGCTTTTTTTGTATCAGCTACTTTTGAGACAAATTTTCAATAGACTATAAGTTATCATACTATTGATTTCATTTCAATCAGCCATTTCTAAAATCTGTTAATATTTTAGAGTGATTTGCCAGTTCTAACTTAAATTCATTGGAATATTTGTAAAGATTAGAAATGTCAATTGAGAATGCTATTTATCGTAATAATTTTTCCTTTTTCTAAATCCCATTAACACATAATTCACATCTCACAAAGTGATGATGATTTTCTGTGTTGAATTTATTAAAAAATTTACAAACTTAAAAAACATATTTCCTGTTAATCAAAAATAATCTAATTCTTTTGCAACTTCATTTGAATGCTTCCATGCCCATTTCCATTTACATTTTTTTTTCCAAAGAAAGAATTCATAATATATAGTCTTTCTTTTTTACAAACTCCACAAGCCTCCATCACTATAACCAAATTTAACTATGATATTTTTATCTTTTCAATATTTTATCAATTCTACCATTAATGTCTATCCCTGGTAAATTTGTTTTGATAAAATCCTGTTATAGATCCATATAAAAACCCTATATTTCTTCATCATAATGAGAAACTGTTACACATAAACCTAAATCATTTGCATTTGGTATCTTATATTAAGTTGAATTGCTATTCTTATTATTCTATCTGATACATCATCAATCTCCACAGTGATGTTGTTCTATTTTTTATTTATAAAATATCTAACTTTACTTGCCCTTTCAATATTTGTGCTTTTATAATAAAATACATATCCACTTTTTAAATCAATTGCCTCATATTTTTTCTAACTTCACAAATTTCAACGATGTCCCATTTAATATTAAAAAGTTCTTCCAATTCTTGCAACTTTCTTTTACTTGAATGTAATCTGTAACTTGGGTGCCTAAATAAGAAGTTATTATCAATTGACATAATGAATCCACAATCAGTGGATTTTTAAAACACTCGACTTTCAACCATCAACTGCTAGCCTCCTGGAAATAGGTGAAATAATCTCAGCCATGATTGTAAATATTTGTTTATAAAATGTTCACACACACATTCATTTTGTCTTCATTAAAATTTAAACTCATCTGTCACTTAAGAACTATCATAAAACTGAGAAAAATACTAAGAAGAAAGACTATTCTGTTTTGTGATCAACAATTCAGAGGAAACCAATAAACTGATCCATGCTTATGTGTGTTGTTGACTCGCCCATCCATATTCATATACTATATGTATAATCATATAGTGATAACAGAAGAAATAACAAGAGTATATGGTCCAGACATTAAGAATTTACTGTTCTTGGTTTCTGTAAAGGAATCATAGGTTCTCCTTTCAATTAATAACAAACTTTTTTCTGCAGCCACACAAATCAGTATATTTGCTTTATAATTATAAACATATTAGTAATATTAATGATTAACTTTGATGACAAATAAAGATAAAGAAAATGTGTGGGAGAGAATTCTAGAGTTTATGGGTATGCAAGATGAGGAAGGTGAAAAATAAATTATTAGATAGATCAATCAGTATTCAGTCCGTAAAATAGTAGAAAATTGTATCACCAGAATTTTAATAAAACAAGGATCCATTAAATATTTATTTATTTTTGAATTTATGAACAAAATGAATTGATAGCAAAATAATGAAAATGGAGAGATTCATTTCTCTGTCATCAGCTGGATTTTCTAGAAAGTGGATTGATTTTCTTTAAATGTATGTTTTCTTATAATTCACTGCACAAAACAAATAATAATTATTTCCATCAACAAACAATGCTATTAGAAACTTTGCTATAAGATTCCAACAAAGATCAAAAAAAAGTAAACATCATACTTTGAAAAAATAGACTAAACATTTTTTTTTTCTCATATGTCATAGCATCGGCCGGGACGCGAACCCACAACCGTCTGCAACCAACTACTTGCTTGCAAGGCGGATGCGATGACCTCTCGGCTAACAACGCTTGACGTAAACATTTTTAATAGTAAACTTTCTAAAAGAACACAAATTGTAAAGTTATTTTACTATTGTTTTCTTTGTTTTAAAATATAATTTATGGAAAAATTAAATTTGGTAAAATTTTAATTGTACTTTTTAAAATAGCATTTCACATCTTTTAATGATTAAATTCAAAGAATAACATTAAAAAAATATCGATATAAATGTTTTTCATTGAGTTTGCATGTATGCATATGAAAGATTAAAAAAATAATTAAAAAATAAACATATGCATTTAATGATTTTTTAATTGCATATCAGACATTGGCTTTAAATTAAGCATAAATAAATGGAAAAAGAAAAAAGAAACACACATAAATATTCATTTTGAAATACATAGAATGGACTTTATTTCATAAAACTAGGCAGATATTTCATTTTATATATATGTGTGTAAAATAAATTTGCTTATCGTGGCCTCATAATTTAGTTATTTATTTGAATAATTATTAAAGAAAGTATATCTAAGATTATATTCAATTTATATTAGAGGGACTAAACCTGTTTATATATATTAAGCAGATGTTTTATTATATATGCTGAGTTAAGCTTAGAAAACAGATATATAGTGTAATATGTACTATGCACAATAATGTTGCAGATGAATATAGCAGTAACTATTTTACTTTTTAAGTAGTAGATAAATACAAGAAACATTTATATAAAACACATTTAGATGTATATGTGCTCTTGATAATATAAAGATGTTTTGCACTTTAATTTTAATAAAATTTATGTCATGATAGAGCAAATGTTTTGTAAAATATTTTCATGATATATATGTAATATATGTAAATTTATAAATAAATATTAGAAAATACAGTATTTAAAAGTTTATAAAAATATATCTATAACAATCACTTAGAAGAGCTTTCAACTATCTTTGTAGTTTTTGTCAACAAATACTTTTAAAATGTCAGCTTTCCCATAATTCCATGATGTCAACTTTCCCATAATTTTGTGATTTTAACATTTGCAGTTTGCCTATTAATTAAATCTTTCTTGTATTTATATATTAACATCGCTTCTTTAATTTTTCTTTTATTATTATTTCTTTCAGTTTCCAATATTTTTACATTACTATAATTAAAATCAAAACCATATATACATGATTTATTATGGTCATAAAAGACAGAAGCTGATAAATTATCATTATTTTTATAATTTTGCTTTGTATTTTGAATCTTTTTTAATAATAACAAGTACCCCTTTGTTCCTTTTTCCAATGTGCACCTCGATTCACCTATATATCCACTGCCACACCTATATGTCCATTTGTAAATGATACAATTTTTATTTGATAATTATAAAATTGTATCATTTACAAATGTACATGTAGGTGTGGCAATGGATATATAGATGAATCGAGGTGCACATTGGAAAAAAGAACAAAAGAGCACTTATTATTATTAAAAAAGATTCAAAATACAAAGCAAAATTATAAAAATAATGATAATTTATCAGCTTCTGTCTTTTATGACAATAATAAATCATGTATATATGGTTTTGATTTTAATTATAGTAATGTAAAAATATTGGAAACTGAAAGAAATAATAATAAAAGAAAAATTAAAGAAGTGATGTTAATATATAAATACAAGAAAGATTTAAATAATAGGCAAGCAGCAAGTGTTAAAATCATGGAATTATGAGAAAGCTGACATTTTAAAGTATTAGTTGACAAAAACTACAAAGACAGTTGAAAGCACTTCTAAGTGACAGTTACAGATATATTTTTATAAACTTTTAAATACTGTATTTTCTAATTATTTTGAAGAAATATAGACATCAATTTGTAATATTATATATATATATATATAAGAAGTATCACAATTATTGATAATAATTTCAAATAATTATATAAAGGCTCAGCTCATGTTCATAATTAAAATGCATAATAAACCAAAATAACTTATAGATCGAACACCATAATAACAGTTTTAGCAATGTTTGGTCAAAATAGTATAAGTTACTGTTTTGAAAATATTTTACATTTATTTTATATGTATGTATGGATTTTAGTATTGGACATATATTTATTTATTACTTGTACAAATAATTTTCAATATACTTATTTGTGTAAAAAATATAGAAGTACAATTTTAGAGAACAAAAATATAAATAAAATAAAAGTTTTAAATATTACTCTCATCACATATCTATTATTTATTTTAGTGTTATTTATTTACTTATTTGGCTAATAATTTAATTTATATCATATTTTATTCATGTATGAAATAAAAAATATATATTTTTATTATTTTCCATCATTGTTTTTAATCCTATTTTCATTTACTCATTTATTTTATTGTGAGGTTGAAAGCATATCTTTGAATACTATGTATGATGCTGGATTTAAAATATAATTTTTTCATATGCTTTTTTATTATTGACAACATAAGAATCAAGATTTGTCTCAGGGTCTGTAATTTCAGTGTTCTAACAATCTAATGTAAAAATGGTAAGAATAATTAGTGTGAATATGCTCTGGATAAACATCATGATATGTGTGGCATTCATAAACTAGAAATGGCTGCTTGTCGAGATGACTTGTAGAAAATTGCCTGATTTATAAATTAGAGATCGTTATTATTTATTCTTTTTAAACAAAACTCAATTGGATACTTTTTTTGTATGTTATATCATATTGATATTCACAATTGAAAAATACCCATAGTTTTTTTCCCTATCATTTACATTATATTGTGACAGAATGGGTTCGAACCCAGTCACAATTAATATTATTTAATCAGTAAACATGTAGACATAGATATATATAATATTTAATTTTTTTTATTACGTGGTGGTGGTTTCAAACACACAAACGCGGGGGGAGGGATTCTGTCATTTTTAAATGATATATATGTGCATGTGACAATGCGTGTATGAATGAATTAAGTAGTGAAAAGAGAAAAACGAGATTTTATTTCATGCTTTTAAAACTAGAGGTTTCTGGCAGAATGAAATTCCATTTTTTGTTATATTATAATAGAAGCCATGACATGAGTTTTCACACATCTAACAGATCTGGTTAGTCCACATTGAAAATCAGAAGTGAGATAAAAAAGAAGCTTCTAGAACAAATGGAGGGGGCTATAAAAGTGAGCCACCCAGAATGCATTTTATCTTTTTCCGGCAGAGCTACAACCGTGAACACCTAAAAGGTTTTAAATATTTAGCTTATATAATGGTGATTTCAAAAGAATTGTCAGGATAAGAGAAGGCCGCATCAGATTCAAACCCTTAATCCCACCCTGTTGCAGCTGCCTCAACCAATAAAACCATGATGCCCCTCAAAACAACACATAATTCCCAATGTGGAACCAGGATGAACCTCGCCAGACAATGGACATAAAGATCTCAAACCTTTGCCTTGATTTGCCTTATTTACCTGTGGAACGGAACTCTTTGATAAAGAAATAAATCTGCTTCTACTACTTCCCCGGGGAAAGCCAGGTAACAAACTTTAATCATTGATTTTTTTTAATTTTCTTTATGAAAATGAAATTTGTACCTGCAATAATAAGTGAAGGGGACATATGAACTAATTTAATAAGATTTCATTAAAGCCTCATTCCATTACGGATGTAATAAAGTAATTAGTGTCGAAAGTCATGTGATACAGACTTTTTCATAGTATCGACCTTCACTACTTGAGATATGTATGAGAGATCTATTGGAAAGAATGATGTATGTGTGCGATTTAAAAATGACAGAGTAATAAATACATTTTTTTATATAATATTAAATAAATATACAAAGAAAGTAGAGTGTTGAATTAGTTATTTATTTATAGATCCATTTATCTAGTTATTATTATTTTTTATGTTTAAAAAAAAAAAGAAGAGAAAGAACTCTTAACCCCATTCATAGCTAATCCCAGCTGTGATGCCACCTGACCATGAGAATGAGCTAGCTGATGGCCAAAACCTCTCTCATATTATGTAAATAGTATTCTTATTGGTAATATATCCACTTTGCGTAATTCTTATATTTGTATAGGATTGGCACTTGGTGTCCTTCGGATGACCATAAATACGCATTGGGGATATATTACAGTTGCGAGAATAAATCCATAAGTTTTGAATAATAATATTTTAGGTCAAAACCACTTAATTAAATGAAAATACATAGGCACATATACTGATACATTATATATATATATATATATATATATTGTATCGTTTTTCTTATTACTAGGCCCTTATACGCTTCAAATTTATATTTGAGCGTGAGTTGATCAAGCTGTCTCAAAAAGAAAAAAGAAAGTTGTATTTCTATTCTAAAAACACAGCTATTTTTCCTGACCAACTTCAGCCTATTAATTGTTAAGAATTGTGCTATTGACAAAATCAACTTTTAATTTTATTTCATATGGGCGCCAGGATTCCTAAGAATCCGCTGAAATATGTCGCCAGCACCTCTCGCAAGTTGTAAAACAAAAAAAAATAAAAAGATTTTTATTATATTTTTTTTTTAAGGGGCGGTAATTCTACCGTAATGAGAATTAATGATTTTTACGATTATTAGTCCTGGGCGTATTGAAACATATTGGCAAAGGTAACTTACGTTTAAATCTTATTACACTAAAAATAAATTTAATAATAAAAAATAATAACTATTATTAATAACGCACAATGAAAAGGTTGATAAAAGTAAAATCTCTTTTATTCTATCAAACTAAAATATTTATAAGTTAAATTACATATTAACTACACAGGAAAGTACACACACACTAATCCAGATACTGAATCGATTAACAAAAACAGTGAGATTAAGCAATTAAAGCGATTTAATAATGTCCCAAGATCTTGTATAAATTTCTTTATTAGAAAGTCTCTTGAATACGAAAAGAAAAGTCTATATCAGGATGGTAGTCTAAGCTTAGATAAATAATTGTTTGCAAACTTTTAAGTCACTATCAGGAAAATTTACTCTTAACTTACCGGTAAGTTCATGTAGGTTTATGGGATCCCAGATCATGAGAATTTCCATTGGTCTCTCCTGCCGGCGTCTTCCATTATTGTTCCGTTCTATAGCTGGAGAAAAGGCACGGTTGTAGTGACCCTTTTATTGCAAAAAGCGGTCTTCACAAGTCCCGTTTCCATGCTTGCGTGACAGCTTGGTACAGCAAGGGGCATACCTGTGTAGAAGTATATTTCTTGCCACAGGTTATGCTCGTGGAAACCTCCAACTTTCAGAGACGTAACTAGAAGTTAAAGAGAAGACCCAGATTGAAGTTGTCATCTCCTTTTTATATCGCGCTCCATTTTTTGAACTTCTGCGCACTCTTTTGTCTTTTTATCAGCATATAAGATAATAATCTTATACACTCTCTCTTAAATTTAAGTTACAAAGTTCTCTTTTTTTTTTAGCATTATTCTTCCATCTTTAATTAGCTAAAATATTTTTCTTTTAGCTTATACTTTTGGAATTCTTTTTATTTATCTGGATTAGTAATCTGTATGTCATTTATTCTTTCCAATTAGATAAAAAAAAATAAGAATGACAATTTTAACTTTCATTGCACGTTTTAACAAAAATTATACTAATCAAAAAAAAATCTAAATTTACTTTTTTAGCTTTTACCAAATGCCAATATATTTGTAACGTATATAAATAAACGTTACAATACCACCAGTGCCAGGAGATGAGAATAAAATAGGGGTTTACACTAATTTTATTCTTAAGTTTTTTAAATTCATATTCGTATTTTTTTTTTTCTGTAGTAGCGTGCTGATATATTGTGTAGACTCATTCACAAGCGACGTTCGGCTTTAACGCCCACTTTTAGGTCTAACACGGCGGGAATGGAAAATATTTCAACATTCATCTGTGTCCTATCCGCTTTAGTGTAATATTAACGATAAGAAGCCCAAGTTATAAGCACAAACGAGCGTTGCTCATCGTTCTGAGTCTTACAGGCTCGTGGCAACTTGGTCCAACTTGATCCGCCTTCCCCTTTATTGGGATCTCTGCTAGAAATAGTCTGACGAGCATTTAAAGACGGTCTTATGTTCATATACTGCGGATAAGGACTCGGGGCTATGTTATTCCCCTCTTCAGTAACCGCCTACCCGGTCAAATACTTGTGACTTACGTCTACATCAGCCACGATCGTGTTTTTAGACATATATAAAAAAATATACATATATATTTTTTCTTTCTGGAAGTCATATTAAAAAAATATCTTCTTTCATATTTTAATAATCAGGGTTTAATTAGTTAGTTTTTTTTTTTTTATAATTTTTTTCTTTTTTCAAAAAAATCATAATTTATTTTCCGGCTGTGAGTTTCTTTGAGTCATCATTGTAATGTTCTTTATCATTACAACTCATCTCAGGTTGTAGTTGTTAAATCGAAGCCCGAGTTGGGTCGCCATTGTAACGTTTTTCGTATTACTAGGCCCTTATACGCCTCAAATTTATATTTGAGCGTGAGTTGATCAAGCTGTATCAAAAGAAAAAAGAAAGTTGTATTTCTATTCTAAAAACACAGCTATTTTTCCTGACCAACTTCAGCCTATTAATTGTTAAGAATTGTGCTATTGACAAAATCAACTTTTAATTTTATTTCATATGGGCGCCAGGATTCCTAAGAATCCGCTGAAATATGTCGCCAGCACCTCTCGCAAGTTGTAAAACAAAAAAAAATAAAAAGATTTTTATTATTTTTTTTTTTTAAGGGGCGGTAATTCTACCGTAATGAGAATTAATGATTTTTACGATTATTAGTCCTGGGCGTATTGAAACATATTGGCAAAGGTAACTTACGTTTAAATCTTATTACACTAAAAATAAATTTAATAATAAAAAATAATAACTATTATTAATAACGCACAATGAAAAGGTTGATAAAAGTAAAATCTCTTTTATTCTATCAAACTAAAATATTTATAAGTTAAATTACATATTAACTACACAGGAAAGTACACACACACTAATCCAGATACTGAATCGATTAACAAAAACAGTGAGATTAAGCAATTAAAGCGATTTAATAATGTCCCAAGATCTTGTATAAATTTCTTTATTAGAAAGTCTCTTGAATACGAAAAGAAAAGTCTATATCAGGATGGTAGTCTAAGCTTAGATAAATAATTGTTTGCAAACTTTTAAGTCACTATCAGGAAAATTTACTCTTAACTTACCGGTAAGTTCATGTAGGTTTATGGGATCCCAGATCATGAGAATTTCCATTGGTCTCTCCTGCCGGCGTCTTCCATTATTGTTCCGTTCTATAGCTGGAGAAAAGGCACGGTTGTAGTGACCCTTTTATTGCAAAAAGCGGTCTTCACAAGTCCCGTTTCCATGCTTGCGTGACAGCTTGGTACAGCAAGGGGCATACCTGTGTAGAAGTATATTTCTTGCCACAGGTTATGCTCGTGGAAACCTCCAACTTTCAGAGACGTAACTAGAAGTTAAAGAGAAGACCCAGATTGAAGTTGTCATCTCCTTTTTATATCGCGCTCCATTTTTTGAACTTCTGCGCACTCTTTTGTCTTTTTATCAGCATATAAGATAATAATCTTATACACTCTCTCTTAAATTTAAGTTACAAAGTTCTCTTTTTTTTTAGCATTATTCTTCCATCTTTAATTAGCTAAAATATTTTTCTTTTAGCTTATACTTTTGGAATTCTTTTTATTTATCTGGATTAGTAATCTGTATGTCATTTATTCTTTCCAATTAGATAAAAAAAAATAAGAATGACAATTTTAACTTTCATTGCACGTTTTAACAAAAATTATACTAATCAAAAAAAAATCTAAATTTACTTTTTTAGCTTTTACCAAATGCCAATATATTTGTAACGTATATAAATAAACGTTACAATACCACCAGTGCCAGGAGATGAGAATAAAATAGGGGTTTACACTAATTTTATTCTTAAGTTTTTTAAATTCATATTCGTATTTTTTTTTTTCTGTAGTAGCGTGCTGATATATTGTGTAGACTCATTCACAAGCGACGTTCGGCTTTAACGCCCACTTTTAGGTCTAACACGGCGGGAATGGAAAATATTTCAACATTCATCTGTGTCCTATCCGCTTTAGTGTAATATTAACGATAAGAAGCCCAAGTTATAAGCACAAACGAGCGTTGCTCATCGTTCTGAGTCTTACAGGCTCGTGGCAACTTGGTCCAACTTGATCCGCCTTCCCCTTTATTGGGATCTCTGCTAGAAATAGTCTGACGAGCATTTAAAGACGGTCTTATGTTCATATACTGCGGATAAGGACTCGGGGCTATGTTATTCCCCTCTTCAGTAACCGCCTACCCGGTCAAATACTTGTGACTTACGTCTACATCAGCCACGATCGTGTTTTTAGACATATATAAAAAAATATACATATATATTTTTTCTTTCTGGAAGTCATATTAAAAAAATATCTTCTTTCATATTTTAATAATCAGGGTTTAATTAGTTAGTTTTTTTTTTTTATAATTTTTTTCTTTTTTCAAAAAAATCATAATTTATTTTCCGGCTGTGAGTTTCTTTGAGTCATCATTGTAATGTTCTTTATCATTACAACTCATCTCAGGTTGTAGTTGTTAAATCGAAGCCCGAGTTGGGTCGCCATTGTAACGTTTTTCTTATTACTAGGCCCTTATACGCCTCAAATTTATATTTGAGCGTGAGTTGATCAAGCTGTCTCAAAAAGAAAAAAGAAAGTTGTATTTCTATTCTAAAAACACAGCTATTTTTCCTGACCAACTTCAGCCTATTAATTGTTAAGAATTGTGCTATTGACAAAATCAACTTTTAATTTTATTTCATATGGGCGCCAGGATTCCTAAGAATCCGCTGAAATATGTCGCCAGCACCTCTCGCAAGTTGTAAAACAAAAAAAAATAAAAAGATTTTTATTATATTTTTTTTTAAGGGGCGGTAATTCTACCGTAATGAGAATTAATGATTTTTACGATTATTAGTCCTGGGCGTATTGAAACATATTGGCAAAGGTAACTTACGTTTAAATCTTATTACACTAAAAATAAATTTAATAATAAAAAATAATAACTATTATTAATAACGCACAATGAAAAGGTTGATAAAAGTAAAATCTCTTTTATTCTATCAAACTAAAATATTTATAAGTTAAATTACATATTAACTACACAGGAAAGTACACACACACTAATCCAGATACTGAATCGATTAACAAAAACAGTGAGATTAAGCAATTAAAGCGATTTAATAATGTCCCAAGATCTTGTATAAATTTCTTTATTAGAAAGTCTCTTGAATACGAAAAGAAAAGTCTATATCAGGATGGTAGTCTAAGCTTAGATAAATAATTGTTTGCAAACTTTTAAGTCACTATCAGGAAAATTTACTCTTAACTTACCGGTAAGTTCATGTAGGTTTATGGGATCCCAGATCATGAGAATTTCCATTGGTCTCTCCTGCCGGCGTCTTCCATTATTGTTCCGTTCTATAGCTGGAGAAAAGGCACGGTTGTAGTGACCCTTTTATTGCAAAAAGCGGTCTTCACAAGTCCCGTTTCCATGCTTGCGTGACAGCTTGGTACAGCAAGGGGCATACCTGTGTAGAAGTATATTTCTTGCCACAGGTTATGCTCGTGGAAACCTCCAACTTTCAGAGACGTAACTAGAAGTTAAAGAGAAGACCCAGATTGAAGTTGTCATCTCCTTTTTATATCGCGCTCCATTTTTTGAACTTCTGCGCACTCTTTTGTCTTTTTATCAGCATATAAGATAATAATCTTATACACTCTCTCTTAAATTTAAGTTACAAAGTTCTCTTTTTTTTTTAGCATTATTCTTCCATCTTTAATTAGCTAAAATATTTTTCTTTTAGCTTATACTTTTGGAATTCTTTTTATTTATCTGGATTAGTAATCTGTATGTCATTTATTCTTTCCAATTAGATAAAAAAAAATAAGAATGACAATTTTAACTTTCATTGCACGTTTTAACAAAAATTATACTAATCAAAAAAAAATCTAAATTTACTTTTTTAGCTTTTACCAAATGCCAATATATTTGTAACGTATATAAATAAACGTTACAATATATATATATATTCGGTAGTGTACACCTGTCTAGTGAGAGGTAATGGGTTTTGTTATGCTCTCTACATTACATATTTATAAATGCAAACTATATAGATCATGTTACATATGTCTTGATTTTATTACTATTAGTATGTTGCTGTTGGAGTTTTTCATTAAATTAAATTACTATGTCCATTAATATAAGGTATATTGTCAGTATACTGAGTTCTTTTTTAAATTTAAAAGATCAATTTTCTCCACATTTGATCTTGTAGCCAGTTATTCACAAAGACCACTACACGAGGAAGACCAAATATATACGGCTTTCTGTTCCCAAGGCTGATTATATATTTTTATAAAAATACCTTTTGGTCTGGTTAACAGTGGTTCTGGCTTGATCAAATCCCTAGACATTATGTTTTGAAACAATTAAAAGAGAAAATCATCATGTACATGGGTGACATTGTCATTGTCTTGGGTAATTTAGCAGAGTATCTGGAACACATAAAGATGTTTTTCCAAGAGTGTTCCTCCAAAAATGTAAAAAATCAATCTGGAGTAGTGCAGTATTGAGGCAGAAGAAATCATTTTTAGGGACATTTAATTAATGAGCATGGGATCAAGCCCCATCCAGAAAAGTTTGTCACTATACAGGATTTCTCCATTCCTAAAACCACAAAGTAATTTTGGTCTTTCTCAGTCTATGCAAATATTACCATCAATTTTATGAGGACTTTGCCAGAGATATTATTCAATTATATGTGTTTTTAAAAGAAGCTGAAAGGTGGAAGTGGATCCTTGACCACACAAAATAATTTTACAATCAAGGCCACTTTTCTTAAGGTTATTTTGCATTACCCTGATTTTTAAAAGGAAATTTTACATACAAACAGACAGCAGTCTCTATGGTCTAAGAGTGGTGCTATATCAACTAAATGACAATCAAGAACCCAAGTTCTCTATTTTGTGAGTAACCATTTGAAAGGGGCTTAGCTGAAACAACTCCATCAAGGAAAAGGAAGTACTAGCTGTTGTTTGGGCATTTCAAAAACTATGCCAATTTTTGTGAGGTTCTGAAGTGATCATTTTATCAGACCGTAGGAGTTTTGCAATTTTTAAATAAATGTTATCTCAATAATGAGAGGCTTATTAGGTGGAGCTTATATACTATTTAAAATGATATAGTAAAAGTAAAATATTTAATTTTAAATAATAATATTTCAATAAGTTGTCAGATACAATCATTTCCTGAACTTAGTCATATTGTTCATTGTGGTCAAACCCAAATTATTCATAGATGATATTATAATTGTTCTATTGGTATTATTACAATTGTGATTAAAGTATTTCCAGATTATTTAATGACTAACATGATTATTATATTTAGCAGATTATTGTGATTTGTGTTAAATTATTATAAAATTTAAAATTTACCTTTATTATTACCAGTAAAGTAGTTAGATATCCTTTAGTAACTCCCATTTTCTCCATTTGGATAGTAATAAAATCCATCTTACTGATCCAGATATACATTATAAAAGTATTGAAATTTAAAATTATATGAAACCTGAGAGATTAAATTATTGATTAATAGTTTTAACTTTGATTTTGTTATTAGATTTTATTTAAGTTATTTGGTATGCATTACCTTTAGTCTCTTATCTTCATTTTTATTGTTTTATTGATTCGTCATAATCTCAAAAATTTAAACTTTCTTATTTAATTATTTAAATTTAAAACGTCTTTGCTTTTCTTCTAGTAATATAACTGTAAATTAAATAGATGTATTTTAACATTATTAGCATTCATTTATTAAAAGTTAATTTAATTTGAGTGCTTTGTATAATGTCAGATTTAGGGTACTTAAGGTAATATAAAGATGGTAGTGCACTGTGACCTCTCCTATATCTACTCATATTAGTCAAGCTAGATCTTGTGCTTCCACACAGATTCATGTTTAATATAGTTTTATTTTACTGTTAATGTGGATGTTAACCTCTACTACTTATGTTCTACCCATATACTCATGCTACATTCATGCTCTATTTTTATCTTCAATTTTATGTTACTTGTGCTTCATCTTATTGTATGTTCTCTTGGAATTGGAGGTTACAATATATATATATGTGTGTGTGTGTGTTACTTTTCTTATAACTTCTGTTTCTGCAATCCAAACTCTCATTACTATTTTCGAATGAATTTTTGGTCACAGATAATTTTTATTTTAATGAATGGTATATAATACTCATTAAGTATTTATATGCTCTACATTGCTTAATGCAGTGGTGCAATGTCAAGACTCTGGGGCATAAAATCCTTGAATTGATTCTACTATTGAATTGATTCTATTAATGATTGTTAGAGCTCAAACTTTTTATAAACTCGCAACCAATAAAACCAAACAATTATTAAATATTTACCTGAAGTGACTAATGTCAAAGTTGTAAAGGTAGAAAGTTTAACATTTGTAAATCAAAATATAATAATTTGGTATTGTTAATTACTAAACATGTAAGAAAAACATATGAAAGATATTATTTTTATTCATATGTTTCAAGATTGTTATGGAGTTGAGAATTAATTACTTTTATAATAACAAAATTGTAAAATATTAACACTGAATTAATAAATTTTACAAATAATCTTTAAAAAACCTAAAGACAAACTAATCTCTAAAATAAATCAATTACTCCAAATACATATCTACAAAATTTTAATTTCATTTTGTTATAGACATAATAATACTTTTGTGCCTATGTTTGATAAAGTGTGTTATTTTTCTTTGTGCATTATTTATTTTCCCAGAATGGGGCAACCCAAAAAGAAAAATAAAGGAGGCATGGTTCATAGCTAATGACACTAAAGTGCATTATTTACTATAACAACATTTGTTTTGCAAAACAATTGAAAATATCATAATGCATAATGCAAGCTGAAATAAATAGAAAAATCAAATCACCAATTATGATGTGATGTGCTATGGCTTCTCCTTTATCAAAAGTCAGGAATCTCTCAGCCACTATGCCTAGAAAAATATGTTAGCCATAGTACATTCCTTTCCATTCCCCACTTTAAGTTTTCCTTATATTCTTCTCTATCCTGCTCCATCCCATTTCCACAACAGCATCTTTGTCCATTGTAAGCCTTTATATGTAGATGCCCCTTATCTTTTTCAAAACCCAGCTTAAAAATTAAAATACTGTATATTCACTTTGTTTATATTTATTTTCCTACACCTTCATTATTTGTATTTTTTCTGCTTGTAAACATGTACATTCAATTAACCGATGCCTAATATTTTTCATGCCTTTCTTACATAACTTGCAGACTAAATTACCCACTTTTTTTTCATTTATGTAAGTATTGCTTTGTTACTAACGATCCTGTTCAAGTCTTAAACAGTAAACTACTTTTCTTGCTATTATCATAAATTAACTCATACCCAATATTCTGTTTACATCTATATATATTTAAACTCTTTTTATTTTCCATACTAGTTCTCCATCTCTTCAATTCCCAGTTTTTTTATTAATGCATCTATTCTTCTATCGATGTTAAATTATTTCAAAACTGCCCTTTGTGAACAAATATAAATTATGAACTACAAACAACTAAACCCAAAAGCACACACCCTAAATAAATCACAATATATACATATATTGACATTTTATATATAGATAAAGTATTTACTACAAAATTTAAAAAATAAATAAAAGAAATTTATTTACTTTGTTAAATAAAAAAATCAATCAGTTTAATTTATATCTTACAATAAATAATTAAATTAATTAATATTCATTCTTTCTCGACTAAGTATTCAAAACAATCTTTTTTTTATATGCAAAGAGAACCAGTAAGAAAGTGGAGTCATTATTAGCGATTATTGTGGGTGTTGCACTATTTTCTATAACAGCATTTAGTATTTAAAATGATTATATATATATATATATATATATATATATATATATATATATATATATATATATATATATATATATATATAGAGAGAGAGAGAGAGAGAGAGAAAGAGGGGATTTGAACACAAACTTTTAAGCTCCCTTCAGTCATACACTACATATTAAATAACTAATACACATGACAACATACATGTAAAAAAGTTAATTGATGTACAATATATGTATATATTTCATGCTGAACAAGTACTCATCAGACAGTCAGTCAATCCTCTCCAACAATTATAGCCATCCATATCATAGAAAATCTGAAGGTGGACTATTCAAAGCCACTGTTAATGCCAAATATTGCTGTTGTACCCATGTTGACTTTAGTTCAATAAAACCTTAATATGCCCATTTAAATACACAGAAGAGGCATTGTCAGACTACAGGCTGAATATGTCATATTTAAATTCAAGTATAATATATTCTGAAGTTTTAGATGTAATCAGAAAGAATTTAAACACATATATTGAAACTTCCTTCAGTCATCCACTCCATTTTATATAACTGGTACACATGACCCCATACATGTGAAAAAGATGATCCCAAATATACATATTTTATGCTGGACCAGCACTCATCAATTGTTTCATATCATCACCTCCAACACATGCACACACATAATCAGTATCAGTACTCCGTTTATATTTACATATGAGGAGTTAGTTTGACTTACAAGTCAAGATGGCTATGAGGACAATATTTGGTATTAAGAAGCTTTGAGTATTCCATCTTCAAATTTTCTATGATATGATGGCTGAAGAGTTGGAAAATGGAGAGGATTGAAGCCTGGTTATTAAAGTTTGAAGATTTTCTCTCTTAATATAAACTTAGCACTGATTATATATATATATATATATAATCATGCTATATACACATATATATATATATATATATATATATATTGTGTATGGGAGATGATGATCCAGACCAACTGATGAATACTGGTTCAGCATAAAAGACATATATTGGACATCAATTATCTTTTTCACATTACTTGGTCATGTATATTAGTTATATAAGATGGAGTGTATGACTGAAGGGAGATTGAAAGACTGTGTTTAAATTCCCCCTACTTACAAAGTTTAAGTATATACATTATACATATAACCAAATATTATATATTTAGCATGTATTCTGCCATCCTTCTTTTGTGTATTTAAATGACCATATTAAGATCCTATATATGAGAGATCAGATTGATGTAAAGTCAACATGGGTATGACAATAATTTTTAGCATTAGCAAGTGCTTTGAGTATTCCATCTTCAGATATTCTATAATATGAATGACTGAAGAACTGGAGAATGGAGTGAACTAAAACCTGTCCATTAAAGTTTGAAGATTTGCTATCTTAATATAAACACGCACATTATACATGTGTGTGGGAGATGATGACCTGGACCAGCTGATGTAACCAATAAGTTCTGGTTCAGTATGATATATATATATATATATATATATATTGTACAGGATAGAAGATCCATCCTTACTTTTTGAAGTTCTAGTATGGTTTTAAAAAAATGTCTTTGATATTGTTTTACTTAAGGAGTTGTAGATAAGTTGCTATTGTTATTAATTGTTTTATTGTTATTTAGTTCAGGTTTATTTATTTATTATGATATGTTTTGTTTTGAGATAGATCATTATAATGGCATTACATGTATATAATTATGAGAGGGCATATAAAGAAATAATCATTAGCAGTGGTATTTAAATTGCTAAATATAGTTATATTGTACCTTTATTTATTTATTTATTTTTTAAAAAAATTATAAAAGATATAGTAGTATTATTCTGGTTGTTTAAATATTCATTTGATTTGTAGATTATAACATAAATTTTTCAATGTAATATATATGTATTTTATTTTATTGACATTATTATTTTTATTTTATTTTGTTACTTAAAAAAATATTTTAAAATTGCTAAACAATAGTATTAAAGATTTTTTTAAAATCAGCATGTGAGTTTACAACAAGAGGCTAGGAGCTGGCTATGGAACACAAGAAAATCGTCATTACTACTACTACTACTACTACTACTACTACTACTACTACTACTACTACTACTACTACTACTACTACTACTACTACTACTACTACTACTACTACTACTACTACTACTGCTACTGCTACTCCTACTGCTACTGTTACTGCTACTGCTACTGCTGCTGCTGCTTCTGCTGCTGCTGCTGCTTCTGCTGCTGCGACTGTGGCTGCTGCGGCTGCTGCTGCCAATGCCAATGCCGATGCTGCCGCCGCCACCACTGCCACTGCTACTGCTACTTCTACTGCTACTACCACTGCTACCACCACTACCACTACTACTACTACTACTACTACTACTACTAGTACTTAATAAAAAAGTAAAGGAAGGAAAAAGACATCACTTTCGTTCGTCATTTCTCCAAATTCTTATCATATATCATTACAATAGTTATTGGATTTAGGATTAGTACTAAAGATGATTTGCTAAGTACAACTTTTATCATCCTGGGGTGATTTGCCTCTTCTTCTTGCCAAAATCTAACAACATTGGAACCTTGTAAAACGTAAAACCTAGAAATAAACCGGCGTTTTTAAATAAGTTAAAAAAATAACTATCATAATTGTAATGATCCATTCTATTTTAAATTCCAAATTTCTTAATGATTCAAAAACAATATTCAACTTAACCATATATATAATTGAATATCAAGGAAATGATTGAAATTAATTGTTTTAACAATAAGAAGCAACTATATTAATTGACTTGTAACATGTACATATTTTATGGCACTTCGAGCCATTTTTAGGATGAATAAAATAAAAGAAAATGCTTGAAATAACTGGCTGATTTGAAAATGACAGGACACTAGAGCAGTCAGATGGTAACAAAATTTATCTTTTTTTTTCCATTGTCTATTATTATTATTATTATTATTATTATTATTATTATTATTATTATTATTATTATTATTATTATTATTATTATTATTATTATTATTATTATTATTATTATTATTATTATTATTATTATTATTATTATTTTTATTTTTAATATTATTATTATTATTATTATTATTATTATTATTATTATTATTATTATTATTATTATTATTATTATTATTATTATTATTATTATTATTATTATTATTATTATTATTATTATTATTATTATGTTTCAAAGCAAAACTTTATTGAGTCTAAAAAGTTACAGAGTCCTATATTGATTTTTTACAAATGAAAAACAAATTACAACTTTCAGTATATAAGTCTTTATCTTTTCTGCATCCTTTTTTTTTTTTTCTTGTTTTTAAATTTGGTCTTCTATCTAGTTCAGTTTATGCTTGCATTTTTTTTTTTTTTAAAGTTGGAAAAAATGCTGATGTTGAAAATGTCATCATCTATCTTATTGGTCTTTATATTTCATAGACTGGATCTCTGTTTCAAGTGTGACCATGTGGCTGCAAATATATCTGGTTGAGCTAGGATGCTGTCTCTTTTTCTTAACAGTTCTAGTTTTATTGAATATGTTGCTGGGTGGCGTCGAGGGTTATTGGCAAGTGCAAAAGTGCATCTGGTGCACCAGTAGGCATAAAGGCTGTATGTTGCTGCACGAATAGCAGGGTTATTGCCTTTTTTAAATGTATTTATTATTTCATCTATTGAAATGATAGCCTTTCTGTATGTGGTAAACATTGTGCGACGTATTGTTTCTAGGGCACTGCAGGAATGAAGAAAATGATCTTGTGTCTCTTCTTCTCTATGACATAGTCCGCACATGGGGTCTTTATTGGTATAGAATCTACGAAATCTAAGGAAATGGGTTGTGGGTAGAGCATTGAGATTAAGCTTAAGTAGAAAATCGAATAATTTTGGTTCTAATGACCATTTTCTGAATTGTTGCAGTAGTTGCCTGTTGTCTATTCCAAGAACTGATGGATGTAGATTGGGTGTCTGGTTGGGATGTAGTATATTGTAAATGTCCCAGTATGTATACTTGTTGTCATTATTGAGTGATATTTTGTTGTATATTGGCTTGAGTTCTTCAATCAGTGTGGATAGATATCCATATGAAGGGGGTGGTCTGTCTGTGGGTATTATACTGATTACACACTCCAGGTCTGGAAATCTTTTTATGGTTGCTGTTATTAGATTTACTGATTTCTGCGTGTAAAAAACATTGATTGTATGGAGTCCAAGTCCATTGCTATGTGGTGGCCTGCTCAGATTTTTTAAAGATATTGCCACTGTCTTTCTCTTCCATATTAGTTTGTTACAGATTGATGAGATTTTAGATATGAATGTTTTTGCAAATTTTATTATAGGTGTATAGTATGTAATTTTTGTAATTATAAGTTGATTAAATAGTGCTACCTTTGCATATATTGACAGGTATGACTTTTCAAGTGAGGCTGTGATTTTTTCAGCATCTTTTTTTAATTTATTTTGAATTTTTTGCCTCATTCCATTGGTTCCAAGGTAGAATGGGAAACCAAGGAAAGCAGATGGTTTACCATTAAACATCTCTGTACAGTGCTTGCCTGTGTATATTGACCATGCAGCAGTTTTATTTGTGTTAATTTTTAAATTAAAATTTGAGGTATAATTCTTGATTATCTATTGTAATATAGGGAGGTTCTTTTTAGAGGGGAGGAAAACACTTACATCATCCATATAGGCTATGCATGATATATTTAAAGCAGTGTTTGGAATTTGAATGCCTTTTATTTTTTTCTGTATTTCTATTAATAGAGGATTTATATATATTGTAAAGAGCAAGGCACTTAGGGGGAATCCTTATGGGATGGATTGTCTCGGTCTGAAGACTGGTGATTTTTTTCCATTCAATGTGATGTGAATTTCATGGCTGGGTAGCAGATTGGCTATTATATATAGTAGGGATGGAGGTGTTGTTGTTCTTTTCAGCACATCTAATAATTTGGCTATAGGCACTGAGTCAAAAGCTGCCTCAATGTCTAGTTGAACTATAATTGGTGCATATTTCTTTCTTTTTTTTACTACTTCGATAATTGTTTTGTACATTAAGGCACCCTGGCCAATGGATGATCCCTTTTTTGGCATATTGTGCTGATGATAACACAGGGAGTATGTGTTGTTCTATTTTTTCCTTTATCACACTTTCAATAATTTTTATTCCTAAAGGTCCCATTGAAATTGGTCGTAGATTAGATAAAGATGATATTGCTGTTGTTTTTTTGTTAAATGGAACCATTGCAATTGGGTATAGACTTTGTATGTTGTAAATTTTTTGGGATATGTAATTGGCTAGATCGCACAGGTATTTTGATGTGAAGTGACTAAGATGTTTGAACACAAATTTGGGGATTCTTTGTGGTCCTGGGTGACATGTGTTTGTTATTGTTGCAAGTTGAAATGCAATGTCAGTTGTTGTTATTGGTGTGTCTGTTTCAGGGTCTCCAAATATGTCTTCATTTGGTATGTACACTCTCTGTTTTTGCAGTTTTTTTTTAAAGTGTTGATATATTGGGTTTATCATGTTATGTCCAGCTGTTATAGAGCCATTTATTTCAAGTGCCATAGGCACTCTGACTGTGGATGGGTATCCCAATGCCCACCGTATGTATGCTCTGGTCCAAGTATGTTGTTGTGTAAGGCATATTTTTTTCTTTTTTATTGCCACATATTGCTTTAGTGTATTGATGTAGTACATTTCTGTAAGTTTTTTAATTTGTGTTTGATTATCTGTAGTTGGTCTGGAAATGGTTATTCTTTTATGTAGTTCATCTGCCAATGCTAATAATCTGGTGGGGGGGGTTGTGTTGCAGGTAATATGATTGATGTTGAAAGAAAGTATATTGGTGAATGCTATATACTTTTGTACTGGATCGAGTGACATGTTTTGAAGTTTTTGGAGCATTATAAAAGTTTCTGAATATAAGAATTCAGTTGTTTGTGCTGGAAGAAGTATTCACATAGTCTTTTGGAGGGCTATTGTTGTATTTTGTATTTTTGTTAGGTCGAGGGTGATGAACTGAGCAGCATGATCTGAGATTATAGATGGACAGAGTTCAAGATTAAAATAATGATGTAACATTGGTGAGTAGAAACACAAATCAATAAGTGACTTATATCTATTGTTATTAAAAGATATTGAGTTTGATGGGAGAAAACCCTCAGCACTCATAATGGGATTTGGTGTTGCTGTAAGCATTGAATTTATTGTTGCTATTATTCTGGAGATGATGACAGTGCCTGGTGGTATATATACAAATACTAGGTTAAGTGTGATATTTTTATGATGGAGTGTTAATATGATAAGATTAGAGTCAATATATATAATTTTAAAAGAATCAAAAAGGCAGTTGTGGGAAATAATTATGCCTGTGCCACCTGATGGTGATGATGATTGCCTTGAGCAGGCACAAAAACCTTGGCTGACTAAATATTTTGATGGATCAATTTGAGAGCTGCTGTATATTTTTGTTTCCAAAAGCCCCAGTATGTGTGGTTGTGTTGTATGTAACCATTTTTTGAGATCAAAAAGTTTTTTGGTGGCATTTAAGCCTCTAATGTTGAGAGATCCAATTTTTATCTTCCATGTTTTAAATAATTTTTAACAGGGTATTGATTTTTATTTTATTTTTAATACTAAATGTTTGTTTATATTGCAGTAGATGGATGCTGATACATATTTAAGACATTGTTGGGTTTATTATCAGTTTTTCTTTCATTTAATATTGCTTCAGACTCTATACAGGCAATTTGCGATGAAACCAAACAGGTGTCCATTTGTTCTTGGCTTACATCCATTTCTATTTCATCATTTTCTAAATTATATATGTCTGATGAGTTGTGCTTTTGGTCTGTTTTTTTTTGCCTTTTTGGATTCATGGTTTTTTGGTGGTCGACCTGGCTTTCTTTTTCCCTCTGGTGTATTCTCTTGAATAGGTGGAAGAGGGGCTTCTATTGCATCCATTATGTTTGATGCAGTTTTGTTTATAATTGTAGTTTTTTTTATTATTGGTATCTTTATATTATCTGGATTTATATTTTCATTATATAACTGTGTGTGTTTACTTTCTGTTTGTTGATTTTTACTTGGTACACATTTTGTTTTATTGAGATGCTGATCCTGTGATGTAATTGCTGTATTTTGTGTTGTGGTTTCTTGAGAATTATTTTCGTTTGAATCTTGGATTTCTGTGTTAGTTTTTGTGTTATTATTTTTTTGGTTGGTCTTTGGGATAGGCAATTCTGCTCCATTATTATTTTTGTTTGTGGGTGCTTGAACCTGTTTTTTTCCGGTTTCTATTATTGGGTTGCCAATGGATGTAGTGTTATTATAAATTTTATTTTCATCACTGGGTTGTTCTGGGGAGAGGATTTTAGTTTGTTCACAGTGATTGCTTTTTGTGTTATCACACTGAGTTGCTAGGTGTCCTCTCTATCCACAGCCAAAACAATGTGGCTTTAGACCTCTTATGTGAAGAGAGAGTGTCGCTTCTTGATCTGTAATCTGTGTTGGAATCGTTGAGGCGTCTACGTTTTTATGTAGTTTTATTTTAAATTCAAAATGATTACTACATATCGGTATAGGTGTGTCTTTTAAATATATAGGCTGTAGGGCAATTACTTTTCCAAACGGGTTTATCATTTTTTGAAAATCCTGTATGTTGTATTTAAGATAAGTATTTTTAAGCACTCCAGTAATTATATTTTCCAGTTTTCATCTATAATTACGAGTGCGTAATTATCAAGTGCTAAAATAGTGGATTGAAAATGTTCTTTTTGCTGCTGAGTATAAAAATCAATGGTTATATATCGAGAATTTGGATGGTCGGTGATACAAGAGATTGTTTCCCATAGTGCATTTTGCATGATTGCTTCATATAATAAAGCTTTTGGGAAATGATATAATGAGCATTGATTATCGGTTACTGCGAGTACTAACGAAGTTGGTGGAAAAAACCTGCGAATTGTTTCAAATAACGTACGAGGCACCATATTACTGAAACGGTCCGTCACATTTTCAAGTGTTTCTTTTGTCCAGATTGCGGCTGGGGGTTGATTTTCCTCTCGAGTGTTTAGATCAAGATTTTTAATATCATTTGTGTTTGTTCTACGGAAGCGCGGTATTTGAGTTGGTGCTGTAGTATTGCTATTACTTTTAAGTACTTTTGCATACGAAATAGGCGATGTTGAAACTAACGATGTTGTTAATTTCGTATTGATGCTTAATTCGCTCACGCTTGACTGGGCAGTAGCCATGATTTATTCTGACTCAAGTCAGTATTTTTTTTATTTTTTTAAAAAAAGATATTAAAACACACTGATATTTTTCAAAAAACACTATTAATCTATTATATAATTCGATTTTTCCTGTATTATGTTTGTTTTGCGAATAACAAGTTGGAACAAAAGTAAAAAATAAATACTTACATCGGAGAACTTAAGGATTGCTTCTTACCTCAGCAGAGATTTGCTGCAGTCCTATTTTTATTATTATTATTATTATTATTATTATTATTATTATTATTATTATTATTATTATTATTATTATTATTATTATTATTATTATTATTATTATTATTATTATTATTATTATTATTATTATTATTATTATTATTATTATTATTATTATTATTATTATTATTATTATTATTATTATTATTATTATTATTATTATTATTATTATTATTATTATTATTATTATTATTATTATTATTATTATTATTATTATTATTATTATTATTATTTGTGTGTAACATTTAAATATATCTTTATGAAAAAATATACAACTGAAATCTTTGGAAACTAATTTACAAATTTCTTTTGAATATTAAAATTTTAAGAATGATGAAAGTCGATTTTAGTATATATGTTTGTTTATTTATTTTAAAGACATTTTAGAGCTTAAACTATGCGAATATGTTGTAATTATAAATATATATAATATTTATTTATTTTTACTTTTTATTTGATTCGCGTTTGCATATAGGTGTACTAAATAATAAAAGTCATTTGTCAGTTTAAATTGGAAAGCAATAAATTATATTTCATTGTATAGGGGCTGTATAAATATACAAATTTTATAGAGCTGTATATATAAATTATATCATTGTTTAATAATTATCTTAGTTCTTCAATTATTATTCTCACAGTCCAGTTGCATTTTATTTATGTCCACTAATTATTTAATATTAAAATATTTAATATTCCATATTTGTGTGTGTTATATCTTAGTGTCAATATTTCATATGCTAGTCATTATCTTTATTTATATTTAAGTCAGTTGACTTTTAATTTTATTTGTTGGTGCAGACATTACTTATTGTTTATTGTGGTTAAAATAATAGTTATAATTTTAGTCCACTATTGTGAAGTTTTTATCTTGGTATTGTTAGTTGTAAAATAGCCTTAGTATGTCAGGCCTTTTTTATTAGAGTTATTATTATTGCTGGTTGGAGCAGATAAATTCTTTATCTGTATTATAGTTATCCATGAGTTGATAGTGCTTATATTTCCAGTGATTGTAACCACATATTTCTAGATACCTGGTGTTGTTGTTTTCAGTGAGTCTCTCCATATATTTTCCTGATGTGCTGAGACAAAGATCTGGGCATCATATTTTGTCTCAAATGTAGGTGTTATTTTGGAAGCCACCATGCTTTTGATATATTTATGCTAGTTGCATTATGGAGACTTCTATTTGGGTCTATCACTCATGAGATTTAATTAAAACTAAATTTTCCACCATAGTTGGTGAGTTTGCTTGTATTTTAGTATGTAATGTCAAGATAAGTTTATTCAAAGAATGTGATTTCTTTGGGATATAGTCAGTTATATTAGTGCTTTAAAGTATAGGAATGTTTGGGTTTTGTGCTATAATGATTTATAATCATTCACAAACCAACCAACAATATTTTGTAATTGTAAATGTTGAATTTATAAGCATATGGCTAGTTGGTATAATCCACACTTGTTATGTATATATTACAATCATCCAGAACTTTGCCAATGGAGGTGTAAATCACTTAGTTATTTTTAAATGTTTATTTAGTTGATTTACATTATGTGGACATTGAATTTATAACTTATGTGTGTATAAATGACTTCTAATAAATAGTTCATTAATTGAATCTATTTAGTATTTACTTAATTCAGTCATTTGGTTATTTTCTACTTTAAAGTAGTATTTTAAAAAAAATATATTAATGAAATCCATCTATGATCTAAGTTACTAGTTTAATGACATATCTACAATTTGTTTATCTATTTGTATATTTATTCAATTTCATAACAGCTTATACAGTTCCTATGTGAATATAAATTGCAAATTATAAGTGTTATTGTTAAACCTTATACTTAATTTACATATAGAAAAATTGAGTATTTGCAAAACAAAACTATTATTATGTTTCCCAGATTTGTATATATGTATATGTATGCTATTATAAATCTAAAGTCACAATATTGAAATAAAGCTGTATCATTTATTTTATATAAAAGAATGAGTTTGAGTTTTATTTGAGATTTATTAATTTTATTTTTCTCTATTTTTAGTACATCAGCTCTACAAGCTAGCAGATATGAAAGTATTATATTATTGGTAATTTCAATTGAATAGATATATTTTGGATTCAATAAAATTTCTTTTGTTCCAAATTATATTTGGTATATAATTAATTGTAAGTTCAAGTAACCCTGAGAACTAATTAGTAATGTATTCTAGTCAATGATCTATACTATTACATTTATTTTATATAGTTAGCCATGGTAACAGTATATTTTTAGTATATTTATTTTGAGGCAGTTTCTTTCCTCATTATACATATATGACATGCTACATTGATTATCCACTGTTTATTCATCTTTCTTCATTTATATTGATTTACATATTTACCATTACAATTGGCCTACCAAACTTTAGGGACTTCTTATCTTAATACATTTACATTCCATTACAATTGTCGTCCAACATTTGGAGCATTATTTTCTTCTCATATGATTATGTCCCATTACAACTGGCACCTAAACTGGGGCTTAATTTATTATGATTCATTTACGAGGATGGAGAAAGTTTTATGATTATGTACCATTACTATATATATATATATATATATATATATATATATATATATATATATATGAGATCATTTATCTTTTTCACCTGTATGTTGTCATGTGTATCAGTTATATAAGATGGAGTGAATGACAGAAGATAGCTTGGAAGCTCTGTTTTCAAATCTCCTGTAATTATATCTAAAGCTTAAGTATATACATTACACTTGTATTTGAATATTATATATTCAGCCTGCATTTTACCCAATATCTCTTGGACATATACATATGAGGGATCAGACTGATTAAAGTCAACATGTTATGATTACAATATTTGGCATTAACAAGGGCTTTAAGTATTTTATCTTCAGGTTTTCTATGATATGAATGGCTGAAGAGTTGGAGAATAGAGAGGTTTGAAGAATATCTATTAAAGTTTGAAGATTTACTATCTTAATATAAACTAAGCATGGTTATATATGTGTGTGAGAGATGATACTCTGGTCCAACTGATTAGTACTAGTTCAGCATAAAATATTATGTTGGAGATTATTTATCTTTATCACATGTATGTGGTCATGTGTATTGGTTATATAAGATGGAGTGGATGACTGAAGGGAGATTGAAAATCTCTGTTCAAATCCCAATTACATCTAAAGCTTAAATATATACATTTAACTTGTATTCATGCATTATATATATTCAAATTGCATTTTGCCCATCATTCTTCTGTGTATTTAAATGGACACATTAAAGTCCTATATATGAGGGGTCAAATTGACTTACGAGTCAACATAGGTATACAACAATATTTGGCATTAACAGGCACTTTGAGTATTCCAGCTTCAGATTTTCTATGATGTTGATGGCTGAAGAGTTGTCGAATGGATGGGGTTAAAGCATGTCCATTAAAGTTTGAAGATTTGCTATCTTAATATAAATCGATCATTGTTTATATATATATGTGGAGAGATAATGATATATATATAAACATATGATATATATATATATGGAGTCTGGACCAACTGATTAATACTAGTTCAGCATTAAATATGCATATTGGAGATCTTTTTCTTTTTTCGCATGTATGTGGTTATGTGTATCAGCTATATGATGGAGTGGAAGATTGAAGGATCTTGAAAGTCTGTGTTCAAATTATCTTTATTTACATCTAAATCTTAAGTATATACATTACACTTGTAATTAAATATTACATATATATTTCAATGGTCAGTTAGCATTAGCATAGTTAACTTAAGTGCACTCTGAGATTAACAACAGGGAATATCCCAGACATAATTTATACATGTTAGTATGAATATGAAATATTTTTCTGTAATATTAATGATAAAATGGTCAATACATAACATTTCCATGTATAATACCAAGCTAAATCAGGTAGATCAAAACTTACTTCTGATAAAATAGATATACAATTACACAGTCTATATATGGATTAAATGGTACAGACTATTTAAACAACTAAACAGTGATTTACATATAAACTGTTATAATTGTCATAAAATATATTATTTTCTTCTGCAATGAATGTGCTTTCATTTACCATTTGTGTTCCAATAAGGTATTTTTAAGATACTATTAGTGCCTGAAATTATTCTTTCTAATTTAGCTGCATTTTTTGTTTATATACAGTTACGACTTAATTGATGACAAGGGAAATCGAATAATCGATGATGATTTTCTTTAATAGTCATTGAAAAATATCCTTTAATTAAGTTTCATAAGCATATTATCAATTTTTATTTTCTTTTGAGAAAATTCATTAAACATTATTTTAGTGTTTATAACATTTAGCTTTAGTCCTACTTTCTTACTTTCATCTCATAACTCTTACATTTCCTGAACTTTAAAATATTATTTGCAAAAACAACTACATCATCTGCAAAGTATAGGTGATTTAAGTCATCTCCATTTACATTCATTCTCTTAGCTTCCTATTTGAATTCAAAAACTACTTCTTGAAAACTGCTACAAAAAGATTTTAGAATATGGAGTCACCTTTTTATTTACTCATTGTTAATCTTCCTTTTATCAATATGTAATTTAATCATTGTTATGGTAATTTGATAATTATTTTTTAAAATGTAACTATACCCTGGGTCTATATCTTGATGATCCAATGTTTTAATCATTGAAGAAATGCTTATGGAATCCAATTCCTTTTCAAAATCTACAAATCCAAAGCATAATAACGACTCATATTTATTGATCTTTTCTATAACTTCTCTCAATACTTATATATAATCTATTATAAAGCTAAAACTTTAGTACATGCACCTTGAGTGCTTAATTTTAGCAAGAGAGACCTCTACAAATCATAACACGAGATTCGACTTTATTGTGCTTAATAAGAATTAATATTTATAATCTATTATATTAAAACCATTTTTACATCAAGCTTGTTCTTTTAGTTGGTTGAAATCCAAAGTTTTATATAAAACTGATAAAAGACTGATTGGTATGTATTTTCTAATATCTTCTTTATCACCTTTTCAAAATATTAATATTAATAACTACATTCTTCCAATTATCTGGTATATTTTTATCATATAGTCATTTGGTATATAAATTTTCTAGTATTTTTTCTATTTCTCTACTCGCTTCCTTCACTCACTTCTTTTAAGATAGTGATTATAATTCCATCATTACTTAGAGCTTTTCCCTTCTTTATAGATTTATTTACATATCTCACTTCTTCATTTATAATCTAGGGTAATTTAGAAGACATACTAGTTGTAGAAATTACTTTTTTTTGTTTTTTTTGATAGATCTCTTCTATAGTTATTATGATGTCATCTTTTTTAGTAATAATTTTATCTTTAGTTTTATCACAGAAATAATTTTCTTCCCAATAACAAGATGTTGTTTTACAATCTTGAGATTTTTATTATCTTCTATAGTTTTCATTGCTAATTCACAATTACACTTTCTTATATCCTTATCAACTCTTTTCATACCATTTTTAAAATTTTAGATAGTTAAACCTTCTTAATGGATCTTTTTTTTTTTTTTATTTTTTTCATAAATTTATTGTCTTAGTAACAATTTTACTGGTCAATTGTTGCTTTTTTGTACCAGCTATCTTTGTTTCAAATTTAGAAATATATCATTTGTCTTCTTATTGTTTTTATTCAAATCTGATCATGTTCAAAATCAAAATCTGCTAATGTGTGAAAACGATTTGCAAGCTCTAATCTAAATTTATTGGAATGTTTCTAAAAATTAAAAATATCAATTGTAAATGCTGTATTTCTTAATAATTTTTGTTTTTCTAGTTTTGCATTAAGATATACTTTACATCTCACTAATAGACGACTACTTCCCGTGTTGAATTTATTAAGAACATTAGAATCTCGAAATACATATTTTATGTTGGCGAAATATAATTCAATTTTGCTGTACTTTCATTTAGATGCTTTCATGTCCAGTTACATTTACTATTTTTCTCAAAAAAATCTTTTTATTTTTATGAAAACTCCAAAACTCTATTTTTTCTCTCATTTCTAACACTAAAATCAAATTTAGCTATAGAACTTTTATCTTTCATTTGATTACCAATTATAGCATTAAAGTCTCCCATGAAAATTTTAACAAGTTGTTTGGTATGATCAAAAGCCTTTTGTACATCCATATAAAAATCATCTGCATCACAATAAAATCTTGTTGGATCATAAACCTGAAATTATCTGATTGCATATAATATTTAAATACAGATATACTATATTCCTGGTGTGTGTATGCAGTTATAAAGGATTTGAACTCAGTCTTTCAATTCCCTTCAATTATCTAATCTTTACACAACTAATACACATGACCACACACATGTGAATGAGATAAATGATCTTCAATATCCATATTTCACGCTGAACCACCACTCACCAGTTAGTCCAGATCATCTTCTTCAACACATATATTTAATCAGTGCTTCTTTATATTAAGATAGCAAATTGTCAAACTTTAATGGGTAGACTTCAGTCTACTCCACCATCTAACTCCTCAGCCTTCCATACCATTGAAAATCTAATGATGTAATGCTCTTATGTCAATATTATTGTCATAGCCATGTTGAACTTAAGTCATTCTGATTCCTCATGTATAGGATCTTGTCCATTTAAATACACAGAAGAGGGATGGGCAAGATACAGGCTGAATCTGTAATACTTAAATATTGAAAGTTTGGATTCAAATCCCCTATAATTACATCTAAACTCCAGGGATATAAAGGATACCTGTATTTAAATATTACAAATTCAGCCTGTCCCATCCACCTTCTGTGTATTTAAATGGATGTGGTTTTATACATGAGGAGTCAGAATGACTCATAGTCAAAATGGGCATTACAATAATATTGGCATCATCAAGGGATTTGGCTTTTCGTCATCAGATTTTCAATGGTATGGAAGGCCAAAGAGTTGAATAGTGGAATAGATTGAAGCCTGTTTATTATAATCTAATGATGGGCTATCTTAATATAAACTAAGCACTGATTATGGGTATATATATATATATATATATATATATATATATATATATATATATATATATATATATATATATATGATAAACAAAACAAGTTATAAATTCCGTAACTTGCTCTTAGCTTGCATTTTATGATCACTAGATGGAGCTTTACCAATAGCTCCTAACAAGGTTTTGTTTACATAAATGCTGAGAGAGATAGAATTCAATATCTCTTTCATTTTCTCCAACCTTTAGACCATGGTTTCAAGCTAGTTGGCTCACCTCAGTAAAGGGTAGGAAGACCAGAAACTAGATCTAAATACTAACTCTACAATCAGCATTTATGAAACACATTTCTATCAGTTTGAAAGCATGAATTTTTCAGATATGTAAATATCTTCAAATCCAGCTAAACAAACTAGACAGCTATATGGGTCTGAAATCAGTTCAGTTTCACCATATAGTAAAAGCCTCTGCAATATATATCATTGCAAAAACCTTCAAGGGTACATTTATGATAAACAAAACAAGTTATAAATTTTGTAACTTGCTCTTAGCTTGCATTTTATGATCACTAGATGGAGCTTTACCAATAGCTCCTAACAAGCTTTTGTTTACATAAATGCTGAGAGAGATAGAATTCAATATCTCTTTCATTGTCTCCAACCTTTAGACCATGGTTTTGAGCTAGTTGGCTCACCTCAGTAAAGGGTAGGAAGACCAGAAACTAGATCTAAATACTAACTCTACACTCAGCATTTATGAAACACATTTCTATCAGTTTGAAAGCATGAATTTTTCAGATACGTAAATATCTTCAAATCCAGCTAAACAAACTAGACAGCTATATGGGTCTGAAATCAGTTCAGTTTTACCATATAGTAAAAGCCTCTGCAATATATATCATTGCAAAAACCTTCAAGAGTACATTTATGATAAACAAAACAAGTTATAAATTTTGTAACCTGCTCTTAGCTTGCATTTTATGAACACTAGATGGAACTTTACCAATAGCTCCTAACAAGCTTTTGTTTACATAAATGCTGAGAGAGATAGAATTCAATATCTTTTTCAATGTCTCCAACCTTTAGACCATGGTTTTGAACTAGTTGGCTCACCTCAGTAAAGGGTAGGAAGACCAGAAACTAGATCTAAATACTAACTCTATAATCAGCATTTATGAAACACATTTCTATCAGTTTGAGGTGAGCCAACTAGCTTGAAACCATGGTCTAAAGGTTAGACACAACAAATGAGATATTGAATTCTATCTCTCTCAGTGTTTATGTAAACAAAAGCTTGTTAGGAGCTATTGGTAAAGCTCCATATAGTGATCATATATATATGTGTGTGTGTGGGTGTGTGTGTGTGTGTTGGAAATCATGACCTGAACCAATTGATAAGCGTTGTTTCATCATGAAATACGTATATTGAGATCATTAACTTTTTCACATGTGTGTGGTATCTGTTACGGTTTTATGATATAGATTGGATTGCTGAAGGTAGCTTGAATGTCTGGGTTCAAATCCCCTATATAAATATTAAAAAGACTAAAGCTAAACTAATTAAAATAATCGTAACATCCAAAGTAAACCAGACTAGCCAAAGAAAATAAACTCTGTAACACAATGCTAGGTTTTACTGCTAAAAGCCCAAGTGCAAAGTTTTAAAAACTTGAAGTTGAGGTAATTTTTAATTATATATATATATGTGTGTGTGTGTGTGTGTTACGCTAATTTCAGAAATAAATTAAAACGTTCTAAATCATATACATAGGTAGGTTATGATGATTAAATAAATGAAAATTGGTTTAATCAGATCTTAATTAGATATATTATCGTTTATTTTATATGGATAAACAGATTGGGGTAAATTGCCTCTATGAGAGGAACAAAAAATTGTAATTTTTAATTTTAAATTACTATATATACTAGATAATTTCTAATTTTTTTATTGATATTATCGCTATTTTTCACGTGATGAACATTACGTAAAAAACATAAACTAACTGATTCTGACACATTAAATTATATATATATATAATTATATTTTAATCCTGACATAGATAATTCAAGGCAACTAAAAATTATAAACTGTCTTATTTTTAAAAAAAACCATACAACATATAAATCTATATGAATATATTCTACTTAATATATATAATAAAAAAAACAGCTATGCATTAAATGCGAACACACTTTAATTATCAAAAACAATTTTTATATAAATTAGATTATTTTAATCTCAGCTCTTGGTTCAAAACTGATATAAAAGTTTATTAAACCAAAGATAATTCATTTCTGGCATACATTCTGAACAGACATTTATGATGACACATGCAATATTTTGAACTTATTTAATGTCGAATTAATGTTTTCTGCTATTTCCTGCAGAGGAAAAGCTGGAGAAGGTTAAATGTCAATTGTACCATAAGATATTTAGGGTTAAGTAAGAAAAAGGAACTTTCTTATTTTATCATATCAAATATGAAAGATTTTTTCGTAGTTTTTTTTTTTAAATTGCTTTCGTTTATACAAGTGATTATACGTTTCTAATTTTAATTAAATTAAAAACTAAACTTTCTATGGAAGATATTATAAATTGCAGTTATTAATTGAAGTATTATAATGTTAACTCATAAATTTCGTCTTATTTTCAATAGTTTATTTTAGGAAAGTCATTATTACTCAACCGCCGCGAGATGTCATGGATAATCACTGTTTTTATCACTTTTCTTTTTTGAAAACAAAATGTAAAGGTTTTTAAAATTGTTTCATTAGCTATTTATAGCAAAAAAATAATCTAATAATGGAAAAATGGAAAATTAAGTTGGATTTCAATACATACAAACTAGAGATTTATTTTCACCTTTCGTTTGATTGAATGTAAGCTAAACATTCACGGAAAATTATGTATGTATGTAGTCTTGGGGTTCAGCGATATTCTATTTAGCCAGTTTCAAATTCAGATGAGGTAATTTTAAAATTTAGATCAAGTTGCATATAGGATTATCATTTATTTCAAGTTGAGTATCAGCCCAAGAAATCACTTATTCGTGATTAACAAATGCATATCTAATAGTTGATGAAATAGAATGGAAATCTTAACCATCCCATATTAGTCAGTATAGGATGTCTAATTATTAAAGAAAAGCATGATTGACAGATAATTACTAGTGAAATAAGAGTTTAAAAATATTTAAAAACCTAGCTACTATTCATTTAGAAAGTCTGATAAATGATATTTTCTCATTCATAGATTTAATATGAAGAACCATATTAAAAAAAAAAAAACGATTTAAAATTTATTTGACATTTGTTATTTATTTCACCAACTACATCGACTCTAATGCAAAGGCAGGGGTCACATTTGAACAACAAATTTTTGAAAACGGTAAAATATAATCTTTCAGTATTCTTAAAAAATATTTACACAAAAATGGATACATACATGGGTACATATATATATGAAATATTAATGTAATATATTAAGAGGGACAATATTTTTTTTTATTCACAGTATTAACACCATAAAATGTTAAGTAAACAAAAAAAAAATCTACTTCTTTGGAGCTAAAAAAATTATATAGCAGATGAATTTATATTCACTGCAGATATAAACAACATTCAAATTAGATTGGCTTTATTTACTTTTTTCAAGACAAAATCATTACATACTCATTATCCTAACATTGAAAAAAAAAACCCAAGTCAATGCTAAAGTTTCAGATTTCAATATTTTTTTTATCATTCCTATGTGGTAATTTACATTAATAGTTCAATATTTTGTTTCACTATTAAAATCTATATTCAATATTGTGAATCAATAAATTGTACCTGATTTAATAGAAATGAAAGTTTACAAATGATAAATATCTTTAAAAATCATATTTGAATTTTACAAATATAATAAAAAATAGTAAACTGAAATATCAGCAAAATTACACTTATAAATACAATTTATCCAAACTTCAAACACTTTTTAGCAAAACTCTTTATTTGTACATACACATATACCTACATTTCGACTGACCTGCAGTCTTCTTCAGAGCAAGTTTATTTTGATCTTCTAAAAAATAATAAAGAGTTTTAAAGTGTTTGAAGTTTGGATAAATTGTATGTAAACTGAAATATGTGATGAGAATAATTACTTTTTAACTGATTATAATAACACTATTAAAAAATATAAATTAATGACATTTAAATTGATTTAATTAAGCTTTTCAACATGAATGAATAATTATAGTCATCATAAAACTATAATATTTTGTTCTAAAATTGAAAATCACAATTGCAATTGTTAAAATATCATAAAAGTTTAGTATTGTGTTTGATAGAATATAATAATCATAGCTACTTACAAATTTATTACCCTTTTTTAAAAAAAAATAATAAATACATTTTGTTAAATATTGCTTTTATAGAAGTAGCTCACTAAAAAGTAGAAAAATAACAAAGTAATAATAAGTTTCATAGAATCATTTGAGGTTTGAATTTTATGATTTATATGAGCTTCAAATGCTTTTATAAAACATATTTTATTTTCTCACTTTTAGTGGCCTACTTACATAAAAGGATTGCTTAAAAAAATTCTTTTTTAATATTATTTTATTTTTTATTTTTTAATTATAAATAGAACATGTAATTTTAATTTACGTAAAACAATTTTTTCCAAAAGTCTTTTTTTTATTAGTTTCTTGTTCTTTTCACAAGAGAGCATATGCTGTCAAGGATTTTGGCAATGCAGTATGCAAAAAATTTGGATAAAGAATTTATATCAGTATATTTGTACAAAAGATGGGATGATTGTGTTAAGAGGATTATTGAGTTTTATAGTAGTAAGGAATGGGATAAAAGAATAAATTTATTAATAATGACTAGGGAGTTAGAGAGATGGAGAAATAGTATGGAGAGTAAAAAGAGTTTAAATATATATAGAAATAAACAGAATATTAGGTGTGAGTTAATATATGATAATAGTAAGGAAAGTAGTTTATTGTTTAAGGCTCGAACAGGATCTTTAGCTACAAAAGAATATACATGTAAATGGAAAAATATGGGTGATTTATTTTGTAAATTATGTAAGGAAGGAATAGAAAATATTAGGCATTTATTAATTGAATGAAATGTTTGAAAATAGAAAGTTGTGGAAAAATAAATATGAAAAGAGTGATTATACAGAAAGTGAATTATTGGTTTTTATGCTGGGTTTGGGAAAAGATAAGGAGGATTTAGATATAAAGGTTATAGAGTTGACAAAGATTATGTTGTGGAAATGGGGTAGAGCAGATTATGGGTAAATTTAGAGTGGGGAATGTAAAATAAAGTGGCTAACAGGTTTATCTGGGCATAATTGCTGAGATATTCTTGACTTCGTTTAAGAAGAAGCCATAATACATCACATCACATCAGTTGTTTTGATTTTGGAATGGAAAAAATACATATAATTCTCTAACATTTTTTACACATTTATTATTTATTATTTTGTTCATAAAATATTTATAAAATATTAATTTTTTCAGAAGAATAATTCAGATTTTAGTAGTAAATATTTACTTTTAATTAATTAATTCAATATTAACAACATTTTATTCTATACACGTAATATTACCATTGGCTCAATTGTTAAGAAGTTTTCTTGGGAAGTGTAATGGTGCACTTTTGATTTTTAATGGGACCTGATTTTTTTCATTGTTAAAAATTGAAAAATATGACATTCCAACACAGACAGAACAAGATGATATAAAAGTACTTAATAGAAATGAAAATACATTTCAAAAAATTTAAATGTAAACATGAATATGTGTATATATATATATATATATATTGTAACTAAAACATCTGATAGCAGTTTAAATTGGTTGTGTTAAAAAGCTGCAGGAAAAAATGTATAATAAATAGTAATCAAAATTGAGTAATAAATTTTTTGTTTTCCATGTGTGTGTACTCATATACATGTCACTTGGATACACTGATTTAACCCTTCTGTTTTTGATTACAAAACTTTCTCAGACCAAAAGTCAAGAAATTGCATTTGTGTTTTTCACCCTCAGCTGAGAAATTTTGTAACGGTCTTTTTTTTAAAACTTTAAAATTCATGTACATTTTTTTCTAATATTTTAATTTCAAAAATTTTTTAAAGATGTCACGATAATTGAATAATCAGGTCTTCAAAGTATATATTGATGGCTGCCTATTATGTGGTTGACAGTGTAAAATTTAAGGGAGTACTTCAAGAAAATATTACAATGGACTAAAAACTTGACTTTTGGGAAAGTTTATGACCATTATTATATAGTAATTGGAATAATTATTGGAATTATTATATATTAAATTTTTACAGAAATGTTTTATTTTTAAATATAAAAGAATATATTCTTTTGAATATTGTTACCATTAAAAGTATAGTCACTGTAAATACAACTGTTTAGAAATGATGTCACTCAACAGTCTGTTATAACATTTAGCATATCATAGAAATTATGAAAAAAATGTAAACATTTAAAGCATAAATTGGTAGATTTATTAGATATTAAAAATAATTCTGTCAGATTTTTAAAACAAATACCAAGCAAAAAATATTTTGTTCAATTTTCAAAATAATTTGGTCTATTTGAAATTTGGTAATGAAACAGTGCTTTGTTTTGATTAAAATCTAATTTTCAAATAATTCTGAAAATCAAATGTGATTTTTTAAAATTTATTTAATTTCTAAACAAAACAAATGAGGTCAAATTTATTATATTCTGATAAATAATAATGGTTTAATATTAAGCTGAAAGTTGTATGTAAATAAGAACAAAGAAGTTCATTACAATACTAGTGTAGTGTAAAAAGTTAATGGTTTAAAAATTAGTTTATTCATTTAGTCATATTGTTAAATATTATATAGTTATTTTAATAGTGATATTAGCAATTAAGCCAAGGCACATGTGCTTTAAAAATAAATTATAAATGAATACTCTCACTTTTCTAGACACAAGATATAGTTTTTTTTAGAAAAGATGGAATGAATTCACCCATCCTTTTGACCCAAACATTTATGTATGGGCAAAGTTTAAGTGTATGGAAATGAAAGTGTGAAGATGTTAAGCAATCATTTTAAATTACATTTATTATGTTTGAACAAATGACGCTTGAGAAATCTTTACAATTTACGATACATCATTCTTTAGTTAAAATTAAACATATATAATGAGATATTATTTTATATAGCACTATGTTTTATACTGTAATAATGATATTAGTGATTAAGCCAATGCACATGTGCTTTAAAGATAAATTATAAATGAATACTCTCACTTTTCCAGACACAAGATATAGTTTTTTAGAAAAATGAAATGGATCCTCTTGTTAACATCTTCATGCCCTCATTTCCATATGCTTAAGATTTTCCCATACATAAATGTTTGGGTTGAAAGGATGGTGGATTCATTCCATCTTTTCTAAAAAAAACTATATCTTGTGTCTGGAAAAGTGAGATTATTCATTTATAATTTATCTTTAAAGCACATGTGCACTGGCTTAATTGCTAATATTACTATTGCAGTATAAAAACATAGTGCTATATAAAATAATATCTCATTATAAAGTTATTTTATAATAAATGAGAAACAATGCAATGATAAATTACACTGAAAAGGAAGAAATAAAAATGCCTTTGATATATGAAAGCCTTTTGAATTGCATAGTTTATAAAAATCTATGGCCTTTTAAACATTTTTTTAATTTTCCTTTTCTGAACAGAGTTTTAAATAAAATCTCCATCATTTTTATATTGGATTTGATGGCAAAACTAAATGTAATTGTAAAATTTTGAAATTGGTAATATTTTAAAGGTTGTCATTTGAGTTTCAAATGGAGGCACCAATTTTTTATTTCTTCTCGTGCTAATTAATGTTAATAAAGGAAGAGGGGAATCCCCTGTTTTTTTATTTGCTTATATATCTAATCATGATATAATATATGTAAATTTGTTTCCACTAAATATTGAGAAGAAAATTAAAAGAAATGTCATCTAAAATATGTTGTAAAGAAACATATCAAATTTTATAACTAGCTGGCAATAAATCCATTATTTGGAAATCATGTTGATGTGAACAACATTAAATAGGGATAAATAGCATAAAGCAAAAAATGAAGGCACTCTCATCCAGTCCAGGCAGTCTAGTCTACTTTTATTTATTTGAAGACTCATCTCAGTAGGCTATTTTATAATGATTCCATGACAATGAGAAAAACTGCTGCTTAAAATTGTTTTCTACCATAATTTGTATAGCTGCGTCTTGCTGACTATTTCCTAATATTTTTCAATACTTAATTTATAACAGTAAATTTTATCTAACAAAAAACTATCTATAATGTATAACTCAATGAGCAAAAACAATATCTGCCAAAACATCAGAAAATGCAATAAAATCCAGAAGCTAACACTGTTGTTTTGCAAAACCAATGCCTTCCTTAATAATATCACAAAGATATAAATGGTCAGTGACATACAAACTACCCAATATCTACTTATACTATGCTCTTTGTAATATCTATATAAAAACATGGTTGGAACTGTTTAAATATTTCACATGGTAAGATCTTCATTTCTTAAATTTAAAATATCTTTTATTACTATTATATTTTATATTTTGCATATGTATTAAACCAGTGTTGAGAAGAGATTCAAAACCAAGAAAAAAAATTCAGGAAATTTAATATTCAAGTGTTTTTCAAGTTTTCTAAATAAACAATCTAAATGTTTTTAAACCCTTGTAATTAAAATAAAATCCTATCATAAAGATGTCAAGAACAAGAATCAAGCCTGTGAAAAATATAGTCAGTAAAGTTATATAAAATCAATTTTTCTTAAAGATACTCATTTTATTTATGCAACATTGCGCCTTTATTATGCTGATTAGAAGTGGAAATCTGCCCCCCTGCCTACTTTACCTTGGACATCTGAGATCTTCACATATATTTGAAGAAGAAATCTCTAGTTAAAATGAAGAAATAATGCTTACTTCAAATTTCAAAACTGGATATTATTAAAGAATATTATGACCATGTACAATTATTTAATACTTGCAATCATGAAGAAAACAAACCATGGTTACACTTGTTTCATAAGTTTTAATTATAAAAAAATATTTAGACTTTATGTTAGACTATTTTTTTTATATTTAATACTAACAAATTATATTTTGTATTATAATCTATTTAAAAACAGGAAGTAAAGGTTTAAAAAAAAATCGGTGCATTTTACTGCAGCTGAAGTTAAAAAAATTTTTTAAAAAGATTTAAAAAAAAAATCTGCATTGTATATATAGGTTATGTTAACATTTGGAAAAAAAAATTCTTTAATATAAAAGTTAACTTTTTTTTTTCCTTTGTAAAGAAGAAAGGTTTTTTTTTTGGTACAAATTGTCAGAAATTAATCAAAGAAGTAACATTCTTATTAAATATAAAGTGTCTGTGCTGGTAATAAAATAAATGTAAAATAAAGCATCTAACTTAAATATAAAGGAGTATTTGTAAGTACTCAAGTTAAAGATTTATTTGAATCCATCAAGTTCATTTATCTCAGCTCATTTTTTTGATTGCTGTGAATTATATTTTGTGTAGGTGAGCATATATATATATATAGTGTAACTTAAATAATCAAATAGTACCAAGTAGTGGGTGGGTACATCTAATAAAAATATTTCAAAATAAATCCAACAGTATTTTACCCACTTTTTAACTCTTAGTTTTATTAAGTGAATATCTAAGTGAATAGTACATGAATATGAAGAGAATATGGTCTATCAGGGCACCACTAGGTTATCTGAACCTAGACAAAGTTATATTCTATACCTATTTCAAATATACCAGGTTTGAACCCATTTGGTATCATATTTATAACATAATATAGGATTTTGGGATTTTAAAAACATATCACATTTGCATTTACATGAAGGAAAACACAAAAACAGTCTTATGCTTTAGTTGTGCATATAAAATTCATCAGACAAAAATTATCTCTTAGATTTTAATATTATAAATGCAATTTAACATTTTTAAAAGTCTTGCTAGCTCATATCAAGCACTATCAATTTATGGTGGCAATTCACTCATTCTTGAATGATGAGGATGATCAGAATGGTGGTTATTCTCTTATAATGACTCCAAATGATAACCAAATACAGTGAAAATCATTATGTATCTATGGCCATTAAACACATCTATCTAGATCATTAATTTAAAACATGATGATGATGATGGTATTTCCAACCACAGCTTTAGAACTAATACCTAACATAAAATTTAGCTTTTATAAATTTATAATTATTTGTCTAACTTTATTATATTTTAACTTAACCCTTAATATTCGACAGTGGTGATAAATGATTATAATCAATAAAGCAACCAATACTCTTACTAAAGATATATGCTTCTTTTAATAAAACAAATTAACATTTATTACTTGGACTACTAAAATAGACATAGTATTTAAAGATATATATATGATAACAGATGGCATTCTACCAAAAACACCATCAAGCGTAGTTTTCTGTTTACATAAACGTCAGAGCGAGCATTCACTATCTCTAATTCCACTTTCAGATCATGATTTCAAGCTATTTGCTATCGTCAGTGAAAGACAGGAATAAGAAATTAGATCTAAACACAAACTCTGAGCATTTATGAAATAGTTTCTATTCAGTTTGCAAGCATGAATCTTTTAGACATGTTAATGTCTTCAAACTCAGCATAGCAAGCCAGATAGCTACATGGGTCTGATCTCAGTTCAGCATCACCACATAGTAGAAGCCTCTGCAACATACATCATTTCAAGAAAGACCTCAAAGGTACATTTATGAAAAACAAAAAAAACACAAAAAACTTGCTAACACTGGTATTTATGATAACAGATGGTGTTCTACCAAAAACACCGTCAAGCATAGTTTTCTGTTTACATAAACATCAGAGCGAGCATTCACTATCTCTAACTTTAATTCCACTTTCAGATCATGATTTTAAGCTATTTGCTATCATCAGTGAAAGACAGAAATAAGAATCTAGATCTAAACACAAACTCTGAGCATTTATAAAACAGTTTCTATTCAGCTTGCAAGCATGAATCTTTTAGACATGTTAATGTCTTCAAATTCAGCATAGCAAGCCAGATAGCTACATTAATGTGTCTAAAAGATTCACACTTGCAAGCTGAATAGAAACTGTTTTATAAATGTTCAGAGTTTGTGTTTAGATCTAGTTTCTTATTCCTGGCTTTCACTGACGATAGCAAATAGCTTGAAATCATGATATGAAAGTGGAATTAAAGTTAGAGATAGTGAATGCTCGCTCTGACATTTATGTAAACGGAAAACTACGCTTGACAGAGTTTTTGGTAGAATGCCATCTGTTATCATAAATACAAGTGTTAGCAAGTTTTTTAACTTGTGTTTTTTTGTTTTTCATAAATGTACCTTTGAGGTCTTTCTTGCAATGACGTATATTGCAGAGGCTTCTACTATGTGGTGATGCTGAACTGAGATCAGACCCATGTAGCTATCTGGTTTGCTATGCTGAGTTTGAAGACATTAATGTGTCTAAAAGATTCACGCTTGCAAGCTGAATAGAAACTGTTTCGTAAATGCTCAGAGTTTGTGTTTAGATCTAGTTTCTTATTCCTGTCTTTAACTGATGATAGCAAATAGCTTGAAATCATAATCTGAAAGTGCAATTAAAGTTAGAGATAGTGAATGCTCACTCTGATGTTTATGTAAACAGAAAACTATGCTTGATGGTGTTTTTGGTAGAACGACATCTGTTATCATAAATACAAGTGTTAGCAAGTTTTTTAACTTGTGTTTTTTTTGTTTTTTATATATATATAAATTTATATGAATAACAAATATGAGTTATATATATTTAAATTACAATATTAATAATATTAAACTCTTCCCCCTTTCCCTTTAATGACAGTATTCAATGTTTCACAGAGTAAAATGTTTGTGTATCAATTTGGATAATAAATAACTAATAATTTACATCTACAAGAAAAATATTTCCATAAAAATCTAAACACTTTATGCATGCACATACTTTTATAACCTTATAAATTCAAACATAACATATAACAAGATAATTAATTAGAAAAAGATTAGTTAGATTTTAGAAGTAAAAGCATTTACAGAAACAAGCTTTAAATTAATTATCTCCCCATCTAAGCTATTGAGGTCACTAATCATTATTTTTAAAAAGAAAATCCAACTCTTCCAATGCTACCTTTCTATCACTTTCAGCATTCATACAACACAACTATCCATGTGGCAAGTATAATTAATTATATTACTACATGTGTGTATGAATGTATTCCCATTATGAATAAAACATTATCAAACAAAAAATCATTTCAACATATAAACATATTACATAATTTTGAATTTGGCCCACAATAATACATTTCATAAAATAAAATACATAAATAAATGGATACGTATAATTATTTTAGAATTCATAAAATCATCAATACTAGCTATTATTACTGAAATTCTGCATTTTACTTGATTTTGGTTTAATATTCAGAGACAATAAAAGATAAAGGATTTGTTGCTAAAAATTTTGTTAATAGTACCTGATATAATAAAAAGAAAATTATATAAATAAAATTCATATTATTAGTCCTTTTATTTTTTTGAAGCAGTACTTTCCAAGATTTCAAATTCAGCTTGTTGAATGTTTACAAATTTTGCAGCAACCACATACATCAATCTGTAACATGCGTATATCACCAATTTCAGCAGTTTACTGAAACAGTCCTATTCTTTTTCTTGGCTTGTGGATTGTAATTCTTTTCCTGCAATGATGATGCTGAGATCACTTGCTTCTATCAGAACCATTTGGCACTAGAATTGTTTCTTCTTTACATTTCACCATACTTATTTTAATAGATTAAGGATATATGTTGTTTTTATATTTTTATCATTTTGCTGGGGTTTAAACTCAGTCACTGGAATAACTGAACTAGCATGGTTTAACACTTTTCAGTAGTTTACTTATTTTTATTTTAGCTTTAAAAATGCAGGTGAGCAATCAGTGTCTTCTATCTCATTTTTCACAATTAGTCACAATATGTATAATACTTTTGGGCTCATACTTTTCAGATATGCATGGGCTGATGGATGGATGGTACTTAGCCTGTCATTATGCTACAAGCAACCTTCCATACAAAATTAGATATAAAAATGACAGTAATTCAAACTGGTCTGTTTCCACATTTTAACTTGTTCCCTTCACAGTTTTCATATTTAATATATCTTTTTCTAAGTGATTTTCAGACTTTTTATATCAGTGAATCTTTTACAGCCCCCCAGACAGAAAATCTGATTTTTATTAGTTGAATCATTTGATTAAAGCTGATCATCTGCTTCCAATTTACTGTTGATAAGAAATCCAAACCAATAGACAGAAACACCTGATTTTTATCAATTAACCAGTTTACTTTAAAACTGATCATCTGTTTCAAATTTAATATCAGTAAAAATAAAAATAAAAATCAGACTAATAACTTTGTTGATAATTAACTAGCCTCATAAAATTTAACCACTTTTTTTAATTATCTCTAATTTTAAAGACTTTTAGCTGTACTGCTAAATGAAACTCTAACCTGTGAGTTTAATTAACACAATATACACAATAAAGTGTCTATAAGACTAGAGATTTTGACATCTTAAAATGATTTTAACAGAATTTTTCTTTTTTTATATGTGTAACTGTAAATTTATTTATGTAAAATACAACACACACACTGATATCCAGATATTTAAAAAAATCTGCCCATCAAAAATAATCTGAATGCTTTTTACAAACCATAATTTAATATTCAAAATTAAATCATTAGAACTATTAGACTTAGCAGATTTTAGTAAGTATAAATCAATTTTGAAGAAAGTTAATATTCAAAATATGAAAATGATTAACTAAATAGTTTGTGTCCAGACAACTGTTTATATTTGTTCTAATGCTAACTTTTAAAATAACTATGAAATAATTCAAGGTATGTACTATTCTTTTTTGGCTTTTATCAATACAAACAAAGAGCATAAAGGTTTCCCCCACTCTCTTTCTGTCCATGCTTTTGGGACTTGATCCTGTAGTGTTTAAGCTTGGGTGCCCTATAGTTTCCTTTCCTATATAAAAAAATGTGATGATGTGCATAAAATGAAATACAGAAAAAATCATCAACACAATTTTATATAGGAAATAAAGCTGTAGGGCACCCAAGTTTAAACCCTACAGGTACTAGTCCCAAAAGCCTAGGACAGAAAGTGAGTGGGGGAACCATTTATGATTTTTGTCCATTTGTATTGATAAAACCCAAAAAGAATAGTACATCCCTTAAATTATTTCATAGTTATTTTAAAAGCTAGGCTTAGAATACATATAAACAGTTGTATGTGGACACAAACTATTTATTTAATCATTTTCATATTTTGAGTACTAACTTTCTTCAAAATTGATCTATACTTGCTAAAATCTGCTCTCTATTTTTTCTATAACAATAATTGTGTGTGTATATATATATATATATATATATATATATATATATATATATTGTAACCAGTCGGATTACTATCACACATTAATATGTGTGCACATGTGTATAAAGTTGAAAGGAAAAGTAGAAACAAACACAGACAAAAATTGTAGTAGAAATTTTCTACATTCATTGAAATAAAAAATAATAACTCTGATTTAAAATAATGTTTTATAAATTAAACTATTAAAAGGTCTGAATATATATATATATATATATTGGCTGCAGAAAGGAGTTTTGCTATTAACTGAAAGGAGACCCTTTGATTCCTCTTGGATGCTTTAAAGGAACCGAGCAGGGCAAATTCCTAATGTCCACTCCATATGTTCTTGTCGTTGCAGCTGTTTATTACTATGTGATTATTCATATAGTATACAAACATGGATGGGCTGCTCACCAACATGCATTAGCCAGCGTGGTGAGTTTATTGGCTTTTTACCTCTGAGTTTAAGATCAAGAAACACCATGGTTTTTCTTCTCAGTGCCTGATAAGGCAGAATGAATGTTTGTGTAAATGATAAGTATTTTCCCTATACATATATACAATTATGACAGACAAAAATAAAGCATGGCCCTTATTCCCAGGAGGCTGTAAAGTCACCAACCAAGGCAGCAGTTGGTGGCTGAAGGCAGAGGGTGCTAAGAATCCCCTGATTGTGGACCCAGGCTGCCATTGATGACGACTTTTTATTTAGGTACTTACAACTGCAGATCACTTTCAAGTGAAGGAAGATTGAAAGAATTAGGAGAAGAACTCTCTTATATTAAATGGGACATTATTGGACTTTGTGAAGTTAGAAGAAAAGGTGAAGAGACAATTGATTTAAAAAGTGGACATATACTCTATTATAAAGGCACAAATATTGGAAATACAAGTGGAGTAGAATTCATTATAAATAAAAAGTGGAAGAACAATATTGTGGAGATTGATGGTGTATCGGACAGAGTGGCAAGATTAGTTATACAACTTAATAGCAGATACCAAATGCAGATAATTCAGGTTTATGCCCCAACAAGTTCTCATAGTGATGAAGTAGTAGAAGATTTTTATATGGATGTACAAAAGGCTTTTGATCAGAGTAAACACCATTTTAAAATTGTTATGGGAGACTTTAATGCTAGAATTGGTAAAAAAATGAAAGATGAAAGTGCTGTGGGTAATTTTGGTTATGGTAATAGAAATGAGAGAGGACATAGACTTGTGGAGTTTTCAGAAAAAGAAAAACTTTATATTATGAATTTTTTTTTTGAAAAAAATGTTAAAAGGAAATGGACATGGAAGCATCCAAATGAAGGTACAGCAGAATTGGATTATATTTTGACTAACAGGAAATACATATTTCAAGATTGTAATGTTCTTAATAAATTTAACACAGGAAGTGATTATCGATTAGTAAGGTGTAAGATACGTGTTAATGTAAAACTAGAGAGACAAAAATTATTAAAAAAAACAATATTTACAGTTGATATTCCTAATCTTCAGAAACATTTTAATGAATTTAAATTAGAACTTACAAATCGGTTTCAAGTATTAGTAGATTTTGAACATGATTCAGATTTGAATGAAATTAATATGAAAATAACTGATACACTTTTGAAGACTGCAACAAAGATAGCTGGTAGAAAGAAACAACAATTGACCAATAAAATTTCTACTGAGACTAGAGAATTTATGAAGAAAAGAAGGAATATGAAGATATACAAAAATGATGCATTAAAAAGAATTGAATATCTTGAATTTTGTAAAATGGTGCAGGAAAAGAGTTGAAAATGATATAAGAAAGTATAACTGTGAACTAGCAAGGAAAGCTGTAAAAGAAAATAAAAGTCTTAAGAATGTAAAACAACATTTTGGTATTGGTAGGAAATTTATATCTGCAATAAGAAAAAAAGATGGAATTATTACTAAAAGGAGAGATGACATCATGAAATTGGTAGAAGATTTTTATCAAGAATTATATAGTAATAAAGAACAAGTACCTCCTATATCTATTACATCTTCCAAATTGCCGAGAATTTTAAATGAAGAAGTGAGACATGCAATTAAATGTATGAAGAAAGGAAAGGCTCCAGGTAATGATGGAATTATAATTGATATATTAAAAGAAGCAGGTGAAGAAATAGAAAAATTTTTAGCAAAGTTATATACCAAATGTCTAAATGATAAAGATGTACCGGATGATTGGAAGAATGCAGTAATAATATTAATATTTAAAAAAGCTGATAAAGAAGACATTAGAAATTACAGACCTATGAGCCTTTTATCAGTTTTATATAATTTTTTTACCAAGATAATTACTACTCGTCTACAGAGAACATTGGATTTCCACCAACCAAGAGAACAAGCCAGATTTAAAAGTGGTTTTAGTACAGTAGATCATATCCAGGTATTGAGAGAAGTTATAGAAAGGACAAATGAATATGAGTTGCCATTATGCTTAGGATTTGTAGATTATGAAATGGCATTTGATTCTATAAACATTTCTTCAGTGATTAAAGCATTAGATCATCAAGGTATAGATCCAGGATATTGTCATATTTTAAAGAATATTTATAAAAATGCAACAGCAACAATTAGATTACATAATGACACTGGGAAAGTCAACATTGAGAAAGGTGTAAGACAAGGTGACTCCATATCTCCAAAACTTTTTACAGCAGTGCTGCATGAAGTATTTTGTAGATTAAAATGGGAAACTAAAGGAGTGAAAGTAAATGGTGATTATTTAAGTCATTTAGATTTCGCAAATGATGTAGTTGTTTTTGCAAATAATGCTTCACATCTGCAGGAAATGTTGCAGGAATTATCAGATGAAAGTAGGAAAGTAGGACTAAAGATAAATGTTAAAAAGACTAAAGTAATGTTTAATCGATTTGCTCAAAATATAAAAATAAAGATTGATTATGATGAATTAGAAGTTAACAGTTACAAATACCTTGGTCAGATTATTAATACAGATGGAAATATAATGGAGGAAATTAATCATAGAATTTAACTTGGTTGGAGTGCTTTTGGTAGACATAACTTGATACTAAAAGGAAATATGCCTATGTGTTTGAAAAGGAAGGTTTTTAACAAATGTGTTTTGCCAGTTCTTACTTATGGATCTGAGACTTGGACACTTAATAGAAAAGCAATTCAAAGACTTCAGACCACTCAAAGAAGTATGGAGAGATTTATGTTGGGAGTAACAAGAAGAGATCGTAAACGCAATGTATGGGTAAGAGAACAAACAGGTGTTACTGACCTCATTGAAAAAATTAAAAGATTGAAGTGGAGTTGGGCTGGACATATTGTTAGAAGAGATGATAATAGATGGACAATTGAAATTTTAAACTGGATTCCAAGAGATTGTAAAAGACCCAGAAAGAGACCACATGTGAGATGGATGGATGAAATAAGAAAGTGTGCAGGGGTGATGTGGAGAAGAGAAGCTAAAGATCAGAGAAGATGGATTAAACTTGGAGAGACCGTCATCCTGCAGTGGATTGATAATGGTTGATAATGATATATATATATATATATATATATATATTGTATTATTACTATTCTGATTTTGAAATTTAAAAACAAGTATATTTGAAATATTTTAATTAATTTGTAAATATCTGTTATCTAAGTGAAAACATATATATCACACCTTGATAAAATTTCAAACTTGTTTTCAAAAGGGATTAGAGGAAAAAACTCCACTGTTTTTAAATTTAGTGTTATCACTTTTGTTGATTCTATAAAAGGGCTGATAAAAATATTAGCTGCAGTCTGGATAGTAGTTTTTGTAAAAATGGGTCAGCTGCAAGATTGGTTACAATATTTTTTTGCAACTTGTTGAAGTTTTTAGCAATTGGTTTTAGCTGACCATAGAGTTGGCAGAATAGCTATCATGAACTGATGTAGCTGAAGGCAGGATATTAAATTTAGGAACTGCTACTATTTTCCTTCACAGGAGTTTGAATTCACATGGAAAAAATGACCCACTTCTTTATGCTGAAATTCATAGCCTTAAATGTGGAGAGGACAGTTACTTGCCTAAAATCTATCAAACGAAGACAGCTGCTTGCCTAGAATAATTCTAGACAGAAAAAGACCAACTACAGACCACCATTTTGCATGGATTATATTTTTCCTGATGATGACAATCACTAAAACCAAACTTACCAAAAAAATCTTCCAACTTGCCCAGGGAACTCCAGTTTGCTGAACAAGTAATTATATATACTTATGTATCTAAAGCCAGAGAAGCACAGATAAACCTATATACAGCTGTTGGTAAGTAGAATTATATATGATAAAATTAGTAAAATGATATTTTGAAGTGATGCATGAATTTGTAATTTTCATGTATATGGTGGGTGTATAGTTGAGCAGGGCTGTCTGTATGCAGTGTGATCACAATGCTCCAATGTATAAACATGGCACTATCCAGATCTATATGATTGAGCTCCTAGAATAATCCAGCAACATATATTGGCCTCATGAATAGGCCATGGTCTCATGGATACACCTCATGCATAGGCCCCTGAGACTCATGGGAGATGAGCAGGGCTGGCTCAGTGCCTGATATTTTTTCTCTGGATACTCCTCATGGATGATCTCTCTAGGTACAAGAGAGGTAGTGCTTAAAGATGATGTATTTTCTCATGATGTCATGGGGCATTGGTAGTCCATCCTTGGGTGTCTACTTATCATGGCATTGGAGCTGCAGTTCATGTATTCCCTTTTCCTATCTCACCTTGCCTACTTGTATTCACTTTTCCTATCTCACCTTGCCTACTTCATCAGCATTATCTCATCAAGAAAAGAGACATTTTAAAAGTAAAGAAAATAATTTAAATTAACAAACATTGATAATTAATCAAGAAATACCTATCAAAAATTGACGATACTTTTTTTTAAGAAAAAAAAAAGAACTTATAAACTGATAAATAATTTAAAATTATATTTTGTTTATAAACAGATATATATATGTGAAATTTATGTATGCTTTCCAAACAGAATCAATTAGGAAAATATAACTTTATTATTGTAACAAATTAAAATATGTAACTTTTTATTAGTGTGTGAATACCTGCACACACACATATGTAAATTTTTAAATGTTTATAGTATTTTTTTTCTATACAACTGTAAAAGATTAATCATGTATTTATTATTTTATATGATGATTGCAATATAAGACAATGGTACTGCATATTTATGTGTGCGCATATATATCAATGCTTCTCAAATAGGACATATATGCAAATTTTAATCATTTTTTTATTATTGAATATTAATTGTATATTAAAAATTGTGTTTCTGTGTGCACATATATGTAAATCAATGTAACATTTTGAATAATAATTACGTAAATCAAAGCAATAATTTGAATTTTGTATAGTAATTTTGTAAGTCACAAATGTGATAATTTTTTTTTATTGTATACTTTTCAAAATCAGAATTCTTATCCTATAAGACATTAATTTCAATTTTTTGTTATTGTTAATAAACTTGTATTCAACTATTAAAAATTGTATTTTATGTTCTCTGAGCTAGATTTGAGCATGGGATAAATATATAAATGGGATGTATATCTTAGTGCTTTTTAGGCATCCAGTGATGATCAATCATCATCATCCTGGTTGGCACATAAGATTATATTTTTAAAACCTATGCTCTACCTTTGATTTAAGTTTACTCTCATTAAAAATTTATGTTTATAGTTGGCCAGTACAAGTGGCCTGAGCATTGATGATGATCAACATGTTTTAATGTCCCAGAATTATTAAACAAGGCAAAACTCTCCATACAGTAGTGCCACCCTATGCCAACCAGAGTAATCAATGGATGCCAGAAGGCTTATGCATAAAATCCCTATCTAGTGCCTACTCACCCAATATCCCCAGACTAGTTTCTGGCTTATGGCCTTTGTCAGTGAGGAGCCTTGGATCTGAGAGGACTGCACCTAGATCTCATAGTTTTGTAGTTAAGTAGAGATAAAAGGTGTCTGCTGGAGGGTTGCATTAGATCCTAAGATCTAGGTGCAGTGCTCTCAGATTCATGGCTCCTCACTGATGAAGGCCACAAGCCAAAAACTAGTCTGGGGATGTTGGATGAGTAGGCACTAGATAGGGATTTTATGCACAAGCCTTCTGGCATTTATTGACTACTCTGTTTGGCACAGGGTGGTACTACTGTATGGAGAGTTTTGTCTTGTTTAATAACAATTATGTGCTGGTATAAGAGATGGTGATCATGTGATGTTTATTGGTTCCCCAGCATTATTGTTTGATTCTTATGTATTCTTATGGATGAGCACTTAAGTAGTGCATCTAAGTTATGTTTAAATAATTGCCCAAGCTGGCAAAGACTTAATAGTTAGCCTGGTCTACAGAAGACCCATTTCCAATCCAGTCACATGATTGATGTATAGGTAACACTAGTTGCTCCAAGGGGTGACTGGCTGATTTCTCAATGATCTCTCAGAGATTTTATAATCTCATGCTCTTATAAAAGATATACTTATACATACTTTTTTAAATTATTGACATTCATTTTAAATTAACTTGGAGTCAATGCTGATGATTTGCCATCTCCCCAAGTACAACCTTCCTCTTTCTATCTACTCCATCCTTTTACTATATATATATATATATATATATATATATATATATATATATATATATATATATATATTGTACCTGTCAAAACATGTTTATCCATCTAACATGAGCTGGAACTTGCAAAATGTACTTCAAACCCAGTCAAGCCCAAGATATAGGTCAGGAACCAGCCTGTATTTGAAACCACTTTCTAAGCCCCAGATCAAACACCTAATGGATAACATAACAATGATGGCACATGAGAATTAATTTTAAATCCATCCCACTAGCAGAGTGGAGAAGACAATGAGACATCTATTAACTATGACTTAAATAAAATATGTATACACATGGCTGTATGTTTGAAAGTGGAGAAAAAAGAATTTGAACTACTCAAACAAGTTAGACAATAAAACTTAGTTTAATAACCTTTTAACCGCTAATTTTATCATTGGTTGTATCAGATAAAAATCAAATTTTTTAATTGGCCAACTCACAAACTGAAGACAAAGCCTATTGTTAAAACATATTCACCTATAATATTAAATTCAACTCAGATACGTTTATAAAAAGTATATAATTAATTTTTCAGGTTGTGAAGAGAACGAAAGTTCTTTCAAAAATAAATTGCTATTTATTTATTCTAAGATATTCAATATCGGCAACATAAAAGTTATAATGTAAACAAAAAGATCGACTTTTACGTTATAGAAAAGTAAATATTTCTTTTTACTACATCTTCAATATATTTACTTAAATCTTCAATATTTTTCGAAAATAATTTTGTTTTTTTATTATTCTCTCTGAAAATAATTTTAATTTCTCAAAATATTCTTTTATAATAATTAAATCGTATTCGAAATGAAAATCTCAGCGTTTTTCTTTATTTTCTTTGATCAGGCAGTTTCTTTGTTCTTTCCAGCCAATCAGAATGTCTTTTTCGGCTGAGAGCATGCTAAGAACCAATCACAAATAATGTTCCTTCTTTGTTTAGGTTTAAATGCATTTTTTTTCTATTTTTTACTTCTAAAATAAATCGGAAGATGTCACCATCGTACAGAACTTTTAAAAACGAATTCAATACGTATTTAACGAATATTTTCGTATAAAAACTGGCTGAGTTAGAGTGATTTCAGATGTCGATGAGGAGCCTCGTAAAAAACAGTCTTTTGGTTAATATAATGACAAATTATTTACAAACATTTATAAATTAACTGGGTATATTAGTATGTGCCTGAATGAGCAAGTGGTCTACCAAACAATAGGTAATTATATATTGGCATTCATGCTACTATTTCTCATATGCTCTTTTATTAGTTAAATAGTATATTATAAATAAACACACATCTTTGGTGGGTCCAATATTAAGATGCCAATCGAATATGAGAAAGAATTTACATAAAATCAGTATTAATACTTTTATATACTGTTCTAAAACATGGTGACTAACATTATTTCGGGGAGCATTCTGAGATTCATTACATATATAATACAAACTTTTTTATGCCATTACGGTCATGAAAATAAATAAAATACATTTGAAAACATATTTAATTATATGACAAATTAGCACTGGTAAGAAGAACGCTTTATTTTCCCCAAGGTATATATACTTTTAAATAGATAAATAACAAATTATGATGATGGGATTATATAATAAAACTAAAATAATATTAGTAATTAATCTAGCTAGTAATATTTGGCATTTATATATATATATATAATATACAAACGATTATACAATTATTAATCTAGCTAGTAATATTTGGCATTTATATATATATATATAATATACAAACGATTATACAATTACAAATATCCAGTAATGCCCTCTGTTTAAAGATCTATATCTCAATAATAGCAAACCTTAAAATGATACCACTTTAAGGTTGTATGCTAAACGTTGTTAAATATTGAAATACAGATCTACTCAAACACAGAGCATGAAATTTTAAATAAGCAAACGATCTTAAATTTTGCTAATAAACTAACAAGTGTACAAAGTTATTAAAGACAAACTAAACATTAGATTTTAATCTTTAAATTCCTCCCAAACTATAAATGAAAAGAAAGTTACTGTTAACACTAACTGAAATAATTATAGAAAACATACAAACCATTATACAATTACAAATATCCAGTAATGCCCTCTGTTTAAAGATCTATATCTCAATAATAGCAAACCTTAAAATGATACCACCTTAAGGTTGTATGCTAAACGATGTTAAATATTGAAATACAGACCTACTCAAACAGAGATCATGAAATTTTAAATAAGCAAACAATCTTAAATTTTGCTAATAAACTAACAAGTTTACAAAGTTATTAAATACAAACTAAACATTACATTTTAATCTTTAAATTCCTCCCAAACTATAAATGAAAAGAAAGTTACTGTTAACACTAACTGAAATAATTATAGAAAATATACAAACCATTATATTGCTATTATTGAGATATAGATCTTTAAACAGAGGGCGTTACTGGATATTTGTAATTGTATAATGGTTTGTATATTTTCTATAATTATTTCAGTTAGTGTTAACAGTAACTTTCTTTTCATTTATAGTTTGGGAGGAATTTAAAGATTAAAATCTAATGTTTAGTTTGTCTTTAATAACTTTGTAAACTTGTTACATTATTAGCAAAATTTAAGATCGTTTGCTTATTTAAAATTTCATGCTCTGTGTTTGAGTAGGTCTGTATTTCAATATTTAACATCGTTTAGCATACAACCTTAAAGTGGTATCATTTTAAGGTTTGCTATTATTGAGATATAGATCTTTAAACAGAGGGTGTTACTGGATATTTGTAATTGTATAATGGTTTGTATATTTTCTATAATTATTTCAGTTAGTGTTAACAGTAACTTTCTTTATATATATATATGATAAACAAAAATGCAAGTTAAAAAACTTGCTAACGCTTGTATTTATGTCCACAGATGGCGTTCTACCAAAAACACCGATCAAGCGTATGTTTTGTTTACATAAACGTCAGAGTAGCATTATAGTTAGAGATAGTGAATGCTACTCTGACGTTTATGTAAACAAAACATACGCTTGATCGGTGTTTTTGGTAGAATGCCATCTGTGGACATATATATATATTTTGAGCAGAGTGCAATTTTAATATTATTACAGCACTAAAATTAGATCATAAGCAAAAAAAATATAATAATACAAAGTTTGGGTGTTCCTGACATAATGGCAAATAACTAAGAGGAAAAGGTCATGTTTCTGGATGAAAACGAAGTCTAAGACCCCCTTCTTGGGCAGTGCTTAGAGAAAAGTGGATAAGGCATGCCATGGACATCACTGATATGCAGGCCTTTTATACGAAGAAAGTGGATAGGCATAGCATGAGCCAGACTTACGGGAATCACCACCAGAGGCCTTTTTTATATGGAATAAGTGGTCCTGGGAAGATCAACTATCCTCAGGACAAGGCTTGAGAAGAAATCTATGGGTTCAATCTTGTTGTAACTCCCAGATTAGAAGATTAGAAGTACATAATATATATATATATATATATATCCATGAAGATATGCTGAATGTCAGTAACACAGTATAGGTGAATGTCACTAATGACATAATATAATTTACTGCTTTAAAATAGATGACCCTTGTTTGAATACCATAATTTAGACAAATAATATGCTATGCAGTTATATATATATAGAGAGAGATTTCCCTAATATGTTAAGATTTTATTTAATAAAAGAAACATTAAGATTCACCCCCTTCCCTTTTCTGCTATTTAAAATAATTCAATCCCACCTTCGTGGATTTTATAACAACTGAGAATATTTAAGCATAAGATATTTTAAGAGTATGGAAAAATAAAAGAGAACTACCAGTTATAGAAAACAACTAATCGGTTACCTTTTCAGAATTGAATAATAACATTTATAAAATAAATAAGGTTTAAAGCGTTAACTAGCCTAAGTTCTGGATTCACCCTATGTAGAATCCATATTTAAACAAATAACAAATTTTTACACTAAATCATAAACAAAATGTTGATGTAAAAACAATCTGGTGAGTGTATTAATTAAAAACACTATATTTTAAGGGGATGTTAATATCCTTGATTCATGAAGGTTTACTTAAAATGAAAGAAAAGATTTTAGAAATTCAACTCATCAGATTGTTTGATATTGGCATATTAATAATAAAAACACACATATAAAATCAAGTAATAAATAAATGACCGCACAAAATTAAAGAAAGTTAGAGCTTATGAGAGAGAATTAAATTTATAGAAATTATTTGAGAGCAATTTACATATTAGAAAAGTTACAAAATTAAATTATATATTAGGATAAATTGATAGTAGAGTTTGAGACTAGTTAAGCAAGCTAGATTTAGTTTCAATGGTGGCAGTTTGAAATAATTTACCTTGCACCATTTTAAGAGTCCATATTAAAAATTTCAGCTCATGCATGGCAATTGGTTCTTAAATAACAGCAAGCTTTTATTCAGCATTCCACAATTCTCCAGTCGGGTTTACTGTATTTCAGGGCAGCAAAATATTACAGCAGTGGAAGATGACCCACAAGGGTCGGGAAAACTTTTTACTCGATCATAATTTCTAGATTTCAAAACAGCATGGTGTCTAGTAGCAATCAGTTCTCTCAATAGTAGCTAAATCTGTTGGTGATTTAAAATCTGGCCATTTTATACTCCTGCCCAAGTATTTCTGGAATGCTTTCCATTTCTTATCTCTAGCTCAAACATAATCTTTAATCTAACAGAAATTTTACATTTCTTTGTCCATTGTTTTTGAAAGATGCAACTGTTAGATAACATTCCAAAAATATATTTAAATCTATTTCCAGATTAGAAATAGACTTGACAAAAATGTTTATAACAAAAGAAAATCTTTAATCTTAATCCCCATTTCATTTTAAGTAAAAACTTTAATTAAAAATACCTTACCCAGATTAAAACAATAGTGTTTCTAACCCTTTAATTATTTTTGGACAATTAATGGTTGTATCTTTTATCTTGGATTTTATAAAATACAGTTTAATAGAAAAAAAGTACTTTAAAAAGAAAAAGTTGTATAAATGACATATAATAAAATATTTTTAAAAAATCAATATTTTTGTTAGTATCTTGCTCATATATATATATATATATATGAGCCGCAGCTGTATACTTTAATTTAATAAAAAAGAATTAATAATAATTTTAAAAAATGTTATTGAAACGTTAAAATTTTATAATTTAGGTGCACATCTCAAATATATATATATACATGACAAAAGGAGCAGAATGGGATATAGGGTTTGAATACAAGTTAGTATATGGAACTATGAAGCTCAATCTTAAGCTAAAATTGACTGCTTCAATTTATATATATATATATATATATATATATATATTGTTGTTTGTTCACTGCTTCAATATATATATATATATATATATATATATATATATTGTTGTTTGTTCACTTTTGAATGGTTAAATATTTCTAGATCTATACGAGACTCATTCAATATTTTGTTATATTAAATTAGGAATTGAATTTAAAAGGGTCATCTCTGTAATGAAGTTGTAATATTATTAAATCAGTATTTAATCATGAAGTGGCTATGATGTACAATTACTGTTGTAGAAAGATTTGGTGGTTATAATTATCCCATATTAGATATATGCATGTGTCTATGCTAAGAAACTTATGAGTTAAATAAATATCCTACATTTATGAGTCAGACCATATATAGAGTTGTATTTTTAAATATATTAAAAACCAGGAGTTTGCTGTATAGCAAATCTACTTGATCCTAAAACTGTATTATAGTGTAATTGAAGATTAACATTTAAAATTAATCAAATAATATTGGACACTTTAAAAATAATTATTGTTTTCCTACATGTGTGTAAACTAAAACAATAATGTATAAGAGATTGGAGACATGATTTTGTTAAAGGAAAGAGGTTATATTTTGAGTGACAATTATATTTTGTAATAAACTAGTATTTTTATTATTTGGTTAAATATTGTGTTAACATCTTTATTTTTAATATTGTCTAGCTTGCATATTTATTCCATATCCATTTATCATGATCTAGTTATGTATTGCAAATAGGGGTTGTGTAGTGGTCATCATCATTATATTAAAGCAAATATTGTTTAACATATAAATGTGCCAGGTGATTTATTGCTGTTTAATGCCAGATTGTGCCCATATAAATTTTATTAAATTGACATAATTTTATTATGTGTATGCTGACTATTACAGTATATATATAATTTATAAAACAATTAAGCGTATGTCACGCTTGAATGTGAAGCTATAATAATATACAGGAATTAATATACGCTAAGCGCTTTCGAGGTCCTTTACCTCATATTCATAGCGATGCTGTGAGCTGCGAAATGTAAAAAAGTGGAGCAGGAGAAGTGGTATGCAAAGCATATGCAAATGGGCTAAATAGTCCAGCGTTTAGAGATGTCGAAGCAGGTGTCACGTCTATTGATAGAGTTGTTATTGTTATTGATGTAGTACGCTTCTCTGATCTTCCGCTTAATGTCGTTTTTCTCAATACAGACTATTTTAGGGTGGGAAGGTTCAAATAAATGTCCAGTCTTCTTGGAATGTTCCAAAAATGTTGATGAGTTATCGTTGTTTTTCATAGCTCCATTGTATGTGTATCTGTGTTGTGCTGTCCGGGTGATTGTGCCTGCCTTGGTTTCTCCAAAATAAATGGCGCGGCAACTGGGTTGTGGGCAAGTTATGCTGTAAACGACATGGGGGGTCTGAGAAGGTTCTATTTTGTCCTTGGAGTTATTGATGAGACGATTAGTACAAGGGGGTGTATGAAAGCTGATTTTAAATTTATTGTCTAAAATCTTGATTAGTTGGTGGGAGATTTTGGGTATGTGGGGAAGAGTGATATATGGAAGTTTAATATTGTTTTTTATTAAGGGTGATTTTTGTATGAAACTGTTTGATTTTGTTGTTGATAGTGTGGAGTTTATAGCCTGCCTGTAGTAGATCTTTGGTGTAGAGATGTATGTTGTTCTTTCGATCTGCCTCAAACTTGCACAGCTGCATGTATATATATATATATATTGTGCCCTTTTCTATAGGTCAATGATGGTTATAAATGGTCAATTACTAAAAAATTTTAAAATTAATATTATATAGTATTTAAAATTATAGATTATATTAAGCAGTAAAAGATTAATATGATATATTTAATAATAAGTATTGTGATGGTGAGAATTGTATCTAATTCTATATTTTTTTAAATGGTTTTTCAAAATTTTATATAATTATTTTATATAATATAAGTAGCAAATTTATTAAGACAGATAAAAATAGACTAAACACCAGAAATGACTATGTGACTGTCTGAAATATTCTATGTATAAGCATCGGTTTAAATTAATACTAATAATTAAAATATTTAAATAGTATATTATAGAAGTGGATGGAATTGTCACACATCATAATAAAAATAAGTAGTATGCACCTTTATTAATTATTGTTTCAAAATTGTTTTAAAGGTAGTTAAATTGTAATAGATAATAATTGATTTAAAAATAATAATTAGTTAACATTTAACCAAAAGACTGTTTTTTATGAGGCTCCTCGTAGACATCTGACGTCACTCTAACTCAGCCAATTCTTATGCTAAAAAATTCGTTTGATATGTTTTGAAGAGGTTTTTAAAAGTTCTGTATGATGGTGACCTCTTCCGACTTATTTTACAAGTAAAAAATAAAAAAAAACGCATTTAAACCTAAACAAAGAAAGAACATTATTTGTGATTGGTTCTTAGCAAGCTCTCAGCTGAAAAAGACATTCTGATTGGCTGGAAAGAACAAAGAAACCGCCTGATCAAAGAAAATAAAGAAAAACGCTGAGATTTTCATTTCGAATCCAATTTTAAGTATTATAAAATTATATTTATGGAAATTAAAAATTATTCTCAGAGAGAATAATAAAAAAACAAAATTATTTTTGAAAAATATCGAAAATTTTAGTAAAAATATTGAAGATGTAGTAAAAAGAAATATTTACTTTTCTATAACGTAAAAGTCGATCTTTTTGTTTATATTATAGCTTTTATGTTGCCGAAATTGAATATTTTAGAATAAATAAATAGCAATTTATTTTTGAAAGAACTTTCGTTCTCTTCATAACCTGAAAAATTAATAATATACTTTTTATAAACGTATCTGAGTTGAATTTAATATTATAGGCGAATATGTTTTAACAATAGGCTTTGTCTTCAGTTTGTGAGTTGGCCAATTAAAAGATTTGATTTTTACCTCATACAACCAATAATATAATTAGCAGTTAAAAGGTTAAGTTTATTACATCATGATTTTAAAACTTTAGAAATTGTTTATAAATCCAAGTAGGGATTGACCAATAAAAAATAGATCTTGGCAGACAACCAAAATCGCACCAAATAATTGTATAAACGGGGGAGAACAAAAATGTGTTGACTCCAGAGCAGAGGTAAAATTTTAAGCTCTCTAAATTTTTTTTTCTTCAATTTATTAGTCAATTTTATTATAATTTTAATAATATCTTTGAAAGAAACCAACTGACAATTTAAAAATCATCCGAAGAGAATCTTAGAATAAAATGTTTTAAAAAAAAGTTTTTCATAGTAATGTTTCACTAACTTTACAGTAACCTGCCAGTGGATTCTATCGAAATATAATCAGAGTTTTCAATAGAAAATGGATAGATTCTTAAAACCAAGTTGTAAATTTTATAATGTTCCAAATATGTTAATATTATGCGTTGATATAGTTTATATAGCGTATCACTATGAAAGCTGTTTTCGTGCGTATAAAATCAATCAAAGGACATTGTGCGCAAAGTTAATGAAGATAATGGAAAATAAAAATAAGTATTATTCTTATAAGAATAAATGGACAAAAGGAATTTTAATATTGAAATAGTTTGAATTGCTTTCTTTAAGATGACTTGAGAAAATACTCTAGAAAATAGTTAAAGATCGGAAGTAGTGTATATAAAATAATAATGAATGAAAGTGAAGTTTACCAAGGAAAACACTTACCTAAAGAAAAAAAAAATTTACAGAAGAGAAATATAAAATATTGGATCCATGGAAAATGCAATTGGTACCGTAATTATTAAATAATTGTAGTTTAGCTAGAAATAAAGATGCATCAATGCGCTAAGGTAATATTCACCAGAACATTAAAAAGCTTCGTGGGATAACTAAATAAAATGTTTTCTAATAATTTTGGATTAAACACTAAAACTAAAGATCGTCTAAACAGTTTATTAAATGAACTAATTTATTTAAAACTTTAATAAGCATAAAGGAGAACATTCGGACAAAAGAAGAAATAATAAATATTATGGGACTAACCAAGATATACCGTCAGAAAAATATGTGATTATGGTTTGAATTATTTTCTTTACTAATCTAAGTTAAACATTAAGTTTTAGATAGCGATAGGGAAAACAAAATACATTAATTCATAATATAACATTATATGAAATAATATGTTTTGATTTTGAATTTTAAAATAAAATTGTATGTATGTGGAAATTTGTATATTTGCGATGCTCGAAGAGAAAGAAACCTACTACGAACTCTGATAGGAAGATAAAGATTGTTTTTGGTAACATTTATAATTATTAATGATATATAATGTATGTTTTATTTATTTAGATCAGCTGAGAATCGAATGAATGTAGCGCAAAAGTTTTATTGTTATTATTGTTGTAAAACGCATTTTTGAAAACAACACTCTAAAACACTTTGAGATGTGATTAGATTTTTAAAAATATGCATACGATAATCATTTTATGTGTTATTAATATAGTTCAATATAACCGATGGTTATGTGATATTTTCTGTTAATTTTCCGATTGGGATATTTAATGTTATTTTAACAAAATGTAGATGTTGAACCTACAGTGTAATAAAGCAAGACAAATTGTTCTTATGGAATAGGGAAATGTTTTTTATATTAGCGAATTTTGTTTATTGTTTTAAAAAAAGTAGTTAGTATTTTATCGATTTTGGATACAGTAAAAATCTCGAGAGATAGCTTGGGTAGTGACTTGGTAGTATGTGGTGATTCGGAAACCAAGAGGATGTATTAAAAACTAGGATGCTACAGGGAATGAAATAATAAGTAGTTTTAGATGTTAATCAGCGTAGTTAACAAAGCCCTATGACTGGTACACATGTTGTCTTGGACAGTGGTATTTTATATATTTCTTGTGAGTTGTACTAGATGTTTGGTAAAGCTGAGTAAATAGCTGCCACATCATGCTTATCGCCAAGGTTATTAGACAATGAATGTCAGACCTATTCACACTGTTCCATACATTTTTGAAGTATATTGCGGATAAGTTATCTATCTTTCTTTCCGATATCCTATACATCTTTCGCTATCTTTATCTGTATTTCTTGCAACTACATCATTATATGATAAGTCTATTAAAAGGAAAACAATAGATATTTTAGAATGTATGTCATGCTATTATTTGGAATAAGAATAGTTAAGTGTTAACGAAGAGTAGATTATGATTATTGAAAGAAAGATGCAAATATCATAAGAAGGGAAGGAGTTACAGAATTATTTTAATTCCTTTTAAGAAATGAACTATAATTTTATAAAAGTATATCCGAATAGAAATATAAAAAAAATATTAAATATAATTTCACGTTTTCTTATTGTTAATTATATTTTAAAAAATATAAGTATTGCATATTTAAAAAATACAATAACATTCGATAATTATAGCATATGTGAAACTGTAACAGGTGATAATTAAACCTGTGTTATAGTATTATACATGAGTATGGCTTATGGAATAAACGTATTATAGTTTACGAGCATTGGAGAACAAACGTTAAAAGTAATAATAATATTTGAATAATATGCTGAGTGACTTATATAAAGTTACAAGAAAATGTAATTTTCTTTTAAAAACCATATTGATTGTAAAATTATGATGTTATAAATGATGTTTATCCACATAGATAATTTATAATACAGTAACTTTAATATTAAAAGGTAAAGAATGGTGTTACCCATAAAATAGTTAAAATAAGTGATATGATAAACCTAATGAGAAATAAATAAATAACTTTTAAAAGGCATAATAAGTTTAATTAACGATAAAAGAAATATAAATGTGTATAATTCAGCTATTGTAGTGTAAAGAAAAATGAGGATATCCCTTGTAAATAGATGTAGATGGATTTGTTTGTTTTATTTATTTTTATTGATGTTAATAAAATTTTAAAATTTGTTTATTAAAACTTGTGTCTGAGTTTTGTTTTCTCTACATCATTGCATGAATTCACAGGGTATTTTCACAACCATTAAACTAAGTAGATGATTGTTTGCACAAAAGATAAATAGAGAAGTATGTTTAATCTTAAATATTTATTGATGTTCTTATAATTAAATAATTATAAAATTGCATTGCGTTACTGGTCATCAATCCATTATCATAATATTTTGCTAAATTATATGCTATTAGTTGCCACTTGCTTTATTTATCAGATTATCTAAACACTGCCACTTATTAATTTATTTTATTACTTAAAGATAAAAAAAAGGGATATTAGATTATTAACTAATTTATTACAGTTATAAATTTGTGATGAAAGAAAAGCTGTACTAGTTGGATTAAGCAATGAAGATTGTGATTATTATTGTTTTATTATTAATCTAATTTCAGAGTAGTAGATTATGACATAAAATTCCTTATCATATTTTGCTACCATATGTTTATTAACATATGAATAAATTTAAGAACCTGAGAATATTTCATTTGAGCTAGATGATTACTATTATTATTATTAGAGATAAAAGATTAATACTTTAATTGTTAAATGAGTCTTAGTGATTAGAAGTTGCAGAAGTCATAAGAATACTATGTAGTTATTATGTATAATAGTAGTATAAGGGGGGATAGTGTTCTTATGCCATTGAGGTGGTATCCTGTGGGATATTGTCTCAATGTAATCTACCTTGTCACCTGTATTTCCACTTCTAGTCTCATGAATTCCTGCATATCTATTTGAGTTAGTTTAAAACAGAACCTAAGTTAATTTTAAGAAACTTGAGCTAGTAAAGCATTTAATTGAATATTTCATTAATTATTAGAGCTAGAACCTGGTTAGGTGATTTTCACTATATTATATTTATTTTGGGGGAGGTGGAGATGCGGGAACGGAGCGGTTTGATTATGGCCCTCAACGTGATTGGCCTGACGTGTAGTGGAGCTACACACGATGACAAAGGCAGAATATATATATATATATATAATAAAAGGCATTTCAAATTCCAAACACTGCTTTAAATATATCATGCATAGCCTATATGGACGATGTAACCGTTTCCCTCCCCTCTAAAAAGAACCTCCCCATATTACAAGAGATAATCAAGAATTATACCTCAAATTTTAATTTAAAAATTAACACAAATAAAACTGCTGCATGGTCAATATACACAGGCAAGCACTGTACAGAGATGTTTAATGGTAAACCATCTGCTTTCCTTGGTTTTCCATTCTGCCTTGGAACCAATGGAATGAGGCAAAAAAATCAAAATAAATTAAAAAAAGATGCTGAAAAAATCACAGCCTCACTTGAAAAGTCATACCTGTCAATATACACAAAGGTAGCACTATTTAATCAACTTATAATTACAAAAATTACATACTACACACCTATAATCAAATTTGCAAAAACATTCATATCTAAAATCTCATCAATCTGTAACAAACTAATATGGAAGAGAAAGACAGTGGCAATCTCTTTAAAAAATCTGAGCAGACCACCACATAGCAATGGACTTGGACTCCATACAATCAATGTTTTTTTACACACAGAAATCAGTAAATCTAATAACAGCAACCATAAAAAGATTTCCAGACCTGGAGTGTGTAATCAGTATAATACCCACAGACAGACCACCTCCTTCATATGGATATCTATCCACACTGATTAAAGAACTCAAGCCAATATACAACAAAATATCACTCAATAATGACAACAAGTATACATACTGGGACATTTATAATATACTATATCCAAACCAGACACCTAATCTACATCCATCAGTTCTTGGAATAGACAACAGGCAACTACTGCAACAGTTCAGAAAATGGTCATTAGAACCAAAATTGTTTGATTTTCTACTTAAGCTTAATCTCAATGCTCTATCCACAAGCCATTTCCTTAGATTTCGTAGATTCTATACAAAAATAGACCCCATGTTTGGGCTATGTCACAGAGAAGAGACACAAGATCATTTTCTTCATTCCTGCAGTGCCCTAGAAACAATACGTCACACAATGTTTACCACATATAGAAAGGCTATCATTTCAATTGATGAAATAATAAATACATTTAAAAAAGGCAACAGCTCTGCTATTCATGCAGCAACATACAGCCTTTATGCCTACTGGTGTACCAGATGCACTTTTGCACTTGCCAATAACCCTCGATGCCACCCAGCAACATATTCAATAAAACTAGAACTGTTCAGAAAAAAGAGACAGCATCCTAGCTCAACCAGATGTGTTTGCAGCCACATGGCCACACTTGAAACAAAGATCCAGTCTATGAAATATAAAGGCCAATAAGATAGATGATGACATTTTCAACATCAGCATTTTTTCCAACTTCAAAAAGATGTAAGCACAAACTGAACTAAATAGAAGACCAAATTTAAAAACAAGAAGAAAAAAAAGTATGCAGAAAAGATAAAGACTTATATACTGAAAGTTGTAATTTGTTTTTCATTTGTAACAAATCAATATATTACTAGATGTGACTCTGTAACTTTTTAGACTCAATAAAGTTTTGCTTTGAAGAAGAAGAAAAAAAGAAGAAGAAGAAGGAGAAGAAGAAGGAGGAGGAGGAGAAGAAGAAGAAGGAGAAGGAGGAGGAGAGGAAGAAGTAGAAGGAGAAAAAGGAGAAGAAGAAGGAGGAGGAGGAGAAGAAGAAGGAGAAGGAGGAGGAGAAGAAGAAGAAGAAGAAGGAGAAGAAGAAGGAGAAGGAGGAGGAGAAGAAGAAGGAGAAGGAGGAGGAGAAGAAGAAGAAGGAGAAGAAGAAGGAGAAGAAGAAGGAGGAGGAGGAGGAGAAGAAGAAGAAGGAGAAGGAGGAGGAGAAGAAGAAGAAGAAGAAGGAGGAGAATAATAATAATAATAATAATAATAATAATAATAATAATAATAATAATAATAATAATAATAATAATAATAATAATAATAATAATAATAATAATAATAATAATAATAATAATAATAATAATAATAATAATAATAATAATAATAATAATAATAATAATAATAATAATAATAATAATAATAATAATAATAATAATAATAATAATAACGGTAGCAAACTATTATAATCAATCCTTAAAAACGAAAGTACTGTGAATTTAAGGATTGTTTATAATACTTTGTTACCGTTATTATTATTATTTTTATTGTAATTATAATTTTGTTTTAATTAACGGACATTTTATATATATATATAGAGAGAGAGAGGAATTGTTTCTTTTTATGTTTGTTTTTTCAGAATAATAATTACTAAGTTATTAAAAGAGTGACATTTTTTCATTGATCATAAACAAATTCCAAACATTTTAAATAATAAGAATATGAATAATTACATTTGTTAAAGGTAACTTTTCTATTTCTTCATCTATTTTTTTTTTAAGATGACGATTATAATTCTTTCATTATCTGGGGTTTCTACCTTTTTTATAGATTTAATTACATATCACTACTTTATTTAAAATCACTGAAATTCAAAAGATGTATGAATTGCAAGGGGTAATTTTTCTTCCTTTGTGCTTATTGCTATAAAACTATTTCATCCATTTTATAAAGTCTTCTTTCCTTTTAATAATAGTTTCTTTTTTTTGCAGATATAAGTTTCCTACAAATATAAAAATTATATTTATGATGCTTTTATTCTCTTCTATAGCTTTTTTTGCTAATTCACTATTCTATTATGACTTGATTAAGTTATTAATTCCTTTTGGTACAATTTTATAAAATTCTAGATATTTAATCATTCTTAATGGATCATTTTTATATTTCTTTTTTCTTCATAAATTATCTTGTCTCAGTAGCTGCTTTTTTTCCAACTATGTTTGTTGCAGTTCTTAATAATGTATCAGTTATTTTCTTATTAATTTAGTTTAAAATAAATTTAAAAAATTTGATTGTGAAAATATCTGTTGAAGTAATGTGTTAAAAGGTTTTATTAATATAATTAATAAATTCTTCCTAAGGAAAAGAAATAAATGGGAAGAACTCATTGTGCACAAATATTTACCAATAAAATATTACAAATAGCATATAATTTTTTTATGATTAAATACATATAATTTGATATACAGATAATTTTATATGAATAATTCATCGTTGTATTTTTGGTCATATTTTTATACAGCAAAAATATATTCAAAATTTATATATCTATTTGTTTAGTCATAAGCTACATATTGTTTCAAAATCTTAGTGTACTCTCTATCATATATAAACAATTTAGTAACACAATTTTCTCAATTTGAATTGTTTGAAAGCATTTACTGAAAGGAAAAAAAAATACAAATTCCTGCTACTATTAGTATAGTTTTTTTTTACATATTAGAATTTTATAAGCTACATTTCTTACTTTCAACTAATGAACCGAATCATCTTTTTTGTTAGGCATAAATTATGAAAGACATTTTTTTTTTAAATCCCTATTGGATAATTACAATTTTGGGAATTCATATTGCAGAGCTTTTATACAAAGATGTTATAGTCAGAATTTTAAAAAATGTAATGTCTTAGAATTCAGCCATCCTTGAGATATGTTTGCTTTAGATGCAATATATACTCAGAAAAAACCTAAAAAAGTTCTGAGTTACATAAAAGACAGCAATAGTTTTTATCCAGTTGATTTCATCATAGTTTTTATTTCTTTATATATAATAAAATAATATAAAATATGTTGCTATTATACCAAAATTAAAGATGGGATAAAATATATTGTAATTAAGGAATACTTAACAATAAAATCAATGTTTAATATTTAGGCTTTTTTTTTTAATTGGGGAGCTGTCATTAGTATGTAGAAATTTTAAAAAATCAGTAATAAGATTAGATATAATACCTATTGATAATATAAGCAATGGGTTTGAATTGTGTCTTGTTATATCATTTCATATTGAATTGTGGTAGAAATTATTTTTTTAAAACAATTTATGATATTTGTGATAGAATCCATATTGCTATTTAATTAAACTAATTAATTTCTGTCTGAAAGACAAACCTGAAAATTCCATGATGGCATTTACCAAAAAGCTAAGGAAAACTGAAAATTTACATAATACTAGAATGAAAAAGAACATGCATTAGACTATCCTCACCAGTAGAATATTTATGTGATGTGGTTTCTCATGTTTGATAGATCAGTAAACATAAACATTAAAAGTTAATATTTAAATGAGATATTTATTTATATAGCGCAATGTATATAAATTGTAATAAACTAAAGATCAGCATTTCAAGCTAATGTTCATGCACTTTTTTTATGAATGTTAATAATAAATGAATACTTTCATTTCCAACACAAGATAAAGTCTTTGAGAAAGAATAGAATTAATCCACCTATTTTTTCAACCCAAATGCTTAAGTATGGGCAAATCTTAAGTACTGAAAATGAAAGCGTGAATATAAACCAATAACATTTGCAAATAATGTAATAAAAAATAAATGTATTAAATAAAACCATTTGTATTGTAATTTAGATACATTCGATGTATATTGAATTTAAGCCATAAACCACATTTTTTCCTGTTACAGAACATCATAATTTTAACTTAAGATGACATCTATTACTATGACATATAGAATATGAGATAAAAATATATATAAAGTACAATATTTTTTAATCAGAATTTTGTTTTTAACAAGTAAAAAAAACCCATTATGTAATTGATTCAGTTTTTAAATAAAATAAAAAATTGACCAAAATATTAAATTTATAATTTTTACCCCACATTGTGAACGATTAGTTAAATTTTATATCATGGTTTTACTTTCTTTTGATGATGATTAGAGTTAGTGCAAGAAATGATCTTTTCTGTTGATTGAATCATATATTGTTATATGTAAATAAGTAGCTGAAATTTTATTATTAGATGAATTTAACAGAAAAAGGCTTAATATTACTTATTTTGATCAGCATTTGTCAGATATAATTGTGTTTAATGAACAATTAAGCTCTGGATGAATTTATACATGCTTTTATAATAAGGATTAAGTCAGTATATTTTTTATAGTTTTAATATTTTTTTAAATTTTAATTTAGAGTTTATTGTATAGTAGAGATATTACTTCCATAAAGATAACATTTTATAGAAAGTATATTTATGATAAAACTGCAATATTTATCCATAACCTCATAAATATAAATGAAGAAACAATGTATTTTTATTTACTCTATCGAACATAAAACATGTGTAGTTAAAAGCTTGACAGGAAACTATCATGTGATCATTTCTAAAGCAGAAAAAGAAAAGCAATTAATAGTATAAAAGCTATAAATTGTTGATGCATAAGTCTGTAAAAATGTTTTTTTTTTTGTAGAGAATTTGTCAATATTTACTATCATTTTGCTTCATATAGCATGTAAAATGTTAGCTATTAACTTTTTTTCTAATTTTATTATGTATAGAATGTTCAGTAATTTCTATTATATACTCTCATAAAAGTTTGACATTGAATGGATAATGTTTTCAAAGTTCAAATAATGCAAGTTTTACTAACACAGTAAATATTTCTGATACTAAGTTATTTGATGATATTCACTGCAAAAAACCAAAACAAACAAAAAAAGCTTTCTTTTATATTTCATTATAACAAAAACCCCATTAATATTTGTTTCAACATAGTTGATAATGTTTATTGAATTTTTAATACACAATTTTTTTAAGAATTTTTTTATTATAATTCATTACAAAATGAATTGATCATTAGATTAGTAATATATATATATATATATATATATATAGTACCCATTTTAATTGTGCCTTGTGCCTTAGTTAAAATAGTTAGAGCACAAAATAGTAAAAATTTTAAATTTCAATTCAGTAATATTCTTTGTAACCTTTTAAAACTAAAACTACAGCAATTACACTTAAAACTATCTTATATAATTTTATTAATGCATTACGTAATATTTAAACTGCATAATAATAATCTGTATAAATTTTAATAATAATATTTAAAGTATAAATAATGTACTAATATTTAATAAAATAATGCAGTTTTTATTGTAAGCAAATCTAAATTTTAATAATAAGTAAGTTAAATATACTAGATTAGTTAACTTAAAATATTTTAAATAAATTATGTAAGAAAGAAAGTATTATCCAATTAAAGCAATTCTAATGATGTGTGTGTATATATGTACTTGCATGTATGCTATTGTGCAAATATTTAATTTGCTAACAATAAGTATTATTTTAATTAAAAGTATTAAAGAATTGATTTGTATTTAATATTTAGTAAGTACTAAATAGATATGAGATATAATTTATTTCATGCAATGTTTATTTAATAATATTTAGTTTATTAAATAATTATATTAAAAAATATTTATTACAAATTTAAATATTATGTAAGTTAAATTGCTAATTTAAGAATATTTTAGTTTTCTTTCTTTCTGTCATTCTTTCATTAAATCTAAGAAATGAACTTAAACTTAGTGATTGAGAATTGATTTTATTGGTGAATGATTTCAGTAGTCAGCTGATCAATTGATATTGGCTGTATAAGAGAGGGAGAATAGGCATGTTGCTGTGCATGAAAAATTATCAATAAAGTAATAAATTTAAAAATTTATTTTGCTAAAAAAAAGTTAATATTTTTGTTTAAAAAAAATGTTTCTAATTTTATCCTTATTTAAACCAACATTAAGATAAAATAAAAGATAACCAGTCAACTTTCTAAGGGGGTAAAAAGGCCACATTGATATGTGCTTATCGCAACAATTGGAGAAAAGAAAAATACATAAATAGCTTGGACAAAGTTGCAACACTACTGGAGTTTTCACTTTCATCTACAGCAAAACTTGACCCCAATAGAAACAATGATCCACACAATGTTGTATTATGTAAGAATTTGTTTATCTTATTATAGAAATATTTTTTATTTCTTACAAACTTTTATATGATTCTAAAATAACATATTAGTAACTCCTGAATTGAGCTATTTAATCTTCCACTTTAGGGTTTTGATTGCAGAACTGTTATTTTATTTATATTGAAATGTTTTTCAATGATTTTCAATATAAGAAGACATTTAAAACTTGAATTACTAACTTATTCATTTAATATGTTATGATATTATATGACAGAACTGCTGAAATATAAGTTATATTTAAACCAATACTTATTATAACAGTGTATCATTCTGTTATTTTTAAAAGAAAAAAAATACAGAAATTTACGTTAAGATTATACGCTGAGAAATAGAATATTTCAGGATTTAATCTAGCTGCCAGCAGTAAAGTTAAAGATTATAATCCTTATTTATTCTAATTGGAAGCACTTATAACAAAGTTTTCTTTTTACTGTGTTTTAAAGTGTTTTTCTTAAATATTAAAAGAACTGTAATATTACAAGAATACACATGAGGACAATTAATTAAAAATGATTTTTGCCATTTTAAATTTTCAAGCTTATTTTCTTCATGGTGAGCAGACAGAAGGAAAAAAAAGGATTTTAATAATTAAATTGACTGTTAAAATTTCTGTTTAAATTTACATTTCAGAATGTGTTTTGGTAAAAAAAAAGTTAACTTTTATTAATTTTATTTTTTGGGATTGTTATATTTAAAGAAATTTACAGTGTGGTAAATGATGGTTTATTTTTATATTCAAATAGAACATTGCTGAACAAGTTTTATTGAATTTTAACATGTATTGGTAATTTTTATTGTTTGTTTTAGTATATGCTTATTTAGTTTGTTTAATATTATTCTATTTCATATTTAAAAAGGTAAAATAACTTAGTGTTTTGTTCTGAAAATGTATTCCTCATATCTTGCAAATTGCTACTTTAAAGTTATAATGAGTATGTGCTTCAGAATGAAAGATATTTATTTGGGAATTAATTATTAGTACAGTCACAGTTTTTATATATCATGAATTATTTTATGAAACACTTATTTACATGTGTTAATTTTTCTTTGCTCTGTGTGTATGCTATTATCAATTTTTATAGTACCATCTGCTAATGTTAGAGTGTAAAGTCCTACTATTGGACATTTATTTATTTTTGTGATGAAATGTTGTGTTTTAGTTCTGAGAAACATTTCAGCTATTAAAATAGAATGTATTAAGATGTCATAGTTTCAGATTACTGCTTATATGTGTGTGTGGTGTTTAAACCTAAGGATTTCTTGTCTAATGCAATTATTTGGGTTCACATGGGTATTTAGTCTTTATGTATTATTCCTACAGCACATAGTGTAAGTTATAGGGAGAACATAAGTCATCTATTTGTGAATGCAGATGGGCCATTTGATGTAATACCCATGAAATTCTTATATCAGGATTATTAAAAGTGCTTCTATAAAGAACCTGGTTATGGATATCACATCTAATATAACAATGATATATATTTGAAAATATTTAGAAAAGTTATTCCATCCACATAAGTTTGTATATGTTTACATAGATACAAAAACTAGGATTTATGACCCCTATGAGTATGAGGTTGTTAGTAATATGAATGTTAGTTAGCATCACACATAAGAAAAATTTAATAATAAATATTTAAATATTTTCAAGTGCATAATGGTGATTTTGCTAAATAATCCTGAGAGCAATGGAAACAGATAATTAAATTGCAATTAATTTTCAAAGATGTTTAATAATTGCTATTCTAAGAAAAAATAGAGTTTGTTAAAAAAAAAAAAAAAAGAATTATAATAGGAGTAATTCCTATATGCCAATTTAAACCTGTATGTTAATGTGAGATATGACTTAGGCTATTCTTTAGTTCAAAATGCTTTTGTTTTACATTTATGAAATAGTATTTTAAAATTTATATTTTAAAAAGTTTAATTATTGCCAAGAAATTAGTAGTCAATTAAAATAGCAAATATGTTTAATTATCTTTGGTTAACTCAATAAAGTAACCATAAAATTATTATAGAAAAGTAAATCCTGCTTTTCACTAAGCTGAAATCATCAAAGGTATAACAATATTTTATATTGTTTGTTTTGCTTTATTTAAAGTAAAAAGGGAAGATATAATACGATAATTTAAATTATACTAGCTGTAATTCAAATATTTGTCCACTTTGAAATCTATAGTGTTATTAAGAAATTCATATAGTTTTTATTACAAAAAGTTAATATTTAAACAGCATTAAACTGTTGCACATGCGCTTTGGATTTTAAATATAAAATGAATGAATACTAACACTTCAACAACCACATGATAAAGTCTTTGGAAAAGATACCATCCTAATCCAAAGTGCATGTGCAACAGTTTAATGCTGTTTAAATATTATAGTTTATAAAAAACATCACGCTATATAAAATAATTGACTTATTTACATACAAAAAGTTAAGTAAATCCATTTTGGGTAGATGAATGTATTACCAAACTGATATCTTGTTCCTTATATTTGAAAATTTGTAACTATAAATTATTTTATTGCAATTTGTAAATAGTAACGTTAATCGAAAATTGCTTACATTTTGTGTGTTGTAAAATAAAACTTAAATATTGATATGTAAATTCTAAATATTGTTTTGTAAATTGATTTTTGTAGAATTTAAAATTGTGTAGTTTGACATTATTTATTTACAAAAAAATCAAATCAGATGTCACATGACCTAATTTAATGAGCTTATATTACAAATGTTATATTTAGAGCTCGCAAATACGCTCTTAAACTTTGCAGAATATCCCTAACCCCAGATCCATTTCTGCTACTGGCATCCTTAGTGGAATGCTAGGATATTAAAGCATTAGATTAAAAATACCAGGACAAGCCTAGCATTTTATCTAATGTATAACTATTAAGTAGAAAATCTGAAATTTTCAGACATCCATGTGTCTTCCAATCCAGCTATCTATCTTCAATAGCCATATGGGACTGAATTAAATTCAGATACACCATATATTAATAGCTTTAGAAATATAAAATTGCCAAAGCCTTAATAGCAAAAAGTAAAATTAAAAAAAAAAAATCAAATCAGATGTCACATGACCTAATTTAATAAACCTATATTACAAATGTTATACATAGAGCTGAGGTTGGGGATATTTTGCAAAGCTTGTTAAAAGCTTATTTGCAAGTTCTATATATGACATTATTTATATTTCCATATTTCTATTTATCATTCATTACAACCACTGATTAGATTCAGTATTTACTTTATTGCACACTTATAATAAATCATTATATTTAATTTGTGTATTACATCTTACGAAAATGATTATTTTTGTCAAGAAGTATATGATAATTGGTTCATAAATTATCATAAATTCAGAAAAACTATTGAATAGATCATGATTTATTTAATCATGCACATGAGTTATCGTCTTCAATAGTCACATATGTTCATTTCATAGTAAACTTAAGAATTTTTGTTGTTTGTTTCAAACTAATAACAATCATTACTATTATTATTAGACTTATTTTGCATTCAAATACAGAACTTATTATTATTTTAAGGTGTGTAAGCAAAGCTAGATTTGGATATCTATGTGTCAATTATTTATTAAAGAAAATAATAAACTTTACTTAAATATTTGCAATATAAGATTAAATATACTACATTTATAGTGTTAAAGGTTAATATTATCATCATGAGAGATGATTCCTGAGTATTTTAATAATCAAAATTATATTTTATTAGATTTCTTAAATTATAATGGAGATTTTTCTTATGTTAATTCAAAATCCTATAAGACCTAAAGTATCTATTTTACAGTTAGTTATCATATTGCAGAGCAAAGTTGATATAGTTTGTTTAATAATATTATTATTTTACATTTTTCTAAATTTTGCCTGGATTATTGGATTTCCATAAAATTTCCCTTTGTTAACCAATATCCTATGCTTTGTTCCTTCTGCAATATGATATCCCTGAGATAAAGATTAAAATACAATAAAGATTTAAATTAAGATTTACATTAAAATTTATTCTTATAATAAATGTTAATATTATTATTCTTACATAGTTAAGTGGAATATTATTTTAGCTTTATTTAAATAGGATTATTGGAGCTAGTCATAGAGATATGATTGTAATTTTTAAAGGATTGAAATTCAATGGTAATTCTATCCAGTCAAGTATGTGTCTTTGATATTTATTTGACTTTAAGACACTCTGTACACCTTGATATGAGAACACAGTCTGTGAATCAATTTATTATTATTATTGCTATTATTATGGTGAGCTAGGAAATTATTAATTAATAAGTATTTATTTATCAAAGCAGTTTATATCAGTGGTTATATTATTATTTTTATGATTATTATTATTGGATTATTGCTTTCACTTTTTGTTGTCAAGCTGCTTACCTTCGATTGGCTTGGCTTGGTTGTGCCCATCGTTACGGGTTATGGTCACAATATATATAATATTAAAAAGAACGGAGAAGAAACTGATAGATATTTATTTGTTGTTTTGTTTTTTTAATTTTTATTATCCTCCCTTTTTTTTTTAAATTAAAAAAAAAGTAATTCTATACTTTAAGTTGTGAATGTACTAATCATAGTTTTGATATATAACATATAATATTTCATTAGAATAAATCTTTTTAGGGATGATTTAAGTTCGATTTGTTTTTTTAGTGCTTTTTTTTTTTAATTATAAAATACTTATTTTATATTTTTATTATAGTTATAATAGTTTGAAATGTTTTTCAAATTCTTTGTTTGTTCGTTTCTCTCAATAAGACTTACATCTGATATATAATTATATATGTTATAGCCACAATACTTAATGGTAGACAGTATAACTAAACAATATATATGCAGCAAAGATTTAATACTTTTGATCATTATCAATAGTAATTTACCATTTCTTGCCCTACTTTTAAAAACATTTTTTTCTTGTTACTTCAATTTAGAGTTATAATACAAATTTATCTCATCAGCTTGCAGTAGCTTGCAAATAGAATTTAATGTGTGATCCATGTGGTTTGAAGCATTATTTGGTCATGGCTCAGGTCTGTCACTTCCGCTATTCCCTCCTATTCTCTGCCTCTTCTCTCTTTGAGCTCTTTATAATTTGATCATGGCCCATGTTTGTGATTTTCACTAATCCAATATCTTTCTAAACTCATGAGAAATAAGTAATTCAATTCTAATTTTTCAACCTCAATAAATTAGGATTTTTTAAAAATATTTATTTAATTTTATGTTGATATATAGAAAAGAATTCAGTAAAATTAATATGTAAACGCAAAGCAGATTTATATTGCATAAATTGATATCATTACATAGCCAAAGTAAGATTGAATTTTTTTATATTTTACAAAAGTATTATTTTTACAAATCTAAAAGAAAGGTGTCATCTTAAAGATTCCATAATTTATTTGATTAATATATAAATACAATTAGTCTGATCCCAAAATGTAACTTTTCAAACAAATTCCCTAATCTGAAAACTTTATTGTTTTAATGAATATAAAAAAAATATTTCTCATCTAACTTTTAATTCCTCCTTTTAGTTGAAATGTTTGACTTATAACCTTGTTATCCTTTGAGTTATATTAGTGATGTTTTTGTGAAAATCCCAATTGACTTAATTTTCTCTCCTTTTTTTTTTTATTATTCGATAATAAATTATTTATTTTAAAAACGTTGTAAATAGTTTTTTATATATAATTTTCAAATATTAATAAAGTAAATAAAATGTTTTGTAAAATATTCACAACTTTTATTGATATTAATAATAATTAATTTCAAATAATATTGTCAGAGTAAAAAATATATGTTTTTCTTTTCTTTTAAACGTGTATTAGGCAACGTTGTATGATCCTGCCTGAATAAATTTATGAACTTATAGTTAAATGGTACCCAAATGTTATTATTGCTTAATTCATTTCCAATTAAGAAATATGAATCATTTATTTAAAACAAACTGCTTTATTTTCCACAACCAGAGTAAATGATACGTGTTTTTATGTATCAAAGTGGCACATTAAAATCAAGAATTGTATTCCTTTGATCAAAGTGTGATTTTATTTTACTTTCCTTAGCTGGAAAACAGTTCAGATATCTTTTGCTTTTTATTTTAATACTTTTATTATTATATTATAATAAAAGAACAGATGTATTTGTAAAAATTTAAATATAAGCTAAAGACTAATAAATACCACTGTAATTTTTAATGGACTTGAACAGTGTTAAATAACTCATTATAGTTATTATAATATACCTTTATTAGAATATAACCACTAGAAAATTGAACTATTGTTGTATTTCGATTTTGATAATTGGTCCAAATGATTGTGAAAACTTTAACATAGAATTAGGTTTAATATATAATGCTTCTGAAGAACATCTATTGTGCAAAAAAATAATGATTCATTAATTGGATAGAAGTCTATCAATTATTCCATCTATATTCAAAGCAATATTTTTTACCCATAAAATAATCGAAAAATATAACTCAACATTAATAAATAAACATTATAAAAAAACAGTTATCAAATTAACTTATGTTTATATAATTATGATCTAGATTTACATATGAGTTCTTAAAACTGTTGGTCACTAATTAGAATAAGGATTTTTTCATTCATGTAGACTGGCCACAGCCATTTAAGATAACTAAGTAATAGCAATCCAGATTATTATCCAATATTAATCAGTAAATTGTTAAACAGTTATTGTTAGATAAATGATAGTCAAAAATAAAAAATTCTCAAAGCCTCCTTAATTTTTCTTTTATTATGTTTTCTCTCTTCATGAAGAATCTTAACAATTTTAATATAAAACTTAAATTTAAAACAGAAGTTTTCTTGGATCATGAAAAGACATGTAAATATAAATTTAATTTGATATTGAAAATGTTATGATTCTTCATGAACAGAGAAACCATTATAAAAGAAAAATTAAGGAGACAATTTTAATAAATAGAAATAAAATTCAGGATTCATGGAATTTGAGTTGATAGTGTTTGCTTCTGTTATGTTGTTTTTTAATTTAACTGCAGTTAAGGAGAATTAAGGAATTAACCAAAAGTACTTCTGCAGATTGAAAGACTGTATATAATAGTTAATTATCATTATATTTATTATTTTTATTGTTTTATATATAAATATAGGTCAAATCACCTTAAACATCAAATTAATACACTGTGCATGCTTACACATACCTGCACACACATAATATATAAGGGATTCAAACTCAGACTTTCACATGACCCTCAGCTCTACCATGCCATCTCATATTGCTGATCCACCTGATCATACACATGTTGAAAAGATAAATAATCACCAATATATGTATTTCATGCTAAACCAGCACTAATCAGTTGATTCAGATTACTATTTCCACACATATATACAATCAGTGCTCAGCTTTATATTAAGATTGCCAATCTTCATACTTAAACATTAAAAAAAATTCAGTTATGTTTTATGTGGAGGGCAAAGCTGAAAATTTCTTAACATTTAAGGTGATTTTATATTTGATATTTATTTCAGATAGTGATGTGCATTGGAATTATTTTCATATAAATATATCTAAAGATCTTATAAAGATTGGTTATCTCAAAATATTCATTTAAATTTCACTAGCTAATAAATTTACACAACTCAAATATTAAAATAATTAATCTAGATCTTTCAGACGGATAGTTGCATGGCATTTAAAATCATTATTTAACTGCAGAAGAGTACCTCAGTAGTATTCCAATGTCAATAATAAAACCCATTACTTACAAATTCCAAAATAAAAACCTATTAGATTTTACAAAGTAAAATGAAAAGAGAGGCCTTAAATAACAAATATTTAAATGTTTAAATAATGATTTGTTAGCAGAACTATGTCATAATTATTTCTGTTGTAAAATATAATAGGTTTTAATTTTGTATTTATAAGATAATCTCCAGTTGTCCTTTATATGAGATGCTACCTGAATATTCATTAGCTAGTAAAAAATAATAAGGTAAACCAGGAAATGATCAACCATAAAAATTGATTGGTTAGTTCTTTTAATGCTATGTTAATGTTTGTAAAAGTTAGTTAAGTGTAAATTTATTATCTGGTGTGATTTAAACTTTGTTGGAGAATAATTTGCTTCTAAAGTATTAATAGATTAATGGTAATACATTTGCTTTATATAAATAGATAAATATAAAAAGTCAATCATAATTATATTCAAGTATAATTAAAAAGGTAATATAGTATAACCATATCAAAATTTATGTCTTTATATAAGTTCTTGTAAAAATAGGTACTATTATTTTTCAAGTTCAATTTTTAAATATTTTATATTTTCAAAAAAAAAAAAAAAGATAAATGATTGAGAGTATTGATGTTAGTAATGTGCTATGTTATGAATCAGGTTTTCTTAAACATTATAATAAATATAAAAACAAATTGATGTTACTGAGTTTATTATATGAATGCCTTTTAGTATATTTTGCAGCAGCATTTTTTCAAATTTTAATTTTTATGAGTATAATAACATAGACTATTTTTTCTTTGCTTAGATAATCATGATTTATAAAATCATATCCAAGACATATCTTGTGGGATGTTTAAATATATATTATAATATTAGTTAATAAATCTAGAATAAGTGTGTGAATCAATTATCCATGTTAATTTGTAGATAAATGAAGCATATACATTATCATTATACAATACTTCATGCAGAAAATGGAGGTCTAAACAGGGATCCTGGAAATTAACTTCAGAATATCTCAATAGAGATTATTGCCTAATGTTCATGGAAGTAATCAGTTATTCTATTAGTCATTAAATTCATGTCTCTATGAAGGTATATTTTGAAAGAAATCAGTTGTCTATAAAAATTAATAAATCCATGATAATATCAGGTAAGATGGTTACACAAAAATGCTAAATGTAGATTTCTAACTATGGTTTACCTAAAGATTAAAAAAATTGTAATAAACAAGGATGCTTAAAGTGTTCACTTAATTAGTCTAATAACTAAAACATCTTTTTAGATGAAATTGTATCTCATTTGTCATATTAAAAAAAGAAACTTGGAAAACAATTTTAGTAAATAATAGTGGAGAAAATATTGAAAAATATATTTCATAGTTGATTGTAATCATTTAAAAGATGCATTTATTTGGATAAGTCTATATGTTCATCATCTCCATGAAGCTAAAACATTCAAAATGGATGTACTTTCACTAATAAATAAACTTCTGGTTGAATTTAAACTGGGACAAGTGATGAGTGTTGGTTTAGCATAAAATACATATATTGGTGATTGTTTATCTTTTTGATATGTGTGTGATCAAGTGTCAGCAATATGAAATAGAATGGATAGTTGGGGGTCATGTGAAAGTCTGAGTTCAGACCCCCTATATATTAAAAAATGGTTTTAACATTAGCAACTGATGACTGTAATAATAACATTTTTTATCGAATGTGTAATGCTAAAAGTATGTTAAATTTTTGAATAACCACTTAAATGCATTATAACACCCAGTTTTTGTTATGTCAATGCCAATTTATTTTATAGATAAAAAAGTTACTTTTATCTACGTTTGGTTTGTTATCTAATAATAAATCAAGTATTCATATTAGTGGCGATTTTTGTCTTTATAATGAACAAGCTAGATTATCGTTTTTAATTTAAATGAAATTTTAATAATGATTTTAATGTGTATGTATATAATTTTATGGTTTATAAAATATGCAAAGCTAAGAATGTAAACATATTTACAGAACAAACAAGTCTGAATATGTTACCTAATAATTCTTGAGTTAAATTTTCAAAGACTAATTTAAATGAATTTGTAAATAATACCTACGTTTTATTCAATCAATGTCTATCTATTTTAATAGATAACACTCCATCCTGAAGGTATACAATACATAGTCATTAAGTGTAGAAAATACTTTGATGTTTTTAAGATGGTATTCTGTTTAATAAAATATGAGACTGGTGTCATATGAGATGTTTGAATCAGGTAGTCTCAATTTGTATTTGCAATATCACTATCATTATAAAAATATGTCTCAAACGCCTGAATTGTTTTTCAAAGAAACTTTCTTAATAATATAATGATCACTGATGAAGTGTTCACCTATGTGATCTTAGTCAGCAAAATATTTATAACACATGTAGTTCCAGCATTGACTATCTGTAAATAAATGGAAAACTTTAAAGCTTTGCAATTTTTATCATGTTTTTTTTTTATGATTTTGCTAAAACTTTAGAAAACCATTTTATTTGCAAACAGATTATAGTAGTCATAAACTGAGGATTATTTTTTTTCTAACATAATGAACAAAGTTAACCTATGCTCTATCTTAAGCACGTGAAAATTAAATTACTCTTTCATTAAAAAGGAAAAATGACAACCATTTAGTCTTTTAATAAACGTACACAATTATTTCTAGATTCTGAATGTATAAATGATTTTGATAAACTAGACACCAATTTAATTTAAATCAAATTGACAATGTTTATTAAATAACAAAACAAAAATTTAAACTTTTTAACATGATAAAGATATAATTATGTGTGTCAAGAATATATTTCTATCATATCAACGATTAAATGTGTTCACTATTCTAATCCTTACCCATCGTAGAGTTACATAACAAGACACTAATTATTTACAAACATATAAAATAATAATAAAAAAACATTATTGTATTGACCATGAAGCTAACTAGCTAATTTACAATATTATACAAGTATATGTGTAATAGCCTCATCATTCAATTCCAGTTATTGATGTTCTGTCTTCTTTGGGGACCTATGTATGGTTTCCTACAGTTGATAAAAAGAATATCCATAAAAAGGTTAGTTATTTATACTGAAAAAATAAATATAAATGATCATTAGTTAACAAAAAAACAAATAGAATGAACTTTGTGCTGTAGTAAGTGTATGTGCTTAATATGGAATAATATCAAAAATCTCATCTTATTCCATACCATAGTAGAGATGATAAATATCATGTCACTATGGAGAAAATCTGACCTAAACTTTATTTAACATAAACAAAAATGTATCTAACTTAATAAGTCCCCCCCCCCTTCATATTGTTGCTTTCACAAATAATGGACTCTTACAAATCATGGGCATGTTTCAAAGTGTGAAAGTGAAATAAAACTACAATTTTACAAACACATAAAAATGCACAATAAAATCACAACTTTCTTTAAGTCATCTTGGCTAATATCTATGAGTTTAGCAATAATGTCTTTTCAGGATACAGTCTATCTCTTTTTGGGTCATTCTTCTTCAGTAAGTATATTCATCACTTGCTAAAATTCCTTGGTAACATGCTTGAAATGATGTTGTTTACATTTTCTGCAATTGCTTTGCTTCTCGATCCACATAGACATTTAGTGTAGGACCTTTGATGGTTCTTTAGGCATTATACAGGTAAGTAGATTGTCATTGTACTTCTATGGTCAGTACAGTAGCACTCCAGTCCTATGGCAATGTTAATTTAGCCAGAATACATTGCACAGCAGTGTATAACAGATTTAATTTTTCTTGATTTGCTATTTGGCATTTAATAGCTTATATAAGAAAAAAATACTTCATCATTTATATAAATCCTGGCAATGTTCTATTTTTTCTCCATGTTTGAATAATAGTACAGAGTTTATTTTTTAAATATCACTTTAAAATCAGTTAAGTTCTTTTGTTAAACTGCACAAATTTATCAAACTTTTCTCTATTTAAATGTCAGTTGTAATTTCTTATAATTTTCCACAACTAAAAATTATATGGACAATATGGAATATTCAAACAAGTCATCCATCTTCTCTTATATTTGAATATTCATTCTTAAGATAATGGCTTTATACTGTTATTGCATCATTTGAAAAATAACAAAAGATGATGGAAATGAACTGGGTTTGCTTTTATATCATGCCAGTGTTTGGTATAATAACTTCTTCATTTCTTTTTCCATTGCCATGGCTGCCTATTTTTGCATGTATTATATTGGTTGTAGTTAAAAAATAAAATTGCATAATAAAATTATACTTTCTTTTCCACACTTGGTTACCTAATGATAGTTTTGATATTAGGTCATCACTATGTTTACTTAGTCTATAGCTTAATTCATGATGTATAACACATTGATAATTAACTCATTGTTGGTATATATATTGTACCCTTACTTCTTGATATGTAAAATAGTTTAAAATATAACTAGCTCAGTTACATTATTATGCTTAATTAAAATTTGCATATTTATCTTTAATATACTTTTATATTATTATATCTCAATTAAATTTATTATCAATCATCAAAATCAATATAGTTCTAGATTATACTAATTAAATAAGTATTTAATAGAATTATGAGACTGTGAAGTAAAGTTACAAAGTAATAAGCAGATTTACACTGAGTCAATATCTCCCAAGATACTGTCTCAATGGCATAAGAATACTACCACCACTTTATCATCTTACTACTACATCTATAGCATCCTTATGACTTTTAAATGAAAAAATTATCTTTAATAATACTAAAATAATCTAACTTCTAACTTAAAATATAATTAAATAATCTCAGGTTCTTCTAAGCTGTTTTAAAATAATAATAACTCATGTAAATAAGTATGATGTGGGATTTTATATCAAACTTAAATACACCTAACTTATTTTAATAATAATAATAAATAATACTAATCTTAAAGTGTAATTTAATCTCATCTATTTCTATGATATAATCAATCATTAAATGAATAAACAATCATATGTATATCTTTTATTTCATATGGTATCTTAATTTTGAAATAAATCAAAATCTTATACTTAATAATCCGTGGCAATAAACAATAATGTATTCTTATAATGTGCATTATAATCATCTTATGACCATTGTAATATTTATGTTCATGTCAATCAATTCTTATAAAATGATAGTAAACAAATATTGTATTCATTTTTTAAATAACAAGAACAAATTCATTTTGTGCAAATATTATGTTTATTTCAAATCATCTGATGTCAAAATGCTATGGTGAAAAATAATGAAACTCGACACACTTTTAAAAAAACAAATTAACAAATTTATTTACAATAACTTCCAATAAAATTTATTTACACTATTTACAGTTTTAGAATTTAGGAAAATAAATAAAATAAAATAAGAAATTACAAATACAAGAAGTTTATACTATTACTAATTCATGTGCTTAACAAGCAATTATACATTCTTCAAATACTATACTAATAATTTCAAAAACTTAGATTTTTAAAATAAATGTTAATAAACTTCCATTACAAATAATAATATATGTCAAAATTATTTATGTAGCATGTGTAAACAATGAAGCTCTACTAATTAAATAGTTACATTAATTAAGTATTACCATTTATAATGTATCATCATATATTTACTTTATTATTAGTATTGCTTAATAGCTTTATAAAATTAATGTATCTTTGTAATGTAAAACAAATAATTGACTGTAATTATACTTTACTTAATGTAATTCCTGTTATATGTTTTATCAAATATGCATTACATATCTGTACTGTTCAAATACTATTATTTAAATCATTTATCAATTTTAAATTCATAAAGCATTACATTAGATAAATTGTATGATTCTTTTCTATGTAAAAATCATTACTTTACTTTATGTGTTATTTTAATCCTTTCTAATAAATTTCTATCTATAAAACATATCCCAAACTTATCTAAAATTTCCGGAAAATAAACATCAATTTTAAATAAAATATTCATTATCTAAACTACCTATACTATATTGTCTATACTTAGTAAACTTTAATCCAAATATAAGCTCTACCCATAATGTAATTAACTTATTTAATAAAACAAAATAAAATAGACTTTTAAAATCCTTTCTGACTTGCAAAAATAAAATAATTACTTAGATAAAAATAAATATAATTCTAATATTAAACATAAAAAAATATTAAAATTATTTATGAAAGAATCATATAATTATTTCTAAGCTCTTACGTAATGTTGTATCATGTTGATATTATAAATTAAAATTATGCATATTTTAATAAAGTTCGTTGCCAATATAATGTATGTGTTTTCTTAAAATATCTATACATTCATCCTAAAAACATAATATTTGGTTGATCTAAAGAAAAAAACATATTAAATTCATTCAAAATCATTATACAAAGTTTTTTACCATAATAATAATAATGTCCAATCTGCTATCCAGTATTCTTCGGAATTTGCAGCTTCATAAAATAAAAATTATTCACATTATACTCTAAACATTCATTAGAATATTCCGTGTTATATTAATTATAAAATAAATTTATGTAATTAACTATTATATTATTTTTTAGTTATTATTTAAGTAAATGTACCTATCCTACTTTTAATAGTTTAATAATATTTTAAATTTTATGTTAAATAAATAAAATAAAAGTTCATATTACGTATTTCCAACGACGCTTCTGTTCTACCATAAAAGTTCTAACAAATCCTATGTACAAAGTCAATAGAACACTATTTCCTGTTCCGTTGAATCACGTGTTTCTTGAAAGTTTATAATAAAAATGATAACGTTCTTTTTAAAAATAAAATAAGTTCCAAAATAAAAACAAAATAAAATTAAAAAAAATAGTTTATAAGTTCTGGATCCAGTTCTTCATAAAATACTATTTAAAAGTTATTATTTCTAACCTAGTTTATAGTTTATAAAACCTTTATTTAATTATTTCAAGTTAACTTGTTTGACTTGGACATCCATGTATTATTTACGTATTTTAAACAATATTCAGGTAAGAATCAATTTCTCTATCTATAACGACCAGCTTTTAGACTACTTAAATATAATAATTTTATTATATTACGATTTTAAATAATCATATTTATAATCTATTTGCCTTTTCAAATCATCAATATTTAGTCTTTTAAGCTAAAGACTTATCAAGGCAAGTATTTATTAGAATTACTACTGCTTCTTATATCTTTCCTTAAGATATATTTTTTAATCTTCTATAATTGTCAAAATACTTTCTTTCTATAGAAGTATTATATTTCTTTAAAATATCTATTTATAATAGACAATAGTAATTTAAACTTTAAAACTATTTATAGTCAAATACTACTTTTCTCCATCTCGTAGTTTTATATACTAATCCAGCGTCTGTTATTTCTCTAGCATAAAGTTTCTGATATATTTCTCCAATATGTGATGTTTCCATGATTATTTGTACGTAAATTGAGTTTCGATATTGAGAAGACCAATAGGGAATATTAAGTTTCTACTGCATACTTATCATTTAAAAAATTATAAAATATATACAATAACACTCTTATGATTTTAAACTGATTTTAAGAGCGTTTTTAAATTTACTTAGCTATTTTCTCAATACAAATACTTTTAAAATTTATTGTAACCCCTCAAATTGAACAGCTTTTATCAAACTCCTTATCTGATTGGTACGTTTAAACAATCAAACTTTCTAGCTTATTTCATATTTACTAATTCACTATTAAAAATAAAATAATGCTTATTTAATATTTAATATTATTACATTTTTTTTTAAAAATAATTTTTATCGTTTATTTAAACCTATTAAACATTTTTTAAAATATTCTTTCTCACTTGATTTAAATCTTAACTTTTATAAGATCATTTAAAATAAACTAAATCCTTTAAATACGTTATATTTTTAAGAAATATTTTTAAAAATCAGATTTAATATTTTACATTAATATCTTTATTTTTATCTCGTGATAACTCAGTATTATTTATAAATTTATAAATAATTTTAAAATAGTTTTCAACTTTATAGAAAGCTCCAAGATTGTGTGTGTGTCTCTAATCAACATCTGTTTTTTTACAATACAAAAGCCCATAATCTAAAAATAACTAACAATTGCTTTTTTAAAATAAATATTTATTTTTAAAATAAATAAGATATTACATCAGATTTTAAAATAATTATTTGATATGATTAAAATCAAATATTAATCTCAATTTAAGTACTTATAATTTAAAATATTTTTATTACTTTTAACATATATTTTTAAACTAAATAAATATCTTTGTCTAATTTTAACTTGTCTTTTAAATACTTTAGCTTAAACATTTGTTATTAAATTTATTAATCAGTATTACATCATAATCATCATCATTTTAAATATCTTCTCAATACCAAAAATTACATATCAAATACTCATAGATGGCTTTAATTACACTTATGGTAACATTACCACAAGCAAAGTCAACATCACACTTTTAAAATACTTCTTAAATTTAAAATTTTCTACTAGATTAGCACAAAACTTAAATGGTGACCCATACAAAAGGGCACAATATATATATATATATATGAAAGATTTGTTTAACTGGGTTTTTATTTTTTCATTAAATAAGAGAAATTATTTCATTGTAACATTTGTTTAATTTGGTAATTAATAAAGCAAACATTTGCCATATATATATAATTATAATTGAAATAATATTTTTAACGGTTTATAAACAATTACAAACAATCTTAAAATCCGCAGAAGTACTTTAGGTTAGAAAGTAACCGAAAGTACTTCTGTGGATTTTAAGATTGTTTGTAATTGTTTATAAACCGTTAAAAATATTATTTCAACTATAATTACAATGTTGTTTTTAATTAACGGATATTTTATTTATTTTATATATATATATTGTGACCTTTTATTCAGGTCCCTGTATTAAATAATCCAAAATTTTAAATCATGAGAATATATTTGGTATTAAAATCTTAACAAGTGGCTTTAAATATAAGACTGTTCTGGATGCACTAAGAAATCTGCATGAGTGGAGATGAGATTTCAAACCCAGTGTAGGCTTTAATTAGGGATAAAATAACAATTTAAAAGTATTTATTATTAATTGGGAAATAAATATATTGCTATTTTATTATTGTTGAATAGCAATTGAAATAAATAAATAAATTAAATTTGTAAATCTTGTAAAATGAATCATTATAGTTAATTCTTAAGCATATTTTTTTTGTAGTGGACTAAAAACAGTCTTGTACCTTATGAGTAGTTATTAAAAACGAAGCCAGGTGGGTAATATTAATATATTCACACTAAGGTTATTGGTCCATTTGTTACCACAATGCTTTGTAATACGAGCTATATATGATATAACAAAGTTGTAGGGGGGATTGATTAAGAAAAAGAGAATTAGAATCAACAGACTTCGACTCTAATCTTATAAAACAAGGAAGAAAAAGCTGAAAAATCAGAAAAATTTGGAATCTATTTGAATGGGATTATAATATATTGTTATTTAAAAAACATGGAATAAAAATCTAAAAGCCTTGCTATAATTTTAACACTATTTTTCCATCAATTGGATAGTTCCTGAAAGTCATACTGCAAAAGAAGAAATAGAAAATGATGTGGATAATAATTTACTTCAATAAAGATTACTTCAAACCCAGAACAATTTAAGAGAAAGTAAGCTTTTGCTTTTATTTTGTTTATAATTTTAAATTCTCAGGTTTAAAAATGATGCACAAATTATTTACATTTAAAAGAAAGAGCTTGTAATGTTTGTTTTTTTGCGCAACTCTTAAGCATAAAGCAAAAAATACATTTGTTTGTAAATTATAATTTCAAAAAAATAATTCGAAATAATTTTGAAGAAAAATGTCAAAAGATAAAATAAACAAATCAAAAAAGTCATTTTTGAATCATCTAACTTTAATAAAGTTAAAAGATAAATGCATGATTTTATTCCCTATTCTTTCTTAAGAAATAAAACTCATCTGCTAATTTTTCTTTAGTGCCAATTTGCTTAATGATAAAAATGGAAAGTTACAGAGTAAAAAAAGGGTTTTTTATTGTATTTTTTAAAAAGTAAGGGATCTATTTTTAAATGGGAAAATTTTTTTTTTTATTGCTAATCACATAATACTTTGCTAATAAAAATGGAATAAAATAAATATTTACTTTTAAAGTTTTATTGGGAAATATACGTCGTAATAATGTTTTAAAATATTTAAAATGCCTAGATTATTTAAAGATTGTTACAGATATTACTGCAAAGGAAAGAATAAAATCAATAAATAATTTTAAAAAGTTGAATATGCAATTGTAATGAAACTCTAAAGTCATTTTTAAGGAAAATTATCTGGATTAAAACGTGGATAAACCGATTTTAATTATGCTACACTTGAAAATGTTTGAATATTGCCTTGTTATATTAGCATCGAACAGGATAATAAAAATATACATATGCATTATTTGGGAATTTTTACTCATCATAATATCAGTTCTTATCATTGTAGATCACAAGGAGGAAATAAACTTTGACTAATAGGATAAAATCTAATGGGAGAAAATGTTTGTTTATTTTTTTATTATTATTGCTATGTTACTTTATATTACTTATGTCATGTGTCATTTGGAAAAAAAATTTTATGTATAAATTTTTAATGTATAAAGATACATACATTTATTATTACACATATTTTTGCTATCTTCCCAATTGAGGGAAAACAGAATAATAAATGTCATTTATCTAGAGAGAGTGAGAGAGATATTTACCTCTCACATTTTAAAACAGATTTTAGTGTATTATTGAAAAGTTGAACAAACAGACATTTGTCAAAGATATACTATAATGACCGAATTGTTTTCTTATATGAAAAAAAATTGATATAAGCCTTTTTCATTTCTTAATTTTGCATAGGAATGAACATGTCCACTTTGAATATAAATGCAGGTTGATCTTCGGTGTTTACGTGCATCATGCTTGCTATAACAAAAGTATAATTGTTAGGTTAAAATAATTAATGATCATTTGACATATATTTTGGTTTGTCTATTAATACATTAATAGTTTCTGCATTGTGAAATGGAATATTTATGTTTCCACTTTTATTGTTAGTGCTATTTTACCTTGCTATAATATTGAGAATGATTTGTGACAGCTTTTAGCTGATAAGTATGTGCTACATATAATGGCATCAAATAGAATATTAATATTAATATTGAGCATGGGCTGATGGAGAATCACCCATTGTTGATTCCATGAGAGGATGGTATGGTTGAGGCTGAGTAAGTATTAATGCTTAGTTAGCATAATTAATCTTAAAAGAGAGGATATCCATGGTTTGAATTCTATTTTCCTATGATGAGGCCAAGCTCACATGTTATACCTATGGAGAGGTATTAGAATTAGCCATATTATTATACAACTATCATGTTGTTTTGTAGAGCCTCCCTTTATTGTTTAATCCCTCATGAGGTTATAGTTAGTTTTCCACCGTGTATGGTGAAGTTTTGTATTTCAAAATCATATAGCAAGGATAAGATAATGTTAGATTAAGAAACACTGGTCTATCTATAGTGTTTGCCTAATTGGAATAGTGTTTTATGATGTTGTAGGATCTTCATCAGTTTATAGACAAACCAAACCAAAACCTACTAGTGATTATAGAACTTCTAGGTGTAAGAGCAAGAAATGCATATGGGCAGTGTGGATTTATCTTTATCAAGTAGTGATTTGCCAATGGATTGGTAAGATCAGTTAAATATTCAATAATTAGGTTGTGGACATAGGTAATGTTTTAGTGTCATATGTGCATTTGACTTATGATGTCTGTCCCCACATCAATATAATGAATCTTTTCATATTAAAATATAATAAATTATTAATTGTTCTGCATATGATAATTGCCCTTATCATATTCTGACAAATTAAATAGTTACAGCTCAATACACTAAATCATAACTTCAAGTTTTTAGATTTAAAAAGTTGTGTATATCCCAAAGACCTAAGTACATTTTGTTTATAATTTAAATGCTAATTTAGCTTCAATAAAGTTTAAATCTTTTGTTCTATAAGATAGAATAATTATAGAAACTTAGCCAATAATAATAGTGATACTATAATCATCACTGTATTAGTTGGTCTTATTTACTATGTGTATAAATAATGGGATACCAAGTATTTTCTATCCCTGAGTTTAATTTGATGTATTGGTTTTATTTCAGACAATGTGTCTGAAATAAATTTGTAAATATTGTAAATAAAGCTTGTTGTGTTTAAAAATTTATTTAGTTGCCTGTAGTCTTATTGCTAATCACCATACACACTATTATTGTTATTGCTATCGACATATCAGAGGATTATATATTGAAATCATCATCGACCAATATAGTAAAATTAACTATATGTTGGTATATCATAATAATTTTGTTAAGCCCTATAATTTATGAGTACATCTAAGGCATCATCACTTAACAATCAAAATGGTATTAACCTAGAGTACATATTATTTTAAGTGATATACTAAAAGATAAACACTTAATATTGGTTTAATTGGTTTAGTTGAACCCGCGGAGCTATCATTCACTGATCTTGATCACATGGTTTATAATTATTTGAGAAAAGGAATTTGGTAAGTTATTGTGTTTAGTTATTAAAAAGTTATTCCTATTTCTTAAATTTTAAAGTTTATAATAGTTATTGAGTTTATAAAGTTTTTGTGGAACTGCTAAATATAGTTGTTAATTTGAGTTTATATTAAGAGCTGTTTTGTGCATTATATTCGGGTAGTGGTAAAATCCCTCTCACTGACCCAAGTATATTTTGTATAATGATCTTTGAGTTGTTTGAACCCTGAGAAGAATTAGTTGTTAAGTTTCAAGGTAGAATTTGAATTTGTAGTAAATTTTATAGCTAGTTATTTATTATAGTTGGACTTGAATTAGATTACTTTCACTGTTTTATGAAAGTCAACCAAACTTTAAGGTATAAATTACTTCTTTTGTCATAAAAATGTATAGCTTGTTTTAACTTTATGATAAATATTCTGGTTGTGTCAAGCTTGGAATCCCTATTTTTATTTAGCTTATCTTCTTACCATTTAATACAATATTAGTTTATAGTTTAAGATTTCAGTCTCCATCATTAACATTGTTCTTCAATTTCATCTTGATCGTTCTTTTATTTATTCATTCTCATTTGACATTAATTCATTATCATAATTGATTAATCATACATTAACTTTTATTCTTTTAGCATCTTAACTATTCATTAACTCTTATTCTATCATCATCTTAATCATTCATTATTCTCATACATCTTCATTCTTTTCTCTTCATTCTTAGACTCATTTCATTCTACTATTTAATTATTACTTATTTTCATCATCCATTTAGTCATCTACATCATAATTTACTTATTATTTCATTTATAATTTTAATTTCATAATCATTCCAGAGATATAATTATTAGTTATTTATTGGTTTGCTGAATATCAAATTTAGCTCATCACATTTTGTTTGTGTGGATTTTAAAGCTGGTTTGACCAGAAGTTATTATCTTTATTAATCACCTTGTGATCTTCTTTAGATCTATAGTTTCATGCTAGTTTTGTTCAATAAAGGAATCATCTCGTTAGTTTAACATTTTTGTTTCTTTATGCTTATATTCTTGATTATTCGGGTAGTGAAGGTTACAAAGGGTGGATTTGGTGCCATGAAAGGTGTGGCCAGATTTATATATATGATTCCAGCATTCAAAGAGAAGGGCACAAAGGTGGATTATAGCACCAAATGTGAGTGTAGATTAGTTAATGATTCAAAGAGAAGATCACAGAGGCGGATTATGGTGACCAACGTGGATGGCTCAATAGGTCACAATAAATATATATATATATATAATTATAATTGAAATAATATTTTTAACGGTTTATAAATAATTACAAACAATCTTAAAATCTGCAGAAGTACTTTTGGTTACTTTCTAACCTGCCTCAACTGTGAGGCAGGTTAGAAAGTAACCGAAAGTACTTCTGCGGATTTTAAGATTGTTTGTAATTATTTATAAACTGTTAAAAATATTATTTCAATTATAATTACAATATTATTTTTAATTAACGGATATTTTATTTATATATATATACAAAAATGATAATGCATATTCAACCACCTGTTAGCTAAGCTTATGTTTTAAAAGGGTTTGATTTGGTGGTGTGGATAAATAAAGGCTGGTTTTGATAGGATTGTAAGCTACAGTTACAATACTTTACAATTATTTAAATACAAGTTTTTCACTTCTACTGACCACAAAATACAGAAATCTTATATTTTCTGATACAAATTTGAATAAGCAATATCAAAATAAAGTAGAAGAAAATAAGGGCATTTTTTATGCTGCCAGTTTGAAATAAAGTAAATAATATAACATTTATCTTCTAAGAATGCAGATTGAATAATAAAATAATTATTAAGAAAAATAAATGTATAAACACTATATGACCATTGAAATGTACTCTTAAAAATAATTACTAATACAAACTTTATTAAACTATATTTTCTGATAAATAGATGTGCTAATGCAATGATATTATAATGGCACTGAAACAAAAACATTTAAGTAATAATAAAAATATTTATTTTCAACATATAATCCATATAATAAAATATTTATTTACAATAATTATTATTTTTTTAATCTACTATACTATATTTACAAATATTAACAACTTTTTACATTGGTGTATCTTTCTTAAAGTCATTTCTACAATTTTATTATATAAGTTATAGACACTAACCAATAGTTCTCTTATTCATCAAATACAATATTTATTTCCAACCAGTACCCATAAAGTAAAACAATATACCTCTATTCCATTGTCTAGGCTACTAGAAGATATTATATACTTTACTTAATCAAAAACATTATTGAAAATAAGTGTGGATATGCTTTATAAATGTAAATATGATAGCACAAATATTATGTCCTATAAGACATTTATAACATTAACAATACCTATGTTGGAATGAAAAAATAACTATGCTAAACACTGATAATATACTTTAAGTTAAAAAATTATAGTATAGCTAATATTGAAATTCTAGGCATAGTGGATAAGTGAAATATGGATGAGCAAAATTACAAATTAGCCCCCAGTACTATGTGCAGGTGATGCCAATGAATGAACAAGACATACTCCTTAGCCGGACATGTCAATATTTCAACTGACATGGATACTGGTGGCAAATTCTTTTTCAAAGATTGGTGTGTGTGTGTATCTAGTTTAAAATATGGCCTATTTATACAATATTCTTCTCAGCCATCTGCTTGTTGAGAACTTATTATTGTCTAAAAACCCATTAGCATTAGATGTTAATTTAAAATTTTACATTTTTCTTTTGGTAAGGATACAATATATAATTTTATATTTTTCCCATTTTATTATTCATTTCATTTCTAATGTAGATCTTTGTTTGCTCTTTTATTCTTTATTTTAACCTACTATCAATAATACAGAATCTTTTAAATTGCTTGTGTAGAATTAAAAAAAAAGCTTTATAGGCATATTTTATTAGATATTTCTATATATCAAAAAAATAAAAAAAATGTAACATTTATATTTAGAAATATTGACATTATTTTTGAAAAAAGAAAAAAGTTTTTTCTTAAAAAAAGTCTTTGTTAAATTATGGATTTAAAGTATAAAAAAAAAAAAACAGTCAAAAACCTATATATTAAATTTAAAACATTTAACGCTAAAATAAAGAATTCATATATAATATATTTCTATAACTACTGCCTAATTTTTATATAAGCAAAAATAATTTTACTAAAGTTTTATTTACATATTAAGAATATGTTTATCCGTAACATTTTTTTGCCTTAATCTATTAACACGTATTCATTAATTGGCTCTGGCATTAGAGACTCAGACTATTGAAGATTACACATATTATAGATAGTGGAATGATCCTCAGATATTATGATAACAAAGTAATTAAGAAACAAACAATGCCCAAGCAAAGATATATTCTGTAGAATAATTTTAATATAAGTTCATCATAGATCTTGACATTCTATAGATAAAGTTTTTTTTCACCTCCTCTTTTTCTTAATATAGTATGAATGATTATAAGAACTATCATGTTATTGGTTATTTTTTATTATTAACTATGATAGTGAGATTGCTGTGGGTTGTGTGACTGCATTTTCATTTTCATTTATGCACGCATCAATTGTTTCCAATTTCTCTTTTATTTCAATTTAGTAAATAATGTTTTTTACAGTGATGATAGAATATATACAAATTGTGTTTTAATTGTTTATGCCAATAAGATTTGATCACATGTTGCATGGTATTGGATGTGAATTTAAAAGAATCTTATGACTTTATATACAGATTCAGAGGAGAGTTTATTATCACTTTTTCTTATGACTTCAGATTTATTCCAGAAAGTATATGGATGCATTCTGTGGTTGGTATTGTATAAGAAAGTGTATTTAATACATTAGGGTGAATAGCAAACAAACATAATGACATGAATATGGGCATATGTGCTTTGACTAAAGATTTGAAAAATAGGGACCATTTTAAAATTAATAATCTTAAGATTAATCTCTTGAACCTAAATATTTCAACTTTCATTTAAATATAACTTAGAAGCTTTGCCTATTTTCTATTTCTATGAATTTAAAAGAAATTAAACAATTAAAATATCACATGACCATATGTCTTATACTTATATAATCTGTAAAACAATAGTAACTTCATTCATACAATAGTCCCATCTAATGCAAATCATAATAATCAATAGAGGCTAGAAGGTTTGTGCATCAAAATCCTTATCCAATGCCTACTCACTTAGTATTTTCAGACTAGTTTTTAATTCATGGCTTTCATCAATGAAAAGTCTTAAATATTAGAGTAATTTGATCTTTGGATCTAATGCACTTCTCCAGTAGCTTCCTATAGCTTTTTAGTTAACTGTAAAGCTATGAGTTCAGAGATAAACACAATAATGTTTTCAATACAGTTATTTCAATTATATAGTCACACATATCTGGACCCAAATCAGTATTTATATATTTTGGTGTCTTCAGTTTTTTTAATAACCATAATCACAAATATTCTTTGGCCAGGATTGGTATCATCAAATCACTAAAACATTTCATGACTACCATTTCTTATGCTTACACAATCTGTTAAAACTGTAATCACAATTTAATAACAGTTCCAGCCAAAAGATGTTGCTACTATAGTTATTAAAAATAGTCCAAAACCCCCAAAATATATAAGTATTTAACTGGGTTCAGATCTTTATGAGTATACAAGTGAATTACTTTGGATGAAAAATGTTATTGTGTTTTCACTTCAAGCTTTATAGTTAATTATAGGGAAAAGGAAAAGACTGGATGATGGAAGAAAGCAGTAAATAGAAAAATCTGTTTGCATTGCTGTTAGATCCACAACTCTTAACTGATCAAATCCATAAGCTAGAAAGTAGTTTGGAATTATTGGAAGAGTAGGCACTATTTAGGGATTTTAATGAATTAACATTCTAGCATCCATTGATTACCATGTCTTGCAATAAGAAATTGCAAGAATTCTGGATCAACATTGCAACCTTTGCCATAAAGATGCAAAATCCAGCAGCACATTTTATTTGAATACACATGCTTTCACATTCTTCTTTTTTTTGTTGAAGTTGGAATGACTATTTTTGTTTGTGAGCTGTTGCTACTAATTATGATGCTTTTCTTAAAATATTAAAAGATTTCATACTTTATTTTCAACATATCTTCCTATCTATTTATCTCACTCACTTTTATATATATATATATATATATATATATATATATATATATATATATATATATATATATATATATATATATATATATATATATATATATATATATATATATATTCTAACCTATCAAAATAACGACTTCCATTATTATGAAAGAGATTCGGAGCGAATTCACTAAAGAGAATTCGGAAAGCCTAAACGCTTCCTTCTAGGACGGGTAGCAAACCCTATATTTTTTTATCTAATATATATAGCTCGACGTTAGGTTAGTTATAATAATTCAGCTACAGCGATATGCAGTTCAGACAGAGATAGAATTAAAAAAAATTATCATTAATAAAATAAATTTAAAAGGAAAATTTAGAATAACTAACATTCTTTCTCTATCCAAAACACATTCTCTGAGCTGTAAGTACTTGCACTGTTCGACAATGATGATGATGATTTCATGTCATTGTTAATATTACTGACTAAAATAAAACATTCATTAATTTGCCAATATGATCTCAATATTTTATTATTATACAATCAGAAGTTTCAATCTCTTTAGCCATGCCACGCTTGTAATATTGATCATAATTGATCAATTCTTAATGTAAGAGCACTTATAATAATGACACTAATCTCAGGGTTCTTTGTTATATTTAATAAAATGCTCAGCAGTATTGTGTTGTCGCATATGACTGACATTCTGGTCGGCTATAGGAAACATTTACCTTATTTAAATTCCATGTGTCTTCATCCACATGTCAACTATTATAATATTTAACGAGATGATAACTATATTTAATACCAACGCATAATTTTGAATAATACAGCTATTTTATCCAGAATCTCAGTCGGAATGATGAAAAGACAAGGGTGCTTTTGTGTCCTTCCATTATCCATGACAACACAATAATTTGACTATGATTTATTACTCAGACACTTCACTTAAAAGTGTACTTAACAATGTGCAACCAAAAGCGACTAGTTTGGGAATAAAGTGATTTTACACACATATAAAATAAAATGTCTTGGTCTGAAGTTTTCAATTCCACAAATAATTCTTATTAAATTAAAAATATAGGGAAATATTCTGATCTGCTTACAATTGTCTATCTGGTGTATTGAATTTAAGATTTCATAAATGATTTTGGACTCAAGAACGTATTGCAAGTATTATGCAAATACACTTTTATTTAGCACACAAGAAAAATGACTCAAAACAACTTGTAACAAGATTATAATTTATTATTAAAGTTTAACAAAACTATTCTTTATGATTAACATAATAAACAAACATATACAATTTATTTGATCCCATATGGATAAAGCAAAATATAACTAACATTACTTCGTCTATACTTTTAGACTTGGATTCGAACTACTTCTTCATCTTTTTTTTTCTTTTATGCAAATTGAATATAACAAAATAAATATTATTATCGATACATCAACTCATCCATTTAGTGTATCTTATATGAACGGCTGCTTAACTTTATTAACTAACTATTTGTTTTAAAATAAAAATAATCTGATTCTAGGCAATGCGTACAAACGATTTTTATTATCATATCTTTAATTAAATGATAGTATTTATTTAGACAACTTATTATAATTTATGGGTTATTTATCAGAAGTTACACTTATTATTTTTAATATTTACCTTAATAACAACTGAAGTTGTTATATACATTGTACTCCTCAGTATAAGTTATATTGTGAGTGCTACTTAATCATTAACCCGAATTAAACCTAGTATTTGAATCCTCCATTGGCAAATAAAAATTTCTAAATCACGCAATTTTAAACTTACTCTCTCCATTGACTTATGTGTGAATTACCAGCACTATTCCGCCGCACAATCCAGACATTGATCCTATATACTAGCACGCTAATTTTACTAAATGAATCTTGAGGAATTAACCTCCAATATACCCGTTATCTTGCCATAACTTTCTAAACAAAACACAATATTCAACACCTTCCGTGGTGGAATTATCTCTATTTTCTCATGAGGAATATGGAATAACACTGAAGGTCTTTAGAGTTAACTACTCTATTAAAATAGTTTGGTGGGTCCTTGCCTCTTACTTGGGCATAATAGGAACGCACACCAAATATAATCCTCTCCTGGGATTTTAACGAATGAAATACACTAAATACGATATAAATCACTGATCGTCCTAACTCTGAGAAGCGATCACTTGGGTTATAAACATACCCGAATACTAGATTCATCTATTCCCCTCATGGAAAATAAAGCTTTTGGGGAGATCATTTTCCATCCCACAAAATATATACATTACAATTATTACTTATGCGCATATTAAGCATATACTGATACTATATCGGGGCAAAACAAGCTAATACACTAATTACACTAAATTTATGTTCCGGGGTATATTTAGATCAACGTCTGAAATCAATGGATAACAAAGAATAAACCATAATAATTTTCACCTTTGCCAAAGAAACATTCAACAAGTAATTGGTAGTATAGTATCTTGAACTAAATTAAGTGAATGCGTTAATAAAGAATAATTGGGAATAAGTTCCGCAATTAACATAGTATAAATTTGTTTCAAACTTTAAATAAGTAGTATCCTGTATAGCACTTCTCTTTAATTACTTCTGATAATTTTAACTAGATATTTTACCTATTAAGTATCTGAATTTTTCTTCTTTTACGCATCTAACATATAAATCTATATCCATAATGCATATCATGAGTAAACATATTTTATAAAAAAAAAAATTTTCATGTCGAATATAAATTTAACCTAGAATAAGTATATGAAAACATATCTTTATGATTACAAGGTCATTTAAATATTACTTGATTATAAAGCCTTTAACCTGTTGATATAATAAAAAAAAAAATACGCATAATTTTACAAATTAGTAAAAAAAAATCATTACTTAACAAGTGCTTATTATCTCACTATAAAAATGTTTTTCTGTTGGGCAATTTATCTAGATGAAGAACTTGATCCATTCGTAGTTCACGAAGCAAATTTAAAATAAGAAACACATTTTATTATTTCATTTATATAAAAGTTGCCTCCATTCTGGTGCAATTAATAAATTAGGCAAAGAAAACATAGCAGCGTTGGATGTTAACTCTTCCTTGAATTAACTGATATAATTTTGGGATCCAAGAAAACAATACATATTTTAACATGACGAATATTTGACGATTGACGATCACATATACAATTCTTTTCTTTTTACTATTGGCGATACGTATCATTTTTAGCTAGCTGGCTTAGGAATAAAACTAATGCACGAATTTTCCAAAATATTATTATTATAAGGACTGCAGCTGACTTACGTAGATATAAAGTTTTAATGACTCCAGTTGATGTATAATATAACATATTATATTAAGGTTATAATTAAGTCACTAATGTTTGTAGTTTTTATTCCTACTCTAGGAATTGTAATTTGTCTTTAATAAGGAATTCTCCGTAAAATGCACACATACAAATTTTCTTATATTTGCCTTGAGAAAATTTATATTTTCTTTTTAAAAAATATACAGGTGCATAAGTAAATATCCTTTATCATTAATATTATTTCTAGATAATTTTCAGTGAAGAAAACATATTTTAACGTGGGGAACTTACATTATTTCAAAGCAGACAATGTCCTTTAGAAAGAGCGCGAAATTTTCTAGTTAACTTTCCTTGGCTTTTATAATATGTCTTTTAAATTATAAATTTTCTTTTATACCATGAAAAGATAATTAAATAAGGTAAAGTTAACAAATAATTGATTATTTCCTGGAAATTACTTATATTACTTATTTTAAACATAATGACATTTTCCGTGATTGCTGTAGTTAATACGGTCATTTTGAACTCTAGCATAAGATAGTACATTTTTGCGTATAAAAAGCTTTAAATAGATAGATGGCACCAGAAAACAGAATATCTTATCAAATAGGATTAACAATGCATGATATTATTAAAAATTTACTGGACTTATATTTATTTCTGCAATAAAAAATATAAAAAATTTGTTACCGAATTTCAGTACTGCTTCCTCCTTGTAAAACTAAAGTCAGACTAAACTTTTCTTCCAAAATTTGGCGGTCTTCTTTTAGCGACCTCTTACAGAAAAATACTCATTTAATTATAACATAAACAAAAGAAAAGGAAAATAAAAAAAAAAAAACTTATTACAGTTATATTTTTCCGTATGATTTAAATAAATTACAAAGTAATTTGACAAATAATGAAAAATAATAAATATCTTTAACTAACAATGCTTATTAGTGGTGTATATTTCTGTATACATTATTATCTAAAATAATTTAAAAATTACCAGAAGTTATTGTGTTTTATGATAAGATACTCATCTACTCTCCCCCTACCCATCCAAACTCAATTACTGTTTATAATATGTGCTTTTATACTATATTAAATTGCTTTTATTGTTAATATTTTAATTAAATTATTCATGCCCTTCTTCAAAATGACATTGGACTACCAAATTTTTTTTAGTTATTTGCTTAAAACACGTTAAAGTGAGTAAATAGCATATTTTATTAATCACTTAATATTATTATTATTTTATTTTTTTTATTTTCTAAAAAGGATAGCATTGTTTTCCTGTGGAAACAATGCCAAATAAACCAAGTGTCAATAACACTAGGTTGCAATATATATATATATATATATATAGGCACATGCATATATATATATATATATATATATATATATATATATATATATGCATGTGCCTATTTCTCTACATATCTATTTCTATAACAATTCTTTTTAAACTAACTAGGTAATTCCAATCTACCTATTTAAACCACAACCATATACCTACTTACATGCCTACTAACTTAATAACTGATAATTTATATTCTTGTCTTTAATTTTGCCTTTTTAATTTTTTGTTTATCTATTTATTCCCCTCTCTATGACCTTCTCTACCAACTTTTATATATCATTTTTTTATTCTCACTCATCTCTATATTCACTATTTAGCTATTCCCTATCAAAATACTACCTGTAATTTATTTATGCCATATTTATCTAATCATTTGCACTATTAGTCAACCTATGTAGTTACCCAACTATCAACTTACAAAATTCCTTTGTTTATATAATTATCCATATATACATTTCCTAAATACTCAAGGATTTATTAGGATTATATTTTAAAGACTACACACAAAAAAAAAACTAAAAGGACCACAATCAAAAAATGATTGTATTTTTTACACCGTTTTAATTCTTCAATCATTTTAAAGCTGTTTTATCAAGCAATTAAATTCTATTTATTGAGCCTCACATTAAATTTACTATCCTAAAAATCTAATAATGGCATGTGTTTTTTTATAACCCACTCATTAATAATATGATCATTGTCAGAAAACAAATCAGAAATGCTGTTTTTTATTAAATTCATAAACAGATTTATTTTGTCAACAACATATTCTAACAAAGCCTTTCTTACTACACTAATAACATATAATAAAATAAATATAAATATAAAATTTAAAACAAAAAGTAAATAGAATAGCATATTTAGATTTATTAATTATTAAGGCATACAGTAAAGACTAGCTTAATTTAGAAACATTGGTATATAAGGATTGTGATATAAACAATAAAATCACAAAAAGTGGTATTCAAATTAAGATAAATTTAGTATAAATAACATAAAGTTCTAGAGTATAATATAAACCCTAAAAAGTATTTTTCAAATTCAGAAATATATAAAAAAAGAAGTAAATATAATAATAAATGAAATTATCTGAGCTATAATATTTCTTAGACAATGTAAATTGATTTTCTAACACTGCGACACCATGATAAAAAGCTTAGTATTTACAGAATTTAAATTGAGTTTAACACTTTCAATGCCCTCTTGTGGTCATATTCATAGCACTGAATGGTAAGTAGGAGTATGGTACATGTAAATGTAGGGTAAGTTTATTTACATGTATTCATATGAGTTCAGGGAATTAAATAGCCCACTTTTTTGACAGGGGAAAACAATATTCCTTTTTTCATTAATAGAGTCATTGACAATGTGCCACACATCTTTAATTTTGTGCCTGGTTTTTTTTTCAATACACATGATGCTAGCTACTATGAACTTAAATGCATGACCTAATGTATTTTAGTATTTGGGAAATATGAATCCATATTTTGGATTGCTTCTGGCCTTTTTATGTAGGAATTGGTGTTGTGATAACCTTGTGGTGAGACTAACACATGATTCTCCACTGTAAAAAGTGTTGCATACAACTTGCAAACATGTAATCTTGTAGAATGTGTGAGGTGTTTGTTTTGTGGGGAGTGTGTCTTTACAGTTGTTCAATCATTTATTTATTGAGGGAGAGGTGCTGAAGCTTATTTGATGTGATTCAAAACAAATGTTGGTAATATTTGTGGCTATTATTATGATATATGAGAGCAGTATCCATGGTGAGTCAATAACTGGAAAATTTCTTCTGATTTAATAAATACTTTGTGGGTGAAGTTAGTGTTCTGGATTTTAACCCTTTATGGCAGTTTGCACAAATATGACACCAAGAGAGTATTGAAAGTGCTAAACTCAATTGAAATTACATAAATACCAAGCTTTTCTTATCATAGTGTCCCAATGCTAGAAAGTCAATAATAAATAAATAAATAAATAATTTCCCTATAAAGGTTGTAATAGATATTACAAAATCAATAGAAAAAATAAATAATATTAAAAACTAAAAAGATATAAATCATAGATATAAATATTTAAGTATAAAAACTTATAATAATAATAATAATATATACATTCAAATATCAGCCTTTTAATACCAAGAAATATAAATATGATCATAAAAAAGTTAAATAAAAATCATAGCAAAATAATAAATTCTAAAGTAATAAGTAACATAAACGAAAATATATATTTAATATGTTATTTAAATATAGTAATCAAAATACATATGGAATAGAAACAGGTCCTAAATTTAAAAATGATAATATAAAAAATTGTATGCTATACTAGTAATAAAAAAGTAAGGATATTTAAAAAAAAATGTGATATTAATGTAAAGAAGTAATCCAAGTTTAAATAAAGATATAACAACTTTATTAATTTATTATAATATATATATATATATATATGGGGGGTAATAATAAAAAAGTTAAATAAATAAAATGAAAGAATTACTTAAAAATAAATAAATACAGAGTGAGATATAATGTAGAGTAAAAATAACTTTAAACTTTTTAAACTTTAAATCAGTTTGGCAGAGAGAGTACTAGAAGAGAGATAATATATATATTCTTACAGATAAATGATGAATTCATAGGATTATTTCCAGTAGCTTTCATGTAATAAAAATATAATAGCAAAAATAGCTGACATTTCAGTACAATAACAAGTACTTTTCTCAGAACATCTTCTTTCTCAAATCATAAGAATATATATGGTGAGATTTAAAATAATTACTTTTTTTTCTTTGTTATCCTCTACTCATTTTTAAATTCTATTGGTTGAGAAGTTTTAAAAAATATTTTATCCTCCAATAGACTTTTCCAAATGTCAATTTTCTTTTATTAACACTTTTCATTTATGCTCTTAAGTCTTTTAAAAATTTCTACAGCTTCCCTTAGTAATCTCTTTTCACATTGTTCTATTTTTGCCAGAGTACATGTTTTATTAAAATTGATGCCATGGTTAGTATTTAAATAAATGGCTGCTGAATTAGATTTTTCTCTAACTGCCAAAATGTATTCTTCCTTTTTATGTTTACTTTATGATTGCTCTGTCCAATGTATGATTGTGAACAAACTCCACATGGAATTTCATATACACCCTGACACTCCTAAAAAAAATATTTTGGGGGCATGGAAATAATTCATTAATATTCTGGAAAAAATTGAACAATATGACCAGAGATTGCTAAGGACAGCTGTACAGATTTTTAAAAGATCTAAGATTATAAATAAAAAGTATGAATTAAAAAAAATTAATTATATTTGGAAAAAACTATTGAAGGCTAAAATATTTTATAAAACTTCTCACTCAACCAATGAAATTTGAGAATGAGGAGAAAATAACAAAGAAAAAAAGAAAAATTTTAATTCTCAACACACACATGCTTATGATTTGAGAAAGAAGCTCTGAGGAAAATACTTGTTATTGTATTAAAACATCTACTATTTAGCTATTATATTTTTATTACACAGAGGCTCTCAGAATACTATGAATTCATATATATATATATATATATATATATATATATATATATATATATATATATATTCATATATATATATATATATATATATATATGAATTAAATATATAAATTTACATTAAATTAAAAAATTGGTTAAATTGAATAATTATATTCCAGAAAATAAAAATTAAGAAATAAAATTTAAAAAGAATTACGATTATAAAATTGGTTATATAGAATATACAAAAAATATAAGATAAAATAATATATTATTTTTAATTCTATCTTTCTTTTATATGATACATGCAAAATTGAGAAATTCAATTTCCATTTTTGGCAAATCTATTGACAGAGTTAGCTAATTTTTTTTTTAAGTCTTAAAAGTCACATCTATTTTTTTTTCTAATATTTTAACTTCAAGAAAATTTTAAAGATATCAAAATAATTGAAATTGTGGGAAATTCAAACCTTGCTACACTCCACAATGATGAGGACCCATTGTTTTCTTAAAGGTGTTAAACTTTGCAATTTTACTTTGAGAAAATATAAAAAAAATATTACAAATGATTAAAAACTTGACTTTTTGGAAAGTTTAGAATTATTTTTGCATAATAACTGTATAATAATTATTATATATCAAGAATATTTATTATTATATATTTATTTTCTATAGAAATGTTTTATTTTTAAATATAAAAGATTATATTTTTCTGATCAATGTTACCATAAAAATTATGGTGGAAGATATTACAATTCTGTTAGCAACAAATCATAACTCATAGCCTGTTAAAATATAGTAATATCATAAAAATTATTAAAATAATTAAAGTTTTAAAGCATAAGTTGATAGATTTACTAGATATTGATAATTATTTGCTCAAATTTTAAATACAAACATCAAAAAAGAAGATGTTTATTATTTTGCAAAATCAACTTGCTCCCCCTAAAAGTTGAATGAAGAAACAGTGCTTTGTTTTGATTAAAATCTATTTTTCTATAATTAGGAAAGTCAAATTTATTATATTATGATATAATAATAATGATTTAATATTAAAATAAAAGTTGAAATCTTACATCAAGAGAAAGCAAAGAAAGCATTCACACTGTTAGCATATTTTAAGAAAGTTAATATTAAGTTAAACAAAAGAAGATAAATTTAAGATTAAATATAATTCTATGAATACATGTAATATTTTTATATTATTGTAACTAAGATACAAATTATGCATATATTTAGATATAATTATAATTATGTTGATAGCTTTAATGCACAATTTCATATTAGTTATTTAGTGTAACAAATCATGAAACAGTATCATCTTTGTAACACTTTTTTATGAAGATTAATTTACCAATAAGCTGTACGAACATGTAGTTCTACAAAAATTATATAATAGTCAACATCAAAACAATACCAATACTATATGAAAGTTCATTTATAGAGTAGCAAAACTTGAAAGAAATGGTCACAGTTATAGTTTCCAGGCATAATGCATAAGCCATATTCATGAAATATAACATGTCCTGTCTGCATAATATCTTTTTATAATGAACTTTAATTTATCAGTAAGCTATATGAATATGTAGTTATTTACAATTCTGTATGATAAATAAAATCAAGATATTGTTAATAAAATGTTAAAAATTCTTTTTAACAAACAAACTACTTTTCAAAAATGATAAGATTTTTAATGTCAATATATGTTGAAATATTTGTTTAAAATAGAATTACATTTTATGAAATTGTTAAATTCAAAAAGTAATAACAATTTATTCACTGTTTATTCTCATTTTTATCAAAATATAAAATCAAAATATTTTCATTTATAATTATTAACATTTATTTTCAAAATTTAAACAGAAATAGAATCAGAAAACAATTGTTTTTATGGTCATACAATTTTTGATAGAGTGCATAAAGATTCTTTAAATTACAATAAGAATTTTATAGTACTTAATAATGGAAAAATTTAGGTAAATATAAGTAGCTAATGGCTTTAAGTAGCTTTTTATTTATTATTTTTATAGCAATACAAATATTTATTTATAATATTAAACATATTTTAAACATTTTTTATTACAATCTTTACATATAGGATAAAATGGTGTAACTTTTATACAGAAGAATAAGGTCATTACATTTTTGCCAATTACCACTGCAAATTGTTTTTACATCAAGTAAATGTATTTTAATAATGTGATAGCAATCATTGAAAATGGTAGCACATTTTGTAATTTTTCTGTTACATTTATTAATTAAAAAAAATAAATTTTTAAAAAATGCTATAAATTATTTCTGAAGTTTAATAAAAATATTTAAATTTTACTTAAGAGTTTTAATAGACAGACACCAGAGTTTGAATGGAAAATTCAAAAGTTCTCAGTAAATAAACAATCATCAAAAGACTGAAATCACAACTGTATGTGCCCACAGTCATTTCTTGAATGAGACAGTAAATAAATTTATGTTAATTTTATTCTGCATATATTTTCAAGCAAAATTTGAACATTCATTTTTCTAAATATGTAAAATGTTTCCATTCTGTTTCATTTAAAATATAATAGCTTTTTAAATAAAATTTACTCAGACCAACCAGATTTTCCTTTTTTCAAAACTGTATTTTGTTTTGAAATTCAATCTTTTGACAACTGTTCATCGCAAATATAATTAAATAATTTTCAAAATTGATATTTTAGATTTTACATAATTGTTTATTGAAATAAAGATTTAAATAATATACAGAAATAATGAATTACTTTATTAAAAATAAAACTGAATGATAACATTAACTATCTTTAAAAAGTAGTAAAAATGACGTTTAAAAAATTAACCAATTTTAAATTATTCACTTTATTTTTATAAAATTATGTTTTATAGAATATGTACTAATAAGTTATGCTAATATACTGTTTATTTATAAACACTTTTCATTTTATAAAATCTAAATACAGTCTTGTATTTGAGTGATTATATAAATTTTCAAAATTTTCTGAATATAAAATTTATATTTAAATCTATATTTTGGAATTAATGGTTGTCTACTTGTTAGTACATTATTATAATGTTTATGATATATGTAAATTTATGCATTAGAAAATAAGATTTTGTTTTAAGTTTTACTAGTAAGTTCAGATTGTAAGCTCTTTTTTAATTTTCATTTGATAAATATATTCATTTTAAGATAATTTCATTAAATTAATTATTTGGAAAGTAATGTTTAATCATAAATATGCAAAAAAGGAAATTTTTGCATAAATTATATTCAAATTGAATATTATATAAATGGAAACTTAACTTTACAGTTTGATTCTTCAATTCATTTATGTTTAATGACTTTTATAAGTTTAATAAAAAGATAAATTGCAAACAAAAATAATCAAATCCAAGATTAATAAGTGGTAGAATAAACTTTAAACATGTAGTAGAGAAACATACAAATAAAGGTGTTTATGTATATATTAAGTTCTACAGTTTAGAATAATAAAGTAGTATAATTATTTTAATATTAATGGTAAAACCATCTTCATATGAACAATGTTATTACAGATTGTATTAAAAGAAATTAAAAAAAAAAATAGTAATTAAGGAATTATGGGGGAAATATTTAGGATCTTTGAATGCTTTTGAATATATTAAAATATTATAGCATTAGGAAATAGACGTCTACCTTTGATCATTTGTAGGATTTTTAGAAAGTGATTTGAAAGATTAAAATGTCTTTTAATATTACTAGATATAATGATGTTTGAAATTGGTAATACAATGGATAATACATTTTGTTATATTTTTATATTAAATTCCATATGTTTGGCATCTTATAAAATATTTATCTGATGTTTTTTTTTTCTTTTACAAGACTATTAATAATGATCTAAGATATCGCTGGTAAAAAAAGAAAAATAATAACTTAAAATGAAAATAAATATTTTTATGATTTCAACATCTAACACAAAAAAAGGAAACTTAATTTTATTTTAATTTTCTGAAACATAAATTTATTATGTTATTCTAAGATTTATGATTAAAACTGAAAATTTGAAAGTATAAATTAAGATAAAACAATGTGGATTAATTTCCTTAGTCATAGATTAATTAAGTTTTAAGTAAAGTAAATTATTTTTTAAAAAAGTAAAATTACTGAAGTTTAGATAAAAAATATATGAACGAAAATACAATATTTTAAAGATTTTTAATGAAACATTTGTACTGGATCTTAAAAATTTAATCAACTGCTTTTGATTTTATTTGGTAAGCTATAATTTAGCATTCATAGGCATTGTAATATTTTGAATTTTTGTACAATCTTATCTATTCTTGATAAATATTAGTTACCTTTTATTCCTAAAATTTAAATACTTTAATTTTGATTTCAGTCCAATAAATTTTATTTAATATACCCAGAATTTTTTCGCTGATGTAGAGCCAAATCAGCTGACCATCCAATATTGGTTGGTTAATGGGACTTGGTTATTAATAACTATATCATAAAACAATGATAGAAAATAGTTCAAAAACAATTTGACAATTAGAAAGCCTGGTGATTATTATGTTTCTTTTACTGTTTTTTTTTTTTTAAAGAAAGAGTATTTTAAGAGGGATTTTTTCTACAGAGGGTTCTTTATTAAAAAATATTATTTTACCTCAGCTTATTAAAATTTATACAAAATTTAAATTAAATCCGATAATTCTTTGTTCAGAAGAATAACGATTTAAATATTGATTAATTGTTTTGTTAGAAAGTTTGTCAAGTTTCAGCTAAGATAAACTGTATGGAATATACTATTTTAATACCAATAAAATCTTATTATAATAACAAATAAAATTATTTTTTAGTTTGATATAGCCCCTTCACATAAAAAACATAATTATGCTTTTTAATTTATTAACAAAATATTTTAATAGCTTTCACCAAATCAACATGACTTTGCTTGACAAAGTTACATCAATGAATTCACACCGTAATTAATTTCCTACAGTTGCTTAATAATTTTATTAGAGTATTTTTTTTTTCCAAACATAAAGGCTTAATCTCTATGTTGCAATTAATCACATCCTTATTATTATTAATAACCTTTTGTTTTCTTTTTTACGAGTTTGTAAGTCTTTTAAAACCTCTAAGGAATATGTTAACAAACAATAAACAATTAATTTTTAAAAATGATTGATGATGCCTGTTCTGGCAATTTTATCATGATTTTAAAGCACTCCTTTAATTTAGGAAATGAAGTTTCTAATCATAAGGAAAGATTAATAATAATGTTATCGTTAAAATTAAAATATATAGATAATAATGACTTCAACAAAAATAATTATAACCATAGCCCTAGCAACATAGATATTTAAAACAATATCAATAAAACATATTTACTTAAATTCAAATATATTTGTAAAAGCAATAAACAAATTATTTAAAAAGTACTCTAAATATAACTATTTGTGTTATAAATGAAACACACAAGCTTATTATATACCTATGTCTATATATGTAATATATAGGGTATATGAGCACAGACTTTCACACGACCCACCACTCTCCACACTATTTCATAACACTGATACACTTGAACACATATATGTTGAAAAGATAAATAATCATCAATATACGTAATTTATGCTAAACCAGCAATCATCAGTTGGTCCAGATTATCATCTCTACACATATATGCTATAATTGCTCAGATATATATTAAGATACCCAAATCTCATACTTTAATGGACAGGCTTCAATTCACTCCACCCTCCAACTCTTCAACCGTCCATCCAATTGAAAATCTGATGACAAAATGCTCAAAGGCCACCCTGAGGCCAATATTCTAGTCACACCCATGTTGACCCAAAGTCAATCTGACCACTCATGTACAGGACATAATCCATTTAATACACATATAAGGAGGATGGGCAGACATCTCTACCATGTAATAACAGAAATACACAAGCTTATTATATACCTTGTCTATATATGTAATATATAGGGTATATGAGCACAGACTTTCACACAATCTACCACTCTCCACACTATCTCATAACACTGATACACTTGAACACATATATGTTAAAAAGATAAGGTGATTATTTATCTTTTCAACATATATGTGTTCGAGGGTATCAGTGTTATGAGATAATGTGGAGAGTGGTGGGTCGTGTGAAAATCTGTGCTCATATACCCTATTTGTGTTATGTATTTGGGTATTTTTGAAATAAAATATTTAATGGCAATTAATAAACTTATGGCACATTCTGTCTTTTAATAAACTGGAAAACATTAAGTTCTTACATGTTTTATGTGTGTAGATGTTTATATAATACACCATTCATTATTTTACAGAATTTGTGAAGATAAGATCTCCTAAATTACCACATAACTTAAATATCATCTCAACATGATAAAAAAATGAAATGACTAATAAAAATTATGAATAAACTTCCATTAAGTAGTTTGTATCAAAATTGTAAGGGCAGTAAGTTTGACACCAATTAAACTATAGTAAATTGCTATCAATATATACTAAAGAATGATGAAGAATATGTGAAAGAGATTGTAGTCTGGGTCAACTGAGGAGTGCCACTTCAGCATGAAGTGTGTATTTTGGGATTATATATATTTTTCACATGTGTTTGGCATATGTTTATGATTACATCCCTCCACAAAATGTTAATAGTCAATAGAAATTAATCTCTAACTTGCATGAGAGTGGTTTAGCAAAAGTTATACTACAGAACAATTATTAATTATGGGATAATTGCTACTCTAATGAATAAATATTATAAAATATTAATATGTTTTAAACTTGTCTCATTTTCTATTTTTAAATTGAATTGGATTAATTTATTATTGAGGTGGCATAGTATTAACAAACTATGTATACTACTAAAGCAGCACTGAATAAACTGGAATCATGTGATACAATCATGCACACAAATATTTTTCCAATACTTCTTTTACAAAGAATTGTACCAAATTTTTATGTAGTAATTCAGAAAACTTCTTTAATTGTCTATTTATTTTAAATTAGGTCTTTTACATAAATTCTTTTAATTTTTTAGGAACTAGTCAAAGCTTATTACTTTTTTACTGATTATGATGTCTTTTTGATGTATGCCTAGATTACTTTCATTATTAACTAATAATTATGGTAGCAATACCAATCTTGATTCAATGTATTTTGGGTTTTTTTCAGCAGTTGTTTCTATAGTACTCTGTGTCTTTTATAATCTCTATATCATTTTAGATTTCAGAAATTATTCATTGGCACTTTAAGTCAAAACAAATAAGATGCATACATTGATTAATAATTTACTTTTTAAATATATTGACATGTTAATAATTATATCAAGTACAATCAAATTCATTTATATTTGACTATTTTTAAAGTAAGTTTTTGCTTATATGTACAATAATAAATACAACTGATAATATATTTACTAAAACTATATCAAACCACAGAAATACTTTGAGTTAATCTCTTAATCCTTTTCAAATTTTATTAACAAATTGATATAAATTAAAATCAAAAATTCATATATGGCAAATAAACATTTAAAATATATGCATGCAATTCAATTATGCTTGAAGTAATAGGTTTTCAATTGAAAAAATTAACTTTATATTTAAATACATGATTGCACCATTAGATACTAAATATAAACACATATGTTTATGTAACACAACAAAAATGTTTTAGAATGTTTATACTTTTTAAAATTAAAATGGTTGAAGATGCGTATTCTTTCTATACTTTCTATAAAACTATAGTTAATCAAAATATTATATATACAAAAATGAATCTTACGATAAAATGACAGCCTGTTAAGCTAATTGCGCAGATGCTGTGAGAATGTTATTAATAAATGAATATCTTCGAACAACCACATGATATAGTATTTGTGTAAGAGATTCCTTTTTACTCTTACACAAATACTATATCATGTGGTTGTTCGAAGGTATTCACTCTTACACAAATACTATATCATGTGGTTGTTCGAAGATATTCATTTATTAATAACATTCTCACAGCGTCTGCGCAATTAGCTTAACAGGCTGTCATTCTATCGTAATTATAATCACACGCAAGACGTTATAAAATAAATGCTTATTCAAAAATGAATCTTCTTATTTGTTAATATATTTTTAAGAGAATAAAATAAAAAATACTTACTATGATATAATCCTTTTGAACTCCTAATATACGTGACATACCTGAAGTTAATTTATAATCAACAAATTAAAAAATGAATATTTTAAATTAAAATAATGCAAGATATAAATTCAGAGTTAAGAAGCTATAACTCTCTGACATTAGGTTTGTAAATAGATCATTACTTAACCTAAAATTATACTAATATTTCTATTAATAAATACTATAGATTTTAAATGCAGATGAAAAACTATAGCAACAATAATGATAAATGTAAGCAAACAACCTGAGTAATAGTATCTACCATAGTTCCTGTGTTTATTTTTTAAAATCACAATCCAATATTTCATTCCAGAGAATGTAGAAATATTGTAAACAACTATAACTTTCAAAGTACATTTTGATAATTCCATTATTTTCTAGATATACAAATTATCTTTTCATTCAACAGATATTTGATCTATAAAAGGTTATAAGTGTGCAAACATTAATGTATATACATGATAATGCCATGCACATATCATTCCATTTAGCAAGCAATTAATTCATAAAATATTACACATGAACAGATGCTAGTTTCATCCATTATGATGCTATGGAAATTGAACCATTTTTATCCCATGTATAAATAATACATCAATCTTACAAAATTACATCAATAAGTAAATATATTTTTTGTGTACATTTTTCTGTTGCTAACCTTTATATCTCATCATTGAAGAGTAGATAATATATTTTTTTTAAGTAAAGACATTTTCTGATGGTTTTGAAATGCTAAGACTTATTTTTTGACTACATTTTTGGTTTTATAATAAATTTTTATTCCTCACACATCCTTGACACATGTACAGATCTGGGCAAATATTGTTGTCTTTACCCCATCATTTTGTTCAGTTAATATATTTTTAAAATAAATAAAAAAGAAAATCATGTAAAAAAAATTCAGATGTGCTTAAGCTAAAACAAGATAGTTTTTTTTCTTTTTATTTCTATTTATAACTTTATCATTAACATCATAGTAGTGATACCAATACATTTCATTCATTCTTTATTCAATTCTAACCAACATTTCATAAATAAAAAATCTTATTTCACAACAAAGAAAATAAATATTTTAGAATTATTATATATGACAACATTGATGTTTCATAGCACAAATACTATTCTTTCATTCTAACAGAAATTAAACAATTTATAATACATTCTCACTATACCACACTGGAATATATTTTCATACATATTTTTCCAATACAAAACCATACAAATAAAATAAATATATTTGAGACATTAGACGTTTAGTTATATTGTTTGTAATTTAATATCATAAATGGAGTAATGATAATACATTTAATAACAAAGAACAATAATTTTATCCAAACTACATGCTTTATTCTTCACATATCCATTTTAAAATGTATAAAGTCAATTCACAATCTTATACAATATATCCATAATAAACAATTTTTGTACATCAATATTATTGTTGTCATAGCAACAGAGTTTAATGCTTTGTAGATTATCCACCATCAAAATCTAAAAAGAAAAAAAAAGACTGACATTTTACAGCATACTGAAAGCTACAGTGTATATGTATTCCAGTTTTGAACAATGCCCAAATATTGTTAAAATTCAAAACTTTTCTCAAATCAGTGTAAGATAACCATTTACAATAACTTCCCCATATGTACATAGGGATGTGAGTACATTTTGAAAGTTTCCAAGCAAAGTTGAGTTTGTTTATATATTAGAAGAAAACAGATCATTTGTATATGGTTTAATTTAACCTTCATAAGAGAAACCATTTGCTACTCATTTTTAATGTCAATGCAAAAAAAGGATTTTTAAAAAAATATTTTTAATGTACTCAAACATAGTCCTTTCAATCAAAAAAACTGATTTCTAGTTTGACAAATTAACCAAACAATGTGAGTAATCTTTTCATCATTCTGTATTTATTACATAGCCAATGCAAATCAAAATGACTATTTGCACTAGCTACTCAGGATTTATATAGGGGTTAAGAGATCTAAAATGTTTCCAAACAAAAGTGAAGATTTTTATATGCTAGATGTAAACACATTGCTATTTATATATAGCTTAATCTAACATATGGCAAGCCATAATTTTGTAATTGTGTAAAAACTTGCTACATTTAATAATTTCTGTTTATGTCTGGGAAATTAATGCAATTGTTTGATTTGGATTAGCTTGACGATCTAGTAATTTCAGGGATTCTGAAGAGTTTACTAACATGTATAGATAATTAATCAAAGCTAGAAATAACATTATTTTTCTTTATTATCTAATTAACTCTTTGCCCGCTCTTAGGGGGCTCCTCTGTTTCACCCCCCTAATTCAGTATTTTTTATATGATATTTTTTGTTCAAATTGTTTTATTTTTTTTAATGTTTGAGAGGGGGTCTCTTTTTTTTTTTAAAAAAAAAAAAAAAAAAAAAATATAAAAAAAAAAAAAAATTTGTGTTGTTGCAAAAGATTTGGTGGTGGAAAAAAAAAAAAAATAAAAATAAAAAAAAGAATTTAAATTTTTAAAAAAAAAAAAAAAAAAAAAATTAATAGATAGTTTCAGTGTAATTTAAAAAGTTATAAATATCTATTTGTTATTTTGCTTTCAAAACAGGTTATATTGGCTTGTTTAATGAGACTATTTAAACTTTTTTGAATTAATAATCTCACTCTCTTTAATTAAGTTGCAGTCTTTAGTGTTTTTATAAGCCTGTTGAGCCATAACAAAAGTGGGTATCCATCTTTATTATAAAAGAAGATTGCTTTGACAACAGATTGAAATCATTGTTATTGATATTGATTGCTTAAGTGTTGACTGCTTTCATATATATATATATATATATATATATAATATATATATATATATATATATATATATATATATATTTTACATTTATAAGGAACTTGAACCCAGACTTTCAAACTTTCTATTTATTCAACTGGTGCACATAACAACATACATGTGAAAAAGATAAATGATTTTCAATATACATTCATCAGTTAGTCCAGATCCCCATTTCACACAGACACACATACACACATAGACACACACACACACACACATATATATATATATATAATCATTGCTCTGTTTATATTAAAATAACAAATCTTTAAACTTTAATGGACAAGCTTCAATCTTCTCTACTCTCCAACTCTTCAGCCATCCATATCATTGAAAATCAGAGAATGAAATGCTCAAAACTCTTGATGATTCCAATTAAGTCAATTTGACTTCCCCACATATGACCTTAATATTTCCATTCAATTATATAGAAAAAAGATGGGCAGAATATTAAATGCATGTACATTTTCTATACTATACTTAATGTAATAATAAGGAACATGAACTCAGAAGTTAGTATGCAATATACATATATTTAAATATTACATATTCAACCAGTATTCTGCCCATTCCTCTTCTGTATAATTAAATGGACATATTAAGGTACTATATTGGAGGGGTCAGGTTGACTTAAGATCAACATAGGTATGACAATAATATTGGTATCATCAAGGGCTTTGAACATTTCATCATTGGATTTTAAATGATATGGATAGTTGAAGAGTAGGAGAGTGGAGATAATAGAAGCTTGTCCATTAAAGTTTGATAATTTTAATTTACTGTCTTAATATAAATTGAGCAGTGCTTATATATATATATATATATGTGTGTGTGTGTGTGTGTGTGTGTGTGTGGTAGATAGTGATCTGATCCAACAGATGAATGCTGATTCCACACAATATATATATATTGGCAATCATTCACATGCATGTGGTCATGTGTATTAGTTGTACAAGATGGATTGGATAGTTGTGGGAACTTTGAAAGTCTGAGTTCAAGTCCCCTTATGATTACATTTAGTTTGGTATAGAAAATGTATATGTATTTAAATATTATATATATTCATATCTAAAAATACACATTATAATTAATTCAGAAACTTTTCTGATTTACACTCAGTTTTGAAACTCTGATGGGAATCTTGATTCTTATACAATATAACTTTGAGATGTGTATTTTTCTGAAGATACATGTGTGCATATTTAAAAACTAAATATACTATTTACAAACAGGAACTGCCGCCATATTTTAGAGCTATTATTCGAATATTTTCAATATAATAAAAATGATCATATTTTTAAAAATCTTGACACTTCTATTCATTTTTAAAGATAATAAATTTAAAAAATAAAATGAATAAAATCAATTGTTTCACTATCATTTTCTACAAAAATTCACAAAACATAAGTTATTCAAGTCATTCAAATTATGCTTTCTTTACCCCCAAACAAAGAAAAACTATACAAAATATTTTAGTTATAGTTTTGTTGCCCCCTCCCCTCTCATCTATGCATTCAAATCAAACCTCATTAATTATTTCAAAAATAATAAAAATACATTTTAAAAAGAATATTTTTTTATCACCAAGGTAAAGTTATTTGAAAGTTAATTTTATTTGAACTGACAAAAAACCTTGGAAACATTAGATAATTCATTGAAAAATTTTGCTATGACTTTCCTTAAACACCATATTTTTTTATAATAAATTACCACAATATAATTTTAACGAAATTATTTCAGTAAATCTACAAATATGCAAAGACCTAATTTCTGAAATGGATAAGATTGATAACAATATAGAGATATATAGTTTTGACTTGTTTTACAAAAACATTTTGTATACAGTAAATACTCAATATTTCTCTGTAAAATATCTAAGCTCAAAGTGAAGAACATCATTATATTTTATCTCAAATATCAGACAAACAGCTCTGCCATCTTAAGAATGCTAACTAAATATAAATTTAGTTAAATGTTGAAGAATTTTGCAATTCTTGTATATATTTTTAATATATTACACTTTTCCATTACACACATCAGCTAGCGTTATCTCTAACAGAATCCTGTTTAGATAAACTAATGCATCTAACCTTTATTAATTTTCCTTAAAATTATAAACTTCATGTGTTATAACTCCCATAACAGTTCCTTTTTAAAAATGTTGTAATCCTATTAATTCTTTTAATAATTATTAATCCAATGTAATAAAATCTGACCATATTTAATATTTTATTAAACTTGAATCAGCAAGAATTAACAGGAATAAATGAAACTATTGATATTTATATTTAATAAGCTAAGATGATTTCTATTAAATTTTAAGAATACATAAAACTTCTCAGCTTTATAAAACTAATTGTATTATAGTGCAACAATATGTTATAGAGGACTAATGTTTTGAATCCCATATCCTAAAAATATTTTCCATTTGTAAAGGCTAAAAATCAAATGCTTTCCTACTCATTTTCTCTCCACATAAAAGTTTCTGACCATTTAAAACTTTTACTATCAGAACTATTTATCAGATTTTATTTTTTAATATACTACTCCTGTTAATCCATACTAAATTACGTTTGATCTTCATTTCAACTTAAACACAACCCATTTAAGATCATAAAATGTTAAAAAAAAAGATTTATCCCTACTTCAAACATTTATTTTATGGCTCATAAATAATTAACTTCAATTTTTAACTTTTGTAAGATATAAAGACCTTTTCTCAGGTTTATAATACTAGAATTCTTCAAATTCTAATAATATTATTTAATTTAAATTTCATAAGTGTAAAAAAAAAAAAAAAAAAACATAAATATTTCAAGCTAAAAGATTGGAAATGATCAATTCTCAGATTTTCTGCTTCAAATAATGTTTATCAAAGAAATATTTATATATATATATTATATCCATAGTAATCAACCACAAACTTTCTAAACAAGTTTTGTGGCTTGAATGTCTCATAATTTTCCATCCCCCATTATTTGCATAACTTACTAATTACCAAGAAATAATGAATATGCTTATTTTTAAAATAAAACCATCTCCTATTATATAAAAAGACAACATAATTATTAGAAAATTTTGAAAAAAAGGATTTAAACTAAATAATTAATTCGTAACAAAATAGAAAACTATTATAAATACTTCCAAAGCTAAAAAAATTAACTGTAAACTAATTTAATTAGTTCTCATTAACAGCTCCTTTAAAACTCAAAATAAACTTATAGTTTTTTGATAAAACTACAAAAGCAGAAAATTATTATATGCTTTTGTTTATTATATTTGAAGTTTAATTGATAATATTTTTTTAAATATAACTTGTCAATTATTTAGGATTAAAAGAAGACTTGTGATTGCGTAATCTATCAAATTTAACTCCCATGGAAATAAAAGTGTTAGATGTTATTGAAAAGTGAAATTCATCATCTATAAGCCGTCTAAAATGGATAACAATTTAAATGAAGTATACATAAATGTTATTTAAAACTGTAAGAACATTTAAGTGAATCTGCAAATAAAAAAATATATAAGTTCAACGGGAAAAGATGTGAAGCGTACAATTTTAAGACTTGCTAATTTAAATTTTCACTTTCCTTTTTATTTTTAATTTGATTAGTACGATATAATGGCATATATAAAAAATAATGTCATTGTTTTCTAAATAAATCCCTCTTTCATATAAATATTCTATGTAGCTTCTGTATTTCTTAACATTCATTTACAAAAATTAATTTTTAAAAAAATCAATAACAAAATGATATTTATAGTTGAATTTTATATTTTTAAATTTGCATTGTTTTTATTTGTTAAAAAGTAGCTTCTATTTTTTAAAACAAAACGAATCCACCTTAGTGTATTTCTGAAGCATTATTAAGTTACGAAATTAGAGTTCGCATTATGTCATTGTAATAATAATAGAAAAGTTATAGAATTAAAAACAACTTAATAAGCTAGAAGTTATAAATCCGTGACAAAATGTCAACAAAAATATGTTGATATTTAAAAATTTTAAATCGTTATTTTTCTTTTAATTTAAATTTCCTAAAGTTTTTTTTTAATTTCTCAAGTTTAGCTAATAGGCGGTAAAATGAATAATTTAGTTGTTTTTCCAGAAAAAAAGTAGATAGAATTCATTTCGTGGAATAAACCGTTGTCAAAGTTTTTAAAAAAAGCGCTAGCAAGCATTCATTAAATGCCTAGTCAATAGGTTTAAATCTAATTATTTGAGAAGAATGTTAATGACTGACAGATATTTTCAAAAAAAAAAAAAAAACGTGTTTTTTATGACGAAAATTAAAACGATAATTATTGAATTTTGTTATGCAAACCAATCAGATACAATTTAAGACTGTGGCTTGAGGTGATCAATCAAATTAACGATGCAAAAATGTCAATTTCATTTTTTTTTTTTTTTTAAATATTCAATTCGATTTTACGCTTTGAATACTTAAAGTCTACTTGCTAGAAAGAACAAAAACTCTTTGTAGTAAATTGTAAAATATACTTTTTTAAAAAAGTTAATAATGTTATAAACAATAATTTTAAAAATGTATAATGAATATGTAATGTATGCGGGATTCGAACTCAGAGCTTTTACACGACCCTCAAATCTCCATGCTTGTCCATTAAAGTATGAAGATTGGCTAGCTTAATATAAAACTGAGCACTGATTGTATATATGTGTGGAGATGGTAATCTGGACCAACTGATGAGTGCTGGTTTAACACGAAATACGTATATTGGTGATTATTTATCTTTTTAACATGTGTGTGATAAGGTGGGTCAGCAATATGAGATGGCATGGAGAATTGAGGGTCATGTGAAAGTTTGAGTTCGAATCCCGCATACATTATATATATATATGCAGTTTTAAGCCTGTATAGTGTATTAATTTATATAATGAATATAACGGCTCAAGAGATATGGGGTATATATGTATTGTGTGTCTATATATAAATTATAATCATAATCTGATGATTTAAACTATGTAATTGTCTATGTATTATTTCAATAGCAATCTGGGAATTTTAATATTTCTGTATTCTATATTATTTGCTATTAAATATTCAAATGAACTACTTGAACTTCTCTTTTTGTTTTTATTTTATTTTATTATTAGATAAAACTTAACATAAACTTGTATATTAAATCTCCAAGCTAACACAATGATTTTCCAAAGATTCAGTAAAAGAACCTAAGTTTTGAATGTGCATGTAAATGTTAATTTTTAATAGTAGATTAATTAAATTTAATTAAATATTATTTATAAGGCACCATGTTTATCTTATTTAATGAGAATTCTGTACAGGTGTTCTTACCATATAGACATGTATACCTTAAAAAAGGAAGGTAAACACATATTAAGAAAACAATTTGTGGACTCTCCATGAATGAATAACAAAAAACAATAATAGAAAATAATACACTATTAATTTTATTAAATATAAATCATAAGCCCTCACATATATAATCGGAGTAATTAAATATGTTTTGATGTAGCATAATATAGAGTAAGTGGCCATTTTAAATATTAACATATTTTATTGTTTGTGAAGATGTATATAAATAATCCTAAATAAACATGTTTAATATAACATCTGTTTGATTTATAATGCACATTTATTTTCTTTCTTTTATTAATACTAATATTTAAAGATAAATTATTATTACTCATAAATGCAATAATATATATACAGACGATTATACATATATAATATTAGAGACTTAAATTCATATCACTGACAATAAACACTTTTAAATACTCTCTAACCCAGCATAAGCCAATAATTAATAATAGTAACCATTCTTCTTCTGCTTCATTTGTTAACATAAAAATTTATCTAATATACTTTGGTTAGAAAAAATGAATTTTCAAGTTAATCAGCTAGATTTTTTGTTGTTAATTATTGTTTTAAACTGAGTCAGAGAGCATTTTAAAATATTTATTGTGCAGGGGCATGAATCTTAATATTGAACATTGTATATATATTAAACAGTAGAGGTTTTCTATTATGTATATATGGAGGATTGTTGTTTAAATATGATTCAGGCATTAATTAACAATGTATGTGACAAATTTCTATTTTATATATTACATCAATTATGAATCTCATTCTTACAGTTAAAAAAATATTTTTTTAATAAATTATCTGTTTAAGTAAATTCTTAAAGGCATTCTATCTAAAAACAAACAGTATATATATTCTACAGTTTATTACTTAAATAACTAAGATGAAGATAATTCAGAATAGATTAATATTGTGGTTTTACCTAAGAGGATGCAATTAAAACTGTTGTATCACAGAAATACCAATTTATAAATGGATATTGTCTTTCTATATACCTTATACATTCATGATAAGTAACAATGTTATTCATAAAGCACTACAATGATAAAAGAAATGTTATAATTATAGTCAAACTGTGAACAGTATAAATTTATTTATTCACTACTTTCACATTTCTTCAATCAGAACTATAAATAAGTTTTACTGAATTTAGTCTTTGCTCATTGTGGGATAAATTAAAATTAGTGGAATAGAGTATCGGACTTATTATATATATATATATATATTTACGCATAAGATTGATTGATCCTTCACTCTGAAATCAGACTTTTAAGCTCCCTATAGCTATGCACTCCATCTTATACAACTGATATACCTGACCACATGTGAAAAAGATAAGTGATCCCCAATATACATATTTCATACTGAACTAGCACTCATCAGTGCAGTTCACCATCTTCCATACATATATACAATCGGAACTCAGTTTATATTAAGATAGCAAATCTTCCAACTTTAATGGACAAGTTTTCAATCTTCTCCATCTTTCAACTTTTCAGCCATTCATATCATTAAAGTTCTAATGATGGAACACTCAAAATCCTTGTTGATGCCAATATTATTATTATACCCATGGTAACTTTTAAGCCACTCTGATCCCTCACATATAGGAACTTAAAATGTTCATTTAATACACAGAGGATTCATGGACAGAATACAGACTGAATATGTAATGTTCAACTATAAGTAAATTTTCTATATTAAATTTAATGTAATTATAAGGACTTAAAACTCAAATTTTCAAGCACATTACAGCTATGCACTCCAGCTTATACAGCTGATATACATGACTACATACGTGTGAAAAGATAAATGATCTCCAATATTCATATTTTGTGCTGAACCAGTACTCATCAGTTTGAACAGATCACTATCTCATATATATATATATATATATATATATATATATATATATATATATATATATATATATATATATATATATATATATATATCGGCCATTCATATCATTGAAAATCTGATGATGGAATAATCTATGACCTTGTTGCCAATATTATTGCCATATTCATGTTGACTATCAGTCACCCTGACCCCTCACATATAGATCTTTAGTATGTGCATTTAAATACACAGAAGAGTGATGGAGAGAATACAAGTGAATATTATATATATGTAATACAAATAAAATGTCAGATTATTAAAAATATTGTAATAACAATACAATAAATATAATGGTAATTAATTGTAAATATAAAGACTTTCTATCCACAGAAGTACTTTTAGTTAATTCCTTAACCTTTCTCAACTGTCATTAAATTAAAAAAATACTATTGAAGCAAATGTCCACTCAAACCCCATGAATTTTTAACATTAGAACCTTTTCTATTTGAATAAGTTGTATAAATTTAAAAACAAAGTGTATGCATATGTTAAAAATCAATAATTTTAAATGGTGTGGTTAAGAAATGTAAAAACGAACTTTTTTATATTTGGAGATATTTAAAAGCAATTGAACATTTAATAGTTTTAAATAAATGTTGTGCTTTGAGATGTATATAAAATTGTTTGTAAAAATGGATTTAAATTATTTGAACTTCAATTAGTTGTAAGTTTGAAAAGAAAATTGATTTTTTTATATAAGAAGCAATACATACAAACTTATAATGATGTGAATTTTGTTGTTAAATAAAAAGATACATTTCATTCAGAAGTATGTTTTAAGTCATAAGTCATAGAGTTAAATATGTTGATTATATTTGTTTAGATTATAATTTGAAATTGATTGTAGCAGGTCAAAATTAATTTGAAATGATTAGTGGTAAAAGTAATATTGTTGATGAAATTATAAAGAAAATTAATTGTCATAAATTTAATGTGATTTTATATGAAAATTCATGGGAATTGGCCATTTTTGATTTTAAACAGAAGCATAAAACTGATAATATGATTTGTTTGAAAAACGATGGTCTTCAGATGGCTTTAAAGATTAAATGTCAATATATTGAGAAAGTTAAAGTGCAAATTAATAAACTTGATTTCTTTTTGAGGAATATAATATGAATGGTCAGAATGTAAAATTTATTAACAATGTATTTAAAAAACCAAGAATAAAACCATAAGAAATAATATATATTATAATATATACCTTTCATGCACTGTATTTTTCATACTTTTGCAAATATAGAATTACGTAAAGAAAGAAATCCTTTGTGAATTATGATTGATTTTGGTCATTCATTTATAAATCAGACTTCTAAATATATTGATAAGCTGTTACAAGAGATTTTAGGGTTAGAGAAAAATAATATTGCTTCATTTTTTGATTTTGTAGGTAAAATTAAAAATATAGTGATTGATAAGAATGATGTTATAGTTTCATTGATGTGAGAAAAATGTATAGTCTATTCATAGAATGGATTCCAAAAAAATAATCAAACATGCATTAAAAGATAAATGTGTTTATAAATACATGGATAAAATTGCTTATTGATTCTTTAAAATTTTTTGATGATAACATTGCTGGTCATTTGTAAAAGTTAGCCTATGGTTCTGCCTATTGTTGCACAAGTTTGCAATTTTGTTTTTTTCTCTCTCCCTTTCTCTCTCTCTCTCTCTCTCTTCTCTCTCTCTCTCTCTCTCTCTATATATATATATATATATATATATATATATATGAGAGTAAAGTTTTAGATATTAAAAATATTAAAATTTACAAAAGGTATGTGGATGATGTTTTTGTTTGTAGATATACTAATACTATAAATTTGCTCGTAGAATAGTTAAATAATTTGAATAACATGAAATGACCTATTGAAAAAATATTGAATAAAAGTATTAAGTAATTGGTTTTATTTATTACAAGAGGTCATAGCAAAAAAAAGGATATATCAATTGTAAATCCAAGGTACCAGTTATGCATAAGATATCAAGTTTTAGTTAATGACCAAAGTGATAAATTAAAATATATTGAGATATTTTCCAAAGAATTGATTGAAGTTGGCTATAAGATTGAACATATTAATAATATTTTTATCAATTTAAAAAGATGTATAATGATTTAAAGGAATTGAAGATTGGTAATAAAAATTGATATCTATTTCATATATTTCAAATGTTCAAGTGAAATTTTTTAACAATATGTATAAGGATATGTTAATGTGTTCATTTTGTGTTTCAAATAATGTTAATATGTTAGTGAATAATTTTAACAGTGTCATAACTGTCAAGCAAAAAAGTAATGGGTATCAAAAAATTTTGTGGATATATGTTATCATATATTCATGAATCAAAATGCAGTATCAATAAAAGATTAAAAAGGCATGAATTATTATATAAGTGTGTGAAAAGTAAAATAATAATGATTTAATGACTGCTTTACTTTTCATAGATCATTAAAGGATATTAAATATAAATTTAAGTTTGATCTTGAAAATGTTAAGATTCTTCATAAAAAGAGAAACCATAATAAAAGAAAAATTAAGGAGGCAATTTTAATAAATAAAAATAAATTTAATATAATTAATAAACAAGTGGATAGTGTTAAAATTTGGCATTTATAGAATTTGAGTTGAAAATGTTTGATTCTGTTGTGTTTCTTAAGGAATTAATCAAAACTACTTCTGCAAAATTTAATTATTGTTATATATATAAATCTTAGCACATGACTTCAGCCAGTGCTTAAAATAACTAGTAACATATCATCAGTCTGTTATAAAGGCAACATTTAGATAAGATATAAATTGATCACAGTGTTGTCTTGACAACTAATTTATAATATTCTATTGGTTTATTTTAAGTATTATCTGGGATTGTATGATTTACATTTGATAATAATGAGCTATATGCATTTATGGTTTTATATATATATATATATATATTGTACTGGTCAAATATATTTTCCACCCAACACAATCTGAACCCATAATACCAGACACCAGACTTCAAACCCAGTCAAACCAAAGAATTATATCAAAGACCAAACTAAATTCGAACCCAATCCATGAACTCAGATCAAAACCTAATGGACAATACGTATTGATCTCACATGAGACTACGCACCATGAACTAGCTCAATGGATGTGATGATTACTGAGACCACTTATCTGACTCTAACTAATGTATGATAAAACAACTATGGATATTTCTGAATAAATTCACATATGTATATTTGGGTTGCCAATACAAACAGTGAGCATGAATATTTAAAATTAATTAATAAATAATAAACAATCAAACCAAGTATATATATATATAAAATATTTAATAATAAGCAAATATTTGTTCAAATATTTCTCATGAGTATTATAAATTAACTCTAGTCTTTGGAGCATGAATCATAATGTGCAATAAATAATGGCAAGTGTACTCATATGCCAGTAATTAATACGTAAGTTTTTAAGAAATATATTTATCTATGCTTGACAAAGTAGACAAATGTAAATAACAATATCTATGGTGTTTGTGCCAAATGAATTATATACATTACTCGTTATTTGATATTTTATTTGGAAAAGAAAATATGATTCAAATTTTATGTAAGAAGGAGGTGAGAGTTATTTTCCACACATCTGTAGATCCATTCATGAACAACATGATAAATACAAAGAGTATAATTTCAATACTTAACAAAGAAAATTATTTAAATTATTGATAAGCATAAAATTGTTTTATTTTAATGAAATCAATTTATTATGATTTATAAAGCAAAAGAGCGGGCCTTTATTTGAACTAAGAAATAAAATGGTACTAATGTATTATGAGCAGCAAAACAAATATGAAATAAAATGTTTTGTTGGTGATTCAAGAAGTAGAAAGGCAGCTTGTATTCAGAAAATCCTTTATGCTCTACAAATGATCAATGGAACATGGGGAAAGCCAGGTTGGGACACAGCCACAAACCTTTGGTGATCCAATACAGTGGTGAGCAAGGGAGGAAGTGATTTCTTCCTATATATTTAAAATATCAAAAATATCACTGAAATGACAAACCCAAGAAGCAGTAGGATGGCTTGTGTTAGCAATGTTCTAAATGGTGATGATATAATGATCATCATATTTTATTAATAAAACCCAAGTTATATAATAAATGCTTAACGTAATGACCTGATCATATCAGATTAAAATCAAACTTACTTGGAGCACATGTGCTTAAATGCAATTATATAATTATAATAATAATTACCCTTTATATCATGCCCTTCCAGAATACAAATATAAAATACAAGATTTAAATTAGAATATATTTATTTTATTTCCCTTATTAACATTCCGTACAACATTAATGAATGGGATCAATATAAATAGATAATTTTGTACACTTAAATATAATATCCAGGAGCATAGGTCATAAACTGAGCTAATAATATTTATCAGCTGTTGGTAAAATCATATCAGATATTAAATAAATCTTTCAACTCAGTAATTAATAGAACCATATTAATTTAGTCCTAACAGGCAATAATTAAGCTTAAAATTTAATGTAATACTATTTTCCTATGGTGAGCTAAATGAAAGAGATTATTATCGAGTTGAAAGTATTATTGGCATATTATCACAAATAAATGATATTAATAATCATTCAAATAAATATAACTAAAATTAGTTAATTTAAAATCCGAAATAATGTTTCTTCTTTCTTTAAAAAATATAGTCCTTAAAAATCAATATTATCCAATATAAATTCACCAACCAATTTCTTTAAAAAACTTGTTCTTTATTTAACTATATAAAAATTTACATTCAATAAGCAACGTTTCGACTATTTCTATCCTTATAGTCTTTTTCAAGCCACTAAGAAAAAATACAAACAATATTATCAAATAAATAAATAAATAAATACACAAATAAAACTAAAATAAAAAATTAAAATTGCAAATATAAACAAAATAGAATAAAAAAATAAAATAAAATAAAAATATATATAAAAATATAAAAATTACCTTCCCCAAAAAATAAAAAATCCAACAAAAAAAATAATCTCAAAAAAATAAAAACCCTTTTTTATTTAAAACTAACAATTAAATTATTTAAATGGATAAAATTCCTCAAACTAGTCATTAATTGTTATCTTAATCTATCAGTTTTCTATTCATATATGGTTTGAATTCCTTAATGTAGAAATTTTCTTTTAAAAACCTTTCTTTATAATTATTTACAGTTTCCAAAAGTTCAATTTTGTAATCAGTATGACCAAATTTACACCTATGAAAATAAATTGCAGATTTTTTATCAGATAAATGTTGTTTTAACCTTGTTTCTAATTTATTCTTAGTATTTCCAATATAAGAAATACTTTTACCCTCCTTCCAACAATCTAAACATTTAATAATATATACTCCTTTCATTGCCTCAAGCATGTTAAACTTATCATAATAATTAATCATCTTTTTTAAATCTTTCTTTTTCTTATATACAGGAAATAATTTAATATTAAATTTTTTATTTATTTTTTTACAAATATTTTTAATTCTAACAAAAATATTTTGTGATACTTTAAAACCTATGTATACCTTATCTAATTTTTTATCCTTATTTTTAATTTTATTTTTTCCTTCAATTTTCCTTTTAATTAAATTTAAATTATATCTCGAAAAAAATTTTTCAATAATTTTTCTAGGATATTCATTCAAATAACATTCCTTTTTTATTAAAACTATTTCCTTGTTAAATAATAACTCATTAGAACATATTAACATTGCTCTCCTAATTCTATTTTTTATAGTATTAATTTTACAATGCTTATCAATATCTGAATGAATTTAAATTTAATTAAAAGGAAAATTGAAGGAAAAAATAAAATTAAAAATAAGGATAAAAAATTAGATAAGGTATACATAGGTTTTAAAGTATCACAAAATATTTTTGTTAGAATTAAAAATATTTGTAAAAAAATAAATAAAAAATTTAATATTAAATTATTTCCTGTATATAAGAAAAAGAAAGATTTAAAAAAGATGATTAATTATTATGATCTTCCGATCTATTCAATAAGCAACGAAAGGAGTATATATTATTAAATGTTTAGATTGTTGGAAGGAGGGTAAAAGTATTTCTTATATTGGAAATACTAAGAATAAATTAGAAACAAGGTTAAAACAACATTTATCTGATAAAAAATCTGCAATTTATTTTCATAGGTGTAAATTTGGTCATACTGATTACAAAATTGAACTTTTGGAAACTGTAAATAATTATAAAGAAAGGTTTTTAAAAGAAAATTTCTACATTAAGGAATTCAAACCATATATGAATAGAAAACTGATAGATTAAGATAACAATTAATGACTAGTTTGAGGAATTTTATCCATTTAAATAATTTAATTGTTAGTTTTAAATAAAAAAAGGGTTTTTATTTTTTTGAGATTATTTTTTTTGTTGGATTTTTTATTTTTTGGGGAAGGTAATTTTTTATATTTTTATATATATTTTTATTTTATTTTTTATTCTATTTTATTTTTTTATTCTATTTTGTTTATATTTGCAATTTTAATTTTTTATTTTAGTTTTATTTGTATATTTATTTATTTATTTATATTGATAATATTATTTGTATTATTTCTTAGTGGCTTGAAAAAGACTATAAGGATAGAAATAGTCGAAACGTTGCTTATTGAATATAAATTTTTATATAGTTAAATAAAGAACAAGTTTTTTAAAGAAATTGGTTGGTGAATTTATATTGGATAATATTGAAAATTAGTTAGTAGGAGAAAGAAAGTTAAGAAGATATTAATTTTAAGACTAGAGATAATAGAATAGAGAATTACTATAACAGATTTTAACACATTATAAAGTTAGTAGAGAAATTTTAGACAGTGGTTAACTTAAATTATGATCTGATATAGAGTTCATGAATAGACCAGAATTTTGTGGTTTATAAAGTAAAAAGAGTTTACCAGTCCTTCCATGTCATGCTCATTGATTCATAATGACAATCCAATTGGGTTTAGGAGATAACATAGGTGCGCACTTGATTCACATGAATTTCATTTATGTATTAGTTTCCTTTCATATTTTGGCAGCTTATGACTGGTATTGAAAAGTTATGTTCAGCAGCAACATTTTGAAGATTTATGGAGGACCCTGGGGTCCAGCAATTAGATTCCTGAAGTTAGCCACATACCATGCTTAAAATACTATTAAAAATCAAAAATAAAAAGGACAGTTTCTGGTGCCAACTCCTCTTAATTTAATAGTAATAGCCTTTTATAGAAACTTTTCTGGGGTATTTATATCTTTTCTTATGGTTTCCTGCCCATTTTGATTTTGATACCTTAAGACTAAAGCTTTTACATTATTACAAACCAAAATCTTCTCTAATTGATTGCAGATCCATTCCTCCAATAAGACTTTCAAATCCGTTAACTTTGAATTCATTTTCTATTTAGAAAATTAATTTGTAAAATCTGAACAAATGATTTTAATTTAGCACCTTTCTTAAAGTTTTAATTTATCATTTTAACTAATTAATAAAAGATTCCCTATTGTCTTTGGGAAAGGACGATCTGAAAGCTTATCAAAAGAATGTAACTTTTAATCATATAAATTTGAACAAAATAGTAAAATATGAAATAAAACATTCCGATGTAATAAAACTTTATAACGAATATATATTTAACTATTTACAAATATATACATACAATCCATGTAACTAAAATATATATATTTTCATGAATATTTTATTATGAGGTAATTAATAACATAATTAGTCTCAATAAATATTTAAATAAGAACCTCAGTTTTCACTGAAACTAACATATATTGAAGATAGCATAAAGTCTCATTACATTCGGAAATATTCATTGTTAGTGACAGAATTTGAAATAGGTTAAAGGTGGGATCTCATGAAGCTCAGATCAAACTTAGATCTGACCGCTTCAATATAGATATACATATTGTACATTGGAAACCTATAACATAACAGATGACAAATAAATGTAATAACTAACTGTAGTCTCACTTTTGGCCTAATTCACTAGAGGAAAATAATATATCTGATTTCAATAATAACGTTGGCTTGATACTCAGATCATCTTATTATTCCAATACCATAATTATGAATATAATATCATTCATTCAAAATATATTGATTATTAGGTCAATTAATAATTATATATATATATTTTATTTAAAATATTTATAAGATTATTAAATTGCCAGACATTTTTATATGCATTGTTTAAATATCACAATCAAAACAAAATGCTTTCTAATGTATATCTCATAATCCATCACATATTTATAATTTTGAATTAAGCAATTAATTAATGATCGCGCAAAATAATTTATTAGCAAATTTAATGAAATATTTATTTAAAATTATTATGATTTGAAATCGATAAACAATCAAAAATGATTTCCTATAGGTAATTAAATAATTAAATAAAGAAAATTATTAAATAATAATAACAATAGAAAACGATAAATTATTATTCTCAAAATAAAGGTCTTTCTAGTGCCTGTAATTGATAGTTGGTTCCCATTGATTTCGAAATGGCTACATAATAGATATTACTTTATTTACTAATCTGTTTCAATTTAGATTTTCACGTAATTAATTATTCATATTTTTCTTTTTAAATATTACTGATATATATATTAAAAGTTAATTTATGTGCTCGAGTAGAGTTTGTGTTCATTTTAATGGTTTTATCATTCATTTTTGTGACCGGGAAGTATATCGGACGAATTTATATACAGAATTTCAATTGATTCAATCAAGATAAACGCACTCTTCGAAAATTTCCAAAGATTGTTCTTTCTCTCTAGGTAATATTGATAGATGCGAGATCCATCGTTGGCTCCATGTTTCTTCTGGGATATTATAATGTTTATGATTTAAATTATAAAATGACTGATTGCTGAATTTTCTTAGATTATATTGGCATATAAATCGTGAGGGAAATAAGATTTGATTTATAGAAATTCATTATTTTAATGAAAACTGATTTTCTTTTTAGGTTTCATTTATTTGTCCTAAAATTATAAACAATATAATATGAGCTGACTATTACAATAATATATTAGTACAACTATAACTTGAAACTTTTATTTTGTTTTCTGATCTAAATGAGAGAATAAAATATTGATCTATTTTCAATCTAATAAAGAGATGAAATAATAATAAAACTTTTATTTCCAATTCTTTCTCATTGTACTCAAATCTGTACATATACTTTATGAAACTTTATATACTAGTCCATATTATATATATATATAAGTATTAGATAAATTTATTGATAATATATAAGCAAATGATTTATTTGTTTTTGTTTATTATATTTTTATAATATTATTTTCTTATAAATTCATCTGCATATATTAAGTATCCACACATAGGCATTCATTCTATATTTTTTTGCTTATAAAATATAAATTATTTCAGTCTTAAGTTGTTCCTTTCTCCACATTATATGACTTTACTTCTATCTCATTTATTTACAATTTCCATATTTGTAGTAATAACTAATAAGAATGTTACTTTTATATAATATAAAGTTTCTATTACTTATTACTTTTCATAAATTCAGACTCTGTATCTCTATATAGAATGTTTTTTGTTTTTTTTTCGTATGAAAGCGTTGATCGGAAAGCGAATCCGGGACAGCTGATTGGAAGACAGCTATGCTAACCACTAGGCCACCAACGCTTGACTTTTCATCATATATATGCAGTGTTAAATAGATTATCCAAAGAGGACTATTATTCTAATAAATGAGACCCACTCCCTCTCCTGGCATCTTATTATCATATTGTCAGATGTCTAGAGGGAGTGTGTCTCATTTAATAGAATAGCAGTACTTTTTAGGTGATCTGTTTAACATTATATATATTAAATATTATTTATATATATATATCAAATATTATATATATATTTATAAAATTTTCATATATAATATCAAAAGAAATAAAATTCAAAATAGTCTATAATAAATACTAAAAAATCCATATGCCGATATAAAATAAAAATAAAATCTTTGCTATAGACAGTTTGTAGCATTTTCCACCATCTTAAAAAGAAATCAACAATTAAAATTTAAATCTCATTATAATCACATAACATTAATGTCTCCACGCGAATGGCGAACTTTCCATAAATTATGAATACTCACACAATTACATTGTTTATTCAACACATTGATAAAATATGATTTTAAGTTTTCTTTTCTTCAAATCATTTTCCACATGTAAAACAAAAACAATATGGAAGTAGAAATCTCCATTATAAATCCCTGCATGCTCTGCAAAAAAAAAAAAAAAACAGATTTATATCTATCCACAGAATGACCCAACTTATTATATAATAATCCATGTTCTCAAATTCTCTTTTTTAATAGAAATTTATTCTCTCTGACATAACTATATCCACAATCACATACTACTTTATAAATAATGTTACATTTATTAATTTTATTAACCCAATATTTTTCATAAATAATTAATCTTTCAGTATTTGGACCAACATTAAATGCAACACTAAAATGAGCAGACACAAATAAAGTAACCCTCTTACACACAATGTTATTCATATAAGGCTATGCTATCCATTCTCTTCTCTATTATTTTTCATTTATCTGTTTCTAAACTTACAAAATGTACTTAAAATATTTTTTCTACTATATTCCACATTCAATAAGTTATTAATCTATATTTCAACATTAGATATTTTATCTCTTTGAAATTGACATAAAATTTTATTTCTAAACAAAAATGTTCTAAATCCAGCTAATTTAGATGTACATGGAACATTTGAATTTGAATGTACAAATCCTCTAATTAATAATGGTTTCACAAATATTTTATAATTAAATGTATTACATTTTCTCCATAAAATTAAATCAAAATATTTTATTGTTTATTCACTATCTTCAGAAGTAAAAGTCTTCAATCCATCATATCATTAAAAGTCTTCAATCCATCATATCATTTAATCTGTTTAATGGCTTCTGCATTATAATATTTGATCCAACAATAAATACATCATTCACATATCTAAAATAACTTTTATATTTAATGAGAAATATTTTTTAAAAAAATAAAATACGACAACATATAACTACATATAACAACTTAAACAGTCAATCCCATGTGCCAACCTTTATTCATCTTATACGTAGCAATCAAATTTTTATCAATAAATAACAATAAATCTTTAACAAACAAATGCTTAAACTTGCACACTCTTTTATATTAAAAATCTAGATCAATAAAATTAAGATTCTTTTATTTTTATCCATCCATATAATTCTGCAACATCCAACATAAACAATTTATCATTTCATGTTGCAGAATTATCTTGACTAATAGAAACAAAATAATCTATTAATGTTATAATTGATCAAGTTTTACAATATAAAGGAGTGAGCAAGTTTAAGTGTTTGTTAAAGATTTGTTAATGTTTGACAATCAATTATATATGATGGATGAAGGTGGCCTATGGGATTGACTGTTACAGTAATTATATGTAGTCATATGTTTTTATATTATGAAGATAATATTTTAAAAGAATATTTCTCATTATGTATTAAAAGTTATTTTAGATATGTGGATGATGTAATTATTGTGGATGAAATAAATAGTGTAGAAGCCATTTAATAAATTAAATATAAAAAATGGAAAACATTTATGTCTGAAAATAGTGAATGTAAAATAAAAATCTTGATTTAATTTTATGGAGAGAATGCAATATAATTAATTATAAAATATTTGCGAAACTATTATCAATTAGAGGATTTGTACATCCAAATTCAAATGTTGCACTTATGTATAAATTAACTGGATTTTAAAAATTTTTGTTTAGAAATGATATTTTATGTAATTTCAAAATGATAAAATGTCTAATCTTGAAATATATATTAAGGACTCACTGAAAGTGGGATATAGTAGAAAAAATATTTTAAGTATATTATCTAAGTTTAGAAACAGATGGAGGAGAAATAATAAAAGAAAACATAGATAGCATTTTCTTATATAAGTGACATTGTGTGTAGGAGAATTATTTCATTAGTGATTGCTCATTTTTAATGCTGCATTTAAGGTTGGTCCAAATACTGGATAATTGATTATTAATGGACAAGATTGAGTTGACAAAATAATAAATGTAGTATTATTTATAAATAAATATGCCCTTGCAGATATAATTACATCAAAGGAACTAAATGTGCATTAAAAAAGGTAATTCAGGAACATAAATTATTACATAATAAATTGTGTTATTATGTGGATAGATATAAATCTATTTTGGGAGAGTATTCATTGATTTGTAATAGAGATTTCTGGCTTGGTAGTGTTTTTTCTTTACATGTGGAAAATGACTTAAAGAAAAATTAGTCATATTTTATAAATATTACAATGTATTGAATAAACAATGTAATTGTGTGAGTATTCATAATTTGTGGAAAGTTGGCCATTCGTGTAATGTTATGTGATTATAATGACATTTAAATTTTAATGATTGATTGCTACTCAATATGGCAAAAAATGCTCTAAGCTGGTTATAACAATGATTTTTATATGTATTTTATATAGGCATACATAATTTTTTGCATTAATTCTAGAATGTTTTGATTATATATAAATATATATAGTTATATTTTGTTTACAAGTGTAGAACTCATTCTACCACCATTATTCAGTGTAATATATACAAAGTTTCAGTTACAATGTCATTAATTCACTAGAAAATAGCTATATTGTGCAGTCTGAAAGCATATAATCTAGACATAACAAAAGTATTGCTCTGAAAAGTGTTAATCCAAAGTGAGTCACTTTTGGATGTTGCCTTGTTATATTGTATTTGAATTGTTATTTAGTTTATTATTATAAATCATTTCCCTTATAGTTCACTTTTTACATTTTAAGGCTGGTAAAAATTTTTACCATATGTTGAAACATAAGAAGAATGGAGTAATAAAAAAAGGTAGCATTAAATAAATCTGCTTAATAAAATAGTCTAACTAAGCTGATGACATCAGCACAATATTTAAATTGCTTATTTTTCAAATTCTAACATTTTTTATTGTTACATCTGGTGGAAATTTTCATCAATATTCAATCTTTGACTTCCGTGTTAAAAAAATTATATTGAAAGGCAATAAATTAGACTTGATGTCATTTTAATTTAACTTTACAAACAAAAATAATATTTATAAAAATCATATTTGTCCTTTGTAAATATTAAAAAAATATTTTGAAAAAATGTGCTTTAAATAAGAATAAAGGACATAATATGGCATTCAATGATGTTTAATGTAACAGTCAAAACATATCTATCTCGCTAAACACTGCAGAATTTAAACCTGGGACCTAGAACTCAACACTAAAAGGGTTACCTCCCAGAAATGCCAAGTTCAAATCCAAAGTCCAAACTCCACAACCCCCTCTACGTGATAACACATTTGATGCTACTAATAGTATAATTTCATGCCAGTGCTGGTGATCAGGGAGAAAACAAAAGACTAAATCTAAAATAGCCCTAGATTCATTTAACAATAATTTATAGATGTGCCTGAGATAAACCCACTATGGTATATTACTTAAATTTCATCCCAAATAAAAAGAGAAAAGAAATAAATTTACAAATAATATTTTAATAATTAGATATAGAAAATAGTTTAGCTATATAAATTGGATAGCTATATACAATAAACAACAAGATGGCTGATACTCGTACTTGGGTTCGTTTAGGTAATGTGTCTAAAATACAGTGACACAGTAGGCATATGCGAGTCACATATTCTAAAACTACATATATAATTGGAATCTTAAATGGAGACCGAGAGTCGTTCATGAAGTGATTAACTAAATTATAATTTCGAGATATACTGAAGGGACTTAAAAATTCATTTAACTAATAGAATTATTTACATAATTAATAAGGATACTATATGGTGGTGCCAGCGATATAATGCCGAGAAAGGGGTGCAGTTTATGAGTATGCAACTTTATAAAATATGAAGAAAAGATCTTGGCTTTGGATAGGCATTTCACCTTTTATTTGGGATATCTCTCGCCCACTCACAGCTCAAGCCTGGCCTGCACCCAGGAGTTTTGTAACTGTGGGGACGTACGCAAAATAATTTCCATGTGTCATTTTAGCACAGTACTGGGAACCATGGAGTAAAATAAAGGGAATGAATTTAACCATTGATGACCTTTGCCAATGATAAGATTCCAGCACCCAAGCATATTCACTAGCAACACAGAATTGAAAATACTTTTAGTAAAACAAATGGCAAGTTATTAAAGACCAGAAATAGCTTGCTCTCAAATTTTATATTTTAATGGCCAGCAGACACTCAACAAAACTTAGAAAAATAAATATTTATTCTAACAAAATTTATGATACATAAGAACTACTATTAAACATATATAAACGATAGGAGGGGGATGCGTGTTTGCATTTAATAAACTAAGATGGCAACCACGCATTATTTATTTCCCTACATAACTCGCATTTGCCTAAAGAAATTAATTAGATCTTTCATTACAATACATTTAAATAAGACATTTACAAATATATATATAGAAAATCAACCCAAGCACAAGTTCAGCATGCATTAGAAAAACAACACTTGAATAAATACATTTAAGGAATATACAAAATTATTAGCTATATAGCAATGAAGGTTTCTGAGATCTCGGGTTGATTTTAATTACTTCGTTCTTTCAGATCCGTCCATGAGCATTTTCAAATTTGTAACAAAGTTCTTAAGCAAATTTTGTTTCTCCTTGGTTTGTTGTTCTGCAGCAGCAGTTAGTAGATTTCAGGAGCAGCATTTCTTTGTGCTGGTTCAGTTGGGCTTGATGATATGGTGACAGGACATCAGATAGTGAATGATGGATGGCCAAGGCACTGGATCCCAAGGGAAAACAGCCTAATGCCCCTTTACCCCATCATTCTAAGGTTAAATGATTTTAAAATTTGTTCTAAACTAACCAACAAGCCGGTCAGTCCGATAACACAAATAAAAGCTAATAGAAAATCAATTTCAAAATTACAGAAAATATAACTTCTGATGCACAATATCAGACAGATTAATTCATAACTCTCTAAATAATAATCTTATGATAATCAATCAGCCCTATTTATAAGCTCTCTCTGATTACAATCTAACCCTGCAGTGGTAAAATCAATTCGTTAAGTTATTAATAAATTTGAAAACATGGACTGCATTTTTTTAATTAAATCTCTCATAAGCACTGTTTTTAAATCTTATCAAATTTACTAGTAAAACTGGCACCAATATGTTTAAAATTAGACACTATTGTTCTTTCCCTACCCTCAGTGATTTAAAAGAGAATGGCATATTTTTGAAAAACTAAATAACATTTTATATTTATTAAACTCTCTTTTGATTTTAATTTCCACAATATATTTATCAGTGATATTATTTTATTAAATGCAAATAATTATAGCAAAATAACATCACAAAATAAACAGATTCAAAAACAACAAATTTTAAATAAAATATTTTCATAAATTTTAAATATTATCACAGTATGTGTGTAGATGAGAATATGTGACCTACTTTACTGTACAAGCATATATACATAATATATATTCGACGGTTTGAAAATAAAACCGTTTAAGACAATTTTAATTATTATAAAAGCCCGGGCACCCCATTAGACATATAAATTAAGGCGGGATTTCGGTAAATATTCCCAGTACACACACAATACAATAAAATTAGGATTTTAAATAAGGCGTGAGGGTAGGAAACAGGAAGGCAATGTGAAACTAAGATTGGTAAGGCATATCTTACTGTTTCATTAAAAGAAAACACTTTTCAAAGAGTCAGCAAAATCGTTTTTATTTTAAATTTGTATTGAAAGTGTAAATGAATAAATAATAATGTTCTGATAAATTTTTCAAATTCTACTTTAAGATCTTAAATGTTGTTTATTCTTTTTATAATATCTACAAATGATTCTAACATAATGAGAATTTTATTAGATAACAACACTATGTAATCAGTGTCATAAACTGAGGCATTTTCAACAATGTAGTTTTCTTTGTTAATGTTATAATCAAATTTATTAATTTCTATTTTTAAAAATAAAAGTTATTCAAATAAAATCAAAATATCTCTACATATTCTTTTTGTTTTAAATAATTATTACATAGTTATTGTGAAAAAATAATCAGAAAAAATCATATATTTTTTTATTCTAATTTTTTTCTTAAAACAATCTTTAATATTTAAATACAGATATACTTTATATCCCAGAAATTTGGATGTAATTATAGGGGATTTGAACCCAAATATTCATGAGTTGTATGAGATAGATTGGATAGCTGTAGATAGCTTGAATGTTTGGGTTAAAATCCCCTATAATTAAAGAAATATTGTAAATGATGGAAAAACCTGATTATAAAAAACCAAAACTATTAATGCTATGGAGGCAATCATTTCTTTTCTAACAATGGGATAAAGATCCTTAATGATTTCCAACTATCTGTAGGATATTGACCACTTTAATTTTTTAACTAATAAATCAATAAATATAGATCTTCAGTTTACCCTACATTACTATCAGTTAAGGTAATGGGAAAAAGTAATCCAAATCATTAGAACATAGCCACCAAATATTAATAATTATATTTTTGCTTCCTTAAAATTAATATGTGGAACTGTATTAAATTTATAATATATATAAAAGACACATTTTGTGGGTTCGTCCATGTTAAAAAATTTAAATATTGATATACCGATATTTCAACTTGATCACATAAGTCATCCACTGGGTGATTTCATTTTGCAGATTCATCTGTGTTAAAAAAATTAAATATTGATATACCAATGTTTCAACTTGATCACTCAAGTCATCCACTGGGTGATTTCATTTTGCAGGTTCATCCATGTTAAAAAATTTAAATATTGATATACCAATATTTCGACTTGATCACACAAGTCATCCACTGGTAGAAATCACCCAGTGGATGACTTGTGTGATCAAGTCGAGATGTCAGTATATCAATATTTAAATTTTTTAACATGGATGAACCCGCAAAATATGTTTTTATATATTCAACCCGTGAAAATCTTCGTATCAATATATATATATATATGTTGATTTTAACCTTTCATGATCACTTCCAATAATTTCCATGTCTGGTTTACTTCAACAAATGAGTAATGAAATTTATTTAAAGTTCTTTTAAATTTAAAATATTATTTTAAATATGCTTGTATGTGTGTTTATGGTAATGCATATATAACAACATTTTACTTGTATTTAATAAATAAGTAAAATTAAATAAAAATCATTTATTAAAAGAAATTTTAATAGAAGAATCTATACAAGATCACTTAAATTAAGCAAAAGAGATTGAAATAATTATATTTTTTTGTTTGAAAAAAAAAAAAGACAAATTAATATGATCTGATTTACTAATGACAAAAATTGATCTGAACACAGTAATTAAAAGATAAGTTTTCAATTTATTCTGTAGTTTTAATTAATGATCTATGGTATATATTTAATTTTATTAAAAAAAAGGAAAAGAATTGATGAGGGAGAAAATAAAAGGAAGTCACTTTATTTTTTAGTCTGGACTGGAGAGTTTAGTTCATGGTTCTTGGAAAGGCAAAATAACTTTTTTTAGCTTTTGTGAACTCTTAATGTGGTTGAAAATATATCACAGTTTGAAAAAATATGCTGGTAATTTACAAAACAATAATCATCCTTGCCAGAAACAGAACATTTTCTTTATGCAATCTAATGATTATTTGTTAATACGGCCAGAGAATATGTAATGTTAATTAATATAAAGTATGTCAATTTACCATAAATTATGTAGACTTCTGTAAATTTCTTGAGCTTGAACTTCAATGTAATAACATTGGATTAATTATAACTCAGATGCAAGAATGTATGACCCTGTCATTTTTTTTCTTTGGAAATGGAACATTTAAAATAAAACAAGTGGAAAGACAAACATCATAATTGTCACTCCATTTTGATCAATAATGGAAACTCAAAAAATATAAAAAATATCATGAATATAATATTCATTGTGTTATTTAGTAGAATTCATTTTGTATATATGTATTAGTTTCTAAGTGACTTTTTTTTATATGCCAAAGCGTTGACCGGGAAGAAACTTGGGCCAGCTGCTTGGAAGACAGCTATGCTAACCACTAGGCCACCAACACTTGACTAAGTTAATTTTAGTTATTTAATTTTTATATGCTTAGCTTACCTTTAATTTTTTGTGTGTGTTTGTATATGTGTGAGTTTATTTTAAATGTTGAATAAATGTTTATTAGTTTTAAAAAAATCAAGTTGTCAGTTCCATTTTATCTATCAGCTTACTTCCAAATGTTCACTTAGCACGTATTAGTTCTATGTTTATTAAAAGAAAAAAAAATTAATTAGAGAGAATGTTTAACCAATGAGAAAATGCTGGAATGTTCTCATGAAGTGAAGGATCATGGTATTTGAAATTAGTTTATTAAGCATAGTGCTGTAGTAAAAGCTGAAAAGATATGCCGTCTTATTTAAAGTAAATTATTTCTGAGTGATGAAGCTATACAAATCATTAGTGTTGATTTTGTGGACGTGATAGGGAAATATAATCCATTTTAGGTTTAATCATCATCTCCATTATTATCTACTTTGTATATGACTATATAAAATTTGCTTTGTTTAGTTGTATCTAAAAATAATCCTTCAAGGTTACTGGCGCAATAAAGGAAAATTAAAAAATAATTTTAATGTCTGGGCTTATTAGAGAAAGCTATTGTTTTTAAAGAAAAAAATCAAAATCAGTCTAAAATTCTACTTATGATATATTTAAAAAAATTGTAAAAATAGGCTTTTAAAACCTAATAACAAAATAAGGATAACATAAATGATTATTATTTTTTATTACATATCTAATTGTTTAACTAAGAAAAATTATCCGTGAAAATAAGAAGTGATCAACAGCAAGATAGGATCTATGCAACAAACTTAATATTAATAATTGCTTGTTTTAATATTTCTTTAATACAGAGTATTTAAACATTTTTTTTCATAGACTTTATTCATTCTTTTCTATTTAACTCAGATATTAATTCACTTGTTTATTTTATATTCACATTTATTATTTAATAATTATTTAATTTTATTCAACATAATCATATTACTTTTAGCACTAAATATCCATTAGCCTTTTCAAAATATATATAATCCCAAAATTTTAATCTCATAACAATAAATAATTGATTCTTTCTTGAAATGTAAAATATTTAGTAACATTCTTATAATTAATTTAAATACCCATTTAATTTATTTTACAAATGGCATATAATTAAATGCTAAAAGTGACATATATTTGCATGGATAGTTTTTTGTCAGTTTTTAAATTAGAAGCTCAAAAGAACATCTATAAGTAACAATTTCTTTTGAAAAATGTATTCATAAATATATTGACAATTATTATGAGATATTGAAGTGAAATGTTATATTACTTAAATGAAATATTCATAAATGATGTATTACTTTTAATTAAGAGTGGAGAGATATTAGTTCTGATTATCACACTTATAATACAATTTTGCTATGGTTGTTAAATACTATATAAAAAAAGACAAATCATTCTGCAGAATAAATGAATTTCATAAATAATGTACTCTTAAATCAGTTTTTTAAAAGTATTGCTAACAATCCACACAAATATAAAAATCACCAGATTTATATTATGTTAATACTGTAACTATTAAATGATAAAACATACAAGTTTTTTATATTATTATTATATATTATCCAATTCCAACATATTTATACTCCAATAATGAAATATATTAATTAATATTCTTAATAATATGAATCATTTATTTTGCTTTGAGACAATTCTAACATGCCTATATGAGGGGGAACCCAAAAATAACCAGTAATTTGGAGTAATTTTTTTAGGTATTGTAAATTGGATTCTTTTCAAAATATTCTGCATTTGATGCAATGTGCTGGTTAAAATATATTTTTCAGTTTTTGAAATGGTTGAGAAACTCTTGTAAAATGATGTGTTTTAATGCCTAAAGCATTTTTTTCACAACTTACAAGTTTGCAAAAAAAAATAAAAATAAGGCATTTTTTTTATTCAAAAAAATAAAAACATCATATAGAATAATATTAAATGAATATGGCTGATAGATAAGCTCAATCATGCTCAATTTAATTAAAAATACACAATCATGTTTTTGTGTGCTGACACATTTTCCTGGTGAAGCTGACAGTCCTGACTTTGCCAAAAAAAGCAGGATATTTTTTTATCACATAATGCAAACTTTTCAGAACCTGTAGATTCTAAATGCTTGGTCATTATGAATAAATTATGGGTAAAAATGTTAATTGCAAGCAAAAAAAACAGCTTCAATTTGACAGTGGACTTCATTCACCACAATTTTTGAAAACATGATGAATTTGATTCTTCCACTAAACCATTCATAAACTTGTGTTGTCCCAGACCAGTTTACTTGTAACATGTTTCAAGCATTATGACTGTTTTCTTGCCATTTTATCTAAAAGAAAACAGAATTTTACATCATTCCAATTTTTCAGTTATTACAAAAATCAAATAAATGAAACTCACTATACAAAAATGGTGCTACATTGTAACACAATTCCACATGGTGATATCATTTGGTAGGTTAATGCATAAAAGACTTCACAATAGATTTCTAATAGCAATAGGATGTACTATTACAGGTGTGCATACCAGAGAACAATCCCAGTTATTATTGAGATTCCTCTCATATGCTAATCAAGATATTTATTAATATTTTAATAATAAAAATCATTCATTCTACTTTGAGCCATCATGATTATATGCTAATCAAGGTATTTATTAAGATTTTTAATAATATAAATGTATCTTTCTGCCTTAAGTAATCTTTAACCATGTGGGAATTATTCAGATTATGTTAAATGGTTGTATCATGGAAACAGCTATAATTTTATAGATTACTAAAAATTTATTGTGACAACTGATGATGATAGATATCCTAAAATCCACTTGAATTTCTGAGTAATTTGTCAATTTTATATAATATGGCACCTACAGCAAAAATGTTTATGTATAATGAGTTTTTATTTATATTGTATTATAAATTGTTTACCGTTGTTTGGAATATATTTAAGTTTTGTTATATATATATTGTAATGGAATGTACTTGCTGCATTCCATTTAAATTAAAGAAAGAAGGCTCCAAACATTGGTGCCAAATGTAATGGAATGTATCTTTATATGATCTCAAATGAAAATAAACATATGAACTTTTGCAACAATAATCATTAGTTAACCAAGCCCCATATTGGGCACCAAATGTAATGGACAATTGAACAAACATATTATGCTGACCACATTGTCATGTCAAATGTAATGGAAGATATCTTTATTATACCAATCACCAGTTAACTAGGTCCCACAGTTTGTGGTGCCAAATGTAATGGACAATATATCATATAAACATATTATAAATCAAACATATTATAAATCAAATGTAATGGAACATCAATATGTTAGAAGAAAATAATGTTTCAAACATTGGATGAAAAATGTAATGGAATATATGTAATCTAAATAAATCCAATTGTTAAGAAAGCCTAATATAATAGATTGTATGATTTAAATGAAGAAAGACAAAATTATCCCAGTTATATTTAAATAAATTGTTTATATGCCCTTCCAACTAGCTATACATAAAATAAATCTAAAATCATACAGAGCAATGAGATCTATCCTTATAATTTATTTTCAAGGTTGATATAACTAACTAATCAAATATATATCAGAAACAAAGGGAATTCTATTAAATTCAATATCACACATCTAATAAGTAAATTTATGTATATTTAGACATATCAATGAACAATAATATATTTAAGTAACTTAAAGACTAAACAATAAGTAAAATCCGAAATTATCTTCTATTAAATTGTGAATTCAATTAATTTCATAATGACTCTGGCATTAAAAGAAAAATAAGAATAAAATATTAATACGCTTTCTAATAAATTACAAAGGCATTATCTATAAAACAAATAGTACATCCTTTATTTCTATATTATGATTTAATTTTAGGTAGTATCAATGTTTTAAATAAGTTTTAAATACAAACCCAAATAATAAATATACATATATACTTACAATATATGTATATATATTAAATAGATAAAGACATATCTGTGCTTAACAAGTAAGTATTAATATAAATACAAATCCATATTTATATTTTTCAGATATTCAAAATAAAAAAAAAAATATTATATACAGCAAATATATATAAATTATTGTTTTGGTCTGCATAAGAATTATTATATGAAGTTTAAAAAAATGGAAATACATAAATTAATAATAAAACAATTTTTATAATAAAAATTTGTGAATATAAATTTACTTATTAAAATATACATAACAACTCATATGCAACCCAAACTTATAAGCCATACTTTAAGATTTTAAATTACTTACATGTTAATTTTGACACCTGTTAAACGTTTATTGCTGTTAGAAAACAAGACGCTTGAATTGAATATTTATAAAAACGTTATATTTTTATAATGAAAAATAAAAGTAAACAAAAATATCGATCTCAAAAATATATTTATATATCATTTATACATATAAAATTATTTACTACCTTTCAAAATTCACTTATTTATTTTCTTTCAAAAGTCAACTTATTCCATTGTTTTATTCCTTTATCCATTTAATATTAGAATGCATTCTAGAGCCAAATTGAATTGAAGAAATGTCATGTTAGAAAAAATTATTAGTTTCCAAATGCACATATATACTTTATTTTTCCTTTTTAAATTTCTTTCCTTGAAAAAAAAAATTGACATGTTGAATCCAATGTATTAATCACTTTTAGTTACCTCCAGATTATTATTCGATTGACCATTATAGATTCCAGATAGCTATATCAAATTTCAGCTTCAGACATGATGAAATTCATGTGTTGAAATTTGCTTAGTTTTTCTTTTTAAACTGCCCTGGAATAAATGAAAGAAAATGGCGCAGCCCCTTGGCTGCAATATATATATATATTAGCCAGTCATGTTTATGTATTGATTACAGAAATTTATCTTATTCCACTATTCTTAAGAATGGCAATTTCAAAGAAACAAAGTACAACAAATTTTTATCCTTTTGTTTGTTTAATCACTATCCTAATAATAATGGCTTCTTTTTGTTTTTGTTGTTGTTGTTGTTCTCCACATGCCAGCAAATGCAGTTTTGAAAACCATTGTTACATATGTTTTCTTTTAAACAATTAACATTAAAAAAAACATATTAATCATATAAAAAAAATATTAAATCAAAAATTTATTTGACAGCTTTAAAATATATATATATATACATAAATAATAACATTACATTTTTTTAATAATCACTACAAATAAAATAATCTTTTTTTTCAATATCTCATAATTCATTAGTTATTTGCAAAGACTTTTTTTTTTCAGTGGATTAGGGGGTATTGTAAATATTGATAAATCTATCTATATTTTAAAAATCATTTGTTGTTATTAAAAAAATCTCTTTGATTTGATGTTTATATATGAAGTATTATTATTGTTTATGGTTATTAGTTATAGTTATTGTTTGGGGTTATTATTTTATTTATATGTTGATAGTACATCATTGTGAATATTTAATTATTAAAGATAAATAAAGACATATAAATTGCTGATTAAAAAAAAAGATTATTTTATTTGTAGTGATTATTAAAAAAATGTAATGTTATTATTTATGTATATATATATATATATTTAAAGCTGTCAAATAAATTTTCGGTTTAATATTTTTTTTATATGATTAATATGTTTTTTTAATGTTAATTGTTTAAAAGAAAACATATGTAACAATGGTTTTCAAAACTGCATTTGCTGGCATGTGGAGAACAACAACAACAAGAACGAAAATAAGCCATTATTATTAGGATAGTGATTAAACAAACAAAAGGATAAAAATTTGTTGTACTTTGTTTCTTTGAAATTGCCATTCTTAAGAATAGTGGAATAAGATAAATTTCTGTAATCAATACATAAACATGACTGGCTAATATATATATCACAGCCAAGGGGCTGCACTATTTTCTTTCATTTATTCCAGGGCAGTTTAAAAAGAAAAACTAAGCAAATTTCAACACATGAATTTCATCGTGTCTGAAGCCGAAATTTGATATAGCTATCTGGAATCTATAATGGTCAATCTAATAATAATCTGGAGGTAACTAAAAGTGATTAATACATTGGATTCAATATGTCAATTTTTTTTTTCAAGGAAAGAAATTTAAAAAGGAAAAAAAAAGTATATATGTGCATTTGGAAACTAATAATTTTTTCTAACATGACATTTCTTCAATTCAATTTGGCTCTAGAATGCATTCTAATATTAAATGGATAAAGGAATAAAACAATGGAATAAGTTGACTTTTGAAAGAAAATAAATAAGTGAACTTTGAAAGGTAGTAAATAATTTTATATGTATAAATGATATATAAATATATTTTTGAGATTTGTTTACTTTTATTTTTCATTATAAAAATATAACGTTTTTTTAAATATTCAATTCAAGCGTCTTGTTTTCTAACAGCAATAAACATTTAACAGGTGTCAAAATTAACACTTAAGTAATTTAAAATCTTAAAGTATGGCTTATAAGTTTGGGTTGCATATGAGTTGTTATGTATATTTTAATAAGTAAATTTATATTCGCAAATTTTTATTATAAAAATTGTTTTATTATTAATTTTTGTATTTCCATTTTTTTAAACTTCATATAATAATTCTTATGCAGACCAAAACAATAATTTATATATATTTGCTGTATATAATATTTTTTTTTATTTTGAATATCTGAAAAATATAAATATGGATTTGTATTTATATTAATACTTACTTGTTAAGCACAGATATGTCTTTATCTATTTAATATATATACTTATTGTAAGTATATATGTATATTTATTATTTGGGTTTGTATTTAAAACTTATTTAAAACATTGATACTACCTAAAATTAAATCATAATATAGAAATAAAGGATGTACTATTTGTTTTATAGATAATGCCTTTGTAATTTATTAGAAAGCGTATTAATATTTTATTCTTATTTTTCTTTTAATGCCAGAGCCATTATGAAATTAATTGAATTCACAATTTAATAGAAGATAATTTCGGATTTCACTTATTGTTTAGTCTTTAAGTTACTTAAATATATTATTGTTCATTGATATGTCTAAATATACATAAATTTACTTATTAGATGTGTGATATTGAATTTAATAGAATTCCCTTTGTTTCTGATATACATTTGATTAGTTAGTTATATCAACCTTGAAAATAAATTATAATGATAGATCTCATTGCTCTGTATGATTTTAGATTTATTTTATGTATAGCTAGTTGGAAGGGCATATAAACAATTTATTTAAATATAACTGGGATAATTTTGTCTTTCTTCATTTAAATCATACAATCTATTATATTAGGCTTTCTTAACAATTGGATTTATTTAGATTACATATATTCCATTACATTTTTCATCCAATGTTTGAAACATTATTTTCTTCTAACATATTGACATTCCATTACATTTGATTTATAATATATTTATATGATATATTGTCCATTACATTTGACACCACAAACTGTGGGACCTAGTTAACTGGTGATTGGTATAATAAAGATATTTTCCATTACATTTGACATGACAACGTGGTCAGCATAATATGTTTGTTCAATTGTCCATTACAATATATATATATATATATATATATATATATATATATATATACTTTTATATATAATTCAAGGTATATTAATTTATTTATTATGTATTTCTATGTAAAAAATTTTAAAGTTTTTAGTAATATGAATCTTCAATTCTGCCTTGATTGATGATGTATAGAAATTAGATAATTTATAGTATGTAATAACAGCATTAAATAGTCACATTTAGCATCTAAATAGTCACCAATACCATATTAATATGTCTGGTAAAGATTCTATTTGTTAGGATTATTAGAAATGCTCCAAGAAAGCAATTGAAGAAAATTATTATAAAAGTCAGAGAAAATATTAATATTTATTCAGCAAGCCATAATAAAAAATATATTGTGCATAAAAATTGGAGCTTATATTTTTTAAATTTTATTTACATCTAATTTATTATGTCAACATATTTATTAAACACATTTTTTTTGTAGAATAATTTATTCAACTGCTTATTTTGTTCAAGATATATATACATTATTTTGGACTTATTTTTAATTGGTTCATTTTTAAATAAATAAATTACAGTAATTTACAATTAAAGTTTTAGTTATTTTATTTTAAGACATTAATAATGTTAAATTGGACTTTGTGTAAAGCTTCATTTAATGCTTTTGGTACAGAAAAATATATTATTTTTTTCCTTTTTTAAAATATTGGATTTTATGAGTTCACTTTAAAATGTATACAATATGAATATTGTAACTTAGGCATAATAAACTGCAAACCAAATCTACATTCAGAATTCATTTGCATTTTTTTTTAAATTTAACTCCAATCTAATTTTTTTTTTCATTTTTAGTTTCAATATAAAATAATATTTTGTATTATTTTAATATAAATAATATTTTAGATTAAACACATACTGCAATAATATTATTTTATCTATACTAACTCTTATTGAACATATTGAAAATTAGTTGAAATTAACTGAAAAACAATAAAAATATTTAAAATAAATGAAATTTATCTTCTATTTTTTTTTCTTATTTTTTCTATTATTGTTATTGTTGTTGTTCTAATTGCTGTTAATGTTTTTTAAATATAGTAAAATATTAATAATAAAAAATAGGAAAAATAATTTCATAGTACACTCATATACTTTTCATTCTATGTTATCAATTTCACTTTTATTTGACAATAGAAATTTTAATTTAAATAATATTGATATATTAGTTTTAAAAATCGTAAGATGTAACTATTTTATACATCAAAATTGTTGCAGACAAGCTGATGCAAAACATTGATTGACATATTCTTTAAGAATACAATTATAAAACTATTTTAAAAGTTCACTTTTACTGTTATTAATAATGAGCAAAACATATTTTTTTCTTAATTTATTTAAAATTTTATGATTTTTTTTAACAAAATATTTGTATAGTAATTATTAAAAAGAGTAGTATTTTCATGATTTCAGTTAGATTTTTTTAAGTATGTTTTATTACTAGATATTAAAGTTAGAAAAGTCTAAGTAATGATAAAGAATTACTATATTTACATTCTACAACATGCCACAATACAGGAATTTTGTTATAGCTTAATAATTATAAATGCAATTTTAAATGTTAGAATAGAATTTAATAATGATATTTTGACTTGATTCATTCTTGTTTCTAGATCAAGATTTGATCAATAAAATTTTTATTAATTACCCTTTTCAATAAAATTGTACTGTTTAGCCAATAAGAAGTAAGTAATTGTTTTTGTTACCTATTTCATATTATTTCACATTATAATTTCAATATTTATATTTTCAGAGTTCAAATATAAGTTTTTGGGATGCTTGTAATTTTTAGATTATATTTTTAACAAGTCAAACCCAATTTATTGATTTCTAATATAAAATAAAGATATCAATTTTAAAATCAAATGTTGAATGTTTACAAAATTTGCTACCAGAGAGAGCAATGGAAATGTTAACCTTTGAATGGCTAATTTATAATTACATTTATGTTCATGTTGTTGTAGAAAATAATAATGCAAATAATTAAAAACTATTATTAGATTTTTTTTTTAATTTTTTTAAAGGGAGAAAATTAAATACATGAGTGAATTTTGTATACATGAAGTTTTTACAATAATTTAATTGATCTTTTTTTAAACTAATAATTTATATTTTCAAGCTATTAGTTTATTTATTTTGCATATTCATGCCATGGAAAAAATAAAATAGTCTTTACTATATGTTAATTATTATTGACATTAGTTTCTATTAGTTAAAAACTCCAAATATAAAATTACAATAATGAAACTATTTTCATTACATATACAATATTTGTTATATTTCATGATAAACTAGAGTAATTGTTAATTAAAATATTTTGTATTAAAAATAGATTATGCCTGGCACTTTTTTTTTATTGTCTATTTGTGTTATAAAAGATCTTCTGAATTTTATGGTTCAGATATTTATATTTACATTTAAATAGTAAATTCTTCAATACATTTTGGGTTTAATCATTAAAATATCATATGGTCACATCAGTACCAATTTTTTCCACACAATAATGCCACATAAGGAAAGCTACAACAATAAATAGATGCTTAAAAGTTGTACATCATAATCTTTATTTAGTGCCTTCCAAATCAATATATCCAGACTAGTTTCTAGCTTAAGGTTTTCATCATTGAGAAGCTTTGGATCTGGCAGCAGCATACTTAGATTTTTCACTTGAATGCACTCCTCCATCATCATCTTTTATTTTTTTGGTTGCTTATGAAGTTATCAGACCATGTTAAATACACAATAACATTTTCAATCCAAATTAATTTACTTGTATAGTCAGACAGATCTAAAACATGTTTATATCTATATATCATGGTGTCTTTGTTTTTAATAATCATCATTATTCTTCAGCTATAATAGATATTAAACCATTAAAACATCACACAGTCACTTTTTTGCTTACCCATGCTGATAAAGCAGTAATGTTTTTTCACATAGAATTGTTATCTATTGGATGCTCTAGTAATCATTGGATGCTAGCAGGTTGCCTATATAAATACATATTCAAAGCATTTTTATCTAATAACTTCAGATCAGTATGTAGCTTATGGCCTTCATCAGTGAGGAATATTATATCTGGGAGCAGTGCACTTATGTTTTTGGATCTAATGCATTGCATAAACATCCATCTTTTACCTTTTTGGTTAACTATAGAATTATCATTGTAAACAGAAAATAGATTGTGTAAACATAAGAATAGGTAATTATGTAATGTATCAATGATTTAATACCCATTCTAGCAAAGGTTAATGATTGAATATGGTTAAAACCAAACACCAAAATATGGAGATACTAAACTTGTTTCAAATCTAGATGATCATGTAAGTGAAGTATCTTGATTTGAAAACATTATTGTGTTTACAGTTTGGGCTGAGAGGTTTATAGTTCACCAAAAAGATATGATGGAAGGGTGCATTTGATCTAAAGATCCAAGTGCACTACCAAATCCAAGGTTCATCATTGATGATGTAAATAACCTAACAAAATTATATATTGGGTAGGAAGACACTGCTTAAGGACTATGATGCATAACTATCTAGCATCTATTGATTATAAGACTTGCACTAGGTGATATTTCTATGTGGAAAAATTTGATACTATTCCTACTACATTAAATATTATTATTCATTAATTGAATGCGTTCTAAGCTAGATCTTAAGTAGGAAAGATTTAAAATTATCATTATTATGCAATTTTATTTGCTGGATTCTGGGTTACAGTAGCATAATTATTTTTATTTTTGTGCTATAGAATTAAATGATTTTGCATATGGAATTTAATAGCATCATACTGTTAAAATGTACATCTAAACATTCATTTGACTACATGTATTTAATTGCATTTAGTAAGAAAATAAGTGATTTTGAAGTTAATAATATTGTGTGGGAATATTAAATTTTATTCAAAGAGAGTGAATATATGATCTCTCTAAAAATACATCTTCATAATCACTTCTCTTAATTCTATTTGTCAAATTTATTGGAGATTATACTGATATAATTTATTGATCCCAGTAAATTTATAATTGTTTATTTGTCTAAGATGTTTATTTAGCCATGTAATTAGAGTCAATAAACTTATTGTTTAGATTTTTAAATGAATAGAACACTTTCTCATTTAGAACTATTCTAATAATATGATTGTAGATTCTTGGACATTAGACTCAGAACGTCTTTCAAAGATTACACCATAACATGAGTGATAATTAAGAAAAACATTTTCACATTTGAGATTTAATAAGAAATTATCAATCTAGTTAAGCCTTATTGACTTTATATATATATATCAATCACTATGGAGAGATGCATGTTGGGAGTAACAAGAAGAAATCGAAAATTCAAAGTAAGAGCAAGAGAACAAACAGGTGTTACTGACCTCATTGAAAAAATTAAATGACTGAAGTGAAGTTGGACTGGACATATTACTAGAGGAGATAATAATAGATGGACAATTGAAATCTTAAACTGGATTCCAATAGATTGTAAAAGACCCAGAAAGATACCACATGTGAGATGGATGGATGAAATAAAAAAGTGTGCAGGAGTGATGTGGAGTAGAAAAGCTAAATATTGGAGATGATGGATTAAAGTTGGAGAGAGCTTCATCCTGCAGTGGATTGATAATGGTTGATGATGTTGATGATGACTGATTTATATATATATATCATTGTGTACCCAAATTAAGGTCCAATCTATCACATGAAGAAAATTAAATGAAATACAAGAAAACTCTTTGATAAGCCTTTATGAATTGAGGTGACAAATTAATGGAATAGAATGTGCAAGAAATAGAGTCTCTTTAAAATCAAATCAAAATTCAAGATTTATAAAGTGAAAAAAAATATTAAAGCAAAAAAAATGAAAGACTTTGTTTATATGTCCTAATTTCAAATTACTAATTTATTACCAATACAATATAAATGAAATAAAATAATAAAGAGTGCTAGCTTTTGTGGATGTCCTAAAATTATAAGATAAAGACTTAACATGATATCAGTCAAATAAAATGAATGTATGATTAATATAAGTTAAAATTAAAGATTCCATGACTTAATTGAGATGAGAGACTTAATAGATATAATTCATCAAAAGTTTCAATGTTTGAAATGTATTTCATTGAATTGTCAAATATTAATCAACAGCAGAACATAAGGGCATATCAATCCTTTTAAGTGCCTGTTAGAGTATTATATATTATCTTCTGTATTTTTGTAGTTTAAGATTTATTACCATAAATATATATGTGAAGTGTCAAAGTTAATATTTCATTTTAGAAAATTTCTATTATTCTCATATTGATTATTAATTTATCCTTTATAGATTACCCACATATTTTTCCCAATTGCACTAATGTGTAGAAATATTTTAAATAAAAGTTGTAGCAATCTTTGTCAAAACTTTTCCAAATGTAATGATGATGAATTTTCTTTTTATTGTTGTTGTTATTTCAAAAGACTCATATTTTACATTTTTGCTTATCCTGGGAACAAATATCAAGACTTCCTTGTTTTGTTATTCATGTATGTTGTTTTACTCCAAACATCTTTGAAAATATGGACATTGTGATTTTGTAAAAAGAAAATATTTATCAAGAAAGCTTATCTTTTATTGAAGTAAGCAAATATATACCAGATGAACAAAAATAATAAGAAATCTTCAAGTGAATTCATGACCTTTTTATATCATCTGTTTGATTGACACAATATCTATTTTACAGTTACTATTGATACAATCTAGTTTGTTTTTCAAATTCATTGAGTGGTTATGATATTATTGACTGCAGATCTGCATTTTGACACATTCTTTTAGAAATTTAATTTTTTAAAACAAAAATAGTAATGTACGTTTTTAACTTCAAAGTAATTATTAAAACAATACAGATAAGAATATAAAATATTATCCTTACAATATCTGCAATTTTAAAGTCAATACATTCGTATATACTCACACATATGTAAATGTAATCTATTATTTATACTCTATTAAGTATAAAATAAACAATATTATTTGGTTATTAACATACTTTATAATGATATAGAGTGTCCAAAACAAATCCCATATTATCTTTAAAGTAATAGGAAAGATCAACCTCAAAATATTACTTTGCAAAATAATATCAAAAGTAATATCTCACCTGACAATTTTGATAATTTAAGTACCACATAGAGAACAAATGAATGGTTTACTTTTATATATATATATAAACATATGAATTACTTGATCAGATGGTACAATATATATAAATTAGTATTGATAGAAATCTTCAAGTGCTACTTATGTCAGTGTGTGGCCCTATTTGTTACATATTTTTAAGAATATAAAATGATTTCTTACATCTGTTATCTTACTTCTTATGGAAATTAATAGATTGTTAAGTGTTTATGTACTGAATAAATATAAACGTTCTATGTTCAAACTTTATGTCATTAAGTAAGTCAGTATAGTATTTTTTATACTTTATATAAGTGTTATGGCAGATGTAGAATATATTTTTCCCTCAAAAATATTTTATTGTGTAATCATTAGAGATTATACCCTGATTTTGTGGACACTGAAATATACCAAAAGCTGATTTATCAATATAATATTTATAATTAATTTATGATTTTATTACAAAATAATTAAATTTATATGATTAAATCTTATATATAACTTGTTTCATAAATAAATAAGAGCTGCAAATCAATTAATTAAATAGAAATTCTAAATTTGTACATACATAATGATATGGCAATGGCAGGTTAAAATATAGATACAATGTATCATCAAACTATAAATTGTATTCATTTCTAACAGTTAATGGTAAATATAAGCTATGGATTATCTCTAAATTAAGATTTTTTCATAAAAAGATAATACAGTGCCAATTTGTGTAATGTTTCAAAGAACATGCTTTTTTGCAGTGACGAAAATAAATATGGATACTCAGTGTATGCTTTTTAAATACTTTTTTAAAAAAAATAATCTAAAGACTTATGAATAAGGTATTAATCCATCATAAATTCAGGTACAAGGTATGAATTGTTTTGGTAAGTAGCTATCATCTACATTATGTAAATATGGATTTACCTTTTTAAAAGATGTTTTTATTAGAGTGAACTAAAATATTATTTTTCAAAAATAGTTTTCATTAAAACTTTTTTATATGATGTTATCTGCCAAGTTAATTTTAAATGCAATTTCCTAAGGATATCTAGTAAGCTCTCTATTTTACTCATGTATAATGTGTATAATCCAGCTAAAAATCTGCAATATAAATGTACATATTAGTGGAGGAGGGACTTGATTATTTTATTCTTATACATATATTAGTGCTGACAGTTTTAATCTCTTTTCAGCTTTGGGTACTTAAAGTTGATTAGCTACTGACTTAGAAAAAACTTTCTAATTAAATAATTATTAATAGAAAACATATTTATTAAATATTCTGATCTGCAATATTGAGAAAAAATAGAACACTCCTACATAGATGAGTTGTTAATGTAATAAGTATTGTATTTTTATTCCCTTCAGCTATTGTTTTTTATTGCAAACATGTTTATTCAATAATAATTTTCATACTATATACTGAAGGTATATATAAAAGTTTTTAGTCAGTATTAATATCTCATGTATAAAATATATTCAAGATATATTCTGGTATGTTATATATGTTTTACGATATAACTTAAATATCTAGCTACTAAATTGTCTATGCATGCCAGTTTTGCTTAAGAGCCGTTTTTCAGAATTATGTCTAAAATTTACTTTTTACTTTAAAAAAAAAATTACTCACTTGTATTCACTGAGTATACAAGCTATAAGTCATGTAGAAAATATTTATGTTGTTATCTTTTGAGATTTTTTATGGACTTTAAAAGTAAAGGTTACACATCATCATTTGCAAGTAAAATAAAATCACTATTTTTTTTTAAAAAAATTCTATTAATACCATTTACTTTCCGTCATTTTTTTTTTTTTTAAAAAAAATCGTGTACTTTTATTTTTCAAAAGAATCTTTTTTTTTTTAACTGATATCTAAATTGTTTAGCCATTAAGCAATTGCTAAAAATATCTGAAACATTTTGTATAAAATAATTTTCTTTTCCTGAGTTAACATGAATTATTGTAATCCAATTTTATGTTCAATTTACATACTTATTAATATTTTAATTATTATAATATTATTCCACCCATAAATATTTTTAGTTTTGCTTTTTTATAAATAATGAAAAATAATGTTTAATTGTTCTCTATATATGTTTGTTGTATTTTGTTAAAAGACAACATACTCTGTGTATTTCCAATTAAGGTAAACTATAAAGTAATAACGCTTTTTAAGTTATAAGTACGCACAAATTTTGTCTTGCGTTGTTATCCGAGAGGTATCGCAGCCTCCACGCAAGCAAGTAGTTGGTTGCAGACGGTTGTGGGTTCGCGACCCGGCCGATGCTATGACACATGGAAGAAAAAAAAAGTATGCACAAATTGCCATATGTATTTTGTTATGCATATTCAAATCTTAAACTTTTAAAATAATCCTTGGAAATATATAGGTAAGAGTTATCCAAATTGTTTCACTTAAGAATTTTTTTAAATTATTTATAAATTGGGATGCTTTTTAACGGTAATTAATATTTGTCTCGGTGATAGACGCCATATGCATTTCTTATTTGCCTATTTAGCATATCTTAAAAAATCATGAGCTTTAAAACATTTGTTAAAACACTGCAATCTGCACCATTTATTAAACCTATTACCTAAATCGCATTAGTCTGTTTCCAAAATTGTATTTAAAAGAATTGTCTACTCTTAAATCATTTTTTATGAAAATGAAGCTGTATGATTTCATTTTGTTCATCCTTGAGATTTTTTTTAATATAGACTTTGGTATCTTAAATCAGCAGCAACAATAAATTGAATCCTTACATTTTTTCTTTTTTTTTAGTCTGCTTTTATTGTTTTTTTTTCATACTTTTTTGAGTCCACAACCATATTTTATTTTTTCCAGACTTTAAAAATAAGAATTATTTTTCTAATAATTTTTACATGATAAAATTGAAGGAGATATCTTAAATCATACTAGTTTAATGTAAAAATGTTACAGTGGTACAAATTTAAGAAATTTTAAAAAAATTTTTAAAAATCAATATAACCTCAAAAATAATTCCAAAATATTCATAAAGCTAATGTAAATAAATTATATACTGACACTAATGTTCAGAAAATCAGTAATATATAGCAAAATTATATTATTCAAATAGTGTCAGTTAAATAAATATATTCAAAATTTATATCAAACTCATCTTATTGTTCTCTCAAGGTTTTAACCATCACATATGATGAAGTTATAATAAAAACTTTTTTTCTACAATATCAACTTACCTTTAATTCATGTATTTTCCTTTATATACCATTTATATTAATAAGATACTTCAAAAATTAAAAAGTAAGATTTATATAACTGGTATCCATTAGGAAACTCTTTCCTATATATTGTAACCCAAAACTCAGATCACAATTAGGCAGGGACAAATAATAATGGGTTGAGATGAGTGTGTTTATGTAGAATGCACTTAAGATTGGATGTACCTTTACAGAAAGCAAACTAAATTGAACATATATTTGTTTTATTCCTCTAAGAACAATGAGAAACAATTACATCATAAAACCATGATTATCTTAATATGTTCTTATGTGCACAGTCTATATTGCAATGTACAATGTAAAGACAGTCTAGTATAAACAACTGTATTTTTCAGATACAGCTAGCAATTAATTCTATCATTCCCAGATTAAAGATAAGATCAAATCAAATAATTCTCTCATGGTTCTTAATTAAATCTAATTAAATTATTTATTTATTAAAATATAAAATTAAAAATTATAATTAACTTATCCCAGGTATGATAAAGGAGTCAAAGAAATTTTGTTTTAGTCCACAGTATGTTATTAAATTTTATATTGCAACTAAAGATGGAAGTAATAATGTTTCAAATGGATTCAATAAATAAAATTAATTCTCCTGCACTCCAAAAACATTTTGTCAGATTTCATTGTTCTCACTAGATTTAAGCTTTCAGCTTTCATTTTAATATTAAACTATTATTATTTATCAGAATATAATAAATTTGACGTCATTTGATAAATATTATTGTTTAAAAGTTAATTAACATTTTAAAAATCACATTTGATTTTTGGAATTACTTTAAAAATTAGATTTTAATCAAAACAAAATGCTGTGACATCATTAAATTTGAGGTGGAGCAGATTCAATTTGCAAAATAAATGAAATCGTTATTTGATGTTTGTTTTGAGAATCTGAAAAATTATTTTTAATATCTAAAAAATCTATCAATTTATGCTTTAAAAGTTTAAATTTTTTTGTAAATTTTATGATATTGCTAAATATTATAAAGTCTGCTAAGTGACATCATTCATAGACAAATATGTTTCTCATGAACATAATCTCTATGGTAACAATATTTTAAAGAATATTTTTTTATATTTAAAAATAAAATATTTCTGTAAAAATTAATTATGTAATAAAATATATTTTTAATTTTTAATAATTTTACACAATTATGATACCAAAAAATCATAAACTTTAAAAAAATCAAGTTTTTAGATCATCGTAATATTTTCTCTATCTTGCAAAATTCAAGATCGCCAAATATACAATGAAAACATTAAGGCTGACTAGTAATAAATTAAAGAAATTACTACCTGATACATTTGCAGGATTATCAGGACTAAATATCCTGACCTTTTTGATAACAACAATGATTTATTAAATTTAGATAATTTAGATTTATCAGGAAATAAAATAAAGAAGTTAAATTCATTAACAAGTTAAATTCATTATCATTTAAAAATGCTCCCAAATTTATTTGCTGTTAATAATATTAAAATCCTGGAAGTGAGAGGTTTTGAAGATCTAAAAAATCTGAAATCAGTTAATTTACACTATTCCCAATTATTCAATTTTCATGACATCTTTTAAATTTTTTTGAAATTAAAATATTAGAAAATAAATATACATAAGTTTTAAATCTGTAAAAAAAATGTTAGCAACAGTCTTAGTAGAGAATGAAAAATGCAAATTTAATTTCTAGATGTCTTAATCATGGGCCCATCACTTTGATAAATTGCTCAGTTAACCCTTTAAGGAACAAGCAGATTATTTACCTAGTAGTCATATCAATAATATATAGGTATATAAATATACAACTTTATAAAATCTGACCATTGTATCTCTTATTGACATGTCTGGTTGTGTTGTGTAGCTTATATTTCAATATTTAGTTGGAATCAAACCTCAACTAAGAAATAAAAATTTAGAATCATTAATACAACAAGAGTGCTTTCTGCTTTATATCGCAACCATTAAATTATATGTAATCTATATCAGGAACAATGAAAGTAAATATTCCCTTATGATTTACTTATCTATTTAGGATGTTTTGTAACCAAATAACACTGGGCTGACATTAAAGACAAATAAAACATAAAGTAAGTTAAATAATGGTTGTATAGGATTTATAATTTAATTTAATGCAACCAATCTCCAATACAAAGTATAACAACAAACATTACATTTTAACCCAATCTTATTAATAATATAAGGTGCCTTTTTATATGCCAGCATTCTCTTGAGAAACAAATAATGACATAAACAATTCCTTTAACCAAAAACATTTTTTTAAAAAAATATATTGCAATTCCTTTATGGAAAAATGTCAACAACATTGAGGTTATATTATCTTTAATATATACTATACAGAGACTACATAATGTATTATTTCTGCACAGATAATTATTTCAAAACCATTGTCTGATTTTATTGTTTCAAAAATTAAAAACTTAGAAATATAAGGCATATTTTTATGGATCTATCAAGGTCTGTAATTTTTTCACATCTATTATTGACAAACTACAATCTTGAAATAATAGTTATTGCATGGATAATCATTTTGTTGTTAAAAAAACTCATTGCTTTATTTTTTACAAAAAGACAATCACGACTTCTCTCTCCCTCCCTCTCTCTCCCTCTATCTTCCTCTTTTTCTTCCTCTCTCCCTCTCTCAATTCCAAGAATTCAGCGATACATTTTTATTATTATTAAATTAGAAAAAAATACAAAATGATTAATCTCCTCCTCATTCGATGTTTCCTTGTTTGCTTTAATAGAGGTCTTTTTGTATTATTTGTTTGCATTACCCCCTATTTGTTTGAATTAATAGACTTACAAATAAATGTTCTACATTTTCAAAAATCAAATGAAATATAAAATCCGTTCACAGGAAATAAATTCATTTTAAAATTATAAATAGATAAAATTATTCATTAAAATTTTTTTTATTTTTATAATTATTTTTTACTCTGTTTTTTTAACCATATTTAATTACCCGTATTATTGAAATTGCATATATATATTGCACCGCATATTCAGCTCAATACTTGTGTTAGATGAGTTAACAAGTTTGACTAAGAAGCAATTTTGATAAATACAGTGGTATTTGTTAAAATCGCAGACGATGTTTGTCAAAGATGAAAACTTATCTTTTAATATCAGCACACGTAACGATCTTATAAACTTTTGTCTAGTTTATGTATACATATACAATTCCAAATTTTAGTTGCAGAATGTTTAAATTATAATGTTTTAGTTTTACTTTCTGCATGCAATACAGTATTTTATAAAAGTCTTATATAAGCAATGAATTGTGATTTCATTATATGCATGAACATTTTTAGATTTAAAATTTATATCTAAGCTGAAATATAATAATTTCTAATTTAATTAAGAATTATTAATAATCACATAATACAAAATATTTAAATGAAACGTTTTAATATTTTTAATAAATGAAGATTACCTTTATTATAATTAACCATCAGTTTTAACAGTTCAGGCTTAAATGTCCTCAACAATAAAATTTACATAGGCAATAAATGGAACATACAATAATACAACCAAGATATTTTAAAAGAGGTTTTACTATTAAATAAGTCAATAAAGCATAACATGATTATAAATATCTATTAAAAATGTTTTTTACATATACAGTTATTCTACGTGCAAAAAAACTCAATTGAAATTTCTGTTAATGGCAATCAAGCAAATGACAAGAAAACTATGGTGTTTTTCTATCTTAAACTCAGAGATAAAAAGCTAATAAACTCACTATATTGAATACTACATGTTTGTCAGCAGTCTATTCCTATTCATATAATAATAACAGCTGCTCTGGAATATGGACTTTTCTTTCAGGTTTCAATGAGAAATCAAAGATTCTGTTTTCAGTTATGAGCAGGCTTATTAATAATTAATTAGAGGAAATTAGCAATTACAAATGCCTATGTCAGATTGTTAATACAGATAGAATAATTATTTATGAAATTAATCATAAAATTCAATTTTGATGGATTGCTTTTGTTGGAAATATTTCTATTTATTTGAAAAGGAAGGTTTCAATAAATGAATTTTATCAATTCTTTTTATGGATGGATTTGAGAAATGAATAATCAATGAAAGAACAATTTGGAGACTTCATTCAAAATATTAAGGAGATATTGGTGTTTTTCTGAAGGTTTGTGATGATGGTGTTCTAGCTTTATTTTTATATTGGACTATTTCCATCATCCAATATGTGTGTTGAATGTCTTTAGAATAGTTTAATTTTATTTAAATATTCCAAGTACATTTAACTGTTAGTAATATCACATCAAACAGGTTAGTATATGCACCAACTGTTAGTAATATCACAGCAAACAGGTTAGTATATGCACAACATTTCAAGATGTATTTTTCTCCCCTTTTCTTCAGGTGTTGCTAGCCTGACCAGTGACAGTATTAGCATGGGGCCCAGGTTCAAATCACATGTTAGTACTGTCACTGGTCAGGCCAGCAACACCTGAAGAAGAGGGGAGAAAAATACCTCTTGAAATGTTGTGCATATACTAACCTGTTTACTGTGATATTACTAACAGTTGGTGCATATGCTAACCTGTTTGCTGTGATATTACTAACAGTTGGTGTATATACTAATCTGTTTGCTGAGATATTACTAACAGTTGAATATATTTGGAATATTTATATAAAATTAAACGTTTCTAAAGACATTCAACAGACATATTAGATGATGGAAATGGTCAAATATAAAAATACAATTAAGGAGATATGTATGTTAGAAGTAACAAGAAAGGATCAAAAATAAAATACATGAGGGGAGAACAAACATATATTACTGATATCACTAAAAGAATTTTAAAAAATTAAGCATATATGGGATAAAAATATTACTAGAAGAGATGATAATAAATGGATAGTTAAAATTTTAATCATGGGAATATAAAAGAGCTATAAAGAGACAATATATGTGATGGGTTGCTGAAGTAGTATGTAGAACAGAGGCTAGATATCTGAAAAACTGGATTAAACTTCGAGAGACCTTCAATGAATCAATAATAGTTGAAAATTATGATGATGGTAAAGTATTAGAAACAATTCTGAATTTGGCTAATATAAATATTCAAGGTATAATTGATCAAAAGATCTTTAAATAAAAACATAGGCTAATTTTTCTGAAATAAAATTCAAAGACGTATATTTACCTATACATTTTTGAAGTAGAAGAATTTTTTTGCAAATAAATATTTTATATTTTTTTGAGAATTATAATCTATGATTATCACTAGCTTTATTTAGAAATATTTGAAATTTCTTATATTCTCAGTTTGTCTTCAGAATAACAAACTACTGATTATTGTTGAAATAAATTGCAGATTATTCTAATAATTTTTATATTTAAAAAATATTTTTGTAGATTGATTAAATCAATCATTTAAAAAGTACTATTAATTATTTTTGTTATCTTATGTAAACAAATTGTAACATTTTATTAGAAAAAAAATTATTACTACTATGTAGAAATAATGATCACAATCATATATTTAAACATAGTAATAATTATCTGTGTTATTCTCAGTTCCATATTATCTTAATTTTTGACTCAATTCATTCCTCAATTATTAATTTAATCAAGTAGTTGATGAAAATACAATCGTTTAATTACAATTTTATAAATTTAAGTGCATATGTGAAACTTTACTTCATTAAGACAAAAAATTCCTATGAAAAAAAAATTGATAGCCGCCATGTTTTTTTTTTGTTTGTTTTTTTCTTTACAATGAATGGGATTAAGAAAACAAGTTTCTTTAATAGTGTTTCTATCAATTATTCAGATATGTATTAATAGTGGGAATATGCTTATATTTAGGAAAATAGCTTTACATTTTCCTGTACATCACATAGTTAAAGCAGCTTTTGATTTATTATACTCTTCAGTTATTTACCAATAGTATTACATTAATTTCATGAATCTGCAAAATCTAAAAATAACTTTTCAGTGATACTGTAAATTTTAAATTTAAGATTGAATTTGAGGTTTATTAAGTGTTAACACAGAAATTTATACTCATCAATAACATTCATGAATGCAACACAAATCTTAGGACAACCGATATTAACATTTTTAATTACTGATATGCATATTACTTTTTCTGCATAATATAAACATTAATGAGCATAATAAATAATATTTCTATAGTGTAATTTTTGGCTACACCATTCTCAAGAAAGATAGGGACTGGTTTCTATTGACTTTTAACATCATGTGGAGGGCTATAATCATAAATATATGACCAAATATATATAAAAACAATATATGATCCTCGTGTTTTTGGCTATGTATTTATGATTACACTGCATTACAAGGTGTTAAAGATGGATAGAAACCATGCCCTACTTTGTGTGACAGGGATATAGTGAAAATTATATTATAGAAATATTTTTCATTATGTGGATAATATTCAGTCTAATCAATGATTAATAATTTTATTTATTATTATTAGGTATGTTTTACAAATATAATAAATAAGACAGGACCAATTCTTTATATGTTCAATAGTGGTTAAATAGTTTTTGCAACTTTAATACAATTTATATTTGTTAAATTATCTCACTATTTAAGGAAAGAAAAAAATTTGTATCTTGACAAACTGCAATATTTTGTTTGTATGATAAATCAATTATAAAGATAATGCAGTATTTTTAAATAGTCTTAAAACATCTAGTGTTACATCGATGAAATAAAATGTTTTTGAGTCTACTATACCAAATTCCATTACCTTCACAATGGTAAAATATAAGCATTTATATATTCATTAATGTATACTTTAGTTAGTTTAAACTAGGTAGAATATAATCATATAATAATTACTCTGAGGATATTTATTATTTTAATTTCTGTCGATAGGATCAAATGTTGATATTGAGAAAAAAACTTTTATTGAATCCTTTATTTATGTTATACTGGATATAGATGTTGGTATACAAACTATTGTAATAAGAATTTGGTTGAAAATCCTAAAATTGGGCAGAATGAATATACATGTTAAATTGTCTTAAGATGAAACTTATTTAAACATAGATGAAATAATGGAAAGGAGAATTAGTTAAGTATTTTTGAAGCTTTTTATATTACTAAGTTCTTACATTATAATAATTAATGTAATATCTAAGCATGTTAAATCAAAATTTATTCTCAACTAGCAATTAATGCATCTATGATATTAATTATTAACTGTACTAATCTATATGTCCTATATTCTATATTTGTAAGTAATCATGTAATTTGATCTTTTCTCCTATTCTGACTTCTAAATATCATGTAATCTATTAAAGGGTATTGTTTTGAGTACTAATGCATCATATTTTGATGGCAGTTTTTAAGTTTAAATTATGTGTTTATAATTATCAATCTATGAACTGTGCATAAATTCAATATAAATAAACTATTTGAATTTATAGTATCAATATTATTATTTCCATAAGGTTTTGACCAAAGTCTTCTATTTGTATTTATGCTTGGATTAAAGTATCCAATAAAAAACAATATGTTAATGAGCACTAGTACAATTGTGCAAGATACAGTTTAATACCAACAGTGTTACATTGATAAAATGAGTAATTCCCACAATAAAATATATTAAATTAAACTTTGTAACAAGTACAATAGCGTGCATTATCCTTTCACTATTGGCTTGTCTTTGCAAAAACTTGTACCAATCTATCTGTTCAATTAAATTTTCTTTCAGAGATAAGTTTTTATTAAAAGTACTCTCACTTTTCCTGCTTTATTACTATTACTGATATTATTATTTGTATTGTTTTTATTTCTACTGCTGATGTAAATCATCTATCAGATGCACTGTCAGACAGACCACTTTAGATCACATTGTCTAACCTGTTCTACTTTCATGCATAGACAAAGGAGTAACCATGGGTATCTCTAAATAGGGCTGCTTAAAATATTTTTGACAGCCAATACATTTTGTTTCACTGAAATAGTTACAAACTGACTTATTAGTGATGGTACCACCTTGTACAAAAATCACAATTAAGGACTGTTGGCCTACTAAGCCTGTCCCTATTTATTGCTTTTTTTCATTTTTGAAAACATGAACAAAAAGGGAATTAAAGTGCATGTAGTTACAATATTAAGATATTGTTGCACAAACATACATTCTCATTGTCATAGCTAGTATAATGAGGTGTCTACTGCCATGAGAGTCTATTGGCTGCAAAAAATAAAGAGGAAAATAATAAGTAGCCTTCGATGAATCAACATCATATCCTATAAAACTGCTGGATACATTTAGTCAACCATTGTTTGTTATAGTCAACTTTCATATCTAAAGTCAGTTTCATTATTTTTACATGTCAAACCTATCATTAGAAGACCATATCAACCAAAAATTAGTATATATTGATGCACATGCATAAAGAAGTAATATCATTTTAAAAAGTAAAAATATAGTGATATGCATTCTATATATCTACATTTGCATATTGATAAGTATATTAAAATGGATTAAAAGATCAAAACTTACATAAAAAATCTTTATTATGCATTAAATTAATAATAAAATAATATAATACAAATCAATTTTATATAACAAAGACATTTCTAAACAGCTGAAATTTTTAGAAAAAAATATGAAAGTGTTGGAATATATAAATAGATTTTTTTGATTAAGATAGAATTAGAGATAGTCAAAATAAGAGTCATAGATCAATTTATAGATCACATGACCCTATATCTTAAGCTTGTAAGTTATAAACAGTGAGGATTGCCAGGTGTTTGTTGTGACTCTATTTGCATATTGTTTTCTGCTCCAGAAAGTCTTATGCAATCACTCTGGATAACAATAAAAAGACAAGTAAAGTCTCCACATGTTTAATTCTAAATGGGTATCACAAATCAATGTATTACCATCTTACAAAAAATTCTTTATAGCAAATTATCAAATTACCTATAAATAATGAGACTTTTATAACTCATTATTTAATATAACAATGGGAATTGAATTTATTGAGGATATAAAATTTGTTATTGAAATTATTCTATGTAGACATTTGGTTGAAAAATAAATGTATTGCTTATCAATTTAAAGTCTTTTCTGTGTATTATCTTGATAATTTTTTTCACTCCAATAACATGTATTGGTTTCATAGTTAATTTTTTCTTTCAATATTTTAAGTAGAATATCCAGAGTATTAGGAAGTTTATTCAAAATAAATATAATCAGGGTAAAACTTATTATTTTTGTCTTCAGAGTTATTGAAGTGCTACAAAGATAAATTTATTATAAATATTTAAAATTAATTATGTAAATTTAACAATACTTTGCTTTCTAATATTAGAAAGGAATTTACTTTTAAATAAATTGATTGCAAAAGAGATATATTTTATTAGTAATCTTTAAAAAAAGTCTTATGCTTTAGGTATGTTTCCATCTTCTAAATAGTATAATAAGAAATTTTTGTCTCTTTCTTTCTATATTTTCAGTCATCAGTTTCATTTTTTAAGTGAAATGTTAATAGGATTTTAATACATTATTATAATACATTAATGAATCCAGAATTATAACTATTAATTTTTCAAAGAAGCTGTAAAACTAAAGAAATGAGTGAGCAATAGTAATTTAGGAATCCTTTACATGCACAGGTTGATTTTTTACAAAAGATAAATAATGAAAAAATATGGTACTTACAAACTCATCAATTGCATGTGATGATGATTATAAAAGTTTAGTGTTCTTGTTTTACTGTCTAAAAATGGCAAAATACCTATTGACCAATTAATAAATATACATTGGTCAACAAATGGTCAAGCTAAGTTTATTTATCTTTGGGCAGTGAGTTTAACATGCATAAGATAGACAGATAGATAGGTAGATAGATTAAAAATAAATTTATAGATAGATTGATTGATAGAATGATAGGATGAATGGTAGAGAGATAAGATATATACATATATACTGTTATAGATAGATAGATAGATAGAAAGATAGATAGATAGATAGATAGATAGATAGATAGATAGATAGATAGATAGATAGATAGATAGATAGATAGATAGATAGATAGATAGATAGATAGATAGATAGATAGATGATAGATAGATAGATAGATAGATAGATAGATAGATAGATAGATAGATAGATAGATAGATAGATAGATAGATAGATAGATAGATAGATAGATAGATAGATAGATAGATAGATAGATAGATAGATAGATAGATAGATAGATAGATAGATAGATAATGCAATGGATTTAAAATCATATATTTAATTAATTCAATAACATTATAATTTTAAGAAATGTATTTATTCATCATTATGAAGTGCTATCGATAAACATCACTTTTAGAAGCCTCGCAATGCATTGTATCCAATATTTTTTATTATATTATTCTACAGACAATTATAGATTCTTATGTATATTATCTATCAATAAGAATGTTTTTTTTCATCCTAATAAAATATTACATTTCATTTGTGCGTGTGTGTATGTTTGATTTTTTGTGGAGGTAAATGGCATATACACTTTTAAATAATATTTTCCCTTTTTTGATATTAGGAATAAGCATGTCATGTTATTTTATTATGTTTCACTGAATTTTTAATTTTTTATACAATTGGCTGAGCTCCTTATTGTTTTTTTTTTTGTTTGTTTTTTATTGCTATTTTTAATTACATTTTGACTCATAATATATAAATATTAACATTACTAAGAAAACTTTGTTCTATGTTGTTGTTGTTGTTTTTTTTCTTTATTTAGCAGTCAGTTTAAATTCAGTTGTTTTATGTCAGACACTAACTTGGAATTACATCATCATGGAATTTCATCAACATACTTTATGTGTGTGTGTGTGTTAAAAACCGCAAATGTGTTAATTGTGGAAAAATAATAATGGAGATGGTGTTTAAATGCTTAATATAATATGAAATACAATTTGTAGATAACAGTGACAGATCTCATAAACCGATGTAAATTTGTAGAAAATACTTTGAAAATAAAGAAATATTGTTTTAAATTCAACAGAGAAATATTACAAGAAAAAAATTAATAAAGATATATTTCATTTGGATTATATTCTGATTCCCAATAAATTTATTAACATTTTAAGAATCAATGTGCATGCTTTGCTATTATTATAGTTTATAATAATGTAGTAGTGTTAGAAACAAAATATTACCTTTTAAAAATATGAAATGATAAAATGTATAAGAATACAAAGATGAGATTATTTTCAATATATATATATATTTAGTAGTAGTGTTATCAGTAATTTTATTTCTGGAATTTATATTTTAACCTAAAATTATATTTACTTTATGTTTAATGTTTATTGTAATAAGACTTAGATTTTAAAACTACTATGAATATTTTTCTACAAATATTTAATATCATAAATTTTGGTTTTCTTTTGGGAAATTTGTTTATTAAAAAAGTGTAAATTTTTTATGATTTATTTTTATGCCATCAGGATTAATTTGCTAATGAAAAATCAATGTAACAATGTTCCTACCATTTGTTGCTAATGTCAATTTAAATTAATTAGCTTTGAACAATAATTTGAAAAAAATGGAAATTAAAATTCGCGAATATATAATAACGTTTAATTTCAAAAATATTCACCAGATATTTGACATAATTAAATTACACCCAACTAATGGGAAACAAAAATTAAATATTTAGACTAAAACAAGCGTTCACAAAAATAACTGTTCCGATTTAATAAATGGTAAAAATTATTTTTTTATATAAAATATATACAAAAATGTACAAAAGAGGGGGGGGGTCGTTTAAGTAAGTAATTTCAAATAAAACATGATACATAAATAAGCCATTAGAATAAGTAAACAATTTCCTGCAACAGCTAAGCACTTAAAAATAACTAATTAAATTTATATTTGTTAATTTAACCAAATCAGAAAAAGTAAGTTGCAAAATAAAACAAGCCTCTATTAAAAATCCATATAATGACACTACCCCAATTTGATTATATAAGTTTTTCTTCAGTAATTAATGCTATGAAATTATAATAAAATTCTAAAAAATAGTTAGCCAATTCCAGCAAAACAGGTTATAATACAATTATTTATTTATAAATAACTTTATTGAAAAACCATATGTAATAATGATACAATTGTAAATCAAAAATAATAGTTACCCATGTTACTCAGGCAACCAGTTGTTCTGATGTGGTCACTGGTGTTGTTTAATCCAGCTTAATCAGGCTCCACGTGTTGTCAAATAAGAATATGGATGAGATGATTCTGTCCTTATGGCGAAATTCCTTCAGCTTGGAAATGAATGTGTCTTTAGGCTTGGGATGAGGAATGGTAAACTTGTTGCGACATCTGGCCATCCAGATGGCATAAGTGATAAAGGTCGAGAGTCTTGTGATGACAATTGTTATGTTGATATAAGTATATACCAGAGTGATTCCATATCTCTATAACATTACACATTGATTTTGTGATAAATACTGCATTATTTAAAATGGAAAGCTAAGGAAATATGTATAAACTCATATTCTTACTCTTTTATGCCATATAATGTAAACTTTGGTAATCAACAGATGTCATATGGCAGTAATTTATAAATCTCTATTCAGTGCTGCATTCTATTTAAATATTTCTATACTAGCTTCTAACTTAAGACTTCATCATTATTGAGAATTTTCTTTTTTTTTTAAACAGCATACTTGACCCTTTGTATCTTATATTATCTCCTCACTGACATCAAAAACATAAAGGATGACTTCTAGAGAAAAGATGCATTAGTTGCAAATTTCCAAAGTGCATTTTTCAAAAACTCTCAAAAGCACCTCAGGGCTGACAACTATAAACTAAAAACTAGTGTGGTAATATTTGGATAAGGGATTTTTTAAGCACTACCATTTGGGATTTTTTTACTACTAAAATATACAACAGATAGCATAAAAGTTATGAGAATAGAATATTATGCTAACGAATCACAAAAGGTAGGGAAAGATATTGTAATGCTATTTCATTTTGTTTTTTCAAATAATGTTTCAGAGCTTAAAAAAATGTTAGAAAAAAAATATCAGATAAAAGAAACAAATATAATTAAAGTTTTTAAAATGTCTTCATTAATATTTAGTGGTTTACTTCATTAAAAAATATTGATGTTAACAATTAAAAATATATTTGTCAAATTATTAATAAATATAGAAATACAATAATAAAATAAATCATACGATTAAATTTAGATGAAATTATTTATTGAAATTAATTAATATTTACAGCAGTATTTGAACATGGAAATGATTTCAGATGATTTTTTTTTATATATCACATATTAGATCTGAAAACAGAAGATATACCAAACACTATGACAAAACATTATACAGAAAGATTAGCAACACATAATCTAGGAGAAGAACAATGATGAAATGTCTAAAAATATCTTTGACATATCTAAAGATTTTCATAATATTTTTCTACCAATTTATTTAATTTAAGTTTTCAAAATATCTTCTTAATTCATTTAAATCTTCATTCATTCTAGAACTGTTATTACATTTAATAAAAACATCCATTCTCTACCTTAGGAATATCATAAAATATCCACACTTTCTCTGATATATTGGTTACACCATCACATTAATTCCCTTTCCCATTGCTTCATACTTCAAAACAATTTAATTTTTTTTGCATATGATGTACAAATAACAAAATTATGATTAATAATGATAACTGCTTCATCATCTTCAATTCTAAAAAAGGATTTTTACTACTCTCTATTCTATCTATAGCAATAAAATAAATTTACATAATAAAGATTTTAAAAAATTATATTAACTTCTGTTTTTGACCATGAACTAAAAAATTGTTTTTCAACCACAAGTGAGACTTTTAGATTTAATTTGAACTAACAGGATGGAGGGGTTTGAAACTTATTAAGTCAACCCTAATTTTATAACAAGAAATCGACTTAATTAATTTTTGGAGTCCCATGCTTTTATTTTAAATTATGACTAAAAACCCCAATTGTGGTTGAAGAAACATTTTTAGTGCATGGTAAATAAAAGCATTTAATATATAAAAAGTAATGTTATTGTTTTCAACTTTTTAGTATGGCATAAAAAATACAAATTTAAAACTATATTATAATTTAATTTGACTTAATAGTTATAGTTGATATATACTGAAATATCTAATATATATATATATATATATATATATATATATATATATATCGTTAGATATTTCAGTTTTAAGATAAATTGTATACTTTTTAAGTATATATTATATTTAGTAAATGTGATTAAAAATATGAAATATTTTTTTAATTAAAAAGTGTTGACATTTATGCTTTTGATTGGAAATTTTTATTTTTATTTAAAAAAATGCTTACCAAAACTATATTGTAAATAAACATCCTTAAGACATATAATTTTACTTTAAATCAACTTTCCACATATAGTGTACACATCTGACTAGATACTTCTATAGTAAGTTGATATGCATTCTCTTTATGTATATATCATATTTAGTATGTGTACATAATTTTATATCATTAAAATCAATCAGTACTTAGACAATACTATTATCAATAATGATCAATAATCTCAATTTGTTGTCAAGACAACCTCCTTTTAACAATTAAAGAAGAATACCACCTTTATTTATGGCCTTATATATTTATATAGACACTAAAGATTTCGACGTGACCACATACATTGAAATTATTAATATAAATACATTTAAACAAACTCCTTAAACAGGTAAATATAACCTGTTTTGAATGCAGCCTAATACTGCAATTATAATTTTCAAATTGCACTCAAAGTATTACTTAAATAATAAGTGTAATAATGCTCAAGGCCTAATAGGTTTATAAGTAATCATTAAAATCAATTGCCACTTAGAGAATGCCAAAATCAATAACATTTTTATCTGAAAAAATGTTTTGATATAAAAAGCCTAACAAAACTATATTATAAATCAACTGTCTTATTATTTAAATGAGGCTGATGATTGCAACCAAGAAAATCATGAATATTATTTAAAATATTGAAGCTTTCCCTTCATTCTTCCATATCTAAAAAACTATATCACTTATTTAAAATATTGATTGATATGTCCTATCACTTTCAGAGATTTTTAAAAATGTACAAAATTTCAAACATATTATATTGAACTTAACTCCATTAAATCTCAATTTTTAAATGTCATTATTTTGAATGAAAACAAATATACACACTGCCCTCTTGTGAGCCTCACTAAAAACAACAGAAAATTGTAAAAATAAATTTTAAAATTACAAAGTAGTCAATATTTTCCCATTCTCGGTTCCTTATCTAAGAAACTAAGTGGCCTACTGAAAATATTGTTGTCCCACATGGATAAGTTTGATATTAATTAGTTATATATCAAATTTTAAGCAATTCTATTAAATTTAAATCTATAAAATATCAATTTTAAAATTTTATTCTGACTTTAAAATGATCAAAAGTTTTACAAACAAACACACCAACAAACAAAACAATTCTTTTAACTTTAATAAAAGCATTTAAAAATAGAAATATCATGGGATTTATTTTTATCTTCATATTAATACCTCAGTAACTATAACTTTTAAGAGAAGAGGATTGTCTATAAAAAAATTTAATTTTTTTATTATCAATTCATGAAATATAAACTTTTTCTATCTTTGGTTATTTCCATTTTACAATTTGGAATCTATACCTTAAAAGAATTATAAAATTCAAAGTGTATTTGTTCAACATTTTAATTGCAAACAATTTAATGACTGCTTTAATGTTTGTTTGACACCCAAATAAAATATGAGATGTTACTAAATTTTTCAATCAGGTTTTTTTGTAAATGTATGATTACTTTTATTCTACTTCTAAGTATTTGTCAAATCAGACAATTATTCAATAAAATTTTCTGTCAGTCATATTACTTCAGATTGTTTTCCAAATTTTATATCATCAGTATTTAGAATGATGATTTTGTTTATATTTTCTTTATATTGATTTCATTCAATTCAATAAAACTCTAAATCTAAAATGTAATCTATATTTTTTATGCATGCATCTCCTGTTTTTGACTGCTATTTTAAATAAATAATTATCTATTTTTTCTTCTCTTTAATAATTATATTATTTAATCAGAATTATATTGTTGATTTTTTTTTTCATTTTAAAGGAAAATTGTGTAATTGACTATTATTTAATATTTGAAATAAAATTGAATTTAATTGAAGTGAAATATATTAAAAAAACAATTTCAAATATCATAGCAAATAAAAGATATGACTCTTATGTTAGTAAGTGATTAAATGTTGATAACACAAATAATCTCAGATAACAAATTTAAAATTGAGTTCTATATAACAAAAAACAATCTGTGCTAGTCTATTAAAAGTAATAGTCTCCAGTAAGAACAATATGAATTGGGAGATGAATAAGCTTTGTTTAAAATGATATAATGAACATGATTTTTTTCCAAATTAATTCAGTTTTATTAACTAAAAATATGAAACAAATTATTTTTGCAATTATTATTTTCTAATATAATTGATTTTAAATTATTCATTGAAGAGTGTATTTTTAAAGAAGGTTTTTTAAAGTAAAACATAATGTTTGTTGATAATGTAGATGTTAGAGCAATTTTAAACACAATTTATTAAATAAATAAAATAATTGAATGATTTATTTCTCTAGAATTCATAGTCTGTTTGGTTACTGTAAATCATGAAATAGAACATGGATCTTGAGCATAGTCTGACACTCTCTCATGCCTTAAACTACGCAAAGCAACAAAAATAGTTATAACAAATTAAAAAATAGACCAAAAAATAGATAAGACTAAGACTGCTGCAAACTTGTCAAATGACATATTTTGTAAGCAATTTTTTGAAATGTTATAGAGCTAGAAAAAGCTGGAAAACTCATACAGTAACACAATATTTACTTGATACCTAATTACATCAAACATTAGATGAAGCACTCTAGAACTTTTATCCCAATTCCAGATGCATCTCATTAAATTTTACAGCAGAAAAATTTTGAGATATAGATAATGAACTTTATAATATATTTTAATGCTGGTTTAATAAGTTTTAAAAAATTCAGATAAAATGAACCAAAGATATTGATTCATTATTTCTAATGGTAAAATGATTTTTCTTTTTACTTTTAATACATATATACATATAGATATTACTTTCTTGACAGTCCATAAGAGTTTTTTTTAGATTATACTTAATTAATTACAAACATCTTTAAAAATATATCAGCAAGTTCTTTTGCTCAATATACAGATTTTTTAAGTTTTCCTTTTCTAATAAAATATACTGGAAATGCATCTCACTTTTAGTTGAATAAAGTTATTTACTTTTTAAAAAAAACATTTAAAAATTATAACTGTTACTTGCAAGAAATTATTTAAAATAACATTTTCTTAATATATATATATATATCACTCTCTATTCACCATTCATATTATATATATATATATATATATATATATATATATATATATATATATATATATATATATATATATACATATATATATGATGTAGTACCTGTGCCTGTGCTTCTTTGCATTTAGATAAAGCAGTATACATATAAACTATTTTTTCATCAAGCTGATGGACTCTCTTGGTGAGCTGGTTCCTTTTAAACAGTATTCTGAGTTATTGTCATCTTTAAGAAAGGTGTAAACCAGTAATTGTTTGCATACATTACTAGTCAGCTCCATTTAGTCTAGAATTTGATGGACATAAAATATACTGGATAGTGCATAATATCCACAAACTAATGAAGCACAGAAAGGCTGGCCCTTCCATGTGAATCCAAACTTCTCCAATATTACACTAGCAGCAGCTTGATTTACTCACTTTTGACTTCAGTTATAACTTCATAGTCATCATGCTACCATAATCTGTAAAACTAAAACTCTCTTCTGATCTTTCTTCTGACCTTTTTTAATAGTCAGGGTGCAATTTTAAATAAAACCATAGTAATTAGAAGTTTTTTATCTTGATTAAAAAAAGTTAATGACTCTTTTAAATTCACATTAATTCTTTCAAAAATAACTTTGTAGGATTTTTATCAAAATATGTTATACAAGCTTTAATTAAACATATGTAAACAAGATAATATTTTATATAGCACAATGTTTTTCACAAAGATTTTATCTTGTGTTTGGAAAGTGAGAGTATTAATTTATAGTTAAAATCTACAAAGTGCATGTGTATTAGCTTAATGGCTAATTAATATTACAATTTAAAAACATCATGCTATATAAAATAATATCTTATTTACATATGTTTAATTTCAACTAAGAATGATGTATCATAAATTCTGGAAAATTTCACAAGCATAATTTATTCAGGCATAATAAAAGTAATTTAAAGTGATTGTTTAATATCTTCATGCTCTCATTTCCAAATGCTTAAGATTTGCCCTACATAAACGTTTGGGTTAAAAGGATAGATAAATTCATTCTATCTTTTCACAAAGACTTTATCTTCAGTTGGAAAATGAGAGTATTCATTTATAGTTAAAATCCACAAAGCACATGAGCATAAGCTTTAATTTCAAAAAATTATTTAATCAAAATAGACAGTGAAATTTTATAATTATCAGTATATATATTGTAACATATAAGCATGCTTGTTTAAATTTAAAATCAGAATTAATAAAAAATTAATTAGACCTTTTTAAATGTTTACTTTATAAAAAAAAATAATAATTATTTGATCCTTAACTGTTATTACAGTGTAATATAGAAAATATTTACAAAAAAATTTTGTTTGTGCTTATTTCTACTTTTCCTTTCAACTTTATATATATGTGCACATACTACTATGTTGTTGTATGCCATGAGACACATAACTATTCATATCTTTTATAATGGGAGAAAAGGATAAGAGAAATGAAACACCCATATAACAATATTTTACATATATACATATATAATCAAAACATAGTTCATCTTTCAAACTATGTACTCATCAATTTTTTTAGAGATTTGACAGGAATCTGAAAGATAACAGAATGAATAGTGACCTGAAAATTGTGATGTAGATAAAGAATGTCAGTCACTGGTCTATAAGTATACAGTGCACTAGGAACCACAAGAGAGCTACCTCAATATGGACACTATAAGCTACCATAACTCTGCTACCTTGGATCTTAGAAGCTAGATATTACAAAGCAATGCCCAGATCCTTTGAGTCTCTGGGGCTATAAATATAGAACTATGCTTTGCTCATTTTCTTAGAGACTGTGAGGCTGGGCATCATGGGACTGAACCATGATAAACAATAATAAATCAGAAAATAGGTTGGTGCAATGCCTGAGTTTAACACTCTGTGGAGTTGCATGAAACCATTGTATCCTGAAGCCAATGACAAAACCCTCCATTTATTATCAAACTGAAAGTACAGCCAAACAAACTCTAACAATCAAAATCCAATTCTATCTCCAAAATCACACATTTTATATTTAACTCTAAACATGAACTTTTTAAATATACCTTAAAACTAATATTTTATAATTTATAATCATCAATACTCTTGTCACATATTTAACAGTAATACTTTATAAAAGTATTTTTGCATAAAATTCATACTTTATTATTTTTTCAGATGGGGTTATATTTGAGATCATATGGAGAGACAAAATTGTAACAAGGGCTATTAGTACATGATCATCATAAGCTCCATAGTTGGATAGCCATTCGTAACAGTGGGAGAATAGTTCTAAAACTGGGGTGAAAATACTCATCTTCATTATCCCCAAGCCAGAATATAAAATTGAATATAAAAATATACAATAAATAGTGGTACAGAGAAATAGGGGTGAACTAAGTCAACACAAAATTTAACATTTTATATACAAATAATATAATGAACATGAGCCTATTATAATAAATATAAGAAACATAAGGGATCAGCACAAAGAACTATGTTAACTGTAAGTTTATTAGCATTGCACAAAATCATAATCATTCATCATCCTGAATAATGAGCAGTAGAAAATAAATCAACAGTCAATTTTGTGAGTGGATTTGAAATGTGTCTACTATAGGCCAGACTAATTATTTAGCTCTTGCCAGCTTGGGGAGATTATATAAACAATAATTTGGAATGCACAAACTAGGTGCTAATTAAATAATGCTGAGACATTCAATAATGATGATCATCATCAATGCTCTCTGGCCACTTAATATCCATAATGTATTTGTGAACAATAAACTTCATTTCTAAATGAATATGTAAAATGAAGTGTAGTGCATGAACTTTAAAGGATATCCTCCTAGTTCCATATAGCATCATCATTATCTGGATGTCCACAACACTAAACAAACTCCTTTTATGTAACAGACCATTATGCATGAATTCAACTAAGAAAGAAAAAACTCTATAACTGTTCATGTGAGCAAGGGATTTAAAACAACATATAATAATTTATAATATTTAAGGATTAAATAAATTTCTGGAATAATTTAAACAATGAGATATAAATTTACTAATTAGAAACAATAAAATAAATTCTGAAAAATATGCCATATATATATTAAAGTAAACGTTTGTTTTGTGTTTTTGATGGTATGACACTTTTGCAATGGTTTTCTTTTCAAGTCAAAAAATTGGGATATTTTTGTTTTGTAAAAAGTATGTAAAGTTCGTGTATAAATATCCAATATGAAATAATATTCGTGTGTGGTGGTTTGTGAATTTATAGACTAATTTAAAAGTTTCATTGCGGGTGTATTTTTTAAATTTTAACTTTTAGAATTTACAAAGTCGTTAAAAATACTGATCAAAGCATTCTTTGATCGTGTTTTTAATTAAAATCTGGAAAATGTATAGAGAATTAATTTGTATTTGAAAATTAGATAAGGAATTTATATTTTGTAATTACTTGGTCAATTTAAAATTGTGTATTAAAGTTAAAGATAGTGAAAATGGAACAATGGAAATGGATAATTGATATTGTATGGTCAAGTTGGATTGCTGGAGGTAGAGAAAAGTAGGGGTTCAAACAAAAACAAGAAAGGTCAACGTGGATCTTAGAAAAAACTAGGATTCTATTTTGACGTGGTGGAGAGTAGCGTTCAAAACACACAGAGTTGCTAGAAAAATCGCTACAACTTTATTAAGAAGCCACCAGTAAAGTAATGTCGATGGGTAAGTGAGAGTGATCTCTGTCCTGCAATTTGAATCTTCTGGTGTCTGATCATGTTTCTGTTCAAAATTTCCAGCTTCAATCTCCAAATTGACTTTTTCAAGAAATTTCAAATTTCGAGACATCCATGTGAGAAGAGGATGAAGAAAGAAGGGTAATGTGTTAATGATTTAACTTTCTCCGAGAATTATAGTTAATCTGTCAATCAAATTAATCACATGTAAGTTTTGTTTCTTTTATAATGTACTTTTAAATGTCAGTAAATTTTCTTTTCTCTTTTCCTCCGTCTAGTCTTAGAAGATAATTTATAAATATTGTACCTAATAATAATAATTAAATGAATATTTATATGTTTTGTACTTATTATAAAAAATAATAGAAATATTTCCAACTCTGTTTAAAGTATTTATAATATTGATTATAGTTATTTTAAAAGTAAGTTCGTTTTTGAATTAAAGATTATTTCTATATTGAGTTGAGATATTAAATCATTTTATTTCTTTATTTTTGTCATACTATTGTATTCTTCAATCTTAAATATGAAATGTTAAATTTTTCATCTTGTGAATAAATGAGAAATAATTCTCAGTGTATATTGTCTATCTGATGGGGGTGGGGTTTCAGAGTAATATTCTGTCGGTATTGTTGATGTATTGGAATAGTTATTCAGTGGAGAAATAGAGAATAGATTTCTAGTTGTGTATTATTCAATTTTTCATGTGTGATTCTCGGGTGTGATATGGAAAGAAGATCTTTTTTGTAGTGAAATGTGTGTGGGGTTTGGTTGTAGTTGAAAAGTTGTATCTTATTTAGTATTTTTTGTAAAATAAAAGGTATGTTTGGTTGTGGATTTATACCGGTACAATATATATATATATATATATTGTGAATGTTCAGATTGATGATCCAGGCATATAAAAAAAAAAAAATAAATAAATAAATAAAGAAGTTTGTTGATCTTATTTGATTTTTCCTTTGCTTAATAGATAGATAATGTAAGATCTTGGAAATGTAAATTTAAATTTGATCACCATGGCAACCTTAAAGCTTTAAATAGAATTATATACTGTTGATTCTAGCTTTAAAATAAAAATAACTTCACTATAATCAAACTTAAGAAAAACATATAAATAAATAAATTTATTTAAAAAAAAAACAAAAAAACAATTCAGTACAATATAAGTTTACCTAAATAGGATCGATATTATTTTACATATTTCATATATGAATGCAGTCACCATAGTAACATTATTACATACAGTTCAATGTTTTTATGTTGTGTATATTTGTTTATAAATTAATTTAAAAAAATATTATTATTAAAAAATATAGATATGTGTAAATTATTGATGTTTATCAAGTAAATAAAAGGTTGTTATATCAATTTTGTATTTTGGTTTGTAAATAATAAAAAAATTGTAATCGAATTTGGATTTAATTTTCATGTATCTTTTTCTCCAAACTTACCTTACAAACCGCGCGAAAACTACTATAAAAAATTTGATAAAATTGAGGTTTATTTGAGTAATATTGGATGGTCATCAAGATACGAGAAACGTCAGAAAGAGAACCTATAAAAAAGACGCGACAGAATATAACAGGACACTTTTTTTTTTATCATTTTGCTATAGTCAAGGACAGACCTATTTTCTGTGTCTTAACAAATAAAGTTTTTCAATATTTTTTTTTGTGTGTAAAACCATAAAACATGGGAAAATAGTTGAATTATCTGCCCGTTCAATCATTTAGAGGGCAGTTGCGAAAAGTTTCCAGGGAAGCGGCAGCAAAGTGTAAAAAAAAAAAAAAAAGAAACCTATGAAGTAAAAAAAAATGCTTTATAAAAAAAAAAAAGTCGGCTATTTTTCATTTAAAAAAAGAAAACAAAGATATTTCTGTTTTTTAAAAAAAAAAAAAAATGGATTTGCGTAAACATCATCTCACGAGTAAAGGAACATGGACCAACTGGATCAATTCACATCATAAAAGGGCTAATCAAAGTGCACTCACCTCTTCGGACAGAAAAAGAAAACTTTTAGTGAAGCATTATAAAGTTTGCGATTATTATTTCTGACAAAAAAACTTCTCTTTACACCATAAGAACTGAAGTCAATCAATGGGCAAATAAATAGTGAACGAACAGACTCATATATATATGGTATGATTTTTTTTTTATATAAAATGTGCGTGTATTAATTTTTTTTTTATATGTAATAAAAGGGGATGATTTTTTTTTAATTATCTCTAAAAGTAATATAATTTATTAAATGAAAATGATCAGAAAGACTCAAATATATTTATTATTTCATATTCATTTATCCGTTATTATTTTGATAAACAAATAGATTTTGATACCCTCCTATTTCACATCTTTGGTATCGGTTATATGTAAATTTTTCAGCAAAATATCCAAAAGCCTTTCCCTTCATTTACTCATTCATTTTTTTTTTTTGTCGTTATCGTTGTCGCAACACATTTAGCGATACACATAGCAATTTTATCATTTTTATTTGGTCAATCAATCTAAAATATAAAGTCATTTCTGATGTATTTTATCATTAATCTTGCCAATTTTTTTTTATATAATCCAATAAATTGAGTTAATTTAAATATCAAGACTAGTTTAATTATTTTGTTTTATTTGGATTGCATAAGACGACGTAGCTATTTAAGTAACAAGATTCAAACTCAGCTTGGTAAGTGAATTAGAATATAAAATAAGGTATGTTTTGCTTATTAGTATTTTATTTTGTTTCCATATGAATTTTATATTTACATTTGCATTCGAATATTATATATATATATATTCTCATTTATCTTAGTTAATATTACAAAGTCAATCATTTCATGTTTGTCTGATTCCGTCATAAAAATCTAAATAGATCGTACTTTATCGTTTGGTTCAGAATAATTCGTCTTGGATATTTTTCTTAAACTCCTATAAAATGAAGAGAATAAACTTCATTGACCAATTTAATTGAATATTGTTTTGATTTGTATAAATATCAATTATAATCATATGTTTTAATTGTTGCCGGTCAATTTTTATTCAATTGTTTAAAATTTCAAACAGATTGTATTAATGCTCACAGGTGAATAAACATCCAATAGAAACTTGATATGTCTTTTATGTAATGTGGTTGGACATTGTAGAGTTAGAGATGAGCTAATAGAGTGTTGATATTAAACTCCAGTGAAGTATTCTATTTTAAAACATAAACGAAGCACTAATTAAGCATCACTTTATTGGAAGATATTTATAAATTATTTATAAATTATTTTGTAGCTTCTTAGTAAACCATAGACGTATATTAATTTGTTTAAACATTTAAGTGAGTGCATAAATTTTCAAAGTGTTTATAAAATTATAATAAAACCAGTTGATGCCAACAGAAAATTATTAATTAAAGATTGAAGTAGAAAGAATTGTATATCGCTTATTGACACGAGTGTTTATCTTTCTATTTAGCGTTTATTAAAATAGATATATATATATATATATTTTGTTCAAGTATTATTTTGTTTTGATATTTAAATAATGTCTATATGTAAAAAAAATGTTTTGTAAAGTACTATTACAGGTACTTAGAAGCTTATCCATTAAGTTAAAAAGGCAGCATCTTTAAATAATAAAGTAGATTTAAATTACTATAACAGTAACAGGCTAATAAAATATATATTGGAATCTGTTTTAGTTATTAATTGGATTTGATTTTGATTAGATTGCCAATCAAGTAGTTAGCCTAATCCTATATTATTGTTTAGGGAAATAGTAGTTGGTTTCACTGCTGTTTGCAATTTATGTTGTAATTGTAATGGATTTGTTGATATCTGGAGCAGATAGTCTCATTATTCCTTCATTTCACATATAACTTAAGTAAATTAAACTTTAAGAGAGATTATTTGTGCTTTGTGATGGTTTATTACATAATGGTGACCCGGTTGAGCTAGACCAGATTAATTTAAATTAGATTTTTAGATTTTTTTATCAGATCAGATTGACCATCCTAACCATCACCTACATCCATCAATTCAATCAGTTACAAATTGGCACCAACATTTTGGGCCTTCTTTCTTCAATTTAAATGGAATACAGCATTCAACAATTCCGCCGGTTACAATATATATATATATATTTGGCTTTCTAATTTTGATTAATAAAATAAGCAATCATATTGTTATTTTAAAATACCTTATAATAGGTTTACATAAAACACACCCATATATAGGCATACAGACATGTGGCATAATTATTTATGAACATATTTGATTGTCATAAACCTATAAATGAAATTCATTTTTATAATGCATAATTAATGGTAGATTTAACCTATATTCATGTGCACATGGAAAGGTGTGCACGCACTAGTGTTTATAAAAAAAAAAACTTAATAAACCATATTATATTTTCTCAAGACTAATTGATTCCATGTTAAAAATATACATAAAACTCACACATAGCATGTATACATAAAAAATAGTTAGTATGAACCAAATATATTAATTAATTCATGATTTATAATGGTAAAAGTGATTTCCTTTATATATATATATATCATAATAGTTCTAAGCAAGCTTACTTTTTTATTTTTATGATAAGTGCTACAAGAGAACACATTCAAATAATTATATATATATATTTGACAGTCACTAAAAGGTTTTTTTCATGTACATTTAATTAATTGCAAATGTTTTTAACAATATTCCATCAAGTTCTTTTGTTCAATATAGAAATATTTTTGGGGTTTTTATTTTATGTTTTAATAAAATATGCTGGAAATGTATCTTACTTTTCATTGAATAAAGTTATTTACTTAAAAAAAAATAGTAATTTAAAAATTACAACTGTCATTTTTAAGAAATTATTTTAAATGTTGTTCTCAATATATATAATAAACTCTACTCATCATATGTACTTTATATATATACAATGCAGTATTTTTACATGTTTCTCTATATATGAATAAAACAGTATACATATAAACTAATTCTTCAGCAAGCTGGTGGACTCTCTTGATAAGGTAGTTCCTTATAAAACAGAAGACTGGCTTCTTGTCATTTTCAAGAAAGGTATAATCCAGTAACTTATGGCATACATACAGTCATCTCTATTTAGTGTAGAATTTGATAGATTTCAAGCACACCAGCTAGTACATAATATATACAGGCTAATGAACTAGAGAAAAACTCACCCTGGCCTCAATGTGAATCATAATTTATCCAATGTTGTACTAGCAGCAGCCAGGTGCACTGTCCTTCCCTCCAGTTATAATTTTGTTGTCACCATGAAGTCACAATCTGTAAAACTCTAAAACTCTTTTCTTATTTTTCCAACCTTTTTATAGTCATGGTGGAAATTAAAAAAAGACAGTAATTAAGAGTTTTCTTTATCTTAACTGAAAAAAGTTAATGACTATTTTTAATAAACTTAATTCTTTCAAAAACAACTTGGTAGGATTTTTACCAAAATATGATATACAAGCTTTAAATAATAAATCAATAATACAAAAACTCTGTCAGATAATGAAAATTATTCTTCATGTATAAAGTGTGATAAACAGAAAAGCCATATTTCTGGTACATGGAACTGAAAATGCTTGGCAAATAGTTTATTGTGATTAATGTTTTTGAATATTAGCTACTCTGTTTATCACACTATACAAGAGGAATAGTATACAAGCTTTAATAAAAAAAAATTCTTTAATCAAAATAGATAATGTAATTTTATAATTACTAGCATATCTATTGGAACATAAATACATATTTGGTTTAATTTCATAATCAGAATTAATAAAATATTAATTATATGTTTTTAAATGTTTAATTTATAGTATTTTTTTAAATTCAAAATTATTTAATCCTTAACTGTTATTTCAATTTAATATAAAAAATATCTACAATAAATTTTTGTTTGTGTTTATTTCTACTTTTTCTGTTAACTTTATATATATATATATACATGCATACATAGTACTATGTTGTTGTCTGACATGAGACCCATAACCATTTCAATATATATATATATATATATATATGGGGGTAGGGGGTGTGTGTTACATTATTTACACAGCACTACTTTGTGAAATAAAGATAATGTCTTAAGAAGGCAGCATCAAGTCATTCTTTTTACCTATAAACCATAAATTTGTTAAAGAATTTGAAATTAAAACCTATGTAAATAAGAATCATTAACTTAAAGTAAGATCTTAATTTCTAATAAACAAACAATATATATTTAGAAAGATGCATGTAACTGAAAATATGATTCTTTATTAGCAAGTAAAATCTTTTCTGATTTAATTATATGCATCTTGATTATATAAATCTGAACTTCAATATACCTTTCAACCTTGGAGCTTATGCTTAACAAGTTGACTTTTTATGTATTTATGTCGTCTTTATATTTGCTTCCTCTGTTGACACTGCTAAAATAATGTGATATGTTGGAGATAATAATATTTTATGTTTGAATTTTAGGTAGTGGCATGCTACTGGATATATATATATATATATATATATATATATATATATATATATATATATATATATGTGTGTGTGTGTGTGTGTGTGTGTGAAAAGTAGTTCCTTCCACCATATTTCATATTTATGTAATTGTAACATCTATCATTCTTTATAAATACATTTTTAGAACTGATTTTTAATGGAAAAAGATGTTGAAGTTATCAAGATGTATCATTTTGTGATGCTTCATTCACAGAAGCACAAAATCATTCTTTAGTAAATAATTTCATGTTTGAAAAAAAATATTTATAGATATTAAAAAAATATTTTTAAAAAAAAAACTGCAATAATAAATTGATAAATTGAAAAAAAAATGTATACATCTGAAGAATAGTTGAAAGATCTGGTTATCACTTAACTTTAATTATTCAGTTTTCATTAATATATCTTATTCTTATTTAAGTTTGAATCTTTTGTTTTTATTTATTTTTTATATGTTGTCCATTGTATTTGCATTTTATTTGTCTTTCTTCCTCCCTCTGTCCTTACTATTTATCACTCTATCTTTTTCTTTCTAAACAATTTCAATGAATAACAGAACCAAAAAACAGCATCTTCAGAAATAATAGTATGTAAAATTAATGCATACATGAAAACGGTTTTTGGATTTATCCATATATTTGATTGATACTTGTTAGTTAATTTTATCTATATCTCTATTTTAATTTACTGCTCCTAGAAAGAATGAATATAGTTAATTTGACAGATTTTTATTTTTTATTTACTTGCTATACATAATAATTTTACATGTATGGACAATCTAATGTTATTAATGCAATCAAATCATTTTATATTCTAATCCATTTTTTCATTATTTTTAGATATGCTGTTATTAAGTAAATAGTATTATTGGCAAAATTTATACCATAACCATTATCCAAAATAAATATAAATTCTCATGATAATCTCATCTGTAATCATCATTTCCATTACTGAGAAGACGGATATTCATGCCAATGTAAAAAGCCTTCAAAATTCTACATGATATTTTATAGTTGGAAGGAGTAAGAAAAATATTAAACACTTATATTTTGATAAAACAAAATCATTTTTATTATTAGTAATCATTGTTTTAATATTATCATTTTTTAGTTTATATTCAATCTTATGAGCTCTAATTGTAAATCTTTTTAATAGTATTTTATTAAAATTCAAAGATATAATCCCTCTTGAGGCTTGTGAAATCTATAAAATTTTTGAGGGAAATTGTGAGACATTTGATATGGATACAAGAATTATTACATCAGTCATAATTTAAATAAGCATATAAACACAGTGAAACAAAAACATTATTATAGGAATCATTACATTGGTTCTTTTTACATCTTTTATTTTTACATTCAATTTAAATATCAAATACCATCATATTAGTTATTAATAAATAATTATATTAACAAAATTAATAATGTATGTGTGTACAAGAAATCTTACCTGAAAGATCTAAATGTGCTTTAGAAAAGAAAATATAAAAATGAAATATTATAGAAAAAATATGGAATTCTGGTTTCCTGTATAAAAAATTCAAGTTAATTTTTGTAAACCAATTTTCTAGTTAAAATAGAAGTTTTAATTTTGAAATTGTATTCTTTACATATTTAAAATGATAGACAACTTTCATATTTCTCCATGTTTTTTTTATAAAATACATATTATTAATTTGATAAATAACGTATTGAAATCTATAAATATGCAAAAATATGAAAAAACAACCAAAAATACGCTCAAGTGATAATGTTTAAAATTTGGAGATAGATTAAATTTTTACTTTTGAAACAAATCTATGCAACTTGAGTTATTTTTATAAAGCATAATTTAATTAAATAAATAAAGCATAATTTAATTAAATAAATAAAGATAAAAATATTAAATAGCTTATGAAGGCCCTCAGCCCATTTTACAAAGACATATTATAAGGATGAATCTTTATTTAATGAATTTACTAATTGTTAGATTTTAAAAGTTTGGACAATTTTCTTCTCTCTATTATCTTTCAGATAAAATTGACTAGAGTCCCATTTTTCAGTGAATAATGTGACAGATATAAGATAAACCGTAAACTAACATTGAAAGCAAATTTTTAAAACAACATTAAATACTATCTAAGTTTCATCTAGTCTATATTAAAATCCCAGTGATGATGAAGTCAGCCTGATATGGCATTCATGGTGCCAAGAAATATATATTATTACACTTTGATTTACAAGGGTAAAAGATGATCCTTTAACCACATATAAACTATAAATTTAAGATAGATAGATAGATAGATAGATAGATAGATAGATAGATAGATAGATAGATAGATAGATAGATAGATAGATAGATAGATAGATAGATAGATAGATAGATAGATAGATAGATGGATAGATGGATAGATGGATAGATGGATAGATGGATAGATGATGGATGGATGGATAGATAGATAGATAGATAGATAGATAGATAGATAGATAGATAGATAGATAGATAGATAGATAGATAGATAGATAGATAGATAGATAGATAGATAGATAGATAGATAGATAGATAGATAGATAGATAGATAGATAGATAGATAGATAGATATCCATCATCAAACATATAATAAAAATATCCACATTATACTTTTATCATTTCAATGAAGTCATCAATGGGCATATACAAAAAAAAATGAATGTCGTATAATATTCAATACTTTGCAATAAAACTTTGCTCAATAGCTACTGCAGTTTGAATAGTATTTAATATATTCCAAATTCCTTTTGATATTATTTACATTTAAGCAATAAATTTTGTTCTTTGTTTAAATTATTGACATTTTTAAAAACAAATTACTTTTGAAAGCTTTATAGACAAATATAATGATGCAATACCTAAATAATTATTACAGTTCTTAAAGAACTGCAACCATGCAAAAATTAGTTAACATATTTTCCAGATATATTTTTAAAGATTGATTCTATGACTTTGTTTAGAACTTATGAATAAAGAGATCTGAAAAGATATTTAATATCCAAAATGATTATTTAATAGAGAACTAGCAATCATTAATTGGCAAAGGTCAATGAGCTTTACACAATTTCATCATTTATTCAGTATTTATCAAAGATATTACACATAGAACAAAAGATATAAAGTTGAATAATATTATGTTGTTATGTATATCTTTCTTTTAACAAAAGGCATAATAATGTCTAGTTTTACAATTGTTAAATAATAATCATTAATATATTGTTCTCAAAGTCATTGGTATTAAAGATATGTATGCTAAAATCTTGACATATGTAACTTCATTAACATTCTAAACATTTATGCAAACTAATTACATATAGGATAAGAAAATGGAGAATAATCTTAATATACATATATGTGTGTGTGTAATTAGTGGAGTCATTCTTCATCACACTATGAATAAATAACACTTTACATATTTAGTGAATATTAAAAATAGAATGGACCATTTGGGTATTAATATTTTGATGTTTATAAGTTTTCCCATACCAACAGCAATAAATAACACTTTATATGTTTATAAGCTTAACTTCTCCAACATTGGTGGATATTGGAAAAAAACTTATTACACTAGCCAGATAAATATATGGCATTGGTATTTATTAATACATAATATTAAACTATACTTATTTGGTGTTTACAATTATTAACACCTGCTTGATTACTAAAACAAAGGTTTTTTTAAATACATTTTGTCTATATATTTTTATATTTAATTTAATTTAACAAGTATCAATGCCATATTTTAATTTTGAATGATTTATTAAATTTCTTCTGAATTTCTACCATTGATGTCAAATGTACGCTTAAAAACATGAAAACCTTAAAGAATGGGTGTTCAATTCTTTTTCTTGATCCTTGCTAAACATATAAAGTCTTATATATATTCAAAGACTAAGAAAAAGTGCTTTGTTGTGCTTAATTGCGCTTGTGGGTATAGTATTTAATTCTGGTACAAGAGTGCACTAGTAAAAAATTTTTGATTATTTACATTAAGAGTATATATAATACTTGAAACATATATTATTACAAAATGGGAAAACATATTTTATATATTTATTCAAGTATTAAATATTATTTAAGACAGTATTACGTAAGTAATATTTACTAAGGCTGTAACCTCAGGAATGTGTGTGTGAAAATGCAATAGTAGGGACCTCTATAAGTCTTAACCACAGCTTGTGATTAAGACATGTAAAGGTCCCTACTATTGCATTTTCATGTGCACATTCCTGAGGTTACAGCCTTAGTAAATATTACTTAAGACAGTATTGTACATGGTCATGATCATAAAAATATAAAATCATTATTCTTCAATTATTTAATAAATGACTGTTTTATATTTTTGTAATAAAAGCTTTTAAATTTAAGTACAGAATGATGCAGAGAGTTTCAACAATTTAAAAAATATAAAATAATGGTGATCATTGTCTTTAATTGTTAATATTTGAATATTGTATGTCTTTTGCTGATGTCAACTTGATTGTTGTTACTAGCTCTAATGGGCATTGATATGAAAGTTGTTCCTTGATATTTCTTTCATTGCACAATTTATGTTTACTACAGTTAGACTGATTGACACATCAAATACTATTATACATTTCTAATTTTTTTCTCTAAAATATCAATGAAGTCTGAAATCATTTTAGAATGGAATACAATAAAATATATAGTTAACAATATGATATCAAATTTATAAAAAAAAATGTTTACACGAAAAATATTGGTAAGTTTTGAATTTTGAAGCTATTAGATAAAATCATACAATGAAATTAAAATATGTCCATTCATCAAACACATTAATTATTGAATCTGGTCTGAAGGAATTTATAACGAAGAGAATAATTATAATTATTTAGTTACACTTCTCTTTATTGTTTCACTTATTTATTACACTTACAGACTATTGAACTGAACATGGAATAGAGATATGCACATGTGCAATTTAAACATAAGATAGAGAAGTTATGATTTGTCTGAAGGTTTGTGATGATGATATATTATTAGATGTGATATGTTGGACAATTTCCACCATCTCTGAGAAAATGTTGAAAAAAAAAAATGATTTATTTACAAACAACTTGTTAGCAATATCGCACAGCAGTTATGATGTTACTAATTTTGATATGAAAGTCACTTATGAGCTCCAAATTTTTAATTCTTGATCTGCTTGTAATATTAGCATCTCTGACTTATATTTATAGAATTTTACAATTAGCTCCATAACTCTTCTTATTTTAATATATATATTTTAAACTCTGACAAAACTGTAGTATTAATTTAGATGCATTACATCTACTCATGTAACTGTAGAAATCCCAAATGTCATATACTTCTATTTTTTCATTAATGATTTGAAATTTGATATACAAATTTAATTTAACTCTGCAAATTTATTAGCATGCATCTATTCACAGCAAAAACTTTTTAATAGATATAAGAATAATTAGTAATCTTTTTTTAATATTAAAAATTATTATCTTCTTTTTTCTAAAAAAAAAAAAATCTAGAAATATATAAACATAAACCACTGAATAAAATGAGATGAAATTTTACAGTAAGGGAATATATCAATGGCTTTATTGAAACAAAATACGTTTGACATACATTCTTCTCTATTGAATTTACAATCTATAACAAATGCTATATTTTTTGAAGGAAACAAAATGATTAATGATCATTCAGATATTTTTAAAGAGTTATTGTTATGAATAAGTATAGATTAAAAAATATAAATTAAATTTGCATAAGATACATAAACAATACAAAACACATTCTATTTCACTAAATATATTGAGTACACACAGCCGATTGGATACGATGCATTTCAAGAATCACTGATCTCTTTGTCTGTTGCTCACAAGATCATATTTGAAATGGATGACTATTATCAAAATTATATATATATGAATATGAATTATTACGAATATATTATTAATCGTAATAGAAATACTGAGATGTATTTTATAACTTTAATTAAATTCCAACAACTTTTTTTTTTAAAAAATAGTTAACATATTTTAGAACAAACATAGTTCCATTTTAGAATATTTATATATAAATTTGGTTATTTAATTTACTTTGTTTGCTTTTTTTTAATTTTCGTAACTTTAACAGAAAAACAATCAATTCAAAGAATAATCAATAGAAGTGTGAATTTGTAAAGATTAACCCTCTATTTATATAAAGATATATCATAATCTAATGTCAGTCTTTATATGTTTTTAAAATAATAAACCTAAGTTACTTTCAGATACAATAACTTTTTTTTTTAAAAAAAGAAACTAATTATAACATTATGTAATATTTGAAATTTAAGTTTTTTTTGTCAAGCATTGGTGGTCGAGAGCACAGCGACAGCTACTTTACAAGTAGTTGTCCCGGTTAGCGGGTTCATTTCCCGACTGATGCTATAAAACATGAGAAGAAAAAAAATTAAGATTTTTTAAGAACAGTTTTTAATTTTTCTATTATCATTCATATTTATGCTTTTTAATATTGTAAACTGCAGTTAATTTTATTTCATTTTGAAGAACTAATGAAATTCGTTATAACTAATGAAAATAGAAAAACAACTTTTGAAAAACCAGATACTGTATATCGTTTTATAACTTAATTTGAACAAGAAAATATGTGTTGGAACTTTTGCTCTTTTTATAGAACATTAGGTATCTGGATGTTTTAATTAAAATTTTAACCCTAATATCTAGAATAATTTATAATAATTTTATCTACAAATATCAAACTTACTGCCCTTACACCCATGGTTATTCATTTTAAATAACCAGATGAAATCAATTACTAAGTATTAATTTAACTAAAGGTTATCATTGTATCATTCCTATCCAGTTAAAGTTTAATACATCTACTTTTATAAATAAAAAAAAGCATCTAGTATCATTAATCCAACTTCTCTTTTTTTTTTTTTGCGCATTATATTTTTTAGATATAATTAAAACTTTCATCCCCATACACATTCCTGATACAAATATATTTACTTACATATTTAAAAAATTTGTGGAAAAATATAAATATTAAATATGTATATATAAAATAATTAATCTCTAAATCCATATCTTAAATATATTAAAATTTTACTTTCATTCTTTATTAAATGTGTAAGATGGCAAACGACATATTTTTAATATCTCTAAACATTTACATAATAGTTTTATAAATAAATTTTGACTTATAAGAATTTAAGTAAATATATATTTTTATAAGTTAAAATTATTTGTGGATAAAAAATATAACATTCATTTCCACAACTTTCAAAAATTGTAAAACTGTTTTAAATAAGCTTTCTATTCTATACACATCAAACATATTTTATCTGTAATGCCATGAGGATGTTAGAGTGTGAATAAATTCTATTGAGCTACAGTCACACTGCCAAATACACTTTTTATTTATAAAAGATTGACCAGTCATTCATTAAGATACATGAACTTCAAGGTACATTTTCCACCAGTCTTTTAAAGAAGTATCAAATCTTTCAAACAAATATAGAAATATTTCTTTGTAAATGCTTTTATTCAACATACATTATCTGTATGTCTGTTTGTTTCATAGATATAGCTTAAGTAAGTTGTGTGAGAGGGCAATATAAAGATGGTTGTTTCTTCAAGTGTTTGTTTGATTAGATATACTTTAAGTGAGATGTGGAAAAAGCCAATATAGAGGATTTTTGTTTCAATTGATAGTTTTTAAAACTGAATGTAATATAATCAATGAGGATTGCCAATCCCTCAACAAGCTTTGTAATAAATGCTTATCCAGAGCCAGCATTTAAAATATCTCTGTCAGAACACTCCCCAAACCTTTGACCATGGTTTCAAGCATGAAACCATGGTCAAAAGTTGGGGGGGGGGGGGGTTCTGACAAAGATATTTTAAATGCTGGCTCTGGCTAAGCATTTATTACAAAGCTTGTTGAGGAATTGGCAATCCTCATTGATAATATCTTACAAGCTTAAGAGAATTGGGTCATGTGATCTATGGCTCTTATTTTGAGTGTAATATATTTTGAATAATTGACAATGTTTTGGGTTTTAATTGAAAACATGAATTAATGATTTATTAGCTACATATATAATATTATACGTATACTAAATTTAATATATACATAAGAGGTATGAATATTAACTTATTGCAGACATATCAAGTGCTTATATGTAAATTAAAAATGTCAATTTGATTTAAACTACATTCTGAAATCTTTTGAATATATAAAACTTTTGAAACATTAAATTGATTTGACACTTAAAGTATATATATATATATATATATATATATATATATATATATATATATATATATATATATATATATATATATATATTGTAATAGTCCATATTCCCTTAAGGAAAGAGGGTGAATGCACCTAACTATCATCAGACTTGGGTCTTCATGTAGGATGCCATGAATGATGTGATAAAAATCTAATCCATGATTGTATCTATTTCAGATGTAATAATTTAATGTTTAAACATTCAATACAGATACAATTTAGACCAGTTCATCTAATCTTCATCTCTCTTTATTATTTCATTGTGCTCCGTATTTGAACTCAGGGTTATTTTTACACTCAACTCTCTTTAGGGGTGAAATAATATCCTGTAGCAATAATAATATTTTTATATAATTTTGATAGATTCTCAAAATTCCTTCCAATCAGGTTATTATGATATTAAGTCAGGATGACATGTATATGTGGGTATATGTATTCAATTTTATTTTATTATGAAAATAAAATAAATAATTTAAACAAATCAGAGACCTCCTTAAATGTAAAATAAATTTAACAACACTTAGTAATTGAAAACAATTTAAATTTATCTTTATATAACAAATTTTTTGATTATGAGTGTTTACATACATTTCTACCATATTAGTATATAAATTTTAAAATTATACCTCCCCATATCCCATAGTAAATATGTATCATAATGCAAACAATATTTAATAGGTTGTAAAAATAAATACAGTTTTATAATTCCAAAGGATATGATAATGCCAGCTAACTAAATTTAAATTAAACAGTGTAAATATAAATAAAGACATTTGTAATATCCAATCCTTTTGAAAAAATTCCATTTTCTATAAGGCCTCCCATCTATTTATCGTCCCTATTGTTGAAAGAAAAGATCTTTCATCCAAGGATATTAGTCATTTATACTGAATAATAAATAAACAAATATTACTAAATTAATTAAATTAATAATAAACAAAAATTCTATCTTGTCATAAGTGAATCAATTTAATATGAGGAACAATAAAATTTTATCTTCACATTAAGTTTAATTATTAACCTGGTCAATTTTCTCTGTAAGGAAGACCTGAATTTTATTAAATAAAAAAAATATTTAACCCAATGATCTTTCCACTTTTTTCTTCTAATGATTTTCCAAAATTGATTATTCCCAAAGTAAATATGTTTTAGAAGCAAAGGAAATATAATTAAATATTTATATATGTTGATATACAAAGATGATATAATGTGTTTAAACTTTATGATCTAATGATTTTCCAAAATGAATTATTCCAAAATAAGTATGCTTTAAAGGCAAAGAAAATAAAATTAAATAATATATAGATGTTGATATGCAAAGATGATATAATGTGTTTAAACATTATGATCTAAGGAAATATTTATGGATGTTGATATGCAAAGATGATATGATATGTTTAAAATTTATGATATTGTCATATTCATTTTCCACAATTTGAGTAACAATGTTCATTAAGAATAAAGTTCTTTTATTTCCAGTCATCAATCATTGGTGAGATAATCAATATCTGTTAGTTCATAAATATTCATTTTGCATGATGTTGATATCCCTTTCTGCAAATTATCTCAGTATAAACTGAAGTTGGATATTTAATTATATATATATATATATATCAGACCCATATAGATATCTAGCTTGCTAGGCTGAGTTTGAAGACTTTACCACTCTGAAAAATTCACGCTTGCAAACTGATATAAACGTTTTGCATAAATGCTTGAGAGTCAGTCTTTAGACCTAATTTCTATAGCTCTATCCTTCCACTGACGAAAGCAAACCAGCTTGAAATCAGCTGATCTGGAGGTGAGCAAAATGAAAGAGGTAGTTAATTCTGACTCCTTTTGCGTTTATGTAAAAATATTTTACACTTGTTTCGGTGGTTTTGGTAAAGACGCCATCTATTGATCATAAATAACAAGTGATAGCAGGTTACGTGACTAACTTGTTTTTATTTTTCATAAATGTACCTTTAAAGTTTTCTTGCAATGATATATATTGCAGAGACTTTGACTATGTGGTGAAACTGAACTGAGATCAGACCCATATAGATATCTAGCTTGCTAGGCTGAGTTTGAAGACTTTACCGGTCTGAAAAATTCACGCTTGCAAACTGATATAAACGTTTTGCATAAATGCTTGAGAGTCAGTCTTTAGACCTAGTTTCTATAGCTCTATCCTTCCACTGACGAAAGCAAACCAGCTTGAAATCAGCTGATCTGGAGGTGAGCAAAATGAAAGAGGTAGTTAATTCTGACTCCTTTTGCGTTTATGTAAAAATATTTTACACTTGTTTCGGCGGTTTTGGTAAAGACGCCATCTATTGATCATATATATATTATAACCTACACTCCCAACACTGCTCATGTACATTACATGAACAAAATGCCCAGGCGCCAGTTCTATTAATGAATAGAACAATATAACAAAATATATAATACAAAATTATTACTGAGACTCTATATTTAAGTTTATGTTCAGCTCAGCTCAGTGGGAGGCTATAGGCAGTTCATAAGATATATGATAATAAATGAATAAAAGAAGAAATATTACAAAACATTTAATATAATGTAAATTCCTTTGTTAATTAATTGTATGATAAAGAATCATAATGTTTATTTGGTACAGTCTATTAAAATATACTTTAAACTTAATTTCTTCCTTCATCCAAGTATAACATATATCAGCTTGCTATAATTATATTCTTAAACAATTCTATGACTTGGCATATCATAATCTAAACATCTACTTTAATGCCAATCAAGAAATAAACAATAAGATCTCAGGGAATTTTAACAAACACAGTTGAATTAAATAAACTACATTGGCCCATAAGTTATAATTCTAAAGTATGAGAAAAATATAATGAAACAAATTGACTAAATATTTTACTGTGTTTCAATAATAAGATAATGACAGAGATAGGGTATTTTAATCTCATATCATCATCTAACAAATATACTGACTTGGCAACCTTTCTAATACGTTTATCAAGTGGCAAATGTTCTTTTATAATGTTTGGATTAAGAAAAACAATATTGTCAGACACTAGCAAATTTAATATTATAACTCTAAAATAATATATCTATTTTGTAATAGATTTATGAAATGTGGAGATGTGGAAATGGAAATCACGAATGTACACAAGAATAACTCAAGACACAGTTTATAAGATTTTAAATAACTAAAACAAATCATTTATTACAATAAAATAAACTTGGTTTAATATGATATTAACAAATGGACTATTTGTTTTACAGATTTTTAAATTATCAAATAAATTTTTAGCATCAGTTTGGGATTATCCCTACTATCAAAGCAAATTAATAACAAAACTTAAATATCCTGACTTCGAACACATGCTTTGCCTACATGTTTCATCTTCATGACAATAAATAAATAACATGTTATATTATTAGCACAAAAAAAAAAAAAAATACCTTTGAGAGGATATTACTCTTGATTAACAAAATAAATCAAATTACTTATATTTGGCTCTCAACAAAGCAACTTTCTCTAATTGACTAAATAATCACTTTCAATTAAGTATACCTTTTATGCATAGCAACAAATCATGTTTATTCTGATGATTTGATGATTTATAACCTTTATTTAAATAAATACACTGTATTTTAAAATATTTATTCCCGTTTTAATCTCAATACTTTATACTTTATATTTAAATGAATGTAATGTATTTCAAAAAACATTTATTTCTCATTTTAATTTCAATAATTCTATACTTTATATACACAATATTATTTATATTACACGTGTGTGTGCACGTTCAAGCAGCAATAATATAAAACAATCTTTTCTATAAACTCTCCATTCATTAAGAAAATATCATACAATTATTTTATTTCGAACAATGTCGTAATTCATCAATAAAATAAGACACTAATATTACATCAACAATTAATCTAACAATTTATCTAGCCACATATTAATTAACACAAAGCTATATTTTCATGATTATACATACTATATTATGAGGGAAAAGTCTACATGAGGAGAGGGCATAAACTCTTACTGAACACTTTTACAATTCCTCATTACCAAGAATCTAAGAAAAACGTCACATAACTTCCTAAACATCATTTAATCATATTTCAACAATAACTCATCTACTTCTAAATACACTATTGGTGGGGACTTATTTCCTCATCACCAGGCTCTAAGAAAACATCACTTCAAAATATCATTTAATCATATGCATATAATATAGACTAGGCTCTACTCATGGAAAATTGTTCACATATACTACATAAGCAAAATCTTTTATCCCTACAAACATTATAACGCAATCAGATTTCTTTCCATTCTCATAGCTTTTCTAAATATTGAACATTATAAATACATGCTGGCAGATAAATACATACAGATAACATACCAATCTGTTCAACTCAGTAGAATATGACAGTGTACGAAATTTATGCATAAAATATTCACAAACTGAACTTTATCAAACAAATATCATAATTGTGCAAAACAAACACACACCCGCGAATAAAAAGTATATATAATATTAACTCTAAATTACACACTAAGCAGGTAACATGATAATTAAATATTGCATTAAGGTATAACTTTTAATTTAATATTTATAATTATTACGAACAAACTTTCTTTCATATCTTGCAAACTACTTCTATTATAAGTTCATTGATTTAAAAAAAAAGAACAAAATTTTCACTTTGAGATAATAAAGTATACAAAATAAATGTAAACCTCTCTAATAATATATTTAAAAAAATATTTCTTTCTTTTACCTTCGTAAAAGAACAATAAGACCTGTTTGAACACAATCAATTTTTACCAGCGTACTCCTCATTTGGATACGCTTCAGAGACGTTCTTGATGGTCAAAATACCCAAATTATAAATAAACATAATAATAAATAAAGCCTATCTACCTATCATATACATTAATTATGACAAGCAATAAAAAAAAATAAAGAAACAAAAGTTATTAGTTTTGTAATTTAAAATAAAAGTTCACTTGCAAAGCTCGGTTCCAGGTTTATGAAACAATATGGGACACATTCCAAACTGAATTTTAAACTAAAATAAACTGCTGTAGGATAACCAAACAAATATAGTCATGCTCAAATAGGACTCAGCATCTTCAATGTTCATAACAAAGTTATTTAAGTTACTGTATCATATACATAAGCAATCAATTTATCTTTTATTATGACGAGAATATAATAAATTCTTAACTACTGTTGGACAGGAATTATCTCACTTATTCCATTGTAGTTCTAAATTGAATACGTAATTATTTTTAGTAGTTTATTGAATAGCATTTAATAATACTTTGTTTTATTTTCCATCTTTATCGAAGAGAACAAAAATTACCCGCATTTCTATCCTTCTATTCGATTTAAACAGATATTTAATTTGAAGTAGCTCACATTTATTTCCTTCATTTAACATATGTATTATTTCCAGAAATACCAGACAAACAAATACTGTCATCTCTTTATGATGAATTTAAACATGGCATGATTTATCAAAATATGCATATCCTTACGTCTATGTTTAATTCTCACAAAAACATAACACGAAATATAGTGAAGAATTAAAATATATTCTGTAAAATAGTTCTGCATGCGTTTTCCAGATATATTAAAGAACACATGTTGATTAATGATACAACAATAATATTCATGCAATTTATTCCTATTTAAAATGATAATTAAGTGAAGTAATGTAGACTGGACATTATTAACATACATTTTTAAAAGAGCAATAGTTATGAAGATGGTTAAATTCAATATGTTTAAATCAAGAAGAGTAAAGTAAACTGAGTACCCTTTTTAAAACTTAGAACTGCATTCTGAAATTAACTCTTTCCATAATATATTTCTTAATATCCTTTCGAAGTTTTACTCCAAAGTCTTTTTTTTTTTAAAATCAATTTGACTTCAGCAACTGGTTTTAATTTCACAATAATCAGCCACTGTTTTTGGCTACAATTACATTACATAATATGCAAATTTTTCACTGGAGATTTTTGTTAAATAGCTCTCTTTTGCAAAGTTCATTTCCTTCCACCAGCTTACTCCCATGCTTCTTCTATCTCAGCTAATTACATATTCAAAAAAAATCTTTTCAAAAAAAAAATCACTTTGATTTTTTAGAATTAAAATCAAGATAAAAATAATAATAAAATAAATAGCTTTTACAAACTTGAAAGAAAAATGAATATTAATTAACTATTAAATAAAAATGATTAATAATTTATTTAATTTGTAAAATAATCTATTGATTCAACTATCTATTAATCATTGGAAAGAAATATATATTTGTTAAATTATTTAAGATAACTACTGTAATTTAAATGTTTTTTATTGTGCATGTACTATTGTTTGCTGTTATTAAAAGATGAAAATGAAATGAAAATGATGTGGAGTCATACATGCATGCACATGTACTACAACCTAAATATTAAACTATCTTAACTAAATATGATTGAAATGGCTATTAATTGTTGACAAAAGGATAAGTATTAATGAATAAAGAATTTTAAAACCATTCAACTAATACTACAATAATATAAAATAACTTTGCATCTTTCTGACAAAATGTATCAATTCCACTAATAAACAACCCCTCTTCCTTATATTAAATACATCATTAACCACACTAATAATAATGAATACCTATCAAGTGGTCAATAAACTGCATAAGCAACCCATATCCAAGCTTTAAACAATCTCCAGCAAAAAATTTTAAAATTCTAAGGCTATTTCATTTTTTTAATATAATATAACTATTCAGTTAAGATACAAAGTATCTTAAACCCTTGTGCCCATTCAGATGGTCACAATATATATATATATATATATATATATATATATATATATATATATATATATATATATCTCTATGCATAATATATATATATATATATATATTATGCATATCAGTAGGAATTAGTTACACTGCTTTAGATTAGAACAATAGCATTTGATTCTATGGCAAAGTGTCTATATTCTTGATGCATTTTCTATAACTTAAAATCTTCTTAAAATAAATTTATTTAAATATATAAATGTGTTTGATAATATTTATCTTTCTTGAAATTCAAGTTTAGAATGATATCATTAAGAATTTCTGTAATTATTATATTAAAGATAATTTGAAATTATTATTGATGATATTAAAGAGTAATTTATTTACTCTTTACTTAAGTGTTATTAGAGTTCTATGCTAATGAAGATTTTATAAAGAAGGAAAATCTGTCCAAACTATTGATTCATCTTTTTGATGTGTTTGGTATTCGAACCCAGCAAAATAAATGACTAGTTCATTTGTAAAAAATGGCACTGATTTGCAAATTAGTTGATTTAGCTTTTAAAGTGGAATCGACTTCTGGTAATTAATATAAGTTAAATTACTATTTTATTTTATGATTTTGTATTCAATTATTGTTCAATGCATCATAATTAATAATTGCATAATTGAGTTCTAATTTTATTTCTTCGATGTTTAATTGCTAAGATACAACTTAACCTTAGGTTATCTCTATGTTTTGAGTCTTGATTAGTGATATAAGTTAACTTAATAAGTATTTTATACATATATATATATATATATATATATGAATGTTTGAAATCTAATTATTTTAATAATTGATTTCATTAAAATAACTATTTATTTGACTTGACTTTTATTATTAAAATCTTATAATCTAACCTTTGAGTTATATACATGTGCATATGGGTATTTTAACATAAAGGATAATGTATTTACTGTTTACTAATTAAAATTATATTTTTAAGTTTATGGTTTGATATTGCACATAAACAAGTGAGCTCAATAAAATTGTAAGCTACCCTTACTATATATATATATATATATATATATATATATATAGTATGTACAGTATATATATATATATATATATATATATATATATATTGTACTGGACAAAATATTTTTCTTTTACATGTCCTGACAACAAGGGTTCCACTAGTCTGAAAATCAGAACTAGACATTTATTTGAAGGGTGGGCAGGATATAAAAACATGAATGTGCTGGACTAAACCCATGAAGAGCAAGAGCTCATGAATGCTGTTCAGACAATTGAGAAAACACTGAGACAAACATCAGCCAAATTAATTGCAAAGACTTTTTAATTTATTAAACATATGATAAAATAAATATAGGAGCTTAACTTTCACTGAGTGTATGAGAGGATTAATACATTAAATACTTAGGCAGACAAGTTCATTTCTCACCTATAATATAAGAATGGCTTATATCTTCCTGCTAGTGGTTTACCTAAACCAATTTCTCTTTTTTCTCTATAGAGATTTAAAAAGATGGATGTTTATGGAGAACTAACAGAATGGCTCAGACGAGCCTTTCTTAGCCCAGAAAAGAAATGTCGGAACTAAGAATGTCCTAATCCTGCAAAATGCCCATGGTCATGTATGTTTAAACATGCCAAGGTTAATCTCACACTAGAAAAGAGAAGATTATGAACTATGTAATCAGAACTATAGAAAATAAAATCTCTACCAAGAAAAAAACAAAATAATGTGCTCAATAAACTACCAGCCAAAAGATCAGTGGTCTGCAGAAAACTCAAACCATGTTTGATTAAGTTTAATGACAAACAAACAAAAAGCACAGATGATTAAAAGAAAACTACTAAGATCGACCTGTATATCTATCAGGGGTTAGTCATATAACAAAGAAAACATTAGGCCCATAAAATATCACTCACCATACACTCTCAAATAAGTAATATTTTAAAATGAAAAATCTTTCCACTAAGATTATAATCTATAAAAAAAACATTAATATTTAAATTAATAGATTACACATCAGAAATATATAATTTTTTTTTAAGATTAAGCTGAGATTTTCTAGAGACTTAATTAGATTTGGTCCTGATTTTAATATGGAAAGATAAGTTACCATGAGTAATATTAATTTCTACTGTTCACATAAAGGTCTGTTATAAAGAGTCCTATATAGTGGTGTTAATTTACTAGTTTTGGAAGATTGGAAGAACTATCGGTAACAGCTCTGGACTTGACCCTTAGGTCATGATTGAAGTCACAATTTTGGAGCTCTGGAGGTTCATCTTTGGAAAGGCTTAGCTCATCATGTTGTGGAGATTCTTCATGGTGTATATTATAGGAATGGTGTCTAAATGGCTGCTACTATCATGGCAAATAGTAGAATTATTGGTGATTCCCATGGAACAAATATCAAATAAATTAGAATTACTTCAATGATGCAGCAGTTCAACAACAGAAAAATCTGGATGAATCCTCAATAACAAAAAGCTGAATAAGCTGAGCAATCAGAATAAATACACTGAGTGACTAGAATAGTCTCTCTGAATAATCTGAATGAATAAAAAAAAATCCAGAGCTATTTATGTCCATCGTTATCTCCCGTGCGCAATTTTTTATTGCAACTTTCAACCAAGATCTGACAGGGCTTTATCTTACTTTTTTTTTTAAAAAAAAAAAAAATAAAACATACCAAACTAAATCTCAGTTTTAAAAATAAATCAACTTTTTTTAAAACTAAAATACTTGTATAAAAAGATTAATTAAACTTTGCTTGCTTTTAATTATTTTAAAAGAAAACAAGCATCATAAAAATTATTTTATACTAAAATCAATTGAGAATTAAAAATATAAGATTTCAATATAAATAAGTATGTATGTTATTGCACATATAAAACTTAGTTTTAATTTATGTGATAGAACTTTTGAATCAGATAAAGTATCCTGTTCAATATATATATATTATAGTAAGTAATAAATAAATATATATTTTAAAAGTGAATTCATGTAGATATAGATTAATTAACAAAAAATGGAATTGCAAAGTATCTAAATACTAAAAAATAAAAAATTAAAGAAATAAAAAATATTTTATAGTAAATACTTTTATTTATCATACACTAAAAACACAAAAAAAATAATTGTTTCTTCAATCAGAATTGGGTTTTTAAATGAACTAGAAACAAAAGTGTGGGTGAGCCAGAAATTAATTAACTTGATTCTATGTGGATTCTACTTTCATTTTAAGTTCAATCTAAAAATTAATTGTAGTTGATGAAACAATTATTGTTTTGTTTTTAGTACATGATAAATAAAAGCGTTTACTATAAAAAATTATTTCTATTATAATAATGATGTTAAATCAATTGACTTAATATTAAAATCAATAATTGACAGAATCTCAATAATAAGTGAAACAAATCAACTTGTGAATAGCAAATAAAGCAATGTTATATGAAATTTCATTTTATTTTATGAGGTTTATGTAAATTTTTTTGAATTGATAATATCACTCTTTTTAATGAAATTACAATGTTTAGTGTCTATATTGTACCCAGGTAAACTATGAACATAAGTAGAGATTAATGTATAAATTATGAATTGTGGTGAATCAGGGAATCAGGAAAACCTCAGGATCCTTTACTATTACAATTTGTGCTGACAATAAAGAGGGCTACAATAATAATAATGATAATAATAATCATTAAACATTATAAAGTATAATTAAATAAAATTTTAAGAGTAGGAGAAATCTCAAATCACTCTTGCAAAACTTTCAAAGCTCCCAATATTTATAGCACTTATCACAAAGTAGCAAGGATACAATAATGTCTTGACTTATAATAAATTTTCTTTCATTATCCACCTCCAATATATCTTACCACTCCAACTTTCTCTGCATCATCTTACTGTTCGATCTTTTTTTAGATTATATTTATAAATGTAATATAATTTATTTTTAATGTTAAACAATTCAATGTTTCCATTTTAATTAAAGTATTACCTTTATTAATCAATTCCTATAAATCTTTTAGAGATAAAAAAGAATACTTACTTTAAAAAGTTAAAAGATCTTATGAACTATATTAAATATAATCAATAAAAAATTATAAAGAGTATTAAAATAATTATTAAATGAAGTTAGTATCTAATCTTAAATCTATACACTAATAATAACATATAGAAATATACATTACTTTGAACATATGTATAAATTATAGTTATCATAACCATATACAAATAATTATACATATCACTAATCATTTCAAATACCTACATGATTTTGAGACTGTATTAAAAATTATCTTTTTAGTTTAAAAATAATTTTAAAAATAAATTACAAAGTTTTTTTAAATTCTAGAATGAAATTTCATATTCTAATTGACTTTTAACTTAGATTTTAGTGATAAGTTTTAATAGGCTTTCTTTCAATATTTAGAGATGATTGATGCATATCAAATAACATGAATGATTTTATAGACAAAACTTCCTTCTTACTGAAGATTTATTCCAAGAAACATTAAGCTTTATCATATCATATTGTAAAAAAACATTTGAGATTTTGAAAGATTTATTGGTTTAATAAAAGTTATTGCTTTTAGGTATAATACTTAACTTACTTTAGTTTATATTTCAAAAGCTAGGTGAGTAATATGGCAAAGAGATATTGTAGGTTTTTTTACTCTGACATATTTAACTTTTATTAGAGAGGTATAGAGAGAATCAATGCTTGCACTTTAGAACAATCAAGTTCATAGATATGTATGTTTGTGTCTTTTTTTAAAAACCCTCAATAATGATCTAACTTTTTCAAGGACTGGTAAAGGCATGTCCTAAATCATTTCAAGACTATTCTTGTATTAGTTTTTATCAATCAATGATAATAGTGCACTGAAAAATCAAATTTAATTATATTACTAATTTTAACCCCAGAAAAGAGTTTAAATGCTTAGCTTTTACTATTAAATTTAAAAAACACCAATTGTTGCTTGTTTTTAAATTTCACATGATTAAATTTAAAATAGGATATCCTTTTTTTTTTAAATTTATAATAAATTTTTGGACTGCATCTAAGAAAGCAGTTTAAATAATTGTTTAATTATACGAATGAATATGTATTTTAATACACTGTACAGGCTTACACACACCTGCACATATATAATATAATATATAAGGGATTCGAACTCAGACTTTTACACAACCTCAACTCTCGATGCCATCTCATATTGCTGACCCATCTGATCACACACATGTTGAAAAGATAAATAATCACCAATATACGTATTTCATGCTAAACCAGAAATCGTCAGTTGGTCCAGATTACTATCTCCACTCATATATGTAATCTGTGCTCAGCTTTATATTAAGATAGCCAATCTTCATACTTTAAAGGACAGGCGAATGAAGTAAATTTCTTTTTTTTTATTAACTTTTTTTTTAAAATATTATTTTAATAAAATAATTAAATATAAATATTTAAATGTAAGTTTATGTGTTTAACGTATACATTTCCACACACATAAGCACCTTTAAACAATAAATTATTTATTTCAAAGTCATGATATTTATATATAAAATTTAAATATTTTAGTCAATGTTAACCTCATCAATTTAAACTTTTTATTCCATTACTTTCTTTATGTTTACAAACATCTCATACTTTATAATTTTTTCTAGCCAACTAATTTTCACATGTACCATATTTGAGCAAATATCATGTAAATTCCATAAAAAATATTTCAATATATATATACACAAGTAAATAATCAAAGAAATGCCTTTAATTTGTCCTAGAAGTTTTCATTTTTGATAACCATTTAACAAACAAGTATTGCATGTTTACTACAATGGCTATTGGCCAATTAAATTTCAATTTCTGATTGAAACAAATGAAATCTAAGTTTTATCTGATTTAGTATAAAATTAAATTTATAAAATTAACAGATAAGCATATTATCACATCAATATAAGAGAAACTTTAAAGGCTTAATAAAGTTAGTTATTTGGATATCTCTAATGTTATTAAAACTTTTTTTTCCAAATTGTATTTTGGTAAAAGTATTGCAAGATGAGAAATCTAACAAATATGGAAGCTAGTTGTATTTTAAGTTAAATCAATGACTTTGATAAATAAAGAATCATATAAAAGATTATCAAAAAATTGTTCTTGAAAACTTAAATATATAAATGGATATAATAGACTGAAAATAAGTTTTTTATAAGTAATTACTTCACCTAGGAAAAGCAGTAATCAATCTATATATGTGCAAGAATCAATGAGCATATAAAAAATCTATTTGAGGCACCTTTTCAGAAAGTTTTTTTGTTAGTAGTTTAGAACTTGCTAGGATTTATAATATATGTTGTTTCTAATTATTATCAAATATATTTTCAGGAGATTACCACAAAATATGTGTAATGTTCAGTAATAACATTATCTTTTTTAAAAAAATAAGATGCACTAATTGTATCAGTGCAATTATGTTTCTATTTCATTATAGCTATGGAATTATTCCAGATACATTAGAAGACACATCACTGCTGATAAACATTATTACTATTACTACAACTTCTACTAAGGCATGTGTGGTTGAAAATGTGAAGGTAGGAACCTCTACTAGTCTTAACCACAAGCTTATGCATTGAAAGAAACGAGGAGAATCCTTCTTTACTTCAACCTACTTTCTATATAAATAGGTGAAACTGAAGCGGTTAGATCTGAGAGCATGAAGCTATTCAATACTTCACTGATTAAGTCCACAATTTCTATTATACATGTGCTTTAAATAAATTTATAATTACAACTTCTACTGCAAGGGATGAAACTGATTTTTTACAAATATATGGAGTGATTTTCCCTTTTACCCTAAAAACCCTAGCAATTCTTACCTCTGAGTAATCAATTAACTTAAAAAATCACATTGCCCAATAATTTATACATAGTTTGAGCACTGAAATTGTCAAACAAAATTGAACTGTGATCTATGGATTTTGATTAGAGTTTTCTCTTTTATCATAAAACTTTGCAGGTCATTTAACTACACAAGCAAAAATAAAATAGATCATAAAATTAATTCACACGCAAGATTTTTTAATACAATTAACAATATAAATATTAACTATCTGCCTTTTTTTAAAAAATAAACGTAATTATGCAATGAGTTAAACATACATATATATAATATTTATTCTTTACTTGATAACAAAAACAAATCAGTTAGTTTATCTTCAATAATTTTTATTATCTTATTAATCTCATTCAAGACATTTTTCTAATTTGTGCATTGTTTTGTTTTGATTACATTGTTTTATGATTAATTTGCATTTTAAATAATTGAACAGCTGTGTTTCGACCTACGTTAAATTAAATTCACAGCTAAGTATCTTGAAGCATTATGTTTATTGTTTATTTATTTACTTTTTTTTTATCTAAAAAATGAATTTACTGAAAAAAATACTAAGTTTAATTAATTTTTCTGTTAGATTACTGTTCAAGCAAATTAACAACATCCTAAGTAAAATTTCTTTTATATATATTTTTAAAACATTCATATATATATATATATGGTATTACAGTTCAATCTAAAGATACTAAATTGCCCATACTCACGACTATAATACATCCTTTCTTCAGCCACTCTTCAGGCATATATTTATTGATAATTATCTGAGGAGAGGAAGTTATTTGTGTGAGTAGCACTTTAAATTAAAATATAATAATTTTATATTAATAAATACAAAACAATGATAATGAAGCTTTGTCAGAGATTGGGACCTGATGTGACTGAAGAGTGTTTGCTTGCTGTGAAATGCATATCAAGATCTATCTTTTTCAAATATCTTTATCTGTATGATTAAATTATATTGATGAAGTTGAAATTCATGAATACATAAATCATTTAGAAGTCCTATGTAATCATAATAAATTTTTTATCGATTAAAAAGGTAAAACAGTCTTGAAAACTAATCTATTTTCAAAGCAAAGTGCTTTCAAAAAGCTGACTCCTGATCCAGAGAAGGAATGATAAAGTGCCATTCATCGACAGCTGAGCGATAGGATTTTTAAGCTTTTGCTTACGTTATAGATAGTGAAGACCAATATTTAAAGAATAGGTAAGTTGTCTATGCACAACTAGCTAAAAAAATGTTCAGCTTATTATAATCAGAAAAAAATTCAAGAATTACCTAACTGTATTGAATACCAGATTGTAACAGAATGCTCTAAGATCTTCATCAAGTCTTTTATTTTAATGTCTTATATTTATTTTTAAATGAGTGTTACATATATAATTTAAGAACCATAGAACATAAGCTGAATTTAACTAAATGACATATAATATATATATATATATATCAACATTTTGTTTTAGCCATTATGTTTGGATATGTCATTTATGAAAAGAGATTTAATTCTATAGATATTTCTTCAGTGATTACAGCATCGAATCATCAAGATCAACATTCAGGATATTGTCATATTTTGAAGAATGTTTATAAAAATACAACAGCAACAATTGGATTACATAATGATATTAGAAGCAATATCTCCAAAACTTTTTACAGCAGCATTACAAAAAGTATTTTGTGGATTTAAAGAAGAAACTAAGGGAGTTAAAATAAACAAAGATTATTTAAGTTATCTAGATGTTTGCAGATGATGTAATTATTTTAACTTTACAGCTTCTGGAAATGTTTTAAGAGTTATCAGATAAAAGTAAGAAAATGGGAATAAAGATAAATGTTAAAAAGACAAATAATATTCAATAGATTTTCTCAACACAAGAAAATAAAGATTGATTATGAATGAATTAGAAGAGGTTAACAACCACAAATACCTTGATCAGATTATTACTACAGATGGAAACAATGGATGAAATTAATCATAGAATTAAACTTAGTTAGATTGCTATTGGTAAAAATAACAATATTAAAAGAAAATATGTCTATGTGTTTGAGAAAGGTTTTACTAGATGTGTTTTACCAGGTCATACTTGTGAATTTAAGACTTAGGTCCATATCAGAAGAGCACTACAAAGACTTCTGATCAATAAATGAAGTGTGGAAAGATATATGTTAGAAGTAACAAGAAGAGATTCAAATGAAATACATGGGTGAGAGAATAAACAATATGATCTTGTTGAAGGAATCTAGAGATTGAAATGTAGTTGGGTTGGACATATTGTTAGAGATATGATAATAGATGGACAGTTAAAATCTTAAACTGGATTTTAAGATATTGTAAAACATCTAGAGTAAGACTACATATGAGATGGATGGATGAAATAAAGATATGAGCCTCGGTGGTGTGGAGAAGAGAAGCTAGAACTTTGAAATGGGTTGAACTTGGAGAAATTTTCATTCTGCAGTAGATCGATAATGATTGAAAATGATAATGATGATGGTATAGTAAATAAACTTGCAAATTCATCTTCAGAGTTTTTTTTATTTTCACAAAACTTGGTTAAAATATATTTAACAGAGAAAATCACTTTAATTATTTTTTAATTTAACTAATAAAAAAATGTCATCCAATTATTATATAAAAATATTATATTTTTGATAAAATAACTTAAGATCTGATCTTGTAAACAGAAGTCAATATTAAATTAACTAAATGAGACTATCACAGTTTTATAGATAATTAAAAAAAATACTTTAAAAATCTCAGTCCAGGGTAAAAATCTTTTTACTATACCATTCTAGAAAAAAAAAGAGAAAACAATTCTCATTTGGATAATTAAGTAATAAGTGGTGAGTGATTATTTAATTTTTTTATTTATTTAGCATTCGAGTGGGAAACAACTAGATATCTGAGTGGCTTATGAACAAAGTACCTGAAAAAAGAAATCAAATCCTATGTGAAATGTAAAATAAGTTATGTGTCATTCTATTCTGAATTAAATTTAAATTTTTGAATGCAGCCAACCAATCATTATTTCAGGATTCCTTTTAGGACAGTAAACATATAAAAAAGTTGAACTATCAATGAAAACGATATATGTATTATAACGATCCAAAAGAAAGTGAATGAATCTTACCATAATCTGCACTACAAGGGCGCCATCTAGGCATTTGAACCTAAAAAAATTATATAGTAGGCAGATACGTAAGTTAAGATCCCACTTTATTTTATATTTAGACCGTTAGCCCAATGTCACTAGCTCATGGAGATGCAGAGATAATAAATAACTTGATTAATTTGTATCTTAAATATATATAAAAAACCACTAAGCATCACATGATCACATTTCTTGGCATCCATTGATTATTCTGTTTAGCACAGGTGGCAATACTGTATGGAGAGTTTTGCTCTGTTTATATATAAAAAAATAAAAGCCACTGCCAGTAATTAACACACAAACATTTATTTACGCACATATAAATTTTGAATCATTTTAAATTTTGAGGAATAATATTTATTATTTTAGATTTTAACATTCTTTTAATTTAACTTAATATTTTAAAATTTTAAATCATCTACACAGATGAAATTTATATTTATTTTAAGATTGTCGTGTATGAATAAACTACATAGATTTTCATTTGAAAAGAAAATATTCTATCCCTTCTTTAACTTTAGGCCAAAAGTTTGCAGTCAAACCAGCGTCAATCCATCTGATACATTGATGTATTCAATGTAGCATGAAAATACAACAGCACAAATATACTATACTGTCAGAAATATACATCTGAACAGTATAGTTAGAGAAGACATTGACTCTTGTACAATACAGGAATGTTACGTCTGTATGGCAAGAAGAACAATAAAATAAAAACTCCACAGGAAAGGACTGCGGTCCTTTTTGCCAACTTAAAATCCCACCCATAGGCAAAGGGGTTGTGCAGCATATACAATGATTCTGGATGTAGCAAACCTTATACTACATCTACTAATTACACTGATATATTCAATCCATTGACCTAATTCAACTATAAAACGAATAACTTAAGATTACCCTCCCTTAATATAACTTTACAAATCTATATAGCCATTCATGCCCAACTTAAATTTAACATTTAGATATGTTTGCACAGATGAATTTTATAAAATTTGTTTTATAATGTTGAATATAGATCGGCTGCATAGATTCCACAGTCAAAAACATTTCAAAATAAACATAACTGATCAAAATACAAAGTCATCGATAACATCAATTGCAGAGGGAATAAAAAAATCCAATGGCATTCATCATAAGATGCTGCATTGACATCAATGACCTATATATTCTAATCAAATATGAAAACCACAACATAATTAACCACTAACGAATCCATGCATCATCCATACCCAACTTAAATTTCATGCATTTAAACAATTTATACAAAAATATTAATAAGAAATGAAAATGGAAATGATTTTAGCAAACTTAACTATGTAAAATTTAAACATCAATAATTGATTTGGAAACTTTAAATCAGATAAACGTTCATTTAAAAACAAAAATTATGCTTAGCTTGTTAACCCTTAAACCGCTAATTATATTATTGGTTGTATGAGGTAAAAATCAAATCTTTTAATTGGCCAACTCACAAACTGAAGACAAAGCCTATTGTTAAAACATATTCGCCTATAATATTAAATTCAACTCAGATACGTTTATAAAAAGTATATTACTAATTTTTCAGGTTATGAAAGAGAACGAAAGTTCTTTCAAAAATAAATTGTTATTTATTTATTATAAAATATATTCAATTTCGGCAAATATAAAGTGAATGTCTAAACAAAAAAGTGCTGACGCAAACGCTTTTTTTCAATGTTACGATATCAAAAAGTAAAGATTTCTTTTTGCTAAATCTTAAATATTTTTACTAAAATCTTCAATATTTTTCGAAAATAATTTTGTTTTTTTAGTTTATTTTTTAAAAATTATTTTAATTTCTCAAATTATACTTTTTTAAATACTTAAATCACATTCGAAATGAAAATCTCAGCATTTTTCTTTATTTTCTTTGATCAGGCGGTTTCTTTGTTCTTTCCAGCCAATCAGAATGTCTTTTTTGGCTGAGAGCTCGCTGACAACCAATCACTGACAATGTTCTTTCTTTGTTTAGGTTTAAATGTGGTTTTTTTGATTTTTTACTTGTAAAATAATTCGGAAGAGGGCACGATCTTACAGAACTTTTAAAAACCTAATCAATACCTGTCAAACAAATATTTTAGCATAAGAACTGGCAGAGTTAGAGTGATGTCAGATGTCGACGAGAGGCCTTGTAAGAGGCGGGAAAAGGGTTAAATCTTTAAAGTTCTTAATTATTTGTAGTCAAATTTTTCTGTTTACACCTTACAGTAGAAGAGCTCATGGTTCCTGTTGTCAATCCACATGAAGACTTTCATGGAAGACCGGTCTGATATTCTGGAGGTAGCCTTAGCTGATTCCATTCTGGTATCACTGTCATTTCATTTTTAAAATAAGTGAGAGAGAATGACAAGTGCGTCTTATTGTTCTTCTCTCAAAATCAAGTTGGAACTGTCAGAAAACTCTATAATTTGAATCGTTTTCCTTTTATAATCCTCCTATGGATTCCACGAACAAAAACATCACTGTTCCATTTTTTCATTATGGTCCGGGCCTTTATTTGCTGCTTCTATATTGGACAAGCTAATTCTTTTTATTCTCTTATCTATATTTCATTTATTTTAAGTGCCCCAAGGGTTAGTAGGCTTTTCAATTAATTTATAAAACAATCATTTCCATTTACAAAAATATATAAATCTTTTTACAAAAATATACGTTCAAACACTTTTTTCATTTATTAAAAAAAAAAAATATTTTTAAAGTTTTGCATCTGTGTGAATATATATATATGTTTACAACTCTTTAATTTTTTTTAGCTTTTAGATTTTTAATAAATTTATTTTTATTTGCGAACTTAGTTTTTATTTTAAATGAATGTAATGGCATATTTATTTATCATTAGAGTATACTGTATATAACATTTATTATATCGAATTCTGAAATTTTATATATTTTATCATAAAGTGATGTTTTTTTACAATTACTTTCTTAGCTAATTATCTATTTGCTATTATATCTAAAATATAAAAAACATATTCATTCATTTATATGATATACTTACCTATAGTCAGCCACTTCTATCTATACATCATGTAATGACTGTTCTATAAAGGTACATAATAAAGGATAAACAATAAAAGATTATCTGTAGGTTATACATATCTTTAATTTAGCATTTTATTTTAATTTAAATAATCTTGAAATAAAATTACCTCTGAATTCTTTGCATTAGTGCTCTAGTATTTTTCTTGGTATTTCTCTATCTTTTAAAAATTGGTATTAATGCAGCAATTATTTCAACTCTACCACATCATACACATTTAACTATTTAATATATATATAAATTAGTGTTTTATAAAGAGCTTGAAAATAAGCTCTTAATAACCTTTGCAGCATATCCTCAACCCAGTTTTTGCTACTGACCATATCAGTGAGGTGCCAGGTTATTCAAGCATTAGATTAAAAATACTGGGGTTGAGGATATTCTGCAAAGCTTGTTAAGAGCTTATTTGGGAGCATTTTATAAAACATTTGTAATGCAAGCTTGTTTAAATTAGGTCATGTGACATCTGACTTGATTTATTTGTAAATTTATTTTTGCTATTAAGGCTTTGGCGATTAATATATGGTGTATCTGAACTTAGTTCAGTCCCATATGGCTATTTAAGTTGGATAGCTGGATTGGAAGACACATGTCTTAAAATTTCAGATTTTCTACTTAATAGTCAGTCATCCATTAGTTAAAGTGCTGGATTGTCCTAGTATTTTAAATCTAATGCTTGAATATCATGGCACCTCACTGATGAAGCCAGTAGCAGAAACTGATCTGGGGTTGAGGATATTCTGCAAAGCTTGTTAAGAGCTTATTTGCAAGCTCTTTATAAGACATTTGTAATGCAGGCTTGTTTAAATTAGGTCATGTGATATCTGACTTGATTTATTTGTAATATATTAGTGTGTGTGTCTTTGTGTCTGTATAATAATCACAAAGAAGTAATGTAATTTATATTAGTATGCTTTATATTACAATATTAAGAATACAGACTGTATTCTGTAATGCAATTTCAATTTCATATGGATAATCAGTTTGTTTCAGAGATGTTGCAAATATGCCCACCAATTTTTTGTATTTGTATAACCTAATAGACATAAAATTTTTATCTGTAAAGTGGCTAATAGAATATAATCAAAATGTAAAACAAAATCCTTTAAATAGTCTATTGCAAGACATAACCTCTCTATTAAAGAATATTAAAATGCTCAACAAAAAATAACTCAATTTATTGTAATACATTTGTAAAATTTTGCAACTCGAATTGACAAGGTGTATAATTTTATACTCAATATAATAATCGATTTTTAAAATTAACTTAAATCAAAAATAGATTCTTCTATCAAACATAGAGCAAAAACAAAATATACATATTATTAAAACTATCCCTTCATTTTTCTTCCTGTTCAAAATTTTTAAATTGTTAAAAGAATCAAATTCCTCTCCTAATACTCTGAAAGATATTATTTACAGATCTGCTAAGATAAGGCTTTGCATTATTCTTATTTTAAAATGCAACTAGTATTAGCATTAAATTATCCTTTTCATTAATAAAAATTCAATTTCTCAAAGAATGCTTTTGATTTCAAAGATAGTTATAAAACATAATCATAATTAATATTTTAATTATGCATAATTTGTAGTCATCTGGATAAGCTTCTTTATCAGAAGTTGAAATAAAAGAAATGGAATGATCACCTACAAAAGTAATATAATTGGAGTGAAGAAACTAATGTAATCACCCAAAAATTTTCAAGGAATTACTTTATTAATATAATGTTTAAAGGCGAAACTGTAAAGAATAAATAAATATATTTTGCTTTAAAGTGCAAGTAATATTTACTGAGGCTATAACCTCGATAATATGCGTGTAAAAATGCGATAGTAGGGACCTCTACATAAGCTTGTGGTTAAAACACCTGTAGAGGTCCCTACTATCGCATTTTTACACGCATATTATCGAGGTTATAGCCTCAGTAAATATTACTTACGAAATCAATGTGCGTTTAATAAATTTATAATTACAACTTTAAAGTATAAGAAAAGTGAAATGTTATTATAAGTTATATAAAAAAAAAAGGCAAAAATAAAGAAGGAAAGAGGAAGAGAAAATATTGAAAATTAAATTACTTTATTCTAATCTAATAATTATTTTTGATCATTTAATATATATAGTAGACTATCCCAATTACAAAATTATAGTATAAGTTACTTTTTCTAAATTAACATTCAACACATTGTGCACTAAATTTTAATAGAACATTCAAGCACAATTCTCCTCAATAATATACCATCATGCTATTGTTATGTACATGCATTGAAAAAAGTGAGTGTATTATTTTTTTCATCACTGTAAACTACTGATTTTTTTTTTTTTTTTTGCGAATGAATAGTAACACAGACCAATTGAAAATAGATAAGATTAAAATCTTAAGTTATAACAAAATTCATTACTTATACTTTAACTGTAGTCGTATACAGATAATTTTCTCTTGAATTTATGGCAAACTAAAACAGCTCTAAAGCAAAATAAAAGTCCATCAAAAACAATCTTTTAATTCCACCTAATACTGACACACACAAAAAAATCATTCCCAATATATTTATTTACTTATACATTAAAATTAAAAGACAATGTGGTAGTTTGTATTTCTGTAAGCATGAACAAGTGGTTGATAACTTCTCTAGTGACAAATGCTAAATACTGCAAATGGGTTAATAGATTATCTATAACAACTTTTTGTTTTACTTTACAGACATATTGACAGTAACAGACCATGCATGCACCAGTAAACATATATTCAATAGGGAAAATATAAAGTTATTAGATAGAAAGGAAGAAATACAAAGATGAAAATTCAAAGAAACTGCTGACTTGATTATAGTAACTAATTCTATAAGTCAACGAGTATTATTGTATATAATGTCTGGAAACCACTAATTAATCTTGAACTTAAGAAAAAACTGAAGAAATCTGGACAACTCTCTTATATGAAATTTCTACTGATTCTTGCCTTTGGCAGAACATATCATTTGATTAGTGTTATCTTAAATTTCAATATTAAAAAATCTAAAAATCCAGGGTTGTTTTCCATGCTACAACTGTGATTTGTCAGGCAGCAACACCTTAATAATAGAGGAGAATAATATTATTCAAAACTAAATATTAATCTGTGTGCTATTATTAAAAGTTGAATGTATTTAAAATGGAATAAAATTTAAATTTTTCTAAAGATATTTAATATTATATGATGGAAATAGTCTCATAAATAATTAATAATAAACTGCCATCATCACATACTTTCAGAAAAGCAATAATGTTCTCATGTACTTACAGCTTTTATATTTAGTCTGCAACTTAGTTTTGTAGACTCAATTTCCTTACATATCACTGATTTCTTTAATGATATTCTAGTTAAACCATGATTCAATAGTAATATATGAGCAACCACAAAGTAACAGTTTCACTTGATCACCACTGTTATTAAAACAGCAAAACTCCACATACAGTAGTGCCACTCAGTGTAAGCCAGAGTAATCAATGGATGCCTAAGATCTAAGTCCAGTGTTCTGAGATCCAAGGCTCCTCACTGATGAAAGCCAAAAGCTAGAAACTAATCTGGGAATATTGGGTGAGTAGGCATTAGATAGGGATTTTATGCACAAGCCTTCTGGAAACCATTGATTACTCTGGCTTGCACTGAGTGGCACTACTGTATAGAGAGTTTTGTCTGTTTTAATAAAATAACAGTTTGTTTTAATGTTTATTAACAGTTTGAATTATAATCTATGCTTCTTGTATAACAGCTGAAATCATCTTTCAAAGAATCGTGTAAAATGTCCTTAAATTCACAAATAGTGTTAACTTTTAAATTTTGTGGCACAATCTATCATTATTTCATTAGTCTTTTGAATACACAAATTCATATGGTATCTTTACATATGCATATAAACTTAGGATCAGAATTAATTGTAAATACATTGAGGCAACTTTTTTAAACATGAACTCTTTTTTATGTGTTGGTATAGTTAGATTGCACGAATTCATAAGTTGTAGATTGCTTCATACTTTTAATTGCATCAATTTAAAATTCAATTGTATTTATTAGATTTGCTTTCAGGAAGTATTTCAATGTATTAAAGTTTACAGGCAATTTTTCATTCAACTCACTTTAGAAATTCAGTTCCTATTTCTGTAAAGGAAAGAAATCCTTGTAATAAACTTCATTTCTGATCAAAATCTAGTTGAATATTATTTTGCCACAAAACTATTATTATTTTTCCTGCTAATGGCATCAGTTTTTTCTCATAATTCTCAATTTATGATTAATTGATTTATTAGATGTACCAATAATCTAAATTGAATGAGGAGAATATGTAGCTGTGAGTTTAATAATAATTTTTTCACTCAGTTATAACTAACTTTATATGCAAATCTAATAATAGAAGTTTTTCTGGCTTTAATTTATACAGTTTGTCACAATTTGGTTCAAGCACAAATTAAAGTCTGCAGGAAAATCATACTCAATGGTATTCTGTGATTTTGGTAATCATATTTCTCTATCTATGAATATGTATAGACGATTCATTGTGAAAAACATATATATTAACTATATATGTGAAACTGTTGTCTTCAATATTTCAACCAGAGGCCTGGTTTTTATGAGAAAGAACTACATTAAAAGGACAGTGCACTAAAATTACAAATTATATGCAACATATTTGACAAAAACTCCTATTGGTTAAAAAATTTTACACAAGAAATTTGACTACCAAACGCAAATTTATTGTGGTGTACATTATTAAAAAACAGATCTTATCAAAACTTACAAAGGCTTTTAGATCTAATTCAAAAATGTATAATAAAAAGTACATACTTGACTATATATATAAAAATGTGTGTGTATACACAAAAATTATTATGCATTCATATTAAAATTCAAGTTGAAATAAAATGTGTAAACACATTGATTAAATACTATATGGAATACAAATTAAAATGCATATGTTTTAACAAAAATCAACAATTGAATGTTGATTGGGATGAAATATGTGTATATATGATGTCTGTGTACATGCAAGATCAAGTAGAAAGAATTAAATAAATAATAACTTACATATTTATAAATATAAATACACAAGGATAGTAAAAAAAAAAACAAATTAGGAAACTAGGTAGTTTGAAGAACCCATTAAGAAAGTAAGTAATTTGAAAATTTGATAATGCCTAAATTCAAATTCATTTTAAGTGGATATAAGGTCTTAAAATTAAAAATAAAAAGTTATTAATTTTGTTTTCTCTCCATTGTGGACGAAAAGTTGTTTTGTAATATGACAACTCTAAAATCATCAATTGGCTGGTCTGATAAATTAAAGTGCTTTGATTCTGGTCTGTCATTGCTTTTCGGTAAAATATTAAAATGATTAGTTATTTTATTGTGTAGACTATTTGCTGATTTATCTACATAACGGTTCAAGTATCTATTACATTCTAATAAATATATTAAAATTGCATTTTTATAACTAACATAGTTAGGGATATATTATTTAAAATTATTAATAGTGCTTGGACCATTTTTGTAACAATAACTTTTATCTCTTATCACCATATGAAAAACAACCTTTTTCTGATATAGAATTAATCAAATTTGTTTTAATAAGCATATCTTTAAGTGATCTGTGTCTGCGATATAAAAAAACCTTAGATGAACTGGGAATATACATATATAATATATATGCCATTTTATTAAGTTAGCCAAATGAATTAACAACATAAAATTGCACTTACTCACAATTAATTAGGTACCATATAAAAGAGTCATTTATATGTTATTACAATAAAATGAATATCGTATTATATAAATACAACTAAAAAGATAACGGTTGTGATAAATTTATAAAAATATTTCCAATATTGATAAAATTAATAAATTCCTGTTAAATATATCAATTTTAAGATAATTTTATATTATGCATTAAAATAACCCATTCTCTCATCTCTGAATATTTTTAATATTATTTTTTTTAGATACAATTGTTACATATGATTATGTGTGCCAAATCTCATTGAATAGGTGCTGCAATATCTCAGTTTTATATATTGTTTTGTCTAACACGTGTGTATATATCGCAGACAAAGATTTTTATAATTAACTTTATAAAGCTAAATATCATATATCAATGACTGTCAGATTTATGATTGACTTGCTAACTATAACTTGCTAAAATAAATTTTACAGTATTATTAGAGATTTGACAAAGACCTTTTCAATTGATTTTTATCCCCTAGTATAAAATAAAATAGCACTTAGTTTTGAAGAATATTAAACTTAACAAATTTCACTTTCAGCAAAAGGATATTTTAAATGTTTAAACAATATCAATATGCAAAATGGCATTTAATGCATTAAGTACCACAGACTAGCTTTGTAATAGTTATATAAGATATTCTCCGCAATTTAATAAATAATGACTTACGATATGTATATCGCCAATTGTAATTATTCTGCAAAAACGTTAATAATCAAATCGTGAACTCATATTTTTGTAAACTTAATCAGAGATAATTAAAAATTATAATATTAATGAGATATCACATAATTAAAATGGCACAATATATTATTTTAAATTATATACATATATATTTATCTTTATTTACGAGTTAAATTTCAGTCAAAATATTTTAATGATATTGTCTTAAGGCTATATTTTTTTATCATTTTTATTTTAACATTTTTGAGTGTCTTAAATATATTACATGGATTACATTTGGGTATGCAAAAAGCTTTTTGTTTTACGACAGCAGCGACCTCTCTTATATTTATGATGTACTAAAAGTAACATTTTTTTTCATTTATTTATACTGTTTCGTAAATTATGAAAAGTTAAGTGAAATTATAATAAATAAATAATTTTAAGATGAAATTATATAGAGAGATAATAAAATCACTAATGTCTTACTACTGACGATTTTGCATTTAATATATTATTTATTTCTTCACTGTTTTATTTATGACTAACTATTTCTAATCTCATTTACTAGCTTCTCTGCTTTTAACCAACTTCTGGTTTGCTCATAAATTGTATTTAATTCATTACTGTTTAAAAATACTTAACTATTATTTTTCAGTCGTGCTTTACTTTTTGGTTGTATGTAATTTAATATTTAGATTAAATAATTATTACAAGAAAAGTGTAATAATTATAGATTTGTCAATGATTAAAACAAGTTACACATTGAACCATTGATTAATACTTTGTATGAATTGTAATTATAGTTGGATTATCTCCATCATCTAATATTCACTGTTAAATGTTTTTTAGAAAAAAATCAAACTTCAAACTTTTCAAATATTGTATTCAACTGTTAGAATAAATAGCGCACAGATTGATATATAATGTTACTTTCCTCTCTCTTCTTCAAATATTGCTAGTCTGACTAGTAACAGTACTTGCACTAGAAACAAGCAGGGCCATAATATTTGTGAATATTGAATTTAAATCATCACTGGAGCCAATTAGACAAAAAAAAATGGAGAAATCATGAGGTCTCTCATAGAAGTGTATTATTGACTTTTGCCTTAGATGTAATAGTGTAGTTGATTAATGCATTGTCTTAAATTCAATATTCATGTCTAAGGTTCCTAAATTTGATTTTTTTTCTACTACTGTGAGTAACACATGAAAAAGAGAAAATTACACTGATCGAAACATTGTGTTTAGTACTAATCTGTGTGATATTATTAATAGCTGAATGTATTTGAAAAGTTTAAATCAAGTGTGATTTTTTAAAATAAACATTTGACAGTTAATAAAAGATAATGGAAATAGTTCAACATATAATTGCAACTGCAATATCATCTTTGCAAACTTTTAGACAAATACTACGTTATATAAAGTTTGTTTTTTAATTATTTATATCAAGATGTGATGTGTTTGAATTTAGGTTTATAAAATGTATTCTTAGACAATAAACCCTTAAAAGGTGCTTTTTTCTTTAATTTATTTTTTTTATATGGAATTAATAAACATTGTTGATGAATAACAAACATAATAATAAAGATTACTATCAAATATTTTAAGCACAACTTATCTTTATTTATCATTTAGTTAGATATTTGGTAATTAATATTGACATAATTAGATAATTAATATATATATATATTGTGACAGAATGGGTTGGAACCCAGTCACAAATAATATAGGTGATGGTAATTAAATGTATATGTAGATGTATATATATAAATTTAATTTATTGTGGTGGTGGTGGTTACATAAGTACACAAACAAGAGGGAGGGGCTCTGCCATTTTGAAACAATGTATATGTGCATGTGACAAATATGTGTGTAAATGGGTTAAGTAGTTGAAAAGAGAGAAATGAGATTTTTATTTCACATTAGAAAAGCCTAGAAGTTTCCATCAGAAATGAAATTTTATTTTCTTTTGTGTACAATAAAGGCAATGATAAAAGTTTTTCACACATCAACCAAAATCTGGTTAAGCAGCATTGAAAACAGGAAATGAGATCAAAAAAAAAACTTCTAGAACAAATGGAGGGGACTATAAAAGAGAGACACCAATAATGATCAGGGTCTTGTCCCTGCAGAGTTTCAGCCGTCAACAGTAAAATTGTAAATCCAATTTTGAAAGTTTTAAAATTTTAAACTTACATAATGGCGGATCAAAAGGAAATGTTGGGGTAAGAGCATAACATATCGGATTCAAACCCCTAATTCCAACTAACTGCAGCTGCTTCATCCAACATACCAAGATGCCTTGGAATAAAACATAATTACCAATGTTGGAACCAAAGCAGAATCTCATCAAGCAACGGCCATACACAGACACAAAGATTGGAAATCCTTGCATTGAATCTCATGTTTATTACCTGCGATGACCGGAACTCTCAGAAATAAATAAATATTTCTCCACAAATTCCCTGGAGAAATTCAGGTAAAGAACTTTAAGTATTGATTTTTCTTTATGAGAAAGAAATTGTTAACCGTTTATAATAAGTGAATATGACAATCCAATTGACTTAATAAAAAAACTTTCTTAAATACTTATTTTTGCGGACATGAATAGCACAATTAGCATAGGAGGTCACGTGGAATAAACTCTTTTTATCGACCTTCACTACTTAATTTATGTGTAATAAACATATTGGAAAGAATGTTGCATGTGTGCATATCAAAATGACAGAATATTAATTATAATTATGTTTTAAAAAGGGTTGAGGATTGAATTACATTTGTTTTATCTTAAAGATCAAAAGAATAATAATGGTCTTTGGAATTATTTAAATAAAATCTGATTTGATAGTGAAACTCTAGAAATCTTATTGTGATATTTTCTTAATATATTTTTTTATGTGTTTCAAAACTTTTACTCCCATTCACATCTACTCCTGGCCATGACATCACCCGACCATGAGAGTGAGCTAGTCAATAGTCAAAAACCTCCCTCACATTTCTTAAGATAGTGTTCTTGTTGGTAATATATTCACTTCGCATAATTCTTATATTCGTATAAGATAGGCACTTGGAATCCTATGGATGACCATAAATATGCATTGGGAATATATTACAGTTAGTGAGAATGAACTCAGAAGATGTTTTGGACAACAATGATTAAGTCAAAACCATTTTAGTCAAATATACATACATAGGCACGTATGTTTTCTGTGTCATAGGTGTATTAAGTGATTTATTCTATATAGTGAGGAGGGGGTTTTGTTACAATATATATATTAAAATTGGTGAATACATATTTTATACTAATTGGCAAAACAGTCAAGTTTCTCAACTTTAATTTTTATTAGTAATTGAAAAAGCAAGAACCAAGACTGATTGGGTTTCATGAATTCACCAATTTTAGGTAATAGTTTTTATATGTGTTGGTGAAATGAAGCTCAAAATAGTTTTCTTCTATATTTTTGTTGGGTTTAAATGAATTCACCATTTTTAGATAATAGTTTTTATATGTATTAGTGAAATGAAGCTCAAAATAGTTTTCTTCTATATTTTTGTTGTTATTTAAAAGAAAACTTTAGGAAATCAGATATCTTAGATAAATTTCTTATCAGAAAAAATATGACCTTTTCTACTGATTTTAATTTTAGAAATTTACAAGATATTAAAATGTATCTTTCCACAAAATGTTTAGGCAGAATGAAATCTGAATATGCTCTTAGATTTACACTATCCATCTTCAAGTAATATTTTGGAGACATTTAATGAAATCTCTAAGTTCAAGCCAAATATTGAATATGTTATAAGAGTAATGTTATAATATCTTATATATGCTATACTAAGCACCCAATTTAGTCTATTGTATATATATGCATCCCTATTTTTCTAAAAAAAAAACAGCATTTTTAATTTAGCATGATCAATATAAAGTAAATTAATATTTCAAATTGTATCAGATGTAAGCGCTTGGAGGTGCGAGTTAAGAAAATCTTGAAAATTGTTTACTAGGTAGTGAAATATATGAATTCCCTCAATGTAAGATTTTTTTATTCACTTAATGTAATTTGATAAGCATACTTACAATATCTTATAAATGATATTATAATTATAGCAATGTCACTGTGAAATCTAGATTTCACAGATGTATCACTATGATTATAATACTGCTTACAAGATACTAAAAGCATGCTTAGCAGATTTCATAAAGTGTATGAAATATTCCACACTGAGGGAGTTTGGATATCTCGCTTCCAAGTAAACAATTTTCAAGCTTTTCTTAATTGACAACTCCAAGCACTTATATCTAATTACAAGTGCATAAGGAAAGTTAAAAACTCAAGTAGAATTTAAAACGGAATTTTACTAGTAAACTTAAGTCATTTATACTAAATTCATTGCCTTGTCAGTTACCAGTACTTGAGGTCTAAAGATATACATTTGTGTATGTAATATCCTCCCTCATTACACACAAAAATTACAACTATATAAAGATTTTCATTATCATTACAAATATACTTACTATTTTGATTTCTAACCTTAAATTATATAAACTAAGTCTTAATTTGAATACTATATAGTATATTCTTTATTGTCTTTTTATTTACAAACTATTATTTTGTTATAATTATATAGCTAACATCAGATCGGTTTTTACGTATTTAAAAGACCTAAGTTCTATAACAGCTATAGATTAACATTTGGATGAATAGTTAATATCGATAATATATGATCTAAAATATGAGTTTATATTATTTCAATAACAATTAGCTCTACACAATTCTGAAGGCATTTATATAAAATTGAGTAATCAATAGACCCTATATAATATAATGCTATAAAATTTTCATATTCACATCTGTTTCTAGCACTTGATTTCATTAGTAGAGATTAGAAAATACAATGTTGGATCTAATGTTTTTATATATAAAACATTTGCCTTTGACTTCTTTGTCATGTTTAAGCTAATATCCTGAAATGTAGCAAGAAAGCATACGATTTTCATACCAATATATCATCTAGTGTTTATTGAGTACACAAGATTATAATAAATGACTTTAGAAATAAAGTAGTAATTACATATTAACTATAAGGTTAAATAGGCTACACAATTGAAAATTTATAGTTCCATTTAATGTTGATTGGAATAAAGAAGCATTAATATCTACTTTGTGTTGGTATGACTTAATTTGATTTCTATATACTCAAACTACTTTAAGTGAGCTATTTCATAATAATTCCCTTAATAGATTTATATTTAACATATGTTTTCTGAAAGTTTGTGATAATGGTATTTTAGAAAGAAATATATGTTGGACTATTTCCATCATCTAATATTAATTGTCAAATGTATTTAGAAATATTCAAACTTTATTTAAGACTTTTTAAATATGTTCAACTATAGTAATATAATACATGTGATATTATTATTATTTTCTTATTCATCTGTTTCTGTCAAGACCAGTAATAATATTCAATATGACTCCGAAGGTCCAGGTTCAACTCTAATATGATATTGTCACTGAACAGAACAGTAACACCCAAAGAAAAGAGGATGGTAATGCCATATGAAATATTGTATGATATACTAACCAAAGTTAAGATTAAGCTTAATTTTTTATAAATACATACAACAAATAATATCAGGTGATAGAAATTGTGTTTAACCTATTTCATCTTTTAAAAATATATATTTGAAAATGATATATTTTAGTTTAAATAATTAACTTACGATTGTGATTATTAACATTTTGGTATTGTAGCTAAAATAAATTTCTGAAATTACAGGCTGTAATTTGTTATGATCATGTTTTAATAGTTATTCATCAACACATGCCAATTATGTGACATCTAACAAATTTTAGTTTTATATTTATTCAAAATGATAATTGTTACTTATTATGCATATATATACATAAAGTTTTTGTGTAGCAGGAGGGGATGTTAAATATGTATATTTCTATATTTAGTTATGTATTTTTTATCTACTTTGTTTATATATACATATATATTAAGGAATTAACATAGTAAAACCAATTTAATTGATCTCATTTTTTAAATTTCATTTTAATTAAGAAATGCCTAACAAAATCATAACTACTATTAAAGAAAAATGGAGGAGGAAGAAGTTATACTATTTAACACTTAACCGTTTCTTAATATATTGTATCATTGTTTTAGAACAATTAATTATATATAATTTTTGAATAATAATTATAGTATTGATAATGATAATCAATTAAAATTATTTTTAATTACTTGAAAATAATGGTCTGTAACCTAGAAAATAAAGTCTGCTTTTATATATTCAAAGCAAGCTATATGCTACTTTAGATAGCTGGCCTAAAGTGCAACATTTAATAAAGTTTATAACATTTTTATTAAACGGTACTTGCGTGGGAATTTAACCTATTTTAACTCTAAATCTATGAATGTGCATTTTTCAATAAAAATTTAAAGATGAAAGTACTAGTTAAATAAGAAGATATCTCCATCTATAATCAAAGAAGAAAACTATATTCCTTGCTAACCTGTACACTAATATACAAGTACCATATTTCTAGCTAATCTTTATTCACAACACTCAATATATATATATATGATTACTCATTATTCTTTAATATGTTAAAAAATAATGCATTTCTTTAACATAAGATATAGATTTTTAATTCAATACAGTTCAATAGTATTTATAATATTATTTGCATGGGTACAAAATAATCTGCATGTTTAATTATTCATTATTTTCTATTCATATTCTACACATTTCGTGTGCTTTAGAACATTTCTAGAGCAATATATGCGAGAACTATGCACTATATCATTGATGTTCTTGAATATTGATTACCAAACAATTTAATGAATTATTTGTTGACACATTTACCAAAATCATATATTTTAAAAAATATATATAATCATTTGTATTTCTAACTTAAATTCTTATATTTTGCCCTTGTTATTGTAAGCATTATATATATAAACAAAGTAGTTTTTGTTTACATCATATAACCGTGAAAACATTAAATGTAATATATAAATTTTAAAATGCAAATTTTGCTTATCCCTATCTATTCTTTAGATTTACATGTCACATAGGTCTTCAAATTTACATAAACTTTTCAATTTATTTATATTAAATTAACAATTGTATTGTGTCTGTGAGAATTTTTTTTTGTAAAAATACGCTTACTTATTCAGAAAAATCTTCCTTCAGTAAATATGTAGGTAATTATTATTTTTTTATCACAGATATAGAGATTCAATTTGATAAACTTTAATACTATAGCTGTAATTTCTAAAAATATAAAGTCTTGGCTGATCAGTAACAAAAAGTGAGTGGTTCTTAATGGTATTTTGTTATATATCCAAGACTATGCTGACAGTTAAGATTATTCAATAGTTTTCCCCAGAATTTTTAATCCAAATACATACAATTATAACATTATATAGTATAACGTTTAATTATATACGTTGCAAATATATTGGCATTTGGTAAAAGCTAAAAAATAAAAGGTAAATTTAAATTTTTTTTTGACTAATTTTTTTTTAAAGAAAAATAACGTACAATGAAAGTTAAATTATTCTTTCGTATTTTTTTTTTTATGTAATCAGAAATAAAAGTAGAATTGGAGAGAACAAAAGAATTCCAAAAGCAAGTAAAAAGATAAGCTAAAAGAAAAATATTTTAGCTAATTAAACATGGCCGAAAACTTGATAAAAAAAAAGAGAACTTTATAACGTAAATTTTATAAAAAAATCTACAAGATATAAACACAAAACGCCATGATAATAGCATGCACAGAAGTCCAAAAACTAAACCTCTAGTATAAAAAAGAGGGGTTCGATTGGAAGAAGGTCTTGCTCGTTGGTTTCTCTAGTTGGTCTTGGATAACAATAATATATCCAAGATCGCTCTACGCTGAAGTAATTCGGCATGTTGGAGTGAACCGGAGCTTTTGAAGACATCGTGCCTGAAGATGTATACCAGAAAAGCTTTCATGACTGACTAGGAGAATGGACCACAAGATCAACTAATAATCAAAGGCCGTGAGCTCATTTTAACCCTGAAAAACTATGCATAGTTATCCACAACCATCGTGAATTCACTAAAACTTACCGGTAAGTTATGCTTCATTATCCTAAATGTGACAAATTTAAGCGTTTATATTAGCATGTAGAGGCCTAGCAAAACGGAAAACGTTATAATAGGTATATGAAATTTTTTATAAATTAACAAAACAACAACAATATGCATCAATTTTATAGATTAATTATTTAAAATAGGATCCATTATAATTTTATACATATTTTATTCTCAAAGATTTTTTTTTCCAAAAATGTATCACAAATCAATGTAATTATTATTTATTTTTAAATTGAACTACTCATTAATTATAAAGATGTATATAAATTTATCTATATACATTTATTTATTAATCTTTTAAAATTATTTCATGATACAAATTTTGAAACCACTCTTAATATTTATTCCAACAAAGATGAATATAAAATCAAATAATTATAATTGTCTAATAAAAACAATGAATAAATATATAAGAATAATACAAAAACACATAAACAATATTAAAACAAATTAAAAAAATAAATGTACAGGATCAAAAATAATAGAATTAATAAAACCATGATAATTTAATATATACTAAATTGAATTTTTAGAAAATAATTACATAAGTGATAATAAAAATATAGTAAATGATATGTATTCAGTGGAATGCAAAGATTGCTATTTTAACAAGAATATAAAATTCTAGCCACAACTGGTATGTGATAATCTTAATTTTTAAATGCTTTTAATTGCAAAGAATTTTTTGAATTGAACAGCTATCTATTTTAGCATATTTCCAAGTATGTCTATATTTTGCATAAAATGAAATTAATTTTAATTAAGCTTGCATAATAAAGTGTTAAGCTTTTTTTCCCAGATTTTGCAGTATTTCATACCACTAGTAGTCTAAATTTTCTCACTATTTTTATGGCTTTTTAGACAAATATTATAATGCTTATTATATATAATGCTTACAGTAATAACAAGCAAGTTTATTTCATTATAATAACTGATTATAATAAAAACAGTTAACTGATTCTAATTAGAAGCTGTTCTAAGCAAAAGTATTAATTTTTTTTATTTTTTTGCTATCTTATGGTTATGTTTTTTTTTAATTTTTATACTAACATTATAAAACATATTGGTAAATAATGTTTATAATAAATAAAATTTGAATGATAATTATATGTAAGGAAATATGTTTTAGGATCAGAATAATATATTTGTTGAATTTATGTTGTAGCCAATGCAGGTTAAAACAAAGCTGTAGTAACTTAAAATAGATAAACAAGTCTTATATTTATAATGAAAAAATATATTGTAATTATGTAGATCATAGTATAAAATTATTATACTATATTAGTAATAATAAAGAAAGAATAGAAGAAAAGACTTTATTTAGATGTTTAGCCAAAATATAAATAAATGTCCAGGCAGCAATTTTTTGGCTAATTAAATGTATATATACATAAATTGCAAATTGTGCAAAAATAATTGAACATTATAATTTTAAAATAATAAATTAACCTTCTCACACTGTGACAGTTTTAATTGGTTTTACTGGCAGTAAATAACCAACATTAAGTTTAAGATTAAACCATTATTATTTATTAGAGTATAGTAAATTTTACTTCATTTGACAGATATTTTCATTTATAAATAAAGTAACTAGTAAATAATGACATTTGACTTTTGAAAATATAACATTTATTTTATTCTAATTAAAACAATGAATATATTTTATCATCTCAGTTGGAAAAAGCATTTTCATTTTTAAAAAACAAACACTATCTTTTATTGGATTTTTTTTTAAAAGTGTGAATGATTAAATATCGATATTTCATAGATCTATCAAATTATGCTTTAAAAATTTTAATTTTTTAATAATATTGACAGTAGTGCAATACAGACACACAGCTGGTCATTGATTGCATTGATTATATATTAGCTAACAGTTATAAATGCTTCCTGTGTAATTTGCATTGTCCAAAAATATAATGTGTTATTTTTCAAAATAAAATATTTGGGATCAAAATAAATGAGTAATAATTTTTATTTTTTATTTTTCATTATAATTGCACAATTATTGTACAAATATAACCATGAATTTTAACAATTGAACAAAACAATTAAGTTTTCTGTTAGTCAAACTATTCAAAAAATATCATAAATTTAATGATATCAGAAATGATATAATTATTTATCAAGCTCGGTCTTAAGCATCATTTATTGCACTAAATTTTCTCCTATTCTGATATCTATGAGGGTTTTTTTTTAATTAAAACTTTAGAATAAAATATATATGATATAAAACAATATCTAAAAATGAAGTTTGTGAATACTCTCACTAAGTGGACAAGAATTTCAAAAAATGAATTACTTTGTATGAACATAAAATTTTCACGAAAGTTAAGATGAAATTAAAATAAAACATTTATAAATTTTAATTTTAAAAAAGTAATAAAATGTACTTTTTTTAAAAAAATTAAATTATAAAACAAGATAAAAATAATTTACTAATCAGATCAATAGAAACAATCACAAATAAAAAAATAAAATCCACACTTTTAACCTTTTTTCTAAACAAAATATAAGCTATTTTTTATAATATTACATTAAATGATATAATTTATAAATGAATATATATGGCATTATAAATCATTTAAAAGATATATATTTGTATACAGGTAGAATTAATAATGATGTTAAAGGTATTGATAGGTTTAATTATGAAACAAATATAAATTAATATTATTTATAAATATTATTTTAAAAAATAATATGAATAAAATATATACAAGAATATATTATTTTTTATACTTATACACATATATAAAATTATAATATTTGTGTATAATATATATGTTTATGTAATATTTTATATGATTGTACATTTAAAAGTTTTGAGAAAATCTGAAATATCAAACTGTTTTCTGCAATTTAAATATAAGAAATATATTGCACTATTAAGTGCATATGACAAAAATTTTTAGTGTTATTTTTTATATTCTAACGTTCATGTAAAAGTAAAATTTTTTACTAAAATCTGAACTATTCTTTTAAAATAATTACATTTTCAGCATATTTTATCAAAATAATTTATAATATGTAAAAAATATGAAAACACTTCTCTAAAATATACATTTTCATTTTGAAAATCAAACAAAGAACTTAGACTTGTCAAAATTGTTGGAAAGTACTCCCTTTTGTTGAAATGAGAAATAACCAATCAGCACCATAGAAAGTCTGCTTTCTCCTGTTGATATAGTTTTAAATTTAAATATTATTGATTTTTGCTTGTAAAATAATTCTAGAGATTGCAGCATCATACAATATATTTTACAATATATCACATCACATATATTTAAAATAACTGTAAATTTGCTATGATAACATAAGCATTAGTGGTTTTAAAGGGGTTTAAAGCCAGAAACAAAAATGCTCATTGCAACTTTGTGTATGGTTAATGCTAATGTTATTAAAAAATAAAATAAATGTATGAACTTTGAAAGTTTTTTTTAATAATTACTGTTTTACATGAATGTGAATGATTTAAACATACGTACAATAAATATATTGTGCCTATCAATTTATTAGTAATGATCATTTTTATTATATGATGAAATTGATATCTAATAGGCAGTTTTAATAATTGATAAAATTAAACAGTAAAAAATAGTATATTCAAACTTGGTTAAGAAGAAGCAAATTTAGAAAATAAATGGCATAAATATAACTTTGATTAAAAATAATATATATTTTTCATCAAATATTACATCTTTACACATAAGGACTCATTAAATTATTCATGTGTGCATACTTGAATATATATTAAAGTTTCAATTTACTTAACATTAATCAATAAAAATGTTTAAATTTATTTCTAAAAACATTCCTGTAAATGAATATTTTTTAAAAAAATTGTAAAAATCAACTTTGATTGAAAAAACAAAATAGGTTTATTTGATTAACAAGTTTATTTCAACCAAGTATATTTTTCAAAAGAAATGTAATTAATTAATTAGTTTTAAAATTATTTTTATCTAGAAGTGAAAAACAATCTAAATTTGTTTTTCATTTCCATGTAAGGTTAAAAAGATAAAATGAAATGTGAAATCTATATTGTTATTGTTGAAAATTTTGTTATCTCTCAAAACCATATAAAATCAGTACATCTTTATTTTATTTATTTACTCTGTGCCTCTTTTTGTTCATCTAACTGCATTTAAAAAACATGAAGTTTAAGTATAACTATTTTTTCTAGATTTCTCTCCCTAATTAACTACGGGAAAAGAATTTATATTCAAGTACCTAAAAAGTACAGGAAAATTTAAAGGGAATTAAAATCATTCTTAATTTTAAAAAAGGCATGATTAAATAAATAAAAAATTTCTAGATATCTTTTTTTATGATTGACTGTCTCGATTTTAAAATCTTATCTGTATATTTCTTCTTATGCTTAGCTACAATTTAATATTTCTCTAATCATCACATAAAAGGAATTGTCAAAGTTTCAGAAATCTCCATAGTAATGTCAATTCTTTTTTTAATAAATTATCAACAATATTTAAAATACTTTTAAGTTCTATTACAGTTTATATTACTTTAAAAGTCGCCTAAAAATTCTACAAATATAACCAGAAATTATAACGTAGCTTTAAACAAATGTATTTAAAATATCACTCTAAATTATTCATTTATTATTTCTTTGTAATAATATTGTAAAATTTATTATAATTTCAATAATCAGTTATGTTATGCTTTCTTTTAAATAATATTAAAAGGTATTTCAAATTATGGAAAGGGTTAATAGAAAAAGAGAAATAATTCCAACTTCATTAGTGTTATGTAATAATTATATTGCAGTTTAGAGAAAATCAATCATGAACAAATTTAAAATGTGTTATTAACTATGTGATGTGAGATATTTGGTTTTATATATTACTTTTACAAATCTTAAAATAATTCTAAAATATTATTTTAATATGAAGTAAAAAGCAATATGAAATATTTGAATTATTTCTAAAGTAGCTATGATAAAAAAAGCATGGCAGATTAAGAATCAAATATATAAGATCTGATAAATTTAAAAATAGACTTTTTATTTATTAATATAAAATTATGTAATATTAGGACATGAATAATGAATGCATGAGTATACATGTATGTTTGTAAAGAAAGATTTGATTCATTAAAAATGTTTTAGAGAAGAATAATTCTGTTATTTAGATATAAAACAAAATTGCTATGAGTTATTAATTTCAACAAGTTATAGAGTTATTTAAAAATATGAAACTGCTGATAATCCCATATTATTTAAATATAGTAGAATTAAGGAGAAAATAAATACTGAATAATGAAAATTTGTTAGAATTAATTTTGAAAGTAGAAGAAATAATTTATATTTTATTGTCAATACTGTATGGAAGTGAAATTAATCATAGTGGAATACCAAGTTGTACATATGTTTATTTTATACAACAATAAGAATTATAATATAGCCATTTCACATTTGATGTTATTGAATACACTTATTCATATTCATTTATACAATCTGAAAGAACAATTTATCAAGGATTTATTTATATTTTTGTTATAGATAGTCAACATAGACCTGTACTTTGAGACATAGTGAGTATTTGAAATAATAAATTTATGGAGTATTTTAGCATTATGAAAATAGTTTATTAATATTTTGATGCATTCATTTAATGTAACCCTATTATATCAGCCCATAACTATGTTTTTGAGGTGTTTTTACTTTATTTGTATTGTGTGTTAAAAAAGATTGTCAAAATTTTTGCTATATATTTGGTTTCATTTGATGGATACTTTTGGTGACATGATCATATTTACGTCTTAATAAATTTATTAGTTAACTTTATCAGTGAGGTACTTTATTTCTGATGTATTTAAATTTTGTAATACAGTATGTATATTGTAAAAATTATGTTGATTTTAAGTTATTTAAAGTTATAAATTACAAGATTAGTTCAGTTATCAGAGAATTTATTAGTGTTTGTAAGAAGTTCATTTCCAATAGAACAATGGTGTATCCAAACTTACAAATAGATATCTATATGTGTCATACTTAAAAGAGTATTACATTAGAAAAATGAGAATAATAATTATTATAGTAAATACATTTATTAATTGTAATTGGTTCACAATATTCGTTTAGATAATAATTATAGGAGAAAAATAACTCCTTGGAAAGTTAATAGATTTTTTTTGTGTATGAATTTGAAGAGTAATATATATATATATATATATATATACTATGTACAATTACATTATTTGACTATATATATATATATATATATATATATATATATATATAGTCAAATAATGTAATTGTACATAGTTTGATATTCAATAAACCAATAGGTTTATTTGTCAAACTAATATCCTTTTTTGTATGTTTTCTAATAGTGATTTTATTAAACATGCATATGAGAGAGTTTCATGATTTCCTGAACTGTAGTAGAAATCACTAGAAAGATATGCTGTTTGTGGAATCAAAAGAGAAGTGCATGAAGAAGTCTCTGAAAAACAAAATCTTGGCAAGATAATGCTTTAACATTATTTTTCTTATAATTTTCATTAATAATATTGTTGCTCTTATTTTATGCAGTATATCAGAAAACTCAAAACATAATGATATCCTTTTGGGCATATTGGGGCTAGCTGCCATAAATTATTGGATAAACATTATAATTGTATGGGTTTTTCTCCATCATTGCAAATATGTAGCTGACCAATCATTACAATATTAAATATGTAAAAATAGTATTTTTATGTCTGTATATAATATGTCTGTTCGTTAAAAGTTACTGCACATCTATTGGATATTACTGTAATATGGTATCATCAATAAATCATAAATTATTATCCACTATATATGATATATGCTAAGTAAGCTCCCAAAAAAATAGAGATAATTATGGCTCAAATAATCTAAGCAAATGTTCACAGCACTTGTGCAAAATGCCTGCAATGTTGGTCACCAAAATCTAACTATGAACCTTGCAAAAGGTTATGGAACAAGTGTTGGATCATAGACACAATGGACAGGTCACTGATCATCATAATAGCTACAGATATTTCACAGAGCCTGAGACCTCTTATAGACAATATAATAACTAATTGGGATTACTAATATACAACGTTTTTATATTAAATTAAATTAAATTAAATCTTATCTCAGGTTTTATTTTTACTTTACTTAAAATATAGATTGTTTTACAATTTTAAAATCTCATCTTAGGTTCTAAAATGTCTTTATCTCAGAGTTCAAATTGAAAATGCATTTGGAATAAGAAAAATGGTAACAGTAATATAGTTCAAACTCTTAAAATGTGATACTGTTATTCAAGCAATACATCAAACATTTTATATTTTTCTTTTAGTTTTATCTTTAAAGTTATTATTTTTAAGGAAGCAGAAATAAAACTACACCATAATGGAGTATTTAAATACTTAAATAACATATGGCTAGCAAATTAAAACATTTCTAAAAAATTTCAAGTTCTTCAAATATAACTGTTTCATTTCTAACATCTATAAAATACATAAATTTCATACCTTCTGATACAACCTTTTAATAAGCAATAGCATGGAACAATGCAGCAGGTAGTAAGAGCATGTTTTATGCTACTAACTACATTACAAGTCCATTTGAATAAATCAAAGAACATAGTATTTATCTTCTAATAATGCAAGTACAATAAATAATAAGCAAAATGAATGAACAAACTATATGTGTAAAGTGTACTGTTATAAAATAATTAATAATAAAAATTTTAAGAAGGTAGATTTTCTGAGTAACAAATGTGATAATGCAATAATGGCCATGAAATAGAAATGTATTTAATTAATAACAAAAAATATTTATTTACAGCATGTAATAATATCTACAATAGAATATTTACTTAAAATAAGCATTATTTTTTAAATAAATTTGATATATTAGAATAATACAACATTATTAAATTTTATACATAAATGTCCCTTTCCATAAATTATCTCTAAAAAGTTTACAATACAAGCAATTATTACCACCCAAAAGTTTTCACTTTTATTTAATATGAACTTTCTTTAAAATATTATATACACAGAGTAAAACAATATAGCTATATGCCTATATTCAAGCCACCAGTAAGATATTATATCTTTTACATAACTAAAAAAGGTTTGAAAATCAGTGTGGAGACACTTTTATATGTTTTAGACAGATAACAAAAAATATACTATATAATTACACTGATATAACAATAATAATAATACCCATGATGGAAATGAGAAATTAAATAAGCTCAATGCACACAATATATTTAAAATTTAAATTTTAGCAGAGCAAATAATATATTATAGAAATAAATATGCCATCAGATATTATAACCTATCAAAATATGCATTATATTAGATTGAAGGCAATGTGGGTAATAAGAAATATGAATAAGTAAAAATTAGAATAGGCAACTAGTTACTATGTGCAGGCAGTGCTGACAAATAAGCAAGCCATGTTCTCATTCATGGAGAGGCAAAATGAATATAAAAAACAACATAATATCCATATAAAATTGCCTAAACTAATATATATTTCTATTCTGCATACAAATTATTAACTACACAAGGCATAAATTTGATAATAATGATAGATAAACAACTTCTTGCTTGTACATACAAATCCACACAACACATCCATTTTGTTTAACTCTATGTGTATATTGACAAATCATCATGGCGAATGATAATAACATTCAATTTTATAAACTATCTAAATTCTCACACAGATGTTCATAAATGTTTCATTTATTAACTTTTACATCAGATATATAAAAAAGGCTGTTATATCCTAGGTACATTCATTTATTAAATTTGAAACAACAAATACGAAAACCTTAAATAATTACAAAAGAGCTTATAAAATAAATCTTTTACCATATCTTTTTTACTCAACTCGGTGCTTTGGGTATGTATTATCATAAACAATTTTAATCATAATAATGTAGTACATAAATTATAACTACATAATATTGATAATAATTTAAAATATACATAAAAAACATATAAGCTAACTATTTGCTTTACCATTTTTTAAATTCGAGATTCAATTCTTTTCATCTTATAATGATAATCTTCTCTTTTAATCCCAGTCATTTTTTTCTCATTTAAAAAATACAGCAACATAATCTTTCACCTAGGCAGACAGAGGATACATATATATACAAAGATTTGTAGCGAAATTCTTTGAGAAAAATGTTTGCAATATAAAATTTAACAAATTTAAAGATGACATAAGTTGATAGTATATACTTTTAAAATATAGAGTTCCTTTATAACAACATTCCTAATTGTAATACAAATTGGAGGAGAAATGAGCAGAAAGAGGATATTAATTAATAACAGTTCTTTATAAAGTTCCATATTATAAGTTTATATATTTTATAATATTAAGTATGTCATCAGTCTAAGTTTATTTATTTTTTTAATGTAAAGTAATATATTTCAAAAAAACAATGAAGTAATTTCAATGTTAGCTTATTTATCTCTATATGAAAATAGCTGAAAAAAGTCTTTTCTCCAAAATATTCAAAGGGTTGCTTTTTTATTACTTTTTCTCTCGTAAAATGTAATAATACAAGTTAGAATCAATGTAAGTTCTTTTATGTTAATATACACAATATTTTTAAGATAGTTCTCGATTATTATACTTTTAGTTTGACATAAATATAATAACTTATTCACATATTTCCCAAACAAGTTTTCTTCATAAATGATTTATTAATTATTCATCTTTAGGTTTAATGTAATAATTACTTCATTAATAATTTAAATTAGTGTTAGTAACTATTTAAAATATTATTTAAATTGTCAAAGGTAATTATTACTGCCAAAGTTCAAATTGAACTAATATTTTAGTGTAATAATAAAATAACATATGCTTCCTAATGTATTTTAGTTTAATATTTTGCAATTATTTAACGCATCCTTTTTTATTAAAATAAAGCTTTATATAATATTTTTTTACATTTCCCAATCTTTCACATGCATGCCCACATATTTATACACACACATGTTCACTAAATATAACCAAGATTTTAAAACAATAAAACTAAATTAATAACTAATATTTAAAACTGGTTTAAAATGAAACTTATCCCAATAAGTTAGAGTTAAATTTAATATCTCAAAATTCTAACTTTAAATACTCTTACATAATTATATTAAAGTCCTAGGCATCATATTGAATTTAAAAAAAAAAAACTGATTTGAGACATTTCACAATAACTTCTATTTTAATAATGTATAGAAAAATCCTATATATTAACAAAAAATAGAAAAACTAAGGAAAACAATAAGTCTAAGATAAATAATGATTACCATTAAAAAGGTAAAGGAAAAAAAGAAATTTCAACATTCAAAATAATTATTACTTTATTGTTTGTTCATAATTTCTAATTTATCATCATTTAAGTTTAAATTACATTTTCATTGATAATTTATTTGTATTCCTCACAATATTCTCATTCAAACCTGAGATAATCCATAGCTTCAGAATCTCCAAAAATAGTCACATAAGAATTCTTCATTTTTATCTTGATCCCAAAAGTTAACAAATCTCAAGGCATCTATAAGAAAAAGATTCATCCTAATAAAAGATACAAAATAAATCATTTCCAGAAGGAGGATATGCATTGGTCATCTATTCAAATCTAGAAATTGAAGGTTATTGTCTGTATCAATGATAAAATGAGTTTCATCTCTTCATTTTATATTTTTTGTATATAGCAGTGATGTTTATATTTTCTGTGCACACCAGTGATGCTATCTTATTATATTTATTGTCCCACAGAGATATAATTTATTTGCATATAGACATGAAAATAATGTGATGTAAAATGTGCAAAACTACTGACTCCACAGCATGAGTACCAAGACACAGGCCAGAATCAGGATTTGATATTTTGCCTGCATACAATTCTATGTGGTATTCATAACCATTGTGGATATCACCATATACACCACTTGAAATCTCTCTTTATTAGTTTTAAGTGTATATTTTCACATGGAACTATGCTCATAAATTTTGTGATTGCTTTATCAACTGCAACCTTTCTGTACAAATGATAATCAATCTTAAATTTTACACTGCACTGCTCTATAATACTTTAATTTTATATATAAAAATCATTACTTGTTATACAAACACATACATGCAAGTGCAAACACAAACACACTAATCCAACTATAAACATAATAATAAATTATAAAATCTTTTGAGAATTATTATGTCTATAAAATAATATTGCCTCAAACTTGTATCAGGCCCCAAAATTACATTGTACATAAACCACTGTTATATTTAAATATAAGTAAAATTTATATTCTATACACACTAATACAAATGCAAACACATTAATAAATTATAATTTATCAAATAATAATAAAATTTTAAATAATACTATGCAAATAATAGAAAAATTTAAAATACTATGAAAATAAAAAAAAAAATTAAAATTGAATACTTATATTATTATGTTTTTATCAGAATGAAGGCCTTGAATAATTGAGACACATTAATCTATGTCACTACACAATCTTGCCAATATGAAAATTGTGACTTTGTTTTTTTTTTGTGCAATCTAGAAAATTGAGCAGAAAACAAAAAAAAATTAAATGAACCTATTAATAAAAATATTTATAAAAAATCCAAATTTTGTCCAATTTGTCATACGATATGCCATTTTAAAAAGAAATTCAAATAACAGAGAATTCTGGGATTTCTGCAAACATCATGCTTATAGTTTTCCTGCAATTCTAAAATGAAAACAATCAGCTGGTGCTAACCGCTTTAATGTTACCATCATAAGCTAACATTTTTTATAAATTATTATTTTAAAACCATTTATATTAAAAACTAACAAACAAATATCTTAATCAAATTAAATAACTGTATTACATATACTAAATAAACCAACTTTATCTATTGCATCTACTTAAAACTTCTCAAGCTTTAAATTAATTCTTTTTTAGATTCACATTATTAACTTTAGACTTTTAATCAAATATTAAACAATCTAAGTTTTTTCTAAGTAACTAAAAATTAATTACTTAAATTATTTTAATAAATAAGATTAAAACATTTAGCTTAACACTTCATAGTTTAATAATAATAATAATAATAATAATAATAATAATAATCATCATCATCATCATCATCATCTAAAAAAATTAAAGCATTGCAACATATATCTAACTCACAAGGTTAAATGTATGATTACAATATATATATACACCTGGGTCTCTTTTTACATAGACTTATTTAACACAATTTTGAAGTTTCGTGTTTCACCAGAAGTCGAACTCCGATATTGCGCTATTATTTTAAATAATAAATTTCGCACACTTACGTTATATTTAAAGTAATTGCACATTATTGAAATTCAACTTTCAACTTAGTAATTTCAATATTTTCAGTGCTTTATAATAGTAAGATTTTATGCAATAATGAAATTAAAATCATGATTTCCACATTTTATGTATACACACATTAAATTTTACAATATTATAATGTAAATTTGTTCAAACATTGTGCGTGTTAATTTTGCATTTTAAATCACATTCTGTTTTTGCTTTTTAAAAAAGAAGGTAATCAATTATTAATCATTTAGTGTCTGCAAGTTTATTTTTAAAAAGTGAGTAATAGCAGTGGGCACAATTAAAATTGAAAATTAAAGACAAAAATAAGAATTTAATTTTTAGTTGTTAGATTAATTACTAATTACATTGTCACCAGAAAACCATTAATTAATACAACATGAGAGTGACACTGGCGCTAGTTGTATTTCGTCTTGTGAAGAATCTGATTTTTTTATCAGTTTGCAAATGAACCTGTTTACCTGCAAATAGCGATAATAATTAAACGTGTATAAAAAAATATAAATTACTGCAAATTATGCATAAAAATATATTATTTTGAATAAAATTAAATATTATAGTTTAAAAAAGTTTGTCTTGTATCAATTTTTTTCAAATTTGAAATTTTTTATTAGTCATATTTTATTTCCTTATTTTTTTTTTTTGCATGAATTTTAAAGTAAATTTTACGTTGGTGCTTTGCTTTTACGTGAGTTTTGAAAAGTCACAGTCCGTATCCCCCCTTTTTCAAGGTAAGTTATGTCTATTTTTGCATGATTTCATTTGCACGTGTTTTCTGAGGAACCTATCTATCATGTAAAATGAGATCCAGGTGTATAATATTTAAATACATGTATATTGTTTATACTAAACTTAATCTAATTATAAGAGACTTGAACTCAGAATTTCAAGTTCCCTACAGCTATTTAATCCATCTTATACAACTGATACACATGACCACGTACATGTGAAAAAGATTAATGATCTCCAATATACATATTTCATAATGAATCAGCACTCATTGGGTGGTTCGGTTACCATCTCTAACACATATATACAATTAGTGGATTTGACAATAATATTGGCATCACTAAAGGTTTGAACATTCCATCTTTAGATTTTCATTGATATAGATGGCTGTGAAAAAATGGAGAGTGGTGAAGATTGAAACTTGTCCATTAAAGTTTGAAAAATTGCTATTTTAATATAAACTGACCACTGATTGTACATATGTGTGAAAGATGGTGATTTGAATCAACTGATGAATGCTAGCTCAGCATGAAATACATATAAGGAGATCATTTATCTTTTTGACATGTATGTGATCATGAGTATCGATTGTATAAGGTGAATTAGATGGTTGTAGGGAGCATAAAATTCTCCCTTGTGTATAAATAAATTCAAACTAAATGTTTGTGTTAAATAATAAATAAAATAATTCTAGGAATTACCTTATAATTTAGCCCATAGTAAAAAACTTTTATTATAATGTCTCATGTAAGAGATAATTAATTATTTAAACAGTGAAAAGTTAATATTTATTCTGGTGTATTTGTTTATAAATAAATAAATTTATTATTAATTGTAAATACAAAAATGCAGCTTAGTTATTTAAGGATACACGAAAATAAATATGATTTTAAAAATACATAAAAGTAAATATGATTTTAATAGCATATTATAGAACTGTCTTTTTTTTTTTTTAGGATTATCAGATAGTTTCTAGCTGCCTGTAGAGCAACAATATTGAAAAATACAAATACTTTTTGTAGGTCTTATTTATATGGAAACAATTTTAAATTACGATCCATATTTAAATTTCAGGACATGTGCACGTGTTCTGAAAATAAATATGGAATATAAATCAGGAGTTATTTTTGCTTTAGCCAGTCAATCGTTCCATATTAAGTATGACAGACTTAGATTTTAATTGTTCCTGCGTCTTAAAAACATTTTGTTACTTTTAAGTGAATAGTTTAATCACTAAAAAGTTATTTAAGGCTCTTTTACTTTGTTTTTATTTAACTTTACCTTTTAAAACTTCGTCTTAATATCAAACGTCATTAAAAATAAATCATTTAGTTTATAGATTTTAGATGTTCATACTGAGTACTCAAAATTCTAATTTTTTTATTATCAGTTACCTTAAATCCGAGTCATTTATTCACATATATGACCAAATAAAATTAAAATGTTCTACTCTCTCAACTTTTAAAAAAACTGTATTTAAATCTGAAGTATTTTACTTGAATAAAAATCAGTTACAAAACATAAAACTATATATATCTTTGAAAATCATTTATCATCCATTCAAGTGCGTTTGCTTCTTTAATCTCAAATTGTCAATAACTAATGTAAAATAAAACGTATTTATATTACATTATGTAACTACTCTTTTTCAGTTAATATTTGTTAAAATGAAACATTATCTTGATGTTACCTTGGAAACAGTAGTAATCAATAATGATCAACTATTATTGCTTAGACTTTCAAATGCCGCTCTCTCTTGAATTATTTACATTTCTGATTGCGAGAAATTAAATAATAGCTTATTTAGTCAACATCTTGATATTTGTAAGATAAATTTTTTATCAAGTAACAAGATTGGTTATTCGTATGTTTTAAAGGGTGGAGTTGATTTATCAGAATAATAAAACTTACAATTTGGGCGGGGGGGGGGGGAGGTAGTATATAGTAAAAAATTATGAAACGGTTTTAATTCTCTAAACATTTAATAAGCTATTTAACTACCTACTTATTTATCGTTCTATTTATATATACTGTATATATACACTCATATACATACATTATTAAGTAATTATAGCCTCGTTAAACAGCCTCTTCTATTACGTTATGCTTGTAATGAGCGTCATTGTTGTAAATGCAAATTAAAAACTATATTACTAATATTAGGCAACTTTTGCAACGAAACTGGGCCGATATATGTCTATATAAGTTGACAGATCTCATTTTTGTTTCTAGCAGGAACATTCTTCCTATTGTACACCCAGAATAGATTAGCAAATAAACGTATATGTAGATTGATAATCTAAGAGTTAAGTAATAAAGTAAAATGTAGATATAAAAACTGGTATGTAGAGTAGATAGATAATTAGAAAAGCTAATATATTTATATAGATAAGGAGATAAACTGATAGATAGACTAATAGATGCTACAAATGGTGATCAGGGTGGCAAATAAATAAATAGTTAGATTGAAAAGTAGATAGATAGATAGATAGATAGATAGATAGATAGATAGATAGATAGATAGGTAGACAGGTAGACAGGTAAACATGTATACAGATAGACAGACAGACAGACAGACAGATAGATAGATAGATAGATAGATAGATAGATAGATAGATAGATAGATAGATAGATAGATAGATAGATAGATAGATAGATAGATAGATAGGTGGGTGGGTGGGTGTGCGGGCGAGCGGGCGGGCGGACGGACGGACGGACGGACAGACCGACAGACAGATAGATAGATAGATAGATAGATAGATAGATAGATAGATAGATAGATAGATAGATAGATAGATAGATAGATAGATAGGTGGGTGGGTGGGTGTGCGGGCGGGCGGGCGGGCGGGCGGACGGACGGACGGACAGACAGACAGATAGATAGATAGATAGATAGATAGATAGATAGATAGATAGATAGATAGATAGATAGATAGATAGATAGATAGATAGATAGATAGATAACCTTATAAATGGTTGGTAAATGCATGAGTGTGTAGATAAAAGAGAAGTAAATTGATGAGTGAGTAGGAAAGTAAGTAGCTCAATGAGAAAGTAAATAGATAGATGGAGAGTTAAAAAGATGGTTAAGTGATTAAGTATGTAGAAAGAAATGTGATAGGTAGGTAATATAGTTTATTGTTTGATGAGTAATTTTGTAGAAGGAAAAATAGAGAGGTTTTTAATTTCATTTAATGTCTAAAATATTTATTATAGTGAATGTTTGATATTTCTATATTTTGTTTCAGATTATTTCCTAACAAATACATATTATACTAGATAATAGCTAACGTTTTGTTTATAAGCTCCACTGCGACATTAAAATACATATATTTTTATTGTACTATCCTGTAGTTGCATACTTGTCAACACACGCAGACATGCTTTCAATGGTATTGCATTATAGTCACGGTTAACAAATAAACAGAAAAAAAAAAAACACCCACAGTATTTTAATGTTAATAAATTTTAAAACGTACTTTTTTACTTTTCTATTGGCTCTCTGATTTACCAAATATTCATTTTGTGCAATAAACCAATCCTTCTTAATCTTGCACATCATTAGACTGATGAAATTTTTATATTTTATTCTTCATATTATTTATTAGCCTATTCAAATGTATGTGTGTACTAAATATACTAAATCCACATTGAACTTACTTAACACAAATATTTCCAATTTTATTTCCAATACTTGGTATAGTACCAACTACTTTTTATCACTTTTAAGTTTTCCATTATTCATAATATTTCTTTTTAAATGTTCAATATATTTAAATGTATTACTTACATTAAATTCAGATTTTATTATGTCAAAAATATAAATTTTCAAATACTCATTCTTGTCAGGTTCAAACTTACATAAATAGTTGTTTTGATGCAGAAATTCTCTCAAATCAACAGATTTAAGTAACATTGGTACTGATATTTTACACTAACACATCCTCTAACATTGAATGATTTAACAGACTTTTCATTAAGGTTCTGCATTATTTTTAAATCCAAATAGCATATTGGCTCATTTTTTTCAAGCATTATAGTTCAACTTAATTCTGATTTTGTATTTAAGTCATCAAACATGTAATTAATAATAGCGTGTGGTGTACATATAAAAACATCATTCACATATCTTTCATATATACAGTTTTTATATTGTTCTAATATCGGAATGAATACTCTATTCTCTTTAGGGGGCAATATTAATTACAAGCAACTGCACTAATAGACAAACTCCTTGAATATGTTTTAGTGATCTCATATACATTCACCTCTAAATGCAGCTACAATATCATTATCAATCTAAGTTAAAACATATAAATATACATTTAATAGATCAAATTGTAAATAACTTGAAATAATAGACAGCAGGCATGTCTACAATTCAGTTTAATATTATCAAATCGATTTTCATTCCCAAATGAAAAATGACTAAAAGAAATGATATATATATATATACCCCTTATAGAATCATTATGGTAATAAAATTATACTAAAAATAATGAATTATAATGTAATGATATATTTTGTAACTGCTGAAAATTAAAAAATTAACTGAAAGTACTTCTGGAGTTTATTATACTTATTTACAAAATATATTACTACCATTATGAGTATTATCTTTATAACATTTTTATATATACATTAGATACTTTTTTATACATCCAGTAAAATAACATTATAGTATAAACAATATAAAAAATAATACAATTACTAATAATAACATGAAAGAGCACATTCACATACATATTTATCACATATATTTCCTATATGTGTGCTCATTCATTCTCAGTATAGAATACACTATTGACTTTCTAAAGCTATTATGTATAACAACGTCATTTCTATTAATAACATATTCTGGACAACATCATTTTTTATTCATATATTTTTTTTATTTCTACAAAAACATAAGAGTAGATTTTTTATTGGAAAACATAGACTTTCAGGTTGTTTTGATGGTGTTTAAATCATCATCACTTTCAGTATCTATAAACAAGTTCTCTACTTATAATGAATGAATTGAAACTACTCACTTCATATTTGCAGTGCTAATCTTCCTGCAGATCTTTCTTGGTTCATATTTGTTATTCAAAAATTCTATGTCATACCAAAAAACTATCTTTTAATAGTAGCTATATTTTTGTAGCACTGAGAGCATACTTAGTAATGACCTGCATATGCTTTTCCCTGTTATTATTTCTCTAATATCTGTTTCATTTTATTGAAAATACAGCCAACTGCAAAATACGATTTCTTTTTTTCTATCACTACTGAATTGATACATTCATTTGATTTTTAAGGAATGTATTCTATGAATTTACTTAAATTTTGCTGAATTTTTATCTTATGCTTAAAAAATATTATATTAAAAAAGTATTATAATAAGCATATTGAAGAAAAAAAGCAAAGCCAAAAAGAGATTATTTTTTAAACTTCCATAGCAAAAACTTATATAGCTAACAAATGATATCACTGACTAATATTGCAACATCTGAGAAAAGTACATTTATTAATGGCATTCCAAAAAAAAAAAAAATATCTGCAACCATACCATAAGTACAGGCAAGTTATAAAATTTACTGAAAATTTTAATTATTTATTATTTATTCATATTTTTAATAGCTTATTTTTGAATTAGGGTTTATTGGTACAATTCTTATTATGGCTTGACTATTTCCATATTTATTTTTCAATACTACATTTGTATTAAAACAGGCAAAATTCTCCATACAGCAGTGCCACTCAGTGCCAACCAGAGTAATCAATGGATGCCAGAAGGCATTGATTACTCTGGTTGGCACTGAGTGGTACTACTGTATGAAGTGTTTTGCCTGTTTTAATAACAGTTATGTGCTAGCATAAGAAATGGTGATCATGTGATGTTTAGTGGTTTAACTATATTTGTAGTTACTAATTATTTGGAATTACATAATGAAAAATTAACGTGTCATCTGGTTTTTAAAAAAAACCTTCTTTGATGAGAAAGCTTTTAACTAACAGTTATTATTTAGATTGAAAATGAAATAGATCCACCATTTTAAAAAAAAATCTAGTGCAATCATTGCCATGTTTTTCCTGTAAGAATTTAACATTTGTATGTGATAGATCTCCTGAATGATAAAGAGATCTTTATGGTTTGCCTAATGAATGCCAATTGTGCTATTCTCATCATAGAAGCTTCTTTTAGAATGGTGAAAAACTCTTTCAACCATCCATGTGCATTTTAAATTTATAGCTAATTGTTAGAATAGTTGTATAAAATTGGTGTAAATAATAAATACTAGACTTATAAAATATATAGAAAAATATCAGCAAATTGTATGTAGAAACTAAAAAAAAAAACATTCATAAATTAAAATCATTTCCTGAAAATCAATGGGAAATATTGTAACAAGTTATAAATAATATAAATCTTAGCAACATTAAAGAACAGAATAGTATTCATAACATGCAAAATGTTTCTAATATCATCAACAATATATATAAATTATTTGACTATTGACATTTTTACACTTCACATCGCAGTAATTTGTACTTTGACATTTTTGCTTTTCGAAAATTTTATGCTGTGATTTGTTGACTAGTATTTTTTCCATAAATGGAATATAAAGTATAAATGTTGCTGTCATATTTCATTCTGTGCTTTTCTTAAATCACTTGTAGTATTTTATTGTCAATCATTCATATTATACACTGTCTTTTATAAAAAAAAATATTTTATTGAGAGAATTGTTTGTTGAATAAGAATGAGCACAATATGTGTATGTATAAATCAATATATATATATGCTAAAATTGGCAGAAAGAATTGAACATTATCAATAATGGATGCCATATAAATATCAAAGCAACTCATAATTTATTGTCTGCCTTAAAGGCTCAAATACCATTCAATACAAAACTAAAGCTATAGCACATTTATATGTAACTATTTTAATGGAATGCATTTTAAATTTAAAATGTGAATATATGAAGAGGGACCCAAAAATAACTGGAATTGTTCTCTTGTAAGTGTGCCTGTTGTCATACATGCTTCTGCTATTACATGCCTCTTGTATTGAATCAATCTGCCAAATTACATTACTGTGTGAAATGATTGTGCCATGTAACACATTATATTGTTAATTGTATTTTGTGTATTTGGCAATTTATTGTAATGACTGAGATGTTGAAATAATGTGAATACTGTTGTTTAAGAAAAATAGACAGAAGAAAAAGCAGTTGTAATAGTTGAAAGATTACAAGAAAGCTATTCTGAGAAAACACAAGTTTACAAATGATTTAATGAGATGGTCAAATTCACTATGTCCCAAAACAGCATGGTGAGTAAAGTCCAAGGTCAAGCTAATGGTATTTTTTAATTGATGCATATGGCATTTCCCCTCAAAATTATTTCTTAATGGTCAGACATTTTATCTACAAGTTCTGAAATAATTGTGTGATGTGGTAAAATGTAAGCATCTCATTTTCTGGCAAAGTTAAAAATGCAAGCCTCACCACATCAAGTCCTCTGCGTGCAGTCTTGAGCATGAAATAATTTTTCATTAAGTTTAACATGACTCTGTTATCTATCAGTCATATTTGCTCAATCTCTAACTGCCTGACTTTTATTTGTTCTCTCAAATGGCAAAATACCTCATGATTTTCTGACTTAGAATTGATTAAAAAATGATGCAGGCGTTAAAAAACTTCATGTTGTAAGTGCTTTTAGACTGCTTTGAAAATAAAAAATACATGTAGACTGATGTATTGTATTACATGGACAGTACTTTGAAGGAGATTAAATTTATAACACTTAAAGATAAATAAACAATTCTTTATTATAAAATCCCAGTTATTTTTGGGTCTCCCTTCATATAATATTATTTTAAGTTATAAACTTTGGATTATTCACCATAATAAATATTTAGAAAATAGAATTTTTACAGTCATTTAACAAATTTGAAATGCATTAATCTGGTCAAAGAATTTACATTTTGCAATTTATTAAAATATTCTATAACGTCTAACTTGTAAATTTGTATTATAGTATGAAAATTCAGATAGCAAATAAAATATTATTTTATTAGATAATTGTGATCATTCTAGTAGTTTTTCTCTATTGAAAGCATTATATAGCCTGAAAAATGATAACACAATTCTCATAAATCCAGTAATAGTAATCTCATGATGATAATGATATTTTGAATAAGTGGAAGACATATTTTGATCAACTTTTGAATTATTATACCAAGAATTGAGATGATGTTTTGTAATAGTATATCCATTTTATTTAATGTTTTAGATTTAAGCAAAGATATCAATCTTAGTGATGTCAAATGATCTCTTGATAATCTTAAAAATGGAAAGGTTATAAGGTTTCATGAAAACTCTGCAGAAGATTTTAAATATGATACTTATAAGTTCATTTCAAAATATTGAAATTTTTTAGGAATATATGGACTATGAAGTTTTGCCACCCAAATCTTAAGGGTATTTTTTTGTTGATCTAGTTTATAAAACAAATAAAAAATACAAGACTGCAGTAACTATCATGGAACATCATTATTGTCCACTACAGCAAAAGTACTTTCAAGTATTTTGTTGAATAGGTTGCTTCAAATCATAGATAACTGGGTACCAGAGATATAATTTATTTCCAATATATGATACTTATTATACCAATGCATGATGGTAAATTGACTTGAATCTCATAAATGTTACCTTTTTAAAATAAATGGTCATTTTCTTTAATAAAAGGTAAGTATTTTATATAAAAATTCCATAAATATTTATATTACATACTTAAAATATTTATGACATCCTGTATGGCTATATTATTATTGTAAAAAATAATAAATAGGATATTCAGGTTTATTAAACTTCATAATAAAAAAATTAAATGTAAAAACTTATAACATTTTTTTTAATTTAAAATATATTTTAGTGTTTTTATTAAATTTTTCTGTTATTAATTTTGGAATAAACAAGCAGATCTAATTAATTTTAAATATATTAAAAATTATTTATATTTTTTTAAAATAAAATATAATGTTAAAAAATAAAAGATAAAAATCTAAGGCATTTTTGTGCATGTTATCTATTTTGGATCTGCTCACATCAGGGATTGATTGGATATAAGTAGAATCATCTTTATTTCTTTTACTCTTTTTTTTCGTTTTGCTGACTGGGGAGAATGAATCTTTTTATTAGCCATGATAAAAAATAAATTCCGCAGCAATTCACTTTTTAGTCACTGGTAATAATCTCTAATGAATAATGACCTAGTTTTTAAATATAAGAAATGGATTGTATTCATCTTGCTAAAGTAATCTTACCAATGGAAATGTAAACTACTCCCTCAAGTATCAATTGTTGTGATTCTGATCAGAAAATGTGAATCTATAATAATAAAAAAAATGCTTAGATCTCTGTCCTGTAGCCTGCATAAATTGAAAAAAATTTAAACTAACTGTAAAAGGAGAGAGAAAAGAAAATGAAAAAACATCATTAAGATAAATATCATCATATTCAATACCATACCTGATAAATACATCTACAAACACATATCTTACTACTATACTTTAATCAAAGTTGAATTAAAATATAATTCACTATAAAAATCCAGAAAATCTGGAGCCACTCAAAATAAGATCTACCAGAGACAGGAATCTATAGGAGCTGATTTGTGACTTTTACACAAGGAAGGTAAATTAAATATTAGATAGTGATTTATTTTCTAAATGGTATTTTAACCACATGTGTGCATATAAAGTAAGAATGGATAGAGATATAAAAGTATATATGTTTATAATTATTTTATTAGTTGAGCTCAATGTAAAAAGTTGTGAATTTTTTTTCACTTCTTCATATCTTCAAATTAATTAATTTCACTCTATATTTTAAATTCTCATGCACAGGTAGTCTTGAGAGCAATATTTATTTTTTTGTTTGTACCTATATTTTTCATTACATGTGTTATTTTATATTTTTTACATGTCAGTCAATGGATAAATGAACAGAATGAAAATTATTAAAAATTAAAAGAATGAAATATATTGACAAAATTTATACATTATCTAATTAAGAAAATGCTTATTTATTTGTTTGGTAACATTTAAACTGTATTTGTATTTTTTTGTTTCTATTAAATTATTAATTTTTATTGAAATTTTATATCAGGTGTATATCTTAATTCTTTGTTCTGTGCAGCATTCAATATATATATATAAATGTGTGTGTAGCAATCTATGAGATCAATGTAGTGTGTGTGTTATTTCTAAAATTAGTTATTAAAATGTAAATTAAAGAGGTAAGCATTAGTATTATGGCTAATAACAGGTCTAGTTAAATAGAGTTTGATTTGAATGTAATGATGGAAATTATGGCTGGTGCTCATCAATATAGAAATCTTTAATCATCACATTTACCCAGAGTCTAATGACCAGAGAAATCATAGTGAGAAATTTAATTGGTATGACAATTAAAAGTATATGTGTAGTGACAATATGAAGTGGTAAAGCTTAAATATACATTACCTTATCTGATATTTGGTTACCCAAATCTGGCATAATCATCATCACATAAATAGACTTTAAATCAAATGGACAAATAACACATAGTTGGTATAAGAATAACTGCCCCTTTTCTCCTCATGTTGCCAATTGTGATATGTTTCAATATATTACTACAATTCATTTTTATCATTTATAGCTTTGGTTTTCCTGTACATATTTCTTATAAACACTCTACTTTTCTGTATATATTAGTTGTATTGAAAACGGGTTTAACATATCAGAAATATAATTTTTTAAATACTCAATTTTGTCAGATTCAGATGTAAATAACAATTGTTTTGGTGCTAAAATGCTCTCAAATATGCAAACTTATGCAATGCCGGTAGTGAAAACTCATATTGACACACTCATTTAATATTGAATGATTCAACAGACATTTTACAATGCAACAATATAAGGTTCTGGTCCACATTTAAATGTAAATAATAAATTCTGTCACTTTTTTGACATCTTTAGTTCAATTTAATCTCACTTTCTTATTTGATTCATCAACAACATATCAAATATTTCCTGTTGTGCACACACAAAGCATCATCCACCTAAAATACATATATACAATTTTTATACTGATGTAATGTGGGAATAATTAAATTATTTTTTGGATGACAATACTCAATTGCAAACAATTGGACTAACAATTGGACTAATAGATAATTCCATTTGCCAATTTTTTTATTTTCTATACATTTCCTCTAAAAGCAACTATAATATCATTATCAATTCAGCTTAATATATCATGAAAATATTCACAGTTGTATTTATTTACATTTTTATTAAATAGTAATTTATCAATAATTTTGATAAATCGTTCTTATTTGCCAACCAATATAATTCCTATTGCCTAATGAAACAATTATTTTATATTAATTCTATATAACAACATTCTTAATAATAACTACAAATTAAAATGAAGATTTAATTGCAAGTTACCCAAAACCTAATTGTTCAACATTTGTGCCACATATCCTCATGCTTCATAAAATATGCACAGATAAGGTCAATCATAGTTCTTAAAAAATAGTGTGTTCCTTATTCCATTTATTATTAGCAAAAAATCATGGTAAAGAAACACTCAATGAACATATATATAAATACTGATTCCTTTTGTATAATTTATAAAAATATATTTAATTACTTTGTTTTTGCTAGAATTAATATTATAATTATTTAATTTATTAAACTTTAAGAAAGAAATTTGTGGAATAATTTTTATTCAAAATCCTTACTATCTAAATTCTTTTCCTTTCCTTCATACATGCAACTCCATTTTAATTTATTACTTTTTTAAAAGCCTTAATCTTTTCAACCAAGATGAAAATCAATCTTCTTTAAAAAATATTGTAGAAATATATCTACTTTACTTATTGTATTATTTTTGCATTCTTTATAAATTATAATTTGGCTCCTATCTCTAAAGAAGAATAAGACCACCCTCCTTCCTCATATTTTGGTCAAAATTAAGAGTCATCTGACTGTATGACATTTTTCCACTTGAAAGATTAATAAAATTGTAATCCATTAAAAGCTCATGCCTTTTTGCACAAAACATTTGAATTTGTTTCAATTCATCTTCTAACATATTAGCTTTATTTACATATTTTTTTAGAAATTAATATATGTATCACATAATAACAACATTGTATTCAGTTTTCTTTTAATGTAGTTTATATCCATTTTATTAAATCTATTCTTAGCTGCTAAACAATGTAATTATAATTGTGCACAGTCTTATTAAACCTTACATCCCAACAATTCAAAAAAATATATAATAAATCCATTTCTTAAATAGTCCAACCTATCCCAAAGTATTGTATTTCTTCTTATTTTATATGCTGTCTTAAATGATAGCCATTATTATCTTTATTATTATATGTAATTAGATTTAACATCTATTATGATTATAAAAAATTTAAAAGTACTATATTAGTAAATAAAGAATAATAACAACTATAAGTACACTTTCTATATGTTATTATTATAAACAATGTTATCAAAAACAACAACAAAAACTACAGTATAATTATTATACAACACTAACTATAACAATAAATTAAACCATTATTTATTATTATTACTTTCTTTTCTATTTAAGTTTTTGTTTAATGTTCAGGAAAAAATTATTAATAATTTTATTCTTCTTTTCCCATAGCAATTCAATGCATTTTTTTAAAAATTAAAAGATTTTAAAAAACTGCTTCATCATAACAGAGATATTTTGTCTTCTGTGATTAAATATTTTATAAAATTTAATTACAGATTAAAATCTTTAACTTACAGACATTGTAGTTGTTCCATGGCTTTAGAACACTGTACTATAATTGTCATAATTGAAAATACTACTTGTTTTCTTTATGACTTAAAGCTTTTATTTATATTTATTTTGGAAAAAAACCTGAATAAGTCAGCAGATTACTGACAGTTCTGAGGCTTTTTGCACAGAAAATGGCTTCTGTGCATTTACTTATTTTGGGTCTCATTTTTGTGCAAAAATTTTGGTATAAACAAAATTTGATTTTTTGCTTGTTCAGAAAATATTTTTATTATTTTTACACTTGACTGGTTAATTATTGTTTAAACAAAATGAAATGCACATATAAACTTCCAATTTATGCATTTATTTTTTATCTTTAGAAATAAAATTAAAAATCTTGACCATAATATAATGGAAGAAAATAGCTTCTAATTTGTCAGAATCAACATGGTATCAAAATCTTTTCAAATATTGTAATTATTATAAAGAAAATATCAAATTTTAAAGCAGAATTTGATCAATCTATCATAAATCTTTTTTGTTCATTCACATTAAATATATATATATATATATATATATATATATATATATATATATATATATCATTTTGTGAAGGAATGTTAACATTAATTTAGTTTATGATGAATATGGTACATTATTCTGATTTACAAGTCAGGTTTTAAATGTTTAAAAAGTTCAAACATGATTTTTTAAAATATTAATTATTTATAAAATTAAATTAAAAAAACAAATCCAGCCTTATTAAGTTTTAGTATAAAATAAAGATTGTATAGAATAGTGAATGATGAATCCGTTTAAAATTCTCACCAAGTAAAACAAAATAAATGCCAAATTGTTAACTAATTAATCATAATTTTAATAGTAATATTTCTTTAAGATAAAAGGAATAAAACAAGCAATTAATTGCAATTAGTTTTATTAATTCATATGTATTTACTGAATTTGATTTTACTTTGAATTTGTTTTTATATGAGTTCATTGTAAATGTATTAACTGATAACATTATATCATAAGCATATTAATATATGAGTATACATGTGGAATATATTTGTATTACACACAGACACAGGCACAGACATACACATATATATATAACAATCAATAATCTCAACCTGTTGTCAAAGCAACCTTTTTTAACAATAAAGATGTAATCTTCCCATTATTTATGGCCAATATCTTTATATAGACAGTAATGATTGCAACTTGACTATAGAGATTAAATTATTGATAACAAGTTCAGATTGTTGATTGTTATTAATATTGAGATTAGCTAAGTGTTGACTGATTTTAATGATTATTTATAAACACATTTAGCTTTGAGCATTATTACACTTACTATTTAAGTAATATTTTGGGTGCAATTTGAAAATTATAATTGTAATTTGTAATGTTATAATTGACTACTTATTAGTCTGTGTTCAGAACAGATTATATTTATTTGTTTAAGGAAGTTTACTTAAACTTTTTGTAACAATAATTTCAATATATCTCTATCTATTTTTATATCTGATATTTATAAGCATGCCTTTGTCAACAATATTGCTAATTCAGAGTGAAATTGATTGATCAACCAGATGGAATATGGCACTTAAAAATTATTAAACTCATAATTAATTATACAAAGCTGAAAACAGTATCTTACTTTTAACATCTTGATTGTAAAATTTAGACAAGACTTAATATGTAAACTTTAAATTAAATATAGATCACTGTATATGTAAAAAAAATGAATAAAATAAATCATCTTTCCTCAGATTATGACTTAAAAGCACTCTAAATGTTTAAAAAAGAGTCATATATTACTCTTAGAGTGTTTTTAAGTCATAGCCTGTGGGAGAATGATTTACTCCCTTTGTTTACATATATATAAAATTACGTTTAGTTTAAAATTTACATATTATATCTTATTTAATTATTAAAATCAAGGTGTTAAAAATGAGATCCTGTCTGCAGCCTTGTATACTCTTAAGTGCCATATTTTATTTGATTGACACTTTATTTCCATTCTGAATTACCAACAATGTTGACATATACATTGAGCTATATTTAATTTTATGGTAGTGTAGTATTAAAAAAATTAATAGTTTAATTGTTCTGAAGAGCAAACAATGTCACTACTTAATAATTAAATGTTTACCTGTCCTATTAGCCAATTTAGAAAAACATTTACAATTTAATGACTTGAAAAGTAATTTTAAGAATCAGTTTATAATGTCTGAATCCTTTTAATAGCTCCATTATAATTTTTAAATGCTTAATTTTAAAGACATTACTAATATAAAGTACTAATGGTTTAATTTTAAAATATTAAAACCATCCTAGTTTCGTTTTTATAGTTTATTAAAAATTAATGTTAGAATAAGACTTTAATAACAATTTCAAACCATTAAGACTAGAAATTGCTCAAATTAACTGGAAAAATATTTAATTTTAATTATAATAAAAATGTTTTAATTAAATAATCTCAAATTTAGTGATTTAAGGAGATAAATAATTTTTAAAGATAAGTAATTTTTAAATATATAATTAAGCTCAAATGTTAAATAGAGAATGCAATAATGTATGTGTGGATGCATAGATGAGAATAGTTTCTTCCAAACATTGCTTGTTAAATTTAAGTTTAAAGTTATTCTTAAATATTTTGATTTTAAAAAAATATAGTTAAGTAATATTGTGGGAGTTATTTAAAAATTGTGTTTAAAGGAATATTATAAGATAATATTCTGTTTAAAATAATATAATTTGTATTATGTAATTTTTTTTTTCATTTATTATAATACCTTTCAATATTTGCTAAATAATTTGTTTTTTTTTTAAATATTTAAAATTGATGTAATCACTAATTGATTGGTTATTTAAATCTTCAGTCTAGACTATCATATCAAAAAGATTCTAGAATTATATTAATTGCTGTTTTTGCCAGTAAATTCTAGAAAATATTAACCTTTTCACTAACAAGGTCAATTGGGAGTAATCAAAATGTCAATTTCTAGCCATCAAAATTTGTCACATGACTTAGGTTATAAATAAAGCTAGTGATCACACCTGCACACACATGCCTATATATTTGCATGCAGAAAAGGTCAACTAAATATTACAAAAAAAATTACAAAAACAAAAAATCAAATTAGATGTCACATGACCTAATTTACAAACTCTATATGTATAACAACTAAATATTATTTTTATTTAAGTTTTAACTATTTTTAAATAGTTTTATTTTGTTTAAATAGTTGTAAAATTGAGTTGTTAAATTAACTATTGTTCAGGCTCAATCTTCAATCTTTAAACTTTTAAACTTCCTTTCATTTAAAATTACATTACAGGACATGCAGTACAGGATGGTCAACAGAATATTTAATAGAAATTAAATTGTTTCCACTAGAATTAAATTCTTTGATGGAGTTTGAGAAAAATATCATTATCCTTCCTGTTATGTAAAAACATATCTTAATTTTATTTTCCATACTGTAGGTAGATGATATTACAGAATTAAATATTAAGATATGCTGAAAGCATTGAGAACATTTAAGACTTTACCTTCTTATAACTATTCTTTAAACAACTTTTATTTGAAGAATATTTCTTATATTTTTTCTGTATTAAAAGAATTGATTTTTCTTTATAATTAATTCATTTTAAATGAAAAACGTTTAATCCAAATAGCAGAACCTGTTTTATAATTATGAAATATTTTATAAATGTCATATCCGAATTCATAAATATATCGAAAAGGAATAATTAATTTATTTCAAGCTTTTAAAATGCAGTAGTTTTCTTGGAAAACTTATATTATTTGGACACTTGTACATATTTTTAATATATATATTATGAATGAATGACTTTAAATGTATATAACATACACTATTGTTATTATTATGAAACATTCATTTAATGGATAACATTCATTTATTAGAAGATGAATTATTTAAAAAGCTATTATCTTTAAAATGACCTTTATTATTATTAGCAATGATGTGAAATTTATTTACTCACTAAATGTCTTTATTAAATCTAATTCAAGCTAAAACAATAAAATATAGTTTCCTAATGCATTGAAGTTAAACTTATTGACTTGTATTGTTTTATGGAAATTTCTCAACTTTCAGATATGATATTCCTGAGATATCAACAGAAATTTATTCCTTTGAATTTATTATTATTTCCAAAATTACTGTTTTTACCAACAGCAGAAATAAATTATATTACATAATTAAAATGTGACTACATCTTAATTAAAATAAAAGTTTATCTATGCACTTAATATTCTCCATGCATTCAAAAAATTGTTTCCTTTTTATTATTGTTTCTGCTCTGTTTTAAAGATGTGACTTTTGCAATGATTACTCCCTAATTCTTATCATTAATAGATATACTTCTGAAAGATATAAGAAGTTAATAATCCACTGAAATATTAATTATACATCATTATTTGTGTTTTAGTTATGAAAATATTTTTCACCAACTTGAATGACTATACATAGTTGTGCTAGCAGCTTAAATATATATGCTGAATCTTCTTGTGTAAAATATTGTGCATATAAATTAAATATACTAACTACATTATAATAAGCTGTGGAAATATGAAAGAAATTTCAGAATGTTATTTCCAGTGAATATATCCTGTCAAATGGTAGAAACTAAGATGAAAAATTTTCCTTCCTTTTATTTTATTTTTGGTAAAAGAGTATAATTGTTAAGTTTAAATATTTATGATATTTTAAAATTCTATTACTATAATTATTTTATGCATTTAATTTGGTTTATTTTTTAATAAATCACTTAGGAAGTATATTATGAAAAATTTTCAGAATATTAATGTATTGATAATGCTATATTTTAAACGTTATGTTGCTCCCTATCATGAAATTATTTATTTTGAATATATATATAAATGCTGACAGAGATAAAAGCTGATATATATTTCTATTTTTTATTTTATGCCATAATGTTTATTAAACTCTATTTAGCACTAATTATAAAGTTATTGGTTTTACACATCAGTTAGTTGTTGCTATTTTTTCAAAAAATGTAGCATGAGTATTTCTCTGTGCAGAGAGTATTTTAACTTGCCTGCACAATTTAAAGAGATTGTAGCATTGATCACCTCCTTGGTTTTATCTTGCCCAGTGTATTTTAAAAGAGATTGTAGCATCATCAGACACTTTCTTACATTGTGATATTTTTCCAGTTAATTATATTATACTTTATCTTATATTCAAGCATATAATGCTTTATTAAGGCAATTATCTTTATGACTAGTGATAAAGTCCTAGCTTCTTTATTGCCCTCAGATGAAAGTGATTCTCACTTACATTCATGCCATCATTTATTTTGTCTTTGCCTTATTATCCCTAATGTGAATTTTATTTATGATATATTTCTGTATAAAGCCATAAGTAGTGAATTACCATCACTTTATTCTGGCAACTGATATTTTTCATAATATTGAGGATTTCCACCCTTACCTATAAGCACGCTCATAATATATTTGAATGCAGTTGTTTGTTATGATATGTAGGTCTTGCATCTGTACTCATGAGCACTTCAAGATATAAATCCAATAAATATATTTAATATTAAAGTTTTATAATTGTATATGTGGCTTCAGTAAAAAATATACATCTTCTTCAACATTCTTCTAACTACATGAAATAGTGAGTTATAAGTTTTAGTAAAGTATTAAATACTGTTCATTAAGGACATTATGATACAATGATTGTTTTGTAAAAATGAAAGAACTTATTTAAATATCAATATTGTAGAAGGTTTCATTTATCATTTAGTATTTTTATTTATTCATTTTAGACTGTAAATTACTATTTTCTTCTATATTACATTTTGTTTAGTGTATCCTAATAATTCATCTTGATAACATTGTAATATAGCAAGACTATTAGTTTGTTAAATGTTTTAATATCGAAAATAAATGTCATTTTTATTGTTAACTTATTTTCTTGCCTGCTTATCATCATCTGCATATCTTAAAAAATTTAAATATGAAATTTATCATAAATTGTCGTTACTTTTATGCATTAAGAGCACATTAATATATAGAATTTGACATAAGAGTTACTTTACTAAAATTACGTATCTGATGTTAAGAAAACATCCAAAAAATAAGATTATTTTATTTATTAAAAATAACTATAATTATTTACTCACTATTAGGAGATCACTTTAGTCAATTTCATTTATTTAAAAGATTGCTGTGCTTCTTTTGAAACAACTTTATTCTAGTTAGAAGATTATTTTATTTATTCAATATAAATTCAAATGATAAAATTGCTTGATTTTACTACAGAAGAATATTTAAAGAGGATTTAGTACTGTTATATTTTGAGCAACTATAAAATCACTTATATATTCATTATATCTTAATTCTATTCTAGTATATTGCTTTTATTCTAAATTAAGAATTTTCTTGTTTAGTAAATTTTAAAATTATTATTGAAATAAAAGTATAATGCAATTACTACTACTACTACTACTACTACTACTACTACCACTATTACTACTACTACTACTACTACTACTACTACTACTACTGCTACTGCTACTGCTACTGCTGCTGCTGCTGCTACTGCTACTGCTACTGCTGCTGCTGCCCGCCACTGCCACTACTGCTACTGCTACTGCTATTATTATTATTATCGTTGTTGTTGGTGTTGTTGTTGTTGTTGTAATTTCATGATACATTAGATTTTCCAAAATTAAATGAGGAAAAGAAAATTTATACTTATTAAAATATTAACCATATGAACCCTGAGATATTCATTTTTATATATAAAATTATTAGAGAAAATGATTTTACTTAAAAATAAAATTATTTTTAATGAAGAAATCAATGTGGCAAAACATGAGGATACATGCTTTTATTTTATAAAATAATTTTAATAGTAAATCTAATCATGATTATAAGATACTCATTATGATTGTAAGATGTATTATAGTTAGAAGAGATGTTATTAGTAGAGACGAAGTTAAAGTAACTTAACTCATTAATGACATATGCTTTCAATATTAATAGCCTTTATATTTTAGAAAAGTGAGTATGAGAAGTTTCCTCCTCTTAAATTGTTAATATATAGCCTTTATATTAATAATTATTAATTACTCATTCTTATTGTTGCTTTTAGTATTATGGCTTATGGAATTCATAACCCTGTGAGCTTAGATAATATCTTATCATGATCTATCCAATATTATTGTTCAGCCAATATTATTATCATTAGTGGTTGTTTATCAGCTCATTACATGATTAGTTTTGGCATTTGGTCAGTTTGAAGGTTCCAGTCAATGATCTCCAATGTATTCTTTTTTGGTAATTATATATATATATATATATATATATATAAGTTTACATATATTGAAATGCTTGTTATATATACTTTACTAAATTCTCAAATTTTGATATTTTAACCAAGACTTGAACAGAAAGATTTTTGATATACTTCAATTATTTATAAAAAATATATATATAGTTATTTGGCAAATATATAGTTGTTTGGCTGTATGATAGTTTCCAGGACATTTTTTAATTAAAATCGCTTGATTAACTGTAAAAGTGTTTTAGATATTTTGAGATTAAATTATTAGACGTTGAAGATATTTTGTTATTAAGACACAAAAGTGAATAAATTAAACATTTGTTAAATAGTTATTTCTTTTTTTATCTCATAAAACTATTTTTTTTATTTGTATAAATACTTATCTGAAATGTCATCTTGAGGTATTTGTCTTTTTATTTTATTTTAACACAGAACTAATATGTTTCAAATTATCTCTTGTTAATCTATTATTCAAATTGTTTGTACAATAACTTTCTGTCTCAGTTATATAAAAAAGTTGCTGAATTATCTTCAACAGTTGGTAAAATTTGAATGATTATGCTGAAGAACTATTTTGATTTTTCAAATAGCCAAAAGACTAAATGAATTCATTTAATAAACAGTTTGTTGAATACCTTAGTTTTTTTTTATAGTTATTCAAGTTGTTGGTGGTAGAACTTAATTAACATTTAAAAATTTTATCACATTCAAATGATAGTTGATGAACAGATTTTTAAGGTTCAATATGTTTTTATTTGTTACTATTTGATAAACAAATGATATGGATGACAGCAGATGAGACACAAGTGAGGTCATATTTTATAAACTTTACACTAGATAATAACAATAAAATGTGTCTCTGACAAGAAATTTATATACTACAGTTTTTGTGAAAGTTTGTGAGGATGGTATATATTAAATAATCGATATCTTTAGAAAAAAATAACTTTATTTGAATTTTCTAATTGCATTCAACTGTTAGTAATAGCACACAGGTTAAAAAATTAAAAAGTATGTAATTCTAATGTTTTTTGGTTGTCATCAATTAACCACCAAACACCACCTGATGTCACTGTTTCCATGCAAAAGCACAGAAATATACTGCTAACATGGCCTATACATCAGTTCTGGTCATATTGGCCACTAAGCAGTGGATGCTAACCCACTTTTGTAGTAGTGGTGGTGGTGGTGGCGGCGGTGGCAGTGGTGGTGGCAGCAGCAGTAGCAGTAGCAGCAGCAGTAGTAGTAGTAGTAGTAATCATCATCATCTTTTCCATATAATTTCATCTTATCTATTTTTCCAATTATCAATCTTCTCAATAATAATGATAAATAATAATATAGCATAATCTTTTAGCTTTCATGTGGTATCTTAAATAGAATATGTGGTATATGTGGCAATGGATAATATTATAATTCTTTGTAATATATATAATTAATTTATGATCATAATGATAATGTAAATAAAATTTCTCAAGTAAATCATATTAAAAAAATACTATAATTCTTACATAATAATCTTATTCATACTTTGCAAATATTATGTCTTGTTTCAAAATATCTGTAATCATATGTTTGTGATGTGGAAAAATCGATTCAACACATAAATTTATAAAAACACTTTAACAAATTTTATTACAATATTTTCAACAAAAAATAAATTTTGTACAATATTTACATTCAACCAATCTTAGATAATTACAATTCTCAGCATCTCAAGATAAAAAAATAACAAAATAAAAATCTAAGTATCTAAACCTTCACTCCGACTTAGCACTTGTTATATTTTAAAATATTCATAATAATATGATCAATAATAATATTCATGGATATACGTAGAGTTGCAAATATATTATTTACAATTGAATGACACTATAGTATGTTTCCATCAAAAATATGCCAATTATAAAACCATAAAAATATAAACTACAAATGATTACTTATTCTAATATATGTCTATTAATTTATTTTCAATTATTTAAAATAATTTATCATAATAGTGCTGATGTTATTAAACAAAATATATTTATTCTATTTCATTAATAAAATAAGTGGACTCAATTAGTAACATAATTATCATACATTACACATCCTATTTGGTATTACTTTAATATAAAAATATGTGTATGTGTTGATGTGTTTCCCTAAACACAAAATAATATTCATAAATATAATTATTTGTTCTATTCTCTATCATTTCTTTAGATATACCATCCATTAAAAGTATGCATTACATATAAGTTTAAAAATATTTAAAATCATTCAAAAATTTCGTGAATAGTTTTACTATCATTTACATACTTTCTTAAAAAAATAGTTTACTAAAATATAGAAAATATTTTATCATTCTTTATTCTTATTTTAATTTTATTCTCAATCTCATTTGTATTTATTCTTAACATCATTCAAAGCAAGGAAACCTATCTTATCCTCTTCTGAATAACGATACTTCAATTCCCAAATTATTTTGTATTCTCCCTCAAAGATACAGTTCTGTATGATGTAATACTTAGAAATCATAATAGCGATCAGATGCGTAGGTATGAAGAACAAACTAGAGTATTAATTCAATAGTACACACATGAGATATAGTCAACATAGCATCAGTGCATAAAGAAAAGAGGCCTGACTTCTTTGTCTAATCACCTCCACTAAATAAAAATGCCCTAGCTATTTATTTAGCTTTTTGAAACATTAATATTCAATATTAAGGAAAAACACTGACCATGGAGATATACAAGTAACAGGGCTTCGTTATCTGTATCTGCATAATCATTAAGATAATAAAACTATTTCTATTTCCCATAAAAATCTACATCAAGCATCACTTTGGTTTCATTTTAAATACTCCTAAGTCACTACCTTTTGAAATTTTTTTTATAGATTTATCAATCTACATCGCCAATGATTCTTAAAAAAATATTTCTAAAACAATAAATAAATTCACATATAAAGTCAACGATCTAAATTATGTAATAAGAAAAGGTTACTTCACTTTTAAGAACTTGTTGAACCAAAATACAAATGACAGGTATCGATATAATAAAATCAATACTTCAAACATTTTAAAAATAATAGAGTTCTTTTTACGAAAGAATCATATAATTATATTCATTATTAAGTCGCACTATATTAGCAATATAAAACAAAGTATGCATATTTTAATAAAATCTAATTCCTATAAGTTTTATATGTGTTGAATGTATTTACACATATTCATATGTTCTTACAATAGCATTATAAAAATACGTTGACAAACTAAAAGAAAAAAAAAACCATCATAAAAAAAATATTTTACAACTATTACCCAAGTGATATTTCTTATAGTTTATCACTTTTTAGACGTCTTCTTGGTTCATCATCAATAAAATATTGCATAATATAAACATTTATTCAATACTACCGTACTTAAAATATTAAAACTTTAAAAAATATTAAGTATCCTTTATGTTAATTAAAATACTATATTAGTAAATAATTGATCTTTTATATACACCTTTTCTATCTCTGATTATAATAAGAAAACTTAATATTAATATTAGCTTATAAATAATAAAAAATATAGCTATGTAAACTTCAGTCCATGATAAATACTCATTTTAAAAAAATGTTCTATATTTCTTTAGGATTTTATTACCACATCCTTGTAGGTATTAAAACTCCCTATGCGTGTTGCTATGACAATTGTCTTGATACTTGAAGACAATTTCTCTCCCAGCATGACACATGCTCAGTTGATTCAAAATGAAATGATGAACGGAAAATTTTAAAAAAATGAAAAAGAAAGTTGACTTTAAAAATCTGGATCCATATATCGAAATAATCACTAATCTCTTCTTAAAAGTTTATAAAAAAAAAACAGTCTATTATTTATATTTTTCAGAATTGTGATTATTGAAGATGATTTCAGCTCATAATATTAAAAATAATTCTCTGGAATTTTCTCATCCCTCCAGGATTCTATACCAGATTTTTAGTATCTCTATCATGGCAATATGAATTTGGGTGTACATATATACGTAATTTTGCACATTTTTTATTCCAATGAAATAATATTTAACCATTTTATAAAGCTAGCATATAGAGTTCTTCTGTCAGGATAATTTTTATTTATTCAAGGATATTTTTCTCTTCAATTAATAACTTCAAATTATTATTTTTTGTAATGTTATTAAATACATGTCTTTTAAAATAATAAAAACTTATCACATAAAATATTATAGTAACTGTCTTCATTTTTCCATCATTTCAGAATAACAGTTTAAAATAAATTATTAAAAAAATATTTTCTTCAAAAAGAAACATCTGCAACTCTTATTAAAATGATATACTTTCAAAATATTAAAGGTTTAAAAGGTTTTTACCATATTACTTGGCAGTTTTAATTAAAGCTATCTTTTTCCAATGAAATGCATTTTTTCTTTTAACTTCTCATAAACTTTTCTGTTTAATTTCTCATATAATGTCCAAAATATTAAGTTGACTAATAAGATATTGTCCTTCATTAACAATATTAAAATTATATTTTTAATTAAGAATTTTACTTCCAGCATTTCTTTATAGAGGTAAATAATTATTCTTGGTACTTCCATATTTATTGTGACATAAGATTAAATTTTGATAAAACGCTTGGTAAGGAATTTCAGTTGCTTAACAGTGCATAACTTAACTTGAATAAGTTTATAATTTATTTAAATACTCTCTTTTAAAAATAATTCAATTAGTACACTTGACTATTTTAAATAAATTATTAGAGAGTTATAATAGCACTGAATTGACTTATTAAATACTGAATTGACTTATTAATACCCCATTGACTGATACAAAAGCACACACACTAACAAAAAGCAGGAGTTTTTATACCAAAATCAATTAATCACTGGATTATCTGATTAAACCTTAGCTGATTATCTGGCTTCCATATCCAGCCAAAATTATACAATTAAAATTAAAAATAAAACTCTATGACTCATCTTTTAAAAAATTATTTAAAAATATTAATTCCAAATTAATCTTATACTTTATCTAAAACAACTAAATATTTTAAAATGACTTTTTAAAAATATTTCATTAATTTATTCAACATCTAGTTTTAAAGTATCTACTTTTTGTTTAAAAGAAAAATCTAATTTTTATAACTACATTCATTTTTTAAGACCTAATTAAATATTTTATAATAGCTAATGTTATATTTTATCTTGTGGTAGACAAATAATCATTTTCAATTCTATAGCACACTTTTAAAGCAATTTTGAAACTATTAACAAGAAAACCTGTAAGCACACATGTATGAATATTCACAGGTCATATGACTTAAAACTCAGACAAGATCTGTATCAATTTCTTTCTGGAAATAAAATAAATGTTTTAATTGCAGAAAATATATAAAAAATGATTAAATATTATAATTTAGTAATAATAATTTTGATACTATAAAATTAAATACACCTTTCTCCACTACAAATACTACATTTTTAAATAAATAATTTTAAATACAATTATTAAATATAATTTTCATTTTAAAATATACTATTTATTTAATAGTAGGTTATTGCTTTTAAAATTCAGCTTTTAATACTTAATTAAAAGACTTATTAATACATTATTTTATTATGGGCAGTCTTTCCAACCATATAAAATTACAACATTTAGCTTTATTTAACTGTTTTTAATATATTTAACATAGTTTCATGCATTAAATATTCTCATTTTACTTTAATTCAGCTTTTAAAAAGATTATCTGCATAACATAGTAATCATACCAATATAATACATCTTTCCTTTAAAATTTTTCACAAAATTGACACAATAAATTTATATAGACTTAAAGAACACACAATATATATATATATATTAAATAATAAATGTCATGTATAAGCATAAACTGGAAAAACAATCAACTACACTTATTTGCATAGGAGTTGTATATAAATATACAAATTATTATACAATCATATTTTACAAATTCTATCATTATTTAATAATTGTCTTAATTTTCAATTAATTTAATTGTATTTTTAGATGTATTTTAAAAGGCAAGGATCAGATCATAGTAATGAATATTAAAGTTACAGATTAGTATCCCCACATGTCTATTATGTAGAAATTATTTTTTATATGTGTTTTGCTATACATAAAGGTTCATATGACATGGTATATATATATATATATTGTGCTAGGCATTTAATAAAGCCTTGAGTTGATAAAGTTATGAAGTAAATGTTGAACTTTGTAGCCTAGGATATAAGCCTAATATTATTGAGAACCCCAAGTAGTTGATGTTCATAATAAAAGATGTGGTTCAAAATAAAGTAAAATAAATAAATCCTTATAGCATAGTGGGAAGAAGCTTTTTGCATTGTTTTTTTTTTAATTTTTTTGTGTCATCTTGTGTGTTGATCCAACATTAAAGAAATACATCTATAACCCAAATTATTAATTTAACAAGCTACTACTAATATATTTATTTATTGATTTATTTTACAACAGTTTTATACAATTTCTATGTAAAATATAAACTGCAAGTTATGTTTATTATCAGTAAATCTTTTATTTGATTTGTTTGTATTTTAAATAAAAATTGAACATTTGAAAAGCGAATCAGTTTTTTTGTATGTGTTTTCCACATATATATTTATGCTATTATAAAATATCAAATCACAATCTTGAAATAAAGCTTATATCTTTTGCTTTATATAAAAATAATGATTTTGAGTTTTTATTTGAAATTCATTAATATCTGTTTTTTTCTCTTTTTAGTACATTAGTTATTAGTTGGTTGACAAATCATCCATCCACTAAATGGTAATATTGTGTATTAGAGATTATTTTTATAAGCCATCAGTAATTGAAATATTAAATCACATATAATCTTGTTTGTGAACATATATATATACATATATAGGATTCAACAAAATTCCCTTTGTTCCAATCTATATTTAGTAAATAGTCAAATTGTTAGTCAAGTTAACCCTGAGAATTAACCAGTTAACATACCTTAATCAATGCTCTGTAGTATCTAGATTTATTTTGTATTTAGCTAGCAAAAGTAACAATATAACTAGGGATTAAAGTACATTCACTCATGTATAATATATTTTCTGTAGTGTAGATAATTTATTAACCATTACTTTCTAAATTAGTAATTTGTCCAAATAAAGTTAAACATCAAAACCTAATTCATTATATATTTTATATTTCTTGGTTGGAATTAGTTATATTTTATTATATTTATTCTTGAATGAAAATTGATCAAAACCTGAGATACATGATGGTCGAAATAGATTGTCCATTTTAATTAATTAACAATTATTGGAGTGTTTTATTTCTATTTGGATGTATACCATGTTGTATTACATTTGGCATCCGAATTGGAGTTTTTTTCCCATTTATGGCTATCTACGATTAGGACAATTTCATTTCTTCAAATGTAAATAAAATTCTCTACTACATTTTCTATTACGATTTCATCTTTCTTCATTCAGATACTACATACTATTACAATATATTGTACCCTTACTTCTTGATATATAAAATAGTTTAAAATACAACTAGCTCAGTTACATTATTATGCTTAATTAAAATTTGCATATCTATCTTTAATATACTTTTATATTATTATATCTTAATTAAATTTATTATCAATCATCAAAATCAATATAGTTCTAGATTATACTAATTAAATAAGTATTTATAAAATTATGAGACTGTGAAGTAAAGTTACAAAGTAATAAGCAGATTTACACTGAGTCAATATCTCCCAAGATACTGTCTCAATGGCATAAGAATACTACCACTACCTTATCATCTTACCACTACATCTATAGCATTCTTATGACTTTTAAATGAAATAAATTATCTTTAATAATACTAAAATAATTCCTAACTTTTAACTTAAAATATAATTAAATAATCTCAGGTTCTTCTAAGCTGTTTTAAAATAATAATAACTCATGTAAATAAGTATGATGTGGGATTTTATATCAAACTTAAATACACCTAACTTATTTTAATAATAATAATAAATAATACTAATCTTAGAGTGTAATTTAATCTCATCTATTTCTATGATATAATCAATCATTAAATGAATAAACAATCATATGTATATCTTTTATTTCATATGGTATATTCATTTTAAAATAGATCAAAATCTTATACTTAATAATCTGTGGCAATAAACAATACTGTATTCTTATAATGTGCATTATAATCATCTTATGACCATTGTAATATTTATGTTCATGTCAATCAATTCTTATAAAATGATGTTAAGCAAATATGGTATTCATTTCTAAATAATAATAACAAATTCATTTTGTGCAAATATTATGTTTATTTCAAATCATCTGATGTCAAAATGCTGTGGTGAAAAATAATGAAAACTCGACACACTTTTAAAACAAATTAACAAATTTATTTACAATAACTTCAAATAAAATTTATTTACACTATTTACAGTTTTAGAATTTAGGAAAATAAATAAAATAAAATAAGAAATTACAAATACAAGAAGTTTATACTGTTACTAATTCATGTGCTTAACAAGCAATTATACATTCTTCAAATACTATACTAATAATATTATAGTATGTTTTCAAAAACTTAGATTTTTAAAATAAATGTTAATAAACTTCCATTACAAATAATAATATATGTCAAAATTATTTATGTAGCATGTGTAAACAATGAAGCTCTACTAATTAAATAGCTACATTAATTAAGTATTACCATTTATAATGTATCATCATATATTTACTTTATTATTAGCATTGCTTAATAGCTTTATAAAATTAATGTATCTTTGTAATGTAAAACAAATAATTGACTGTAATTATACTTTACTTAATGTAATTCCTGTTATATGTTTTATCAAATATGCATTACATATCTGTACTGTTCAAATACTATTATTTAAATCATTTATCAATTTCAAATTCAGAAAGCATTACCTTAGATAAATTCTATGATTCTTTTCTATGTAAAAATCATTACTTTACTTTATGTGTTATTTTAATCCTTTCTAATAATTTCTATCTATAAAACACATTCTAAACTTATCTAAAATTTCCGGAAAATAAACATCAATTTTAAATAAAATATTCATTATCTAAACTACCTATACTACATTGTCTATACTTAATAAACTTCAATCCAAATATAAGCTTCTACCCATAACGTAACTTAACTTATTTAATAAAACAAAATACAAAAAAAATAGAGTCTTTTCAAATCTATTCTTATCTTGCAAATAATAAAATAATTACCTAAATAAAGAATAAATATAATTCTAATACTATAACATAATAAAATATCAAAATTTATTTATGAAAGAATCATATAATTATTTCTAAGCTTCTTACGTAATGTTGTATCATGTTGATATTATAAATTAAAACTTATGCATATTTTAATAAAGTTCGTTGCCAATATAATGTATGTGTTTTCATAAAATATCTATCCATTCATTCTACAACAACATAATATTCAGTTGATCTAAAGAAAAACATATTAAATTCATTAAAAATCATTATACAATATTTTTACCATAATAATAATAATGTCCAATCTGCTATCCAGCCTTCTTCGGAATTTGCAGCTTCATAAAATAAAAATTATTCACATTTATACTCATAAACATTCATTAGAATATTCCGTGTTATATTAATTATAAAATAAATTTATGTAATTAATTATTATATTATTTTTTAGTTATTATTTAATAAATGTACCTAACCTACTTTTAATAGTTTAATAATATTTTAAATTTTATGTTAAATAAATAAAATAAAAGTTTATATTACGTATTCCAGCGACGACTTTTGTTCTACCATAAAAGTTCTAACAAATATCCTACGTATAAAGTCAATAGAACACTATTCCCTGTTCCGTTGTATCACGTGTTTCTTGAAAGTTTATATAAAAAATGGTAACGTTCTTTTTTAAAAATAATAAGTTCCCATAAGAAAACAAAATAAAATTAAAAAATAGTTTATAAGTTCTCTTTCTGGATCCAGTTCTTCATAAAATATTGTTCAAAAGTTATTATTTCCAAATTAATTTATAATTGTTGAATTATTCTCATTTAATTACTTCCATTAACTTAGCTTGGCCTAATTTGGTTTGGCCTGGACGTCCACGTATTACTTGCGCATTTTTCAAAAACAATATATCTAGGTAAGAATCTATTTTTCCATCTATAACGTCCAGCGTTTTAGATTACTTCAATATAATAATTTTATTATATTACGATTTTAAATAATCATATTTATAATCTATTTGCCTTTTCAAATCGTCAATATTTAGTCTTTTAAGCACAAAGACTTAACAAGGCATGTATTTATTAAAATTACTACTTCTTATATCTTTACTTAAGATATACATTTTATTTTTTAAAATCTGCAAAAATACTTTCTTTCTATAGAAGTATTCATATTTCTTTTAAATATCTATTTATAATAGACAATAGTAATTTAAACTTTTTAATACTATTTATAGTCCAAAATACTACTTTTCTCCATCTCATAGTTTTATGTACTAATCCAGCGTCTGTTATTTTTCTAGCATAAAGTTTCTGATATATTTCTCCGATACGTGATGTTTCCATGATTATTCGTACGTAAATTGAGTTTCGATATTGAGAAGACCAATAGGGAATTATTAAGTTTCTACTGCATACTTATCATTTAAAAAATTATAAAATTATATACAATAACACTCTTATGATTTTAACACTGATTTTAAGAGCGTTTTTAAATTTACTTAGCTATTTTCTCAATAGCACGATTAACTTTTAAAATTTATTGTAGAGAGCCCCCTTCAACAATTGAATCCAGCTTTTATACTGGCAGAAACTCCTTATCTGATTGGTACATTTAAACAATCAAACTTTCTAGCTTATTTACATATTTACTAACACACTATTAAAAATAAAATAATGACTTATTTAATATTTAATATTATTACATTTTTAAAAATAATTTTATCGTTTATTCAAATCTATCAAACATTTTTTAAAATATTCTTTCTCACTTGATTTAAATCTTAACTTTTATAAGATCATTTAAAATAAACTAAATCTTTTTAAATACGTTATATTTTTAAGACAATATTTTTAAAAATCAGATTTAATATTCTACATTAATATCTTTTATTTTTATCTCGTGATAACTCACGTATTATTTATAAATTTCACAACATAATTTTAAAATAGTTTTGCAACTTTATGAGAAAGCTTCCAAGCATGTGTGTGTATATCTCTAATTAACATCTGTTTTTACAATACAAGAAACGCTTCCCATAATCTAAAAATAACTTAACAATTGCTTTTTAAAATAAATATTTATTTTTAAAAATAAATAAAATATTACATCAACTTTTAAAATAATTATTTGATATGATTAAAATCAAATATTAATCTCAATTTAAGTACTTATAATTTAAAATATTTTTATTCACTTTTAACATATATTTTAAATTAAATAAATATCTTTGTCTAATTTTAACTTGTCTTTTAAATACTTTAGCTTCAAACATTTGTTATTAAATTTATTAATGCAGTATTACATCATAATCATCATCATTTTAAATATCTTCTCAATACCAACACAATTCACATATCAAATACTCACAGATTGCTCTAATTAAACTTATGGTAACATTACCACAAGCAAAGTCAACATCACATATTTTAAATCCTTCTTAAATTTAAAATTTTCTACTAGATTAGCACAAAACTTAAATGGTGACCCATACAAAAGGGCACAATATATATATATTATTTTCTACACAAATTGACTTGTATCAGTAAAAATTGTGCTGGTCATTTGCTGCTTTTTTGTACTGGATATTTTAATATATTCAATACGCTATAATCTTATTCAACTCTAAATGATTTTCAACTGTCAATATTTTAAAATGATTTGCAAGTTCTAGTTTAAATTCATTATATGTTTCTGAAAGTTATGAATAACAACTGTAAATGTTTTTTTTAATAATTCTGTATCTCTCATTTTTTATTATCATGAATCTTAAATCTTACTAATTGATGATCACTTCCTGCATTGAATTTATTAAGATCATTACAATCTTGAAAATACATATTTTATGTTAGTCAGAATATAATCCAATTCTACTGTACCTTCATTTAAAACAAATTCATATCTCAGTGATATGACAAGCTAGATTCTACAAATTACACTTATGGTATTTATTATTTGGTTTTTCTAATATAATTCTATTTTTGTAATTATTTTAATCATAATTATTTTTAAAAAATAAACATGATGAAGTCTATATGCGAGTATGAATAGGTTATTTATCTAATGTTTTGTGGCTCATCAAGTGAGATTTTGTGCCAATGTTGCATTAATATTATATTTTTTATTGACAATTCCCCAGAAAAATTGATTGATTATATCTTAAATATGTTTCCTCTATAAAAACAAGAAGCTTATTTCAATGACCTTGTTGTTGTTGTTGTTGTTGTTGTTATTATTATTATTATTATTATTATTATTATTATTATTATTATTATTATTATTATTATTATTATTATTATTATTATTATTATTATTATTATTATTATTATTATTATTATTATTATTATTATTATTATTATTATTATTATTATTATTATTATTATTATTATTTTTCTTTAGTTTTTTTTTTTATTATTCAGTTTAATTTTTAAAAAAGACATATTTTGTTGCTAATTTTGTGTCTGATATGTAGTGAGTTGGAATGGAATATATGCCTCTCATTTCTTATGGCAAACAATCATCATACATTTACTTTTTACTTATAAATAGAGGAAGTATACTTACTGGAATATTTTTAATCTCTGTTGATGTTATGTATTATAGCTTTTGCTAAAGCATAACTGGAGTGCCAGTTACAATACCATATGAAACATGTTCAAAAACTTAATAAGATAACTAAATATAAGTACATAAAACAAAGTAATATATTTTTATAAATATTTAAGAACATTCTATATACTTTTAGGTATAAAAGTTTATTTATATATAAATTTATTATGTAATACATTAATATGTATTAGTTTGAGAGGAAAAACTTAAATATTCTTTCTAACAATTTGTTAACTAGCTATTCATAACAAATAAAATAAGCATATGTCTATTGCTGAGTGTGAATATTGTTATATTCTGTTACATGTTGTAATTTGTTCTATTGAAATGTTTTTTCAAAAAAAAAGAAAACTATTTAGTGTAATATTTTATAGAAAATAGACAGGATGGAAGATCTTACTGAATTATTTCTTTATTTCTTGAAAATCTTCCATATAATATTTTCGATATGAATTATATAATTGTTTTCTGGTTTTAGAAAGTAAAATACTATTTTTATCTCAAAATTGATATATTCTAAATTTGTGAATTTGAACAAAAATTACTTTATCTGTGTTTAACATATATAAAATTAACTACTTATACCATTCAGATATGCTAATGTATACGTTAATGTTCATTGTAGACTTGCTTTGATAAAGATATGTCATATCAAAAGCCTAGCTCAACAAAATAACTAATATTGTTAAGGTTTTTTTACCATAATAGATGATAATTGTCTATTATTCTGATAGAATATATTCTAACATATTATCTATGGTATATACACCTTATATATATATATATATATATATATATATATATATATATATATATATATATATATATATATATAATTGTGGGTTGCAGAAAGGAGTTTGCTATTAACTGATAGGAGATCCTTTGATTCATCTTGGAGGCCTTAAAGGAACGGAGCAGGGCAAATTCCTAATGTCCACTCCATACATTCTTGTCGTTGCAGCTGTTATTACTATGTGATTATTCATATAGTATATGAACATGGATGGGCTGCTCACCAACACGCATTAGCCAGCGTGGTGAGTTTATTGGCTTTTTACCTGAGAGTTTAAGAATATTTTTTCAATATATACAATCATGACAGACAAAAATAAATCATAGCCCTCATTCCCAGGAGGCTGTATAAGTCACCAACCAAGGCAGCGGTTGGTGGACGAAGGCGGAGGTTGCTAAGAATCCTCTGATTGCAAACTCAGGCTGCCATTTAATGACAACTTTTTATTTAGGTACTTACAACTGCAGATCACTTTCAAGTGAAGGAAGATTGCAAGAGTTAGAAGGAGAACTGTCTTATATTAAATGGGACAATTATTGGACTTTGTGAAGTTAGAAGAAAAGATGAAGAAACAATTGATTTTAAAAATGGACATATACTCTAGTATAAAGGCACAAATATTGGAAATACAAGTGGAGTAGGATTCATTATAAATAAAAAATGGAAGAATAATATTGTGGAGATTGATGGTGTATGAGACAGAGTGGCAAGATTAGTTTTACAACTTAATAGCAGATACCAAATGCAGATAATTCAGGTTTATGCCCCAACAAGTTCTCATAGTGATGAAGTTATAGAAGATTTTTATATGGATGTAGAAAAGGCTTTTGATCAGAGTAAACAACATTTTAAAATTGTTATGGGAGACTTTAATGCTAGAATTGGTAAACAAATGAAAGATGAAAATGCTGTAGGTAATTTTGGTTATGGTAATAGAAATGAGAGAGGACTTAGACTTGTGGAGTTTGCAGAAAAAGAAAAACTTTATATTATGAATTCTTTTTTTGAGAAAAATATTAAAAGAAAATGGACATGGAAGCATACAAATGAAGGTACTGCAGAATTGGATTATATTTTGGCTAACCGAAAATACATATTTCAAGATTGTAATGTTCTTAATAAATTTACCACAGGAAGTGATCATCGATTAATAAGATGTAAGATACGTGTTAATGCAAAACTAGAGAGACAAAAATTATTAAAAAAAACAATATTTACAATTGATATTCCTAATCTTCAGAAACAATCTAATGAATTTAAATTAGAACTTACAAATCGGTTTCAAGTATTAGTAGATTTTGAACATGATTCAGATTTGAATGACATTAATAGGAAAATAAGTGATACACTTTTAAAAACTGCAACAAAGATAGCTGGTAGAAAAAAGCAGCAATTGACCAATAAAATTTCTACTGACACTAGAGAATTTATGAAGAAAATAAGGAATATGAGGATATACAACAATGATGCATTAAAAAAGATTGAATATCTCGAATTTTGTAAAATGGTGCGGAAAAGAGTTGAAAATGATATAAGAAAGTATAATTGTGAACTAGCAAGGAAAGCTGTAGAAGAGAATAAAAGTCTAAAGAGTGTAAAGCAACATTTTAGTATTGGTAAGAAACTTATATCTGCAATAAGAAAAAAAAGATGGCATTATTACTAAAAAGAGAGATGACATCCTAAAATGTGTAGAAGACTTCTATCAAGAATTATATAGTAATAAAGAACAAGTGCCTCCTATACATATTATATCTTCTGAATTGCCCAGAATTTAGAATGAGGAAGTGAGACATGCAATTAAATTTATGAAGAAAGGGAAGGCTCCAAGTAATGATGGAATTGTAATTGATATATTAAAGGAAGCTGGTGAAGAAATAGAAAATTTTTTTAGCAAAGTTATATACCAAATGTCTAAATGATAAAGATGTACCAGATAATTGGAAAAATCTAGTATTAATATTAATATTTAAAAAAGGTGATAAAGAAGACATTAGAAACTACAGACCTATCAGTCTTTTATCAGTTTTATACAAAATTTTTACTAAGATAATTACACACTACAGAAAACACTGGATTTCCACCAACCAAGAGAATAAGCTGGATTTAAAAGTGGTTTTAGTACAGTAGATCATATCCAGGTATTGAGAGAAATTATAGAAAGGACAAATGAATATGAGTTGCCATTATGCTTAGGATTTGTAGATTATGAAAAGGCATTTGATTCTATAAACATTTTTTCAGTAATTAAAGCATTGGATCATCAAGATGTAGATCCAGGATATTGTCCTATTTTGAAGAATATTTATAAAAATTACATAATGATAGTAGGAAAATCAACATTGAAAAGGGTGTAAGACAGGGTGACTCCATATCTCCAAAACTTTTTTCAGCAGTGCTGCAAGAAGTATTTTGTTGATTAAAATGGGAAGCTAAAGGATTGAAAGTAAATGGAGATTATTTAAGTCATTTACATTTTGCAGATGATGTAGTTGTTTTTGCAAATAATGCTTTAGAACTACAGGAAATGTTGCAGGCATTATCAGAGGAAAGTAGGACTAAAGATAAATGTTAAAAAGACTAAAGTAATGTTTAATAGATTTTTTCAAAATATGAAAATACAGATTGATTATGATGAGTTAGAAGAAGTTAACAGTTACAAATATCTTAGTCAGATTATTAATACAGATGGAAATATAATGGATGAAATTTATCATAGAATTAAACTTGTTTGGAGTGATTTTGGTAGAAATAACTTGATATTAAAATGAAATATGCCTAGGTGTTTGAAAAAGAAGGTTTTTAATAAATGTGTTTTGCCAGTTCTTACTTATAGATCTGAGACTTGGACACTTAATAGAAGAGCAATGCGGAGACTTCAGACCATTCAAAGAAGTATGGAGAGATGCATGTTGGGAATAACAAGAAGGGATCGAAAACACAATGTATGGTTAAGAGAACAAACAGGTGTTACTAACCTCATTGCAAAAATTAAAAGACTGAAGTGGAGTTGGGCTAGACATATAGATAGAAAAGATGATAACAGATGGACAATTGAAATTTTAAACTGGATTCCAAGAGATTGTAAAAGACCAAGAAACATATCACATGTGAGATGGATGAATGAAATAAGAAAGTGTGCAGGGGTGATATGGAGAAGAGAAGCTAAAGATAGGAAAATATGGATTGAACTTGGAGGGATTTTCATCCTGCAGTAGATTGATAATGGTTGATGATGATGATCATATATAATTGCCATGATTATATGATGAATATAAAGTTTTACTTGGGTTAGACCATGTATTATTTTATATTAATTTCCATCGCTTGGATAACGTCTTAATGAAAAACTGTTATTTTTTAAGTGATAAGAAGATTGAACGTGAACTAAAGAATAATCAATCATTCATATAGGTGGATTAATTTAAAAAATTGTTTTTACTTTCTTCAATTTTTCAATTAATTGATTTCAAGTTTATTTTAGAAATAATAAAATAAGTGACTCCGAAATGATTAGAAATAGTGTGCTTCATCAAATTTGTTTAATTACCCACTGTTTTTAATATTTCAATAGACACTCTCCTAATTCTGAAATCATGCTTCTCCAAATTAGCTTGTATTTTAGTATTATCAAAATCAGGTAGCAAAAAATCTTTTGATTAAAGCATATAATTTTTCTGATAAGGATCTTCTTATTCAAGAAATAGTACTAAATAAAAATATTTTAGTTTCTAGTGGTTATAATAAAAACATTATATATAAATTTTTATATATCATATTGTTAAGAAGATATTGATGATAAAATCGGTATCTCAGTCAAGTTGGAAAAGGGGGTTCCTTATATTAGAGGAATCACTGATAAGATCAGTAGAAGAGTATCTAATTTCAATATTAAGACTACTTTTTCTATTAGAAAAAAAAATTCTTTTTGTAAACCTAAAGATTGGGTGAGTATCTTTAGAATATCAAGATATTTATGAAATTCCATGTTCTCAGTTTACAAGAAGTTATAGGGGTTAATCAAGTAGACATATTAGTTTGAGAAATAGGGAACATAAAATACCTTTAATCAAATGTTGATTACATCAGCTTTTATGCTTAACTTTGATAATACTAAAATCCTAACTAATTTAGAAAAGTATGATTTAAGAACTATAAGACAGCCTATTGAAATATTGAAAAGAAAGGGGGGGGGGAATCTTCTCATCATATTCTAGGTTGATGGAGAACATTTATTTTATCTCTTTTTTCTACAACAAACTTGGAATCAATTAATATAAAACTGAAGAAAGTATTTTTTATTAATCCACACCTATTATGAATAATCAACCATCAAATATGTATAAGTTGCCTGGGTTGTGGGTTCGCATCCTGGCCGATGCTATGACACTTTATATAAAAAAAATATGTATAAGAATGATTATTCTTTATTCAAGCTCAATCTGTTTATTATTTAGGTCATAAGAATTCTTTATTAAAACCTTTAGTTTAGCAAAGATGAAAGTTATTCCATTGAAACATTGGAAATACAAAATAATACACTATATAATCCAAATAAGATTTTATTTATATATGTATGTGTAATACAAAGCCATAAAGCAATACAATACTAGATAACAATCCAAATTTTTCCAAAATCCTTACACAACCATGGTTTCATTTACTCAACAAATAGACCGTTTCAAGTGAAAATCAAACTAAAGAAACAACATATATATACAAAACAAACAAACCTTCCCACAATTAATTTCAAAGACTAACTTAACTTCCCTTTATATCAAAAGAGATCTTATGAAGACATCTGTTGATATAAAGGGAAGTTGTTTTTTGAAATGAATTATGGCAAGGTTTGTTTGTTTTGTATATATGTGTTTGTTTGTTTTTTTGATATAAAGGCAAGTTGTTTGTTGAAATGAATTATGAGAAGGCTTGTTTGTTTTGTATATATGTGTTTTTTCTTTAGTTGATTTTCACTTGAGAAGATCTATTTGTCTAATAGATGAAACCATGGTAAATTTTGGATTTTTATCTAGTATTGTATTATTTTATGGTTTTGTATTTTATTTATTACTAGTATAATGTTAGGCAGTTTTGAATTATATATATAATAAATAGTGATTTTTTAACATATTTAATAAATTACTTTGCCACATTTTTCTAATTCATCTATTTTATTTTGTAAAAATAATTCAATATCAAACGTATTTATTGAAACTATGATAGGCATGTCAAATGTTGATGGTATTTTGTAATGCTGCATTATATTCGTTTTTTATTTTTCTGTCATTCTCTGTAGAATTATTTTTTTAAATATATTATATCATTCGTTACTTTAAGTTTTTTTCATTGCTGAAATAATTTTTTCGCCAATATTTTAAGATATTGTTTCCATAGTGTTACTTGTATTACCAATTTCCTTTTTTTTGGGGGGGGGGGGGTATCAGTTTTCTTTTCTGAATATTCAGGGGTTTTTTTTAAATTGATATATTTTTATTATTTTATTTTTCCTGAATACGTTCTATTGGTTTAGTAAAAAAGTATTTATGAGATTTACTTTGTTGTTCTTACTATTTTCTTAATTGTTTTAATATTTTATATACCACATTATTAATCTTATTCATGTCTGAGCTGCTTTCAAAATTTATAATTATTATAACTTTAGAATAAATTAATTGAATTATATATGGAGGCTAATGCTGTCAAATATTAAAACGTATATTTATTTAGCTTTTGTTTCTATAACTTTGTTGTATGGACCTACGAATTTTTATAATTGAAATCAATTAAAAATGTGGAGTACTTACGAAGTAGTCCACCAATGGGAATTAACTTAGGTATTAGTTCGGCAATAGATAGTAAGAGAAAACACTATTATGTACATGGAGAAAATTATGCACTTAAAATATAACGACGACACAAACAAATGTGTAAATTAAGAACAAATTAAACACATTTACAATCTTATAAAAATGAAAACAATTTTTAAGCGAATATTACATAATAAACCAACATTTTAACTAACAACTTTCTTCTGATGGGATATTATCTAATATTCACTTTAAAATGCGTAAATGAAAATCGAATTAAACACACAGAAGAAAATTAATTTTTTAAGTGAAATTAGATTATAAACCATTTTGATTAAACAACTTTCTCCTAATCAGGCTATTATCTAATATTTACTTCAAAAAATGATTGTTTTCGCTTTTAGACAATTGTAAATGTGTTGAATTTCGTTTTTATTTACACATTTGTTTGTATCGGCGTTTTTCATCACCGTTTGACTGACTAATATTTAAGTAGCAAATTGTGAATATTCATCTTTTGGCTTTTAGATTTATAGTTTATTTTTGTCAATCTAAAAATTGATCTACACATTGCTATGATTTGAATGCCTTCTCTTGTAGTAGCGTCTATCATAAAATAAAAAGCTTGTTTAGAGCTCATTAGCATGCTCTTAATTTTATATATTATTGCTTATATTTTGTTTAGTAATTAATGAATAACAATCTCAAGTGTTGTAACAGCCAGAAATCTTAAAAATTCTCTACAGCTAATTTTAGCTTGAATAGTTATCATATATTTTAGTGCTTTTTAAGTAGAAAAAAAGAATTGGGAATTACTGTGGAATATAGACTTTAATGAATTATTTTAATAGTTTAGGAATTCAAAATAGCATATTTTGTCATAGGTATATTATTACTTTGTCTATATTTTTATATAATATGTTTGTCCAACATAAAACTGAGCACACTTTAGGTGGAGTTCATTATAATATGTGAATGTTATTCTGCCAAATTTAACGTAAAAATTATTCCATAAAATTCTGAAAATACAATGACAAAATCAAACTTCATTTATATAATCAAAAAATAATTAACTATTGATAAGGATAACTTTCATTGATATATGCTTGTAATATGAGAGAATGAGAACAAACATAAAAAAATATTATTTTTTTTGAGAACTGGCATATACTTTTTTTGTAGAAGAGACTAATCAATTTAAGTTATAATGATTATCTCAAAGATAATTTTTAAGTATTAAGATTATGTTGCTCTAACTGAAAGAATGCGGCTGAGAAAAGAATAAAGTGAAGATCCACAATCAGACATGATATTAAAGTCTTTTCAAAAAAAATACTGCAATAAACTTTAAGGAAAAGACCACACAAACATATTATGTTCTAACAAGTCAATATTTTAAGAATATTCAGGATTAAGTGATTTGTTTGCTTTGTTTTGCATAGTAATAGCAAAACTTATTGTTAACTTTTTATTTTTTGCTTTTATATCTTTAAATAATAGAGTGATTTATGAGCTAAAAAAGAGAATCAATGTGACGAGTGAAATCATGATTCATGGAGCTTGAATTTCAGAATCCACAATATTACCATTTAACTAATTCGTTTTCCTGTGTGATTTGTTTTTTGATAACTTGTGATTTGTTGTGGTAATAAAGGCAGATTATTGAACCCAAGGTCCATAGATTAGAGCCCAGTTTGATGACTTCGGTGCTTGACCCCCCCCCTTCAGAAATAAACCATTTGATTATTATTTTTGAGCTTTTCTGGAGTTAGTATGGTCATACACATTTATGTTTAAAATGGTATATAATATACACAAAATGCAAAACAATTATGTACAAGGCAGATTCAAAATATTATTCTTGATAAAACAAAAAGGATAGTTGCATCGCTTGTCAATATAAATATTTTTCTAATGGGTAAGGTTACACTCTTGAACTCTTTGGTCTATTCAAGGCTTAGTTATTATTTACCAATTATTAAACCAATGAAGCATTTTGAGAGGGCTATAAATTCGGTTTGTTCAAAATTATTTTGGAAAAACAAGGTCATAGCCATCAGTATTGCTAAAATTCAAGTGCCAAAGCTTTTAAATGGTCTAGGTTTGCACTCGGTCTCAACTATATATCTCCAGAGATCTATATCTGTTCTTCATGTAACTTGTCTAAAGCTTGCTCAGTTATCCCTTCCTTTGGTTATTGATCCTACAGACACACCATCTCCATTTTTAAGTTATTGGATTGCTGATTTATGGAAGTCAGTTATTAAGTCGATACCCTCGGTTCAAGTTGCGCTTGATGGGAAAGTGACATTCTGGGATGTTTATAAATTAAAATTTCCACATTATCCTCCTCTTTTGACTTCATTAGGTGTTTCAAATAAAGTTCTCTTGCGTAAAATGAAACTTCTTTTCATTGAAGCAAGACATGTTGATTTTGTATTTAAACTAAATTTAAATGCACTCCCAACAAGTTATTTTTTAGTGACCAGCAGAGGCTTCATTAGGATTTCATTTCAGTGTCAGTTGTGTAGATTATATGATGAGACGATACTCCATATTTTCTATGTTTGTCCTGCTCTTAAGTTGATTAGAGACTTTATTATTGCAAATGTCTCTCTGGATCTTAGGGATGCTCTTTCTGTTTCTAATACTCTTAAGAAGGGATCATTTGCAGCAATAAGATTATCTATCTTTATAACATTTTCTTTATGGTTGATGCATTGAAGGCTCATCTTTGGTCATTCTCAGGACTCAGCTCTAAGTGTCTTTATTAAGCTTCTTGATCAAGTCAAGCAGTGAGACTCTCTGCGTTCGTCTGTGAGTCTACATGATGATACTTGGGTGAAAGTTTTATTTTCTCTTAATCTTATTAAGATACCCTTTTCTCTGCATTGACTTTTTCAAGTTTTATTCTGAATGCTATGAAATTTTTTATAAAGTTTAACTGTATATTACTATATTACTATCTTTAATAAATTTATTTTAAAACAAAAGCAAAAAAAAACAAAAAACAAGATAATTAACGAGTAAAAGAATATATATTTAAAAGAATTTCTTAAACAAAATAGATATAGTCAACTAAAAATAAATAAAAATTTAGTAAAAAAGAAACATCAAAGTGAATTGTGATCATTTGTAGCATATATATATATATTTCAGAATTTTGACTATGCCAATATTTTCAAAATTTTTAAGATTTTGTTATCCTTATTAACAATTTAAGATTATTAAAGACTTTTCCATTAGAGTATCTGCAACATTGCACTTAATGTAAACTCTTTCATGTCTGGTCAATTTTCTTAATGGTTTTTGTCTGTAATATAACTCAACCACGTGATTTTTTTTTAACATCGAATAAGTAATTTTAACTTTAATTTTCTATTTATGTTGCATTTAGGAATAAAGATATAACATTATTAATTTATGTAACTTCAATTTCTTGACCATTTTATTTCCACTCAGTATATAAATTTATTTAAATATTTATGCTATACCTGTAACTGTGTGATTTTATAATTTATTAATATAACTCTCAATTAATACATTAAAATAGTTAATCTGAATTTTCCTTTTTTTATAATATTTACGTAATATATTATGACATCTTTTTATTTCAAAATTTTATTTTTACCTTTTCTCTCTTTTTATAAATGAATTTATGCACACACAAACAGGCTATTCATATTCGAACTAAGCGAATTTTTTATCAATATATTCAAAATTTTTCTTTTAAGTAATACTCATCAACCAAATAAATATCAAAATCTTCTTAGCTAGAATACAAAGCAAGGACTTAAAAAATGCTGATTTTTTTCTACACCTCTTGTTTTCTACGAGGGGCTGCTGAATAAGCCACTTTCTTATAGTAGACCTATTATTTAAAATGCTGTTACATCTTCCCTTTATCTATACAACACAATGGTTGAACAAAATGGGATATTTCCATTTTATTTTCTACTGTAGTTTGAATATTATATTGCATAGAAATGTTAGTATATAACAAAGTAATTTCCATTATTTTTTACAGATTAAGTTCGAAGTTTTTTTTCAGAAGACATAACAATTTCATAAGCCTGTAACTAGAAATATGCCATTCTCTTGATTTAAAAAGTTATTTCATTGATTAGTGTGTACATATTAGAGAATTCACTTTGATAGAACTAATCACTGTAGATAAGAAATGCTTAGCTATATGGTTTACCATAATGATAAAATGGTTTGTGATATAATGGATCTAATATTTACCATGTAACTTCTGGAATCATGTACTGAACAACTAATCATTTGATTAGTTTGCATTTTAATAATGTTTACCACTTAAAACAATGATTGTTATTATAAGATTGTATAAATCATGTAATAAGAAGTCAGTGGATTAATCTCTACAGAAATGATAAACATGTAGAAACTTCACAGCATTGATTTCTTTAACTTTATTAATCAAAATATTTTGTCTAAGTATTTTGGTTCCATTCTAAACTACAAAAAAACTACATTTTCTAGCACCATAATTTCTTTATGCATCATTTTTATAATGTTATAATTTAAATTATGATTTTGACAAATTTTTGCATAATTGGTTTTGTTTTTCAAAAAAAATTAAAAAATCCTACAATACATTTTGGTTTTTAAACATGACCCTATACTCTTAAGCTTGTAAGTTATAAACAATGAGGATTGCCAATTCCTCAACAAGCTTTGTGATTAATGCTTAGCTAGAGAAATCATTTAAAATATCTCTGTCAGGGCACCCCCCAAACCTCTGACTATGGTTTTGTGCTCTTGCACTCCTCAGAGAGGTGCTATGGTAGTTGTCAGGACTCCCCCAAACCTCTGACCATGGTTTGGGGTCCTGACAGAGATATTTTAAATGCTTTCTCTTGCTAAGCATTTATCACAGAGCTTGTTGAGGAATTAGCAATCCTCATTGTTTATAACTTACAAGCTTAAGAATATAGGGTCATGTGATCTATGTCTCTTATTTTGCCCATTTTGGTTTTTAGCTTTAAAACTCTAGATGAAATGAAAACTTGGAAGCATAACTGCTGAAAGTAATACTAAATACTTAAGTGTCATAAATAGATACATATGGGCTTTCAGTTAATGTACTTCTGAATGAACTCATAATTTATTGAAATTTGCCAAAGTAAAAAATTTCATGACGTATCTACATTATATTTCATCGCCTCTTTTATGTAAAAACCATTTTTTTTGTTAGTAAAATTAAAATCAAACATAAATACAAAATGTATCTCATATTTAACTTTGTATTGTCTATACATTTATGAATATATGCAAATATATTAATATTAAATTATACATACATATTAGAAAAATAATAAGTGCAGATATGTTGATGTTTCCAATTTGAATTGTTCATTACGTTTTCTTAGTGAATAATTATTTATTTGTTAACTATAATTTTAATGGCATTCAAATAATTTGTTATTCCGGTATTCATCATTTGTTTTTTAATTTTTTCCAAAATTATGGGCTAAGGTTTTTCAATATACAAACATTCCAGATCTATAAAAAATTATTTGTCAATTTAAAACTACTATTTTTGTTGTGAATGGTACCACAGAGACATTTGTGATAAATTAAGGTGATTTTATCATGTGTGGAATAATTTATCATTTGAAGTATTTTCCAAATATTTTCCTTAGAATTTACCAAAATTATGTATCAAATAGATTATGCAATACATGATAATGAATACATTATACAATTGGACTTTTTAAATAGTAAATGGTATGTTTTATCCTATTGTAAAAACTAATAATTTTATAAAGTGAAATCATGGTTTAAAATGAAAACTATTCAGTTTATTCAGTTTAATGACATATTTGTATGAGAAATGAGAATAATATGACATATATATGATCTATCTATTTTCATTACTATTTATTTTGAAGAGCATTTTTAGTACATTCAGGGAGAAATAAACATTTTAATATATATTTCTTAATCTGCAATGTCAACATCTGTTATCATTTATGGCTATAAAATTTCAAATATCTTAATTTCATATTATTTTTACATTGAACAATTCTCCCTCTCAATGTCTTTCTAAGTTTGTCTCTATTTTGTAGAAATCAATTTAGTTATAAGTTTATCTAAAATTATTTTAATTTTATACCCTCACTTTATGTTTCAGCAAAATCTCATACTGCTTCTAATTTATAGTGGCTGTAATTTATTTTCATCTTTTCCAAATGACAACTTTTTTTCTACTTTTTCCCATGTGTCATAGCATCAGCCAGGAAGTGAACCCGTTAACCTGGCACAATTTCTTGTAAAGCAGCTATCTCTGACCTCTCAACCACCAATGCTTTTTTCTACTTTTGTAAAAGAAATATAATAAAACATCTTGTAACTAATAACAAAATAAAAAATATCAAATTTATTTCATTATAATTATTGATTATAAAAAAACAATTAACTAATTATAAAAAAGTTGCCAACAAGAAATCCAGTTAAATAAAAATAATTTTATTTCATTTTCTGCTATATATTATTTTTTTATACAAATAGTTTAACATTTCTTTAAGTAATGGTGATAATAATCAAATTTGAAATAATGATTATGTAAAACAAATACATATCTTAAGAGCAGTATGAGATACATCTTGTAGTCTGAATGTAATTAAACTGTTTTGATACTGTTGTTGATTACTATTAATTACCAGTTAATACATATATCTATTCATGGGCAACCAAGTTCAAAAACATTACTATTATTAATTCATAAACCAATCTCAAGAAAATCTTTTAAATAAACATGAAAATAATACCAACCTTTTCATGTGTCTATGTCAATCTATTTGACAGTTTTATATTCCAAATAAATTGACATTGATATAAAATTTGGGTATTTATTTCAAGTTCTCTAAAATAATTGTTTGGGAATCTGGTTTGTGAAAAAATTTATAATATTTTCAGACTTAGTTGTTCTGTTAACTTGATAACTCTTACATTTTTTGGATTTTTTGGATGTTTTCCTCAGAAAAAGTCTGCAGCTCTGATGAATTAGACTGCTGTTTTATTATTATCATAATTCATATTAGTATAAATTTTCTTTAATATTGTAAGTTTTGCCCCACTGCTTTTATTGATTTTTTAATTTAAAAAAAATCTGAAGAGATCTAGTCTCATATGGATGATCAGAAAATGTCAATAGACTTTATTGTTCTTAAAGAAAATTTTATTTTAAGGGCATTCCTTCTTTCTTGATCATGCTTCATGTGGAACACTTCACATAACATCATCACCTTCAAAACTAACATAATATTAAAAAAAATTAATATTTTAATTCTATTAAAACAAATATCAGATTTTAAAGCAGAATTTGATAGATTTATCATAAATCCCTCTTCATTTGATCACATTTAAAAATAAAAAATTGTTCATTTTCTGAAAGAGTGTTTACAGTAACATCATTGGTAGTATTTAGATACTTCATGTTTATTTATAAATCAATATTTAAATATGTATAAAAATCAAATATGATTTTTTAAAAATATTCATTTATAATATTCAACTTCAAATAAATCATGTCCAATATTGAATGTTTTTAAAATTTTCCATCAGATGTAAAAATAAAAGTATCAGAATTTGAATGTATTAGCAGAATTATATTACCAGTGTTGCATATTTGTCAAATGGTAAAAATATTTAAAAAAACATTTTAAAATTAATAAAATACACATTGTAGCTGTAATATTTATTTATATACAATGTTTGTAACATATAAATGCAATACTGTGGTGGTGATGATTAGCAGTCTTCTAAAGCATTTTAAAAAAATTCTCCAAGGATAAATCTAAATTATTCTTAAGAACCATTTTCTTCATCAAAAGAGAGTTTTTGGATAAAATATTATCTCTGATTATCATCATCTCAATGCACTTTTGTTGCTCCAAAATGGCCATCAGAGGATTGTGTGACTTTACAGGTTTAGTGTATACTAATGATATATATTTTTTAAAAACTTCAAACAGCAAAATAACTAAATTTAATAATAAAATAATTTCTTTACAGTAATTAAAAAATAAATAAAATAATAAAATTGTTACTTATACATTTTCAATTATTATAAAATTATAAAATAAATAAAAATACTAAGTATTGAAGTTAACAAATAATCATAAATATTAAATTTAAATAAAATTATGAATATACATGAACCCTTACTAATTTTAATTTTAAGACCTTAGATTGAATATAATAAAATGTTCTAACATGATTTTTATTGATAACACAAGTTTTCATTCTCCATTTCATAGGTATTGTTGACAATAGTGTTTATAAATTCAGTCTTCATTATAATTAATCTCATTGGTTATCAATAATTACAAGCAATGGAAGTGGACCACACTATAGGCATGAACATAATAAAACATGCAACAGAATTGTTTTTTTTTCTATGATATGTTTTTCAACTTGATTTTTATGATGATCAAGGTTGCATATCAGGAAAAAACAATATAGTTCCAGGTTTTTTACTGATATACAATCAGTTCTGTAATCACACATGACAAATATTCTTCCAGTAGAAGATATTATCATATTTGCTGAGTTAGATGTAATATTAAAAATATATTTGAACAATCAGCAATGTAAATCCATTCTACCTCTCTGTAGTCAAGTTGTTTAATAACAATTTTTCTTTTCTATTAAAAATAAAGTTGCAATGGCAGTTATGATAGACATTCTTTTGCTCATTATATTCCTTCATTTTTTATTTTTTCTTATTGGGAATACAACTCTATTTCTTTAACATAATTTTTTCCTCATATCACAGAATCAGTTTATAATTTATCTTCTCTGAATCAAGAGCAAAGCCTACTATTGTTTTCAGACATTTTAAATGTTGTCTCATAGAAAAAACATATCAACATTATTTTTTGTTACCTTAATAAAATATTCTATCACACAGCACAATCTAATTAACTCTATATTAATTTGTATTGAAATGTTTTACAGAACAACTTTATCTCAAATTCAAATACAATACAATATTAGAAAAGGTTTTTTCTTTTTTTTTACATTCAGATATTTGTTTTCCAAATATCTACAAAATAACTTTCATTTAATTTTATTGGTAAGAAAGAGAAGAAAATAAATATCATGACTGACCTTCAAAATCCATTTTATAGCTTTTTTGATTTTAAATTTAATTTCCAATAAAATATCGGGATTCACCATCAAATTTATCATAAGAAAAAGGCAAATTATTTTATTGTTAAGATGCCTTCAGAAGGTCCATTCGAAAGGTCATAAAATGTAGTATATCTTTTTTCTTAAAAAAACAAATTGCACATTTCATTTGCAGGTATATAAAAATTTAATTAAATTAACAAGTTTCTTTTTCCCTTCCATTACACACATTACAATTCTACATTTTTTAATTTGTTTCATATATATATATTTTTAAATAAATAAAACTATATAGTATGTATACATAACTAATACATACAGTGTGTGCATTTGACAACCTATAAAATTTACAAATCAATTTATTACTTTTTTATTATGGTGTATTTAAATAATTTATAAGAATAAGAAAGCTTTGTAATATAAATAATTCTTTTTGCATTTGATTTAAAATCATAAAATAATTTTACTTGCAATCACTTAAACTCAGATTTTCAAGCACCCTTCAACTATCCACACTATCTCATACAACTGATACACATGACCATACACATGTAGAAAAGATAAATAATCACCAATAAACGTATTTAGTGCTAAACGAGTACTCATCAGTTGGTCCAGATTATCATCTCCCATATATATATATAACCAGTATTCAGTTTATATTAAGATAGCAAATCTTCATACTTTAACAACCTCCAACTTTTCAGTCATCCATGGCTAAAAAGTTGGAGGTTGGAATAGACTGAGGCCTGTCCATTAAAATATGAAGATTTGCTATCTTAATATAAATTGAGCATGGCTGAAAAGTTAGAGATTGGAGTATATTGAAGCCTGTTCATTAAAGTATGAAGATTTGCTATCTTAATATAAACTGAGCACTAATTATATATGTGTGAAGGGGGATGATAATCTGAACCAACTGATGAGTGCTAGTTTAGTATGAAATATGTCTATTGGTGATTATTTATCTTTTCTACATGTGTATGGTCATGTGTATCAGTTGTATGAGATAGAGTGGATAGATGGAGAGTGCTTGAAAATCTGAGTTCAAATTCCCTATACTTACAATTAAGCTCCAGGTTTGTGAAGAGTGTTTGGCTTTCAAATATTTGCAATCACTTATACTATTACTATATATACACATATTAGATCATAAATATATTATTATACCATAAATAAAGATGCATTTTCACCTTATTGATAAAAGGAGGTTACCTTGACAACAGATTGAGATTGTTGATATAGTATAAGTGTTGACTGCTTTAAATGAGTTTACATTATAGACCTATCTAGTCTTGAGCATTAATAGCTTTATTATTTAGTTAAAACATTGTTAGAGTACAGTTTGAAAGTTATAATTGCAGTTTCAGTGTTATAATTTATTTGTAATCTGCATTTAGCATAGGTCATATTTACCCAAATAATGAGAAATATTTCAATTTTTTGTACCAATAATTTCACAGTCTGTATTCAAGTTGAAATCTTTAATGTTTATATAAACATATTAGATCATAAATAAAGATGGTTTTCCAATTTTATTGATAAAAGGATGATGCCTTGACAATAAATTAAAATTGTTGATTGTTATTGTTATTGATGCTGTCTAAGCGTTGACTATTTTCAATGAATTTACATATGCATCATATATATATATATATATATATATATATTTAGGGCTTTGGCTATATTAAATTGCTAAGCCAACTAATATATTGGATCACTGAATTTAGTTCAGGCTCATATAGTTTCTTTGGTTAAAGAGCTGAGTTTGAAGACATGTAGGTGTCTGAAGATTTGGATCTTTTTCTTAATATTTAAGAATTAGATAAATACTTGGCTTGAGTTAATATTTTGAATCTAATGTCCTAGTTCCTCACTGATAAGAGCCATAGCTCGAAACCGGTCTGGAGATGGGGACCATCATAGATAAAGGCTTCAGTTATTTTTTCTCATAACATTTATCATAAAAAATAAAATAAATAAGCTTGTTTAGAGCTATTAGCATGCTCTTTATATATTTATACACACACTCAAAATTTCCTACTATATCTAACTTATGTCACCCCTTTACAGTCCACTAAGTATACTGAATATCATATTGATGGGTCATTAATGTATCAACTACATTTAGAAAACCTTAGCTATATTTTATTATATCAACATAGATTATGATGATCAATCTAATGAACAATTATAATCTTGACCATCTTACATCACAATGATATTCAGAGTGTAAATCAACCAAGTTTTTATGTCTAAAAGAATTTTTCTAGGGGTATTTCTAAATGCCACTTTTATTGCTAAAAGAATCAGTTTAGGTAACCTTCAGCAGAATTATCATGAGAATGGTATAATCTCCTCAACTGCTCATCTAAGCATTTACTTTTGTCAGGGTACATGACATACTATTTCAAACTAGATTTGGAATGAGAGAAATAAAATGGACAACTAAGTTTAAAAATAATATGAATTACAAAAAAAAACAATAGTATTTATTTACTGTAATATTCATAATCATTCTAATCTATTTTCTATATGTATCAAAAGCATATAAGTATATATTCATTTAGGATTGTATTTTATCAGAGAAATATAATTTAACTTTACAGGTTTTAACTGGAGTCTGGATATGCTTACATAAGTCATGACATCATTATTACATAATTCATAAAAGAAATAACAAACCAATATGTGACCTAATAATAGATATTGAAGAAGGACAAAAAAAAAGGAAATAAACAAATATTAAAATATTTGTTATTATAAATATTAAATATTAGTCATTTTTTAACAAAATGTGTGTAAATAGTTTTTAAATATTAAGCAGAAAATGTTAAAAGAAATGTGATAATAATTTAAATATTAAGGAGAGAAAATTAAAGTAAATTTTAATATATGTGATAATTATTTTAAATAAAATTAATTTTACTCAGTACTTTCCAAATTCTGATTTTTTATGACAAATGGACTGGAATAGATTCCAACCTTGTGGATATTTGAAATACTGGACAGTCTTCTTCATTATTCACAGATAAAACTGGGTGGTATATATTGTTTATGTGACTATCATGGATAGGTATACAAAAATCAGGAGAGAGATGACAGACAACTACTTGCTGTTATTTCATTGACTAGAGATATTGACATGAACAATCTGCTATTAAATTTGGTTAGAGACTATATTTAGTTCCAAGTTTTGATAGCCAATGTACTAATAGAATGTTTTACTTCTTCATAATGAAACTTTCAACCAGAATTCATTATTCAAAAGCTTCTTAAACCAATAAGAAATGCTATTCTGAGATGTTTACTCAATTGAATGCTCTTAACAAAGTCTTATAGCTGGTTTTAATAAGATACATATTGATTCTTGTCATTCAGTTTTTATTTAACTTTTTTCATAAGCCCTTACCAAAGTAGAAGTTGTAGTTACATTAATAGAAAAATAAGTTGCATGCTATCAGTCATCCCCAGTTTATATCTTATCCTATTCAGAAGTGTCACATTAATCAAAAGATGTTACTGTTTTCTTCTAATTAGTTTTAACTAATAATATTTTCAATACCAAAATAATATTTCTTTGTCTAAGGTCTGATGTCATAAATTCTTTACAATGCATTGGTATTGTTAGTTAATATGCAAACTCAGTGTATAAATCCTATTTAAGTTTTTACAAAGCTGAGATTATTTTTTTCATTCACATATTCATTTTGTTTAGGAAACTTATATAGACAGATTACTTAATTATAAACAAGATCTGGACAACTGCAATACATATTAGTTGTCTAGTGAAGTAGATTAGTCTTCTTTCATCCAATATCTGTATGGCTAAACTCAATTTTAGTACTGGACACCATAATCATAGCTATCTTATTTTAGTGAGTTGCTCATTTTATATTATTTTTTTATTATTCTAACTATGCAAATGGAATTATTTATATATTTCACCTATATAATCATTGGATGCTATTGCCTCTTTTGTTTATAACATGCTTGTGATTACCTAGGAATCATAATTTCCTTTACTTTTCTCTTTCTGTCATCACATTCTAAACACAGTAGGTTGATGCTTTTTGGATAGAAGCTGTGTCCTTGTTCTTTTTTATGATCCATAAACATAGATATATATTCACAGCATCTTTTAGCATATTTATATAAATACTTATGCTGCATTATTTTGCTAAAATATTAATCCAAAATATTCATCATAATATACCACTATGCATCTTGAGTCATAGACTATATGTGGAATGTTCTTTTAGTAAGTTGTCTGTAGTATTGTAGTCTTTCACCAAAGAAAGAAATCTCACAAATAGTGTACAAGGGTCATTGCAACAACCTAAGATGCATGGTAGAATATTATAGTGAATATCAAACCAACATTACTATCAGAGAATACCAGAATAAGTATTTATACAAATGCACTAAAAACACTCTGACTATACATCTTTGTTCTTCTATTATAAAAAAGAATAGTAATACAATTTCATTTCACAAAGTTTAAACCTAGTGTTCTTAGAACAGGTTGACAGACAGAGAAAAATAAAGGAAGCATGGTTCATAGCTAATCATAAAAAAGGTTATAAACAAAAATGAAAATAGCATGTGATTATCACACAGGTTGAGAATATAAATGAGACCATTTACATAGAATAATAAAGAAATACCTTAAAAGTAGTAATGTGATGAATTAAGATAGCTCTGTTTATGGTACTTGATAGTGAATGTGCACTTTGCAAAACAAATATTGAATGAAATGAAAAAGGAATAACCCACTTCACTAGGCATACTAACATACATATTTAAAATTATTACATATAGAAGAAAGTGAAAATGAAAATTATATATATATTGAAGGGGTATATATCCATATGTAGATATACTTCCTTCATGTTTTAGTTCAACCTACCTCCTATCGAATATATAGTTTATATAGAAATATCCACACACATTTATAATATGCACATGTGTGTGAGTAAATTTTATTATTCAAAAGATTAAAAGCAGATTATTCTGATCATACCATATATGTGCTCAAAGAAATACTTTGTCAAAAGTATTTGGTTAAAAATAATTTTATTTAAAGAATTTTGGAAGAGTAAAACAAAATCAATTAAGGAAAAATGCTAAAATGTGTAAAACAATGGGAGAGGGGTTGGAATCCATTAAAAAAGGAAAAGTAAGTGTTGTATTTCCCTATTTGTACATACTATCAACAGAAATAGTTACAGTTGACACCATGCCCATCATGTACACATTGGAAAGTATTGTAGTGTAAATTAAAGTACAATGCACAGGAAACCAAAGCGGTGGCAGAAAAATATAAAAAAATGAAAATGCTAATGAAACAAAAAATCAAAATTAAATCTAAAATCCATTAAGGTAAAAAGTAGGCTGCAGCTTACAAGAAAATATATAAGCGTGAAAAAAGGGCATTGTTTGGAGGGAGCTTAATATTTTTTAATTATTGAACAAGAAGAACTCTAATGCAATTTATTTTAAGAGATTTTCATATTTTTTTATTAAAATTTACCATTCTATGGGATTGTCTCAATATTGCTTATTAACAACACCAGCAATAATTTATAATGACCATATCTGCCAGAATGTGTTAGTAGTTGAACATCAGCTTCTCTGGGTCATTGGGAAGTTGGCATTCAATAGTTCCAGTACAATGTAGAAGCTCCATCTACATCCTACCATATTAATGCTAGTATGAAATTCACCAATCCACCTATCCATCTCTAAATAAATAATATGAAAACTCTGTCAGATAATGAAAATTATTCTACACAAATAAAGCATGATAAAACAGAGCAGCTAAAATTTAATAAACATTAATTATTAACAACAATTTGCCAAGTGCTTTCGGTACTGTATACCAGAATCATGGTGACATAGCAGTTCCAATATGTCACCATGATTCTTGTGTACAGTACCAAAAGCGCTTGGCAAATTGTTGTTTATAATTAATGTTTATTAAATTTTAGCTGCTCTGTTTTATCACACTTTATTCATGTAGAATAATTAAATATCTATCTCTATAAAGAAATCCATAAGCCATCCCTTAACTGTGCCGGTAAAAATGTTATATTCTATTTAAATATTGTAACTGTAACTAAACATATATTTCTTCACTAGTTTCAACCTTATATAACCTATATTTTAATTATTATAAATGTTAAATCTGCTAGCTTAATTATTAAACCAATTAAAGATTTAGTTTTATTTCATTTTAGTTATATGTATTAACTTGATATGATGGAGGGAATTAAAAGTTAGATCATTAAAATGAGTTTAAGCTTCTCTGCTCTCAAAATCGCATGGGGCCGAGCGAGCAGGTAAGACTCCAAACCCCTTAAAGTATTGTATTTTACAGTCAAAATTAACATGTTAAAAAAATTTGTTTTCTTAAACTTTTCTCTTTCACCCCCCCCCCCACCATCATGTCAAGGAAAGCAATATCCCAATTATTAAAATTTATACAAGAATTAAGAAAGAATGGTAAGCGTATTCATTGAATAGATTTATAAATTATGTTGTTTACCTATAGTGTGCCTTATAAAATATATATCACCTAATCTATATGTGGTTGAAACTAATGTTTATTAAGAATTTTCAATACAAATAAATTAATTCTAACTAAGTTATTACTTTGCATGCCGCTAAATTAATATTTATCCTTTAATAGTGATTTTATATAACGAACTTTCTTAACAAGTGGTATATGTGTAATATTTGTAGAAGTAATAATAATGAAGCAAACTAAATGTACATATTGCATTGCTCATCGATGCAATATATAACTATTATATAAAGAAAAACTGCAATTCTTTGGATAAAGTTATCAATCTATGTAGGAATCAGCAATCTCCCCAAGCCTTTAAATATTATTTATTAATTTTACTTTTTAAGATTATGAAAATAATTATCAAATACTCATTTACCATTAACCAGGGATGCTCACAGTTATATCTATAAAATAATTTTATTCATATTAATTCTATATGCAGAAGGCTTCATACATCGTTGTTTGTCGTTATGTATATATATGCGTCCCTGCCTTATATGCATGGCAATGGTCACTTTATTATCGAATTTTATATATTTTTGTGCTTCATGCATCTCAATGGTGTAACTGCATAAGGGAAGAGCAGATACTGTGTGCCTGGGTTCCTAATCTATAGATTAGCACTAGTCCAGATTCAACAAAAGCTGGAGATTTCTTGTGCCCCTAAGTCCTGGATTTTAGCACATCTATGCTCTCTTTAATGGTATACACCCTTGTTTAGAAGTAGGTGCACCTCAGCAGCCAGGGACATCCAATTTTAAGTGGTGAACCATACCATCAGATCATAAAGCCGATCCTCCTCATCTTGATACACCATTATTCCTGCACTCTTGGGTAGTTTCACAATTCCTAGTAGATATTTGCAGTCCAGTTTCTGCCCACACTTTTAGCAGACCCAGGTGACCTTTCAAATCAAACCTGTTCACCCTCAAAATAAAAAGAATGTAATTAATTGTAGTACCATTACCCTTAATATCACTACATAAATGCCAGCAGTTCATTATCATGCTTTGTGTGTAAGATGCTCTCTTAATTATATTAATTTAATGTAAATAAATTTATAATATTGTTAATTTAAACTTGTGAGTTAGAACAATTTATTGATTAAGTATTATCAGAAACACATTCATTTGCTTAATTAACGTATCCATGGTTTTGTACTTCATTGATATAATGTTAAATTGTGAGTCACAGAAAAATGGTTGGATCCTAAAATCATGAAATAAACCCAAAATAAACAAATTGATGTAAGACTTATGAGTGCTGGCCCTTTGTCATGATAGAAGTTGTGAAGAACCTTGAGAAAGAGAGTACGAGTTTGAACTCTGAGTTAAGCTGAGCTATACAAAGTAGGGAAGCTGTGTAATGTCAAGGATGTTGATTAGGTGGTTGTGAACAGAAAAGCTTAGGTAGGGATTTAAACTAGGAGCATGGGGATCACCCTAGGTCTGCTGGTTGAGAGTCCCTGCTTAATCTTTCGGTCTTGTTCACTGATTATACAAAACTTGACTGGTACAATATATAGATATATATGTGTGTGTGTTAATTCTAAAGAATAAATGATGAATTCATAGTTTTATTTCTGGAAGCTTCCATGTAATAAAAATGTAATAACTAAATAACTGTTGTTCATTACAATAACAAATACTTTCATCAGAAATTCTTCTCTCTCAAATCATAAGAATTTGTGTGATGAGATTTAAAATTGTTATTTTATTTTCTCCTCATACAAAATTCTATTGGTTGAGAAGTTTTAAATAATATTTCATTCTTCAATAGTTTTTTTCAAATATTGTTAATTTTATTTCATACTTCTTATTTATGCTCTTGAGCTTTTAAAAATCTAGATAGCTTCCCTTAATAGTCTCTGATCATATTGTTCTATTTTTGCCAGAATATGTGTTTTAATAAAATTGATATCATCATTAGTTAATTCCACATGTGAATAAATAACTGATGGATTAGATTTTTCTCTAACATCCAAAATGTGTTCTACCTTTTTTATAATTACTCTCAGATCTGTCTAATGTATGAATGTGAATAAATTCCACATGGAATTTTATGTAGACCATGAGACTCCAAAGAAAGTTTATCTTTAGGGCATGAAAATACTTAATTATTTTTTTTAAATTTAGTGTAAATTGTGTGGATATTATTTTTCTTTAAAACTTTACCAGTTTTATCAGTAACCTTCTTTACATATCACAGAGAAGTCTTAATTTCTGAAGCACCAAAATCTTTTTTCTTGTTATATATATATCGCTAATTTACAATTACAATTTAATACATTGTACAGGCTTAAACCTGAATTTATATATGTAATATATGCAGGGTTTGAACTCAGACTTTCACACAACCCACCACTCACAGTGCCATCTCGTATTGCTGACCCATTCGATCACACACATGTTGAAAAGATAAATAATCACCATTATACATATTTCATGCTAATCCAGCAATCATCAGTTGGTCTAGATTACTATCCTCACCCATATATATAATCAGTACTCAGCTTTATATTAAGATACAATTTATTAACATAGCGCTATACAAATAAATACCTTATATATATATGGTAACAAGTCAGAAGTATCTAATTCTAGCAAAGTCCTAACAATTATGAATCCATAATAATGTTAATGACTATTTTGTCTAATAACCTTAGCAGTAATCTCTTACTATCATAAACTTTAAATATAACCATTCTCATTAGGAAGAACAGAGTTCGGAAAACATAAAATACATATTAGAAAAAAATAATATGTTACTTAACATTATTTAGAAGTTCTTTTATTTATATCAAGTGTGAAATAACTTCCACACAAACTAAAGTATTTTTGTTTTTATTATTTACAAACTCTTATGGACAGAATAATGTTCATACTTCTAAAGGACATACATTTATTAAACAATAAATAGATTATATAATATGTTCATCTGTATAAATTTGTAAATGAGAAATTCTTCCTATCTTTCATTTAGGTGATTAATATTATAAATGTGATTGTAAATGGAATAAATACATTAGTTTGTGTATGTTATTTTACAATTTGAATTTAAATATGTGATTTTCTAAACTTTTAAATCAAATTTTATGTCTACATATTCTTCTCATGTTATCAGATAATCAAAATGTTAACTCACCTAATGAAACTGCTAATATTTAACACACGTGTATAATAAAAAGAATGTTTTGATATTTTGCTTGGATCATAACTTATGAGTTAACATAGATTAATATTCACTAAGGAGTACATTAAAAAGCAGAATTTTAGAAGGCCCAATTATTGTTTATTACGTTAGATATATATACATTTTATAAGGGACTTAAACTCAGGCCCCACTGCTATTCAATCCATCTTATACAACTTCTACAAATGATCACATACATGTGAAAAAGGTAAATGATCTCCAATGTATGTATTTTGTGTTGAACCAGCATTCATCAGTTGGTCCAGATCACCATATCTGATGAGTGTAGGTTCAGCATGAAATACATTTATTGGAGATCATTTATCTTTTTCATATGTATGTGGTCATGTGATAAGTTGTATAAGATGGATTGAATAGTAGTGGGGAGTTTGAAAGTCTGAGTTCAAGTCCATTATTAAGTTTAGTATATAAAATATACATGTATTTAAATATTATATATATATCAAATAAAATTATAATGATTATATTACACATTTTGTGATGTTTTAATCATTTCAAGTGTCAATTAGCAGCTGTCCTGGGTTCACTTCCCAGCCAATGCTATGACACATGAAGAAAAAAAAAAAAATATTAACATAATAATTTTAAAATGTCACTTTTCACTTAATTTTACATTTTTACAAAATTGGGTAATATAAGAACTTTTTATTCATTCCCCTTTCACTCTTTCATTTTTCCTTTGTTATATCACAATTATGAGACATGAGAGCATTATACTAAATTATTACAGAATTTTTAAATTAGTAATTTTATTCTAATTTTATTTCATAATAATTTAGTGCACTTTACTTCATCTTATATATACATTAAGATGTAAATCCAATAAATCCATACTCAAACTTAATTGTTTCACATATAAAATTATATATATAATATCTTTATCATCTTTCCACAGAAATATTATGAAGAAAACATTTCCATTGTGTTATTTATCAAATAGTCGATGATGTGATTTATCAATTTTCTTCTTGATTTTTTTTTTCTCAATAAAATACTTACAAATATCATTTTCTGACCAATAATTAGATAATGGGCTAAGTTGATATTAACTATTCTTTTGAGGTTCAGTGTATTAAGTAGGGGTTTGATTTGGAGACGATACTTGTAGTTTTCCACTTTAAATCATCCTATGTAAATTTTAATATAATTTTTCTAGTATATGCATTAACTTGAACCTATAAATAAAATTAATATAACATCAATTAATTAACTGAAAAGGAAATCTGAGAAGGTCACTACATTCCAATCAGCAGTAGAGTCTAAATAATTTAGTAAGTTATTTCAGTCTCCAGATATTTGATTGATTCAATCCTTTGTAATCTACTTTCAAGAACACTTGAGAGATTTTTCCATAAGATTTTTTGTAATCATTAAAAACTTGACTGTTCTATATAGTTTATTAATGATTCATAATTATCTTTACACTATATATTAATTATTAAAAAACAAAGTATATATGATTACAGTTTTATTTTATATTACATGTTTTATTTTTAGAAATAGAAATTAGCAATTCCTAACATAATAAAAGAATGAAACTCATGGCTGGACAATGACCACACTTTGTGAAATTGATTTCTAATGTCTTTACTGACATTGAGGTAGAATCCTTTGAGATATTCTAAAATTTATAAATGCATTCTTAAATTTTAATGCATAAGTTTATATATTTATCAGGACATCATATTTATTCATTCCTCTTTTTAAAATAAATTTCAGACAATGATGATTTCATTGATTTTCTGGAAGCATTTGCTTGGCTGCTTTTTATCCACCATTCAATAATAAAAAAGTTCTTTATTATAATTACATATTCCAATTTATTTTTTTTTTTAATATTTGAAAAGTTCAAATATAATTTTTTTAATGTTTTACATTTATAAACTTATATTTCAAACAAAACAAATGCAATTTGTTAAATTCTATTATAAAATAAACATTTAATAGTTAATGTCAAATGTTGAACATTAGCAAGGAATTGCCACCAGGGCTAAGGAAAGCATGAACCTGTTAGAGAGATAAATGATAAGTTAATTGAATACCTTCTTAGATATTTTATATTTAAATTATGTAAAAATTTTGTTTTGATTATGATTCAAATTATTTATATATTAAAGTTAATGCACAAATGTGAAAATGTTAATAATATATAAGCAAATTTCTCCTTAACCAATGCTTAATCATATAAGCTTATTATTTCATGTGTGTTTTAACAGCACACTAAAATAACTATCCAATAAGCTTCTCCAGTAACATTATTTTATCACTACCAACACCATTTGTAAGCTGTTTACAAAACTTGTCTACTAGAGTTTTAATTTAAGTTAGAAGTCTTTTACTTATAAATACAAATAACATGAATGAAATATCATAGCATGAACAATACAATGTTAACTTCTTTAATATTAAACATTTAAACAAATTAGCCTAATTCTAAGTTATAAACAACTAGAAATCACCATCTTAAACAGTAATTAATGTTAAATAATAATCATCTATATGCAAAATTAAAATTTAAATCACACTAGCTGATAAATTCACACAATAAATTTTAACCAACTTTGACATTACACTAAAATAATTAATCAAGCAAGCAATTGAAGAATAATGTTGTAAATAATGAAAAGAATGGCTTGGTTGGAAAATCTGATTGTATACTTATTCTAGCATAGAAACAAAATTGGTAAGAGTCGTTGCATGTAAATTTATTGGCTGGTGTGATTTCAACTTTGATCAAAGAAAAATTTGTTTAAGTATTATTACCATTTTACTGTTAGTTTATTGGATTTCTTATTCAAATACATGAATATACAGGTGCAAAGGTGGATAGATATATTGATGAAATAATAAATAGTAAAGGAATTACATGAATAAATATATAAATGAATTGATAATAAGATGATATAATAGAAAATGATAGGTACTTTGAACAATAGTTAGATTCCTGTGAATGCAGTTATGTGGAAACTACATAGAAGACATTTATATATTTTATAGGTAAGAAGGTAGATAGGAAAAACAATAGATAAAGAGGTAAATGGCTTGAAAAACAGACATATATAAAAATACTGATCATTCTAGTCGTATCCTTTTTATATTGAAATAGATACAAAATTAGCTTTGGAAAAATTTGACAAATTGTTCAACACTGGAATGTAATATATTTATTATATTTTATTTCAACATAACAGTCCCATTATGAACTTCAGTAGCAAATTTTATGCTAAAATATATATAGAAATATTTACACTAATATTAAGTTTAGATATTATTTTAGAAGAAAAAAACAATTCTCCATTATTCAGGAGAATCATTTTCACCTCCTAATTATTCCGTTTATATAATTCTCATCAGATTATTCTCTTAGTAACCTCATAGATAGTTAAACCTTTATTTTGAAGTCTTTACTACTGCACTATACGTTTGATAACTGTAGTTATTATTACTTTTATTTTTTTCAAATGTAAACAACATTTTTTTATCATCTCTACTAAATCAATAATACATTATTTTAAGATGAGAATAAGTCATCGAAAGCTTTGCCTTGAGTGATTAGGGATAGTAAACGAAGCGGCGGACTCTGGTGTGTAAGATCCGCAGATTGCGACCTGGTCTGTCGTTTTCAGCGCTCAAATTTTTTGTGGACTACTGGGTAATAAGTCATTTTGTTATCATTATTTTTATGAAAGTCTTTTTTTATTAAATTAAAACATAAACTTACACATATACTCATCATTCTTTTTTACCTATTCTAAACCATTATTATCAATACAAATATTTAAAATTGTAAGATATTTAATTTTATTTAATATATGATCCAAGTCAGACACTTTTTTGATAGGTGTAATTTTACATCTTAACCATTTTTTATTTTCAGATTAAAATTGCGATTTATTTTTATTATTTCTCCTATTAAGTTTTTTTTTTTAATAATAATAAAAAAGGGGGTATTAAAATCACCAATCGTTTTTTTAGTCTCTTACATCATTTATTATTTTCAAAATTGCTTTTCTATTCATTCCATAAGCATTTTCATCGTATAATATTTTAATCTATTGCAATTCATTATATGAATTTTTTATGTGAGCAATTTTTATGATTAAAATATTTTTTCCCAGCATATATTCAAAACTCTGCATAATTTAATTTGCACAACTATTGAATTAATTTAAAAAAATTAAATTTCATCATTTAATTTTTTATTGTGATTTTTCCAGCAAAATATCCATTTTCTCCTATTGTTGTTTTTTTTTTTTTTCAATTTATATTCATTATTCATATGATAAAATTATTTCTCGCATTATTTTTTTTTTGTTTTTATTTTAATAAATTACCTTTTACTCTAACTAAATCAATAATTTATTGCAATATTAACATAAATATGTAATTAATCTAAAGTCAAAAGTCATATATATATATCAATGGTATATATACACCTGAACACATACATGTCGAAAAGATAAATAATCACTAATATCCGTATTTCATGCTAAACCAGCAATCATCAGTTGGTCTAGATTATCATCTCCACACATATATGCAATAAGTGCTCAGGTATATATTCAGATATCCAATCTTAATACTTTAATGCACATGGATGTGACGAGAATCTCTGCCTCAGGGTGGCCTTTGAGCATTCCATCATCAGAATTTTCAATTGCATGGATGGTCGAAGCGTTGCAGTGTGGAGTGGATGGAAGCCTATCCATTAAATCATTAAGATTGGCTATCTTAATATATATCTGAGCACTTATAATGCATATATGTATGGAGATGATAATCTAGACCAGTGCTCTTCAACCTTTTCACACCTGCGGACTGGTAAAAATAAGGATAAGGTTCCGCGGACCAGCAAAAATAAGGATAACATTTCACAGATCGGCAGAAGTCTATAGATACATTTTCTTAAAGATAAGCATAATTTTTATAACTGATCAAAACAACAATGTTAAATATATAAGATAAAGTTTTATATATATGGAGTTTATATAATAAAAAACTTTTTTTAAAATTTTTTTAGAAAAGTAATAAAAAATTTAATTCTACCCCCCCCCCCCATAAACATCTGTGATAACTAGAAAAACAAATTAATTTATGAATGATTGATTAGATTTTGTTTTCGTTCTGTTTTCTTTTTTTTTTAATTGGGTAAAAATGAGATGAAAAAATAAATAAAAATTGGCTATATTAATTAAAAGTTTAAACTCTTATTTATTATTAGACTTTTTACTGCCCGTCTAGCACGCAGACTTGCAGAAAAGTTCCACGGCCCGGCACCGGGCCGCGGACCACGGGTTGAAGAACACTGATCTAGACCAACTGATGATTGCTTGTTTAGCATTAAATACGTATATTGGTGATTATTTATCTTTTCGATATATGTATGTTTCGGTGTATCAATGTTATGCGATAGAGTGGAGAGTGGTGGGTGAAAGTCTGTGCTCATATATCCTATATATTACATATATTGATTGATACAGGTATATAATAAGCCTGTATTTCAGTTAACTAAATAAAGAGATCTAATTTGGATTTAATTCAAATTAGATCATTATTTGTATATTTTTTCAGTGTACACTTCCATGTACTTAAGATAACTGTAAGAATAATATTAATAAAGGGTTAAAAAATTTGATCATAAATAATGTTTTGTAATAATAAAATTAATGGATTTGTTTTAAAAGGTGTAATGATTTTTAACTCAAAAAAAGGATGTGTGCACTATTTATATGTATTAAATGATAAATTTGAAATAAGTGCTGGTTGAAAAAACATGGAAATTATTAATTAATTTTAATATATGGCTGTGTGGTTAGTGTAGTGATATAATAAAAAATTCTGGGATTCAAAATGCAAAAATATTTGCACCAAATATGGTTACATTTATTCTTGAACTATTTCTGAATTATTAAGAAATTATTATTCCAGTATTTATTTATCATATATATTTAAATACAGGTATACTTTATATATCTGTAATTCAGATGAAAATATAGAGGATTTAAAGCCAGACTTTCAAGCTCTGCCCGCTATCCAATCCATCTTACACAACCAACACGTGTGGCCTCACACACGTGAACAAGAGAAAATATTTCCAGTATATGTATTTCATGCTGAACCAGCGCCAGTTGAAACAAATCATCATCTCCCACACATATACATAATCAGTGTTTGGTTTATATTAAGATAGCAGATCCTCAAATCAATAGACAGACCTCATTTCTATACATGATTCAACTCTTCATTCTTCTTTATCATTGAAAACTTTATGATGGAATGCCCAAATCATCAAGAATTTTGGGAATTCCCTCTTGTAATTTTCAATGGTATAGAAGACTGAAGAGTTGGATGAAAGCGTGGATTGAGACCTCTCCATTGGTGTTTGAGGATTTTCTATCTTAATATAAACAAAGCACTGATTATATATATATGTGGGAGATAATGATTTGGGTCAATTGATGAGTGCTGGCTCAATATGAAATACATATATTGGAAATCATTTGTCTTTTTGACATGCATGTGGTCATGTTTTTCCAGTTGTGTGAGATGGATTGGATGGCTGAGTGGAGGAAGCTTAAAAGTCTGGGTTCAAATCCCTATAATTATGTATATATATTTATGTGTGTGTGTAAAGCTCCGATTATTAAGTGCTAAAAATCTGTAGGAAGAAATTAACTTTCAATCATGTGCTGTTCCATAACCATTATAAATCTCATCTCACTCACTTGTCTGTTATAGTTTTAAAAATCTAAGTGAATCACTTAAGTATAGAGTGTACTCATATGTCCACCAACCATGACTACCATGCCTATATCAGGGCCTTAATCCATTGCATGCCTGGTGTTGTAATTAATAATTAAAAATGAGTTTTTCTCCTGTGATAGGTTAATTAATTTGTGCAATTCAATTGTTGATTATTACAAGCATGCATTGATGGATTCAGGCTTGGATATGAGAATGTCAGTAATGGTTGTTACATATATACAAATATGCTCTAAGGTGATTTTCTTGGGGTTTTAAAACTTTTACTGATGGGTGAGTGTGCATAGATTATTAAAATAATTACAAAACAGTGCATGATCAGTGGTATTCATTTTTAGAAAGAATTACTACTTATTTTTTCATTTCATTGCAGTTAAACACAAACTTTTCCAACTTGGATTTTCAAATACTATAATATAAGGACTGGTTCTTAGAAAAGCATATGTTATTAATAACATGGTTAGAAAAAAAAAGTTATGAGTTTTTTTCATGGAAAAATAATGAATGTAGAGTTCAGAGTAGATTTTGTTGGCAAGAAATTGCAAGTAATCTGTAGTGAGCAAAAAATGTTAATTATATTTTGCCTCTATCAATTGCATCATCAATTTTTTGCCAATCTATGACAAGATGTGCCACGGTGTTTTATATACTATAGTTGTTTACTAATTTATTTATTAATAATATATAACCTGTAGTGATAATATGAAAACATTAATACTGATGATAGAAAAGATGAAATAATTGAAACAAAACTTGGTATTTAACAGAAAAGTATATTTGCCCTAATTTTATTTATTTTTATGATAGTTGTTTATAAAACTGTGTACACACAGCTTTCTAAATCATATACAGAGACTGATATAAATTTGTTGTTTTGTAATTTTGTCTGAATAAAATGAAATATGAAGACTATATCTTTTTGACTTCTATATGTACCATGAATAAGATTTTGTAATTTTGGCAATTGAATGCAATCTGTAATTATTTTGATTTTTTTTATAAAATGTTCAAAAAAATCAGGCCTTTTATTGACCACAGAATTAAAAAAAATCTTCAATAACTTTTAGATTACCTGGTCGCCAGTTTGATCATGTAAATTGGTTTAAATGTGATGGTATTATTTTAAATAAAGCACATACTACAATGAAAAGATTTTGTATTTAACAACTTTAAAAATGTATATACACAGGCAAATACAAATTTATATATTATAATTGCTATTTAAACTCCACAATCACCAATCAAGGTACATACCACAATAAAATAACATGAACTAAATAACAACAACAGCTACCTATATAGAAATTCCTACATCAAAGCTAAATTAAAGACACTTTTTTAAAAACATAAATGATACTTTAATGGAAAGGGTGGATCTTTCCATTCTTTACAATATATATATATAATTCAACAAATTTATGTGAACTCATTCATTTATACTGTCGAGTGTGTGGTTTAGGCTTGAGATAAATACAGTCTCTTGGTGTAATATAGTAATAAAATACAAATATAATAAAATCAATTGGGAATTTATTCAACTTGTTGAGAAATTTGATGACATATTAAGTGATAAAAAAACAGGTTTTCTAAAAAAAATATTTCATGTGATAATTGAGTATTTTGTTAAAGAATTATATTATATTTACGTTGTTATAATCATTATTTTAAAGACATTATAAAGATGAATATTTTTATTGCTTAATATATTTGAAAATAGAAATTATGCAAAATCTTGAAATTTTAGAAGTCCAATCATAAATGTAATAATAAATAGATCATTTAAAGAAGGTCTCTCTGAAATAAACTTTAAAGATATATTACTGTGAATTATATTTTAAAGTTTTATTCAGAAAATTGCACTTCATATGCGCTTGCATATGCGCTAATTTGTTATTATATTTATTAATTATGGGAAGTTGGTCATTTATTTAGTAAGTAAATGTTGTGCGATTCTAATAATTTTTTTTTAATTTTAAATTTTAAATGCTGCTTAGAATGGTAGACATGTCATAAGTTGTCTATAGCTGTTTTATATATATTTTAATATATATATAGCATTTAAATACAAGTATCTTGTCTATACTGAACTTAATGTAATTAGAAACAATTTGAACTCAAATTTTCAAGCTTCCCACAGCTATCCACTTTCTCTTATACAGCCAATACACATGACCACATACATTAAAAAGATAAATGATCCCCAATATACATCTTTTGTGCTAAACCAGCACTCATCAGTTGATCCAGATCAACATCTCCCACACACATATATAATCACTTCTCAGTTTATATTAAGATAGCAATTCTTCAAACTTTAATGGATAGGTTTCAATCTTCTCCATTCTCCAATTCTTTAATCACTCATATCATTAAAAATTTGATGATAGAATGCTTAAAGTCCTAGTTGATGCCAATATTATTGTCATACCTATGTAGACTTTATGTCACTCTGACCCCTCAACTTTAGGACCTTAATATGTATATTTAAATACACAAAAGGAGGGATGAGTAGAATGCAAGCCAAATATGTAATATTTAGATACACGTATTTTCTGTATACTGAACTTAATGTATCTAAATGAACATATTAAGATCCTATACATGAGGGGTCAGAGTGGCTTAGGATAAAAATGAATATGACATTAATATTAGCATCAAGACTTTTGAAAACATAAAAGTGGTCACCTTGTTTTTGTACCTCAGCAAGAAATAAATTTAGGTACAAAAAATAAGATGACCATTCTTATCTTTTTAAAAGACTTTATATTGTATTTTGGTTTGGGAATATCTTCAGTATTCAATAAAGCAGACATTGTTGAGCTATTATAACAACATTACTGCACATGTGCTTAGGAAAATCCTTGTTTAAATGATATACAATCTCTCTCTGCATTAGTAAATGAAACTGAATATTACATAGTTTCTAATATTTTGTAATATTAACATGTAGCACATTCAAAATTTTGTGAACATTAATATATAGAAATAAACTAAGATGCTTTAGATTGGCCTATATAACTAAATTTATGTTCAGAAGATAAGATGGCTGATCATATCTTTTCAAAAGTCTTTATCTTGTGCTTTGGTTTGAGAGTATCTTCAGTACGAACAAGACATTGTTGAGCTATTATAACATTACAGTGCATGTGTTTATGGTGTAAGTCCTTTTTGTTTAAATTAGAAAATATATAAATAGTTTTACAAATAATCATAAAAACAAATATGGGCATGGATTCATTTTAGTTATTGTTGAGATAATTTATGAAGAAAAAAGTGACAGAAAGAGAAAAATCAAAGGAGCTAGGTTAATTGGGCCAAATGAATGTGTGATGAATCAGAGAGCCAATGGTATTCAATTAAATATTTTAACAATGAAATATTTTTATTTTGATAATGATGAGTAGGGCACTAATGCATTGAATGTACATTTGATTTCTTTTTTTCTCTCTCTTATAGTATTTTATATATAACAATACAAATAAATGAATGAATAAAGGGTCAGATATGTGATGTATAAATAGAGAGTACGGAATAGTACATACACAGACATTGATCTGACCAGGAGGCAAAGGGAGCATTTTATTGAATCCAAGCAACATTTAATTTTAATTGTTTAATGCCCTCATAATATCTGAGTTCGAAATTAGACCAAAACCATAATAATTAAAATTATATTAAAATATACATGAATACAACTCATTACAATTAAATAAGCACTTCATATATTAAATCTTCTATGGATTGTCTAAGTATAACTTCTGGAAGTATGTCATTGTTCCATGTATATGATTATGAAATCCGGTTAGGCACCTAAGTTAAATTAGATACTTTAAAACAACACCCCTGTATCCTCTCATCATCCACAATAAACCAATATCTCAGGATTTTATTATGTATGTATAGGAATCAAATTAATCTATGTTTTTTATATTTCTAAGCTAAAATATCTTAATTAAGAAAAAAATATGAAGTCAGATTTTAATAAATTAAACAAATATATTTATTTACAAAATCTGAACCATCAAACGTGTTTAGTATATCACAATTAAACACTCTCTATATATTTTATTATCTTAGTTCGTAAAATTACTGTAAAATGTTTTAGAAATGGAATCACCTTATTGTATATAAATACATTCACGCAATATAATATTAATAACAAAACAAAAAACGTTTACGTAATTCCAGTTTTCCAAAACAAAACTAATGCTGTTGAGCCAAATAACTAAAATATTTATTATGTGAAAAAAATTTTTTTTAATAAAATAAAACCTTGAAATGTTACATTACCAAGAACAATGATGTAACCTTAATAAAAATAAGTTGAGGTTTTATTTTAAAAATTATATAAACTTTTTTTAAACTGGCGTAAATATAAATCTATTTTTTATATAATGAAAAACTAACAATAATTGAATATCTATGATTATGTAAAGCACAGCTGGTTTGCTTCCTTTTAAAGAAATTTTCTCTGTGAGAAGAGAACGTTTGTTTTTGGAGTTATATATGTTTGTATGCACTTTATTATATAATACTATATATATAAAATGTGAATTTAAAATAAAACACAAAAATCAATATAAATATATAATATTATTATGCTACATTAAATGCTTCAAAACTTCTTTGTAGTTTATAACAATATCAAATACAATTTAAAAAGTATTGCGTTTGTTTGGAAGTATTGAAACGTTTAATAATACTACTGTTATAAAATATATATATTTGCGAATTGTAGAAAACGATCGATAATATGCTCCACTACGTCTATATTACATTTTAAATTTAAATTTAAAATAAGTTCAAGTCTAGATAAATGATAACACTCATGGCTCATGAATACAGTAGACCGTTTGGCAGCCGAAACAAATGAATAATGACGTTTGAGTTTTACATAAAACTCATAAAATTAACAAAAAACCTGAAACTTCTTAATGAAATCAGTTGGATTAAAATTAAATAATAAAATGGTTTATTGTTCAGGATGATAATTAAAGCTTTGAAGGCTTTTAATTATATTAACTTTATTAAAATATTTTTTTGAATTATGACTTCAGCTTTATTAACTTATTTGTGATCTATAATTTAAACTTCAAATTTTTAAGTGTCAAACACATGAATTTTTCTTTTATATATATATATTTGATTTTATAGTTTTAATAATTAAGCTAAATATAAGATCATGAATATTTATTTGAATTGGATTGGAAAAAATATATTATTTAGTATTCCTTTACTAGTACTATAACTTCTTTCATATATACTTTAATGCAAACAAATTTTTTTAAAAAACTTCTTTATTTTCCTTACAGTTTCAACTGTCCAGCAGTCTTCATCAGAGCTTTTTCAAACCTCTTCTGCTTTAAAAATCAAAGAAAGTAAAAGGGAAGAATAAGAGTATATTTCTTTACTAATTAGAGGAAGAAAAAATATTAATGAGAGAGTGGTTAAATATATTATTCAGGTTTTTTGGATCTGTAATTTTATTAATTGGATTTTTTTCTAGGTTGTTTGTGAAGATGGGGTATTTTTATTATAATTTAATAAGTTATAGTTATTGAAGATCAATGATATTAAAAATTGATACATTACAATCCATGATCCTAACATTCAGAATCTGCCATTTATAATTGCATTAAACCACACAAGATATTACTTAAAATTATTTTTATTTTTAAAACTTCACCTGAATTTTTCTGATACATTTAGATCTGGCTGTGTTTGCCAAACATTAAACTTATCTTGATTGGCTGGATTAATTAGTTACTTTTCATAATGAAATAGACATGCATTAAATTTAGCAAGCCTCAAATTTACTTACATATGGTTTCTTTTGTGGAGAAGGCTAATAATGAATAAAACAATAGGGTCTTTTTGACAATTGTGATAAAAGTAATTACATTAGTAATATAATATTCATGTTATTCTACTTTTCCTTATCCTATTTCTGTTGGTTTGCTTTAATGTTTCCAACATTTACTAAGTAAAGATTTATTCTGTATCTTATTATTGTTGTCAGTAGATGATAGTGCTTTCAGTTGGTGAAACCAGAATTATAGCACTCATGGGTGACAAAGTATGTTGCAACATTTAAATGTACAATGTTAATTTATTTAAATTGATTTAAATATCCTATTTGTTGGAGAGTTGGATGATATTCTTTTTTTTATTAATGGCATGGTTTATCCCAAAGATAAAATATCCCAAGATCAAACACCTCAGATAATGTATAAAATTGATTGCTGCTTGCAAATCAGTGCACGGTGGTGAGTCTAGGTCAAATATGATCACAGTTGTCTCCCAATATAAATATTTGTACAAGCAAGCTAAAAAAAATTCAGAACTTAAATTCATTTTCTTGGATGGTGAGGAAAAATCTGACCTCATTTTTGATTCCAATAAATATTAAAATTGTTTGCACTGAGCAAGCTGACAGTAAACATAAAGTGAAAGAGGCATGGTTTATTGCTAATAACAACCATGTTATTAATATAAAAAAAGAGAATAGAATCCAACTCTCCAACAAATGGAATATTTAAATCATTAATTTAAATAAATTAGTGTTGAACATCTAAATGCTCTACATACACAGCCATTCACGAGTGTTATCACTTTGGCTTAACCAGATGAAAGTGCATTCAGCTACTATGAACAAAATTAATATATGGAATAAACTTTTACTTGGCCAATGTTTGAAATGTTAAAGCAAATAAATTATATTATTAATATGTTTTTTTACTTTATTATTTATAAATCTACATTTATATAGTTAATCGAGACTATCTGGTAATCTTTAAGCTTCCAATTAAAATACTTTATTTATTTATAGATTTTCTACCTCTGTGGTTAGTTATGCACTAATGAACAGCTTTGAATTACAAGTCATCAATATGGCGAGTTATATTCTAAACTTTAGAAAATTTAATATATTTAAAAACACATGTTTTCCATAATAGTAAAAAAAAATATCTTTCAGAAAAGCAAAAAATAAAATTTCATTTACTGGCAGTCAGTTTATACTTTAAGTAATTCTTCCATATAAAAAATTCTATAAAAATATTGCAGATGTGTACACAAGTTTAATGAGATATCTTTCTTTTAACAATATATTATATGATATAAGAAAGCAAATTTAAATTGATTCATTTTATGTTTTAAAAAGTGATTTAAAATAGAGAGCAGTAATAAAGATATTATGTGGAAAAATTTTTGATCCGGTGATTGTATAATTGTTAGTATTGAATTAATTATTATTGATAAAGTTATTAATTGTTACTTATTTACAAGAGTATTATAATTAATAAAAAATAACTATATCTTTTAAAGTTAAATTATTAACTTTACTGATATTTGTGCATGATTAGATGTTTGTACTGATTAATACTACTTGTCATATTGTCTAGCATCATAAAACTTGGAGCAATGATATTAACTGTTTCAATTTGCATTTGCAAAACAAATATTTCTAGAGGAAAATTCATAGATATATCTAATATTTGGAAAAATTTTTGACCTACATAGTTGATATTTATGTATTAATAAAATGATGCATGTGCACATATACAGTTCAATATATTACAATTTCTATCTTGCCAAACAGTAATTACATATGTGTATTAAGTGCGACAATCCATTGCTCACTACTTTATACTAAAAATAAATACATAAGAAGAAGTAACAAATTCTAACAGATAACAAATTAATTTATAATCATTTGGGGAAAACATTTGATTGGAAATATTATGCTAGTCAAACAAATGTCCCCAACATTTTAATCTCTTTAGATATTAAACCCAAACAATTTGATAAAAAATCAATGATTTTAAATTTTAATGATTATAACCATGTATTATCAAAAAACATATTTAATCTTTGGTAAAATTATGTATATATTGAAACAATATAACAAACTTCTTTATTTTTAAAATTTGCATTTAATACAGAATTTCATTCTATGTCATTTTACTCTACAAATATGTATGTTATATTAAATAACGGATAAACATTAGATTATAGCAAAATGAAAATGTTCTCTGGACCTTTTTTAATCATGGTATGAGTTATCTGCAAAAATAAATTGATATGTCATTCTCTAAACCTTGTAAAAAATAATAAGTTGCAAAGAATTAAGCAAGTGTATGTGTGTGTAAATTGAAATATAATATATTACAAGTAGTGTGGATGTATAAAGAATAAATCTAGTGAAATAAAGCTGTCTTACATAAAGATTATATTTAATTAGGTTTATCCAAATGTAACTAATCATCGATCTTTAAAATATGATGATAATTCTCTGTATATGTAAATAAGTTATTACACAAACAAGTAAACCAATCTCAATGCATTTAACATAATAACATTATCTCTTTCTTTCTTTCCTTCTGTCAATTTATTTTATGTTATCTGTTCATTATTATCTGTTCTTCTAGCCATCCTACTAATCTATAGTAATCAAATAACTGACATACTCATTCAATTCTTCATAATTGATCATTCTATCTGTCTGTCATATCTGTCACTAAGTATGACTATTTACTAATTGAATATATTATGTAATCATCCATCAGTATTCTTATCCAATTGTATATTTCATTATAGATGTCTCTACATATTTCTGTATATACAATGGCCAAACTGTGTTTATCTCTATCCATCCATTGCATTAGTATATTTGTACCCAGATATAAATTAATATCATTTGTCTAACTATTTATTCATCAATATTTTTATCCATCCACTCATCACCTGGTTATCCATCTATCTATATAACCAAAAATTTATTAATTTATCTATTTTTCTACTTACATCCTCTATTTATTTATATTCAGCCAATACATTCAGCTATTCCTATAGTTATTCATTCATAATCTATTACTCTTTATATCTTGTCTAATAATCATATATTTATTAATATATATTCCTTTATATCTAATTCAAAATTCATCCATTTATTTATTCATTAATTTATCTATATATCTGTCTGCTGAACTATATGCCTATTTATTCTTTATATATATTACAGTGAAAGAAAGTGTTTTGTATAAATTTAAAGTGTAGTTTATCAATTTAGATATATTATTTCAACCCTTTATTAAATAAATGTTTTGATAGAAAAAATAAATTAATATATTTACAAATTTGCAGATAAATACATCTTCATGATATATATCAGCAGAAGCATATGAAAATTAAAACTTTTTTGAGTCATACTGAGTATTAGTTTTCTGTGTAAAGAAATTAATTCATCTAGTACCCAAAGATCATATTTAAATTTTTTTTAAATTCTTCACTAAGGTATCTTTAACCTCCAAAATAAAAAAAAATCATTCACTTAATAGAATTACTAACATTTCTACAAATCACAAAATATAAATATATATCATTAAAGTCAGTCAACACTTAGACAATCTCAATATCAATTAGAATCAACAATCTCAACTGGTTGTCAAGGCAATCTCCTTTCAATAATAATGGTGGAATCCCACCTTTATTAATGGTCCAAAATATTTATATAAACACTAAAGACCATATACAGTGTATCAGTTGCGAAGCAAGATAGGTAATTTGCCACAAGAGTGATTAAATGCTGGTTTTATATCTTCATTATCTTTAGGGATAACAATTTTAGTAAAAATGATATTAAAAATATAAAAAATTTTAAACAAAGAAAAATATTTCTTTTTGTTTACAAATTTAAATTTGTTTGTATCATCCCTAAGATTAAAGTTCAAAGTTCAAACGTAATTTATTCAAAGTTTAAATAATTGAAGTCTGATTTTTTTTTCTTTAAAAACATAAATGTTTGTTTTATTTTGTTAGAATATCAATTTATAAAAGATTTACGTTGTAACAAATATTCTTATTGTTATTCTAATTAAAGGAAAATAATTAGAAAAGTAATCAATATGGTTTATTTATTTTTAGTCAATGATAATTTAACAAAATGTGATTTAAAATTTTATTAAAAGCTCACATTCTTCCCAGAATTTCCAGTCTGTGTTATGTTTTACAACCATCATTAACTGCTAGTAAAATGTTTAAGTTTTTTGTTTTTTTCCAGCCAAGTTATGAACAAAAATAATTATTATAAAATGATTATTATAGCTTAAGATGACTAATCTCACCGAGTGTGCATCATTTATCCTAGTTCAATGTACATTGATTAATTAATTATTTTAGCCTGATATGTAATTAAACTTGAATTGCCATTTCTGAGTAGGGTTTAATCTACATTGAAAAAATATGCATATAAATAATTGTTAACTGAATGTTCTCTCTTACAGAATATTAGTTTTTGGAGATGTGAAAAAATATGATTTTGGGAAATGTGATCTAATAAATTAAAACATGAAGCAGTTTAAAGAGCTAAAAAATAATGTTTCTACATTCTCAAGGATGGATTTAAGCATCTTAAATACTGGAATAGACTTCATAATGTAAAACAAACAAATGAAGAAAAATGTTAAGTTTAATAAAAAAGCAATTTTAAACGGAAGGATTTCATAAATCTTTTTACTGTTTACAATGTGTGATTACTGAATGTAATATTTAAATATTCATTATTATTTTATATCTTAATGTAATAATGTTTAAATATTTTATGTTTTATATATAAAAAATATTTTATTTGTTATTTATTAATCCAGCCTCCTGTTTTTCTTCTCACAAATTTTTACCATTTAAATAAATTAAACTTTCCCAATAGCTTCAGAGATAAGAATTCATATTCTATTGAATTAATCATGATATTGTTTAATAATAGTGATGGTGTAGAATACCCTTCTATGGATTTCCCAGTTTTGGGATAGGACTTTGCTTTTAAGCCTATTATAATTTTGTAATTCATAGAAGATCTAATTTCTCTTCAGGTGTTTAGTAGCAATTAATTGTCTGTAAAGATGATATAATCTATAATATTTTATATTATTATATCTATATCTAACCATTCATATGATTTATGATTGAATTAAATTATATTTTACTGCTATCTTCTTTCATCACTATTATTTGGATTTAAGCATAAATGTCAAGGTTATCTTTTATTACTAAACATTAATTTTTCATTATCCATAGGATTGTTATAATTTGTGCATGATTTTAATTTTGATTATCTCTTATGCCAAATAATAGGATCATTACAATTGATGACTAACTTGGGGCTTGAATATATTTATTACCACTCTCTAAACCTGAGATGAGTCGGTTATAAATTGGCATCTAACATGAATGCATGATTGTGATCATGGCTATTTAATAAGAGGATAATATTTTGGTGGGAAATATTAGAACAGAGAAGAGGCTAACAGTTAAAATATTAACTGAATTGAATTTTACATTGGGTTGCATTTTGATGTTAAAAGAAAATATAAGCACATAATATAATTAAATGTGCATATTAATAGGGCAAACTAGGGAAATGACAGGCAATAAATGGCCAGGAAGGTAGTAATAAATGGGATTATAGAGTGAATTTGGGAATGATCATACCAACCCATTGAATAAAAAATTAAGTAAAAATAATTTTTAAATAGTTTATTAAAAGGGTAAATATTGTAATGAAATATTATAATTAATTAGATGCATAGTAGATTGGAAGCAAAAATGCAGGTTCAAAAAAAAAAGAATTAGAAAATCTTTCCAGTGAAAAACAAATGAAAGATCAATTAGAAGTCTCATATATAATGATAGGTTTATGGTAATGATGAAGTAAGTGTTTGAAGAACAAAATGAAAGTTTGAAAACCTTGAAAATCAAATGAAAAAGATGGCCAAGCAGACAGTCACAAAATTTGAAATCCAAAGTAAAATATTAGAAAAACTTGAAAATAAAGATAAATAAATTTTTAAAAACTTAGAAAAATAAAGAATAATATTTGATAGAATGTTTCAAGATGAAAATAAAGGATAGACATAATACTGTCAATCATAAAAAAAGAAAGAGTAGAACCAGAAATTCATAAGGTGTTAGAACAGATTCCTTTAGAAATATCTACTATTGTTCAAAAGTTTGAAAAATAGAAATAGAATGTTCTGATGATGTATTAGAAATAAAGTATATAAAAGAGCAACAAAGCTTAGATATAAAGCTTCCAAATGCTGAACAGTTACAACAAGGCAAGAAATAAAAACTAAAGATAATCAACAAAGTATAAATGAAATATTGTTGATAAATGAAATTATTTTCAAAGAAACAAAAAATTCTGAGAGTAAATTTTATGATAATATAGAAAGAATGAAAAATTAAAAATCAAAGTAATTGATTATAAATATGTAGCACATGTTTATAAGGCCATACATTGTAGAGTAAGGGAAAGATTGAAAATAAATGTTAAAAGAGTCACAGCTATAATATCAAAAAAGGGAAATAGAGCCTCTAAAAGCTGAATTAAATATTTACTCCAGCGAAAAATTCATAGTAAGGATGAGCATGTGATAGAATTGTAGTATAGATAGAGAAATTTACTTGTTATTTCATTTGGAAACACTGAGAGCAATTGAAAATTACTTGGAGAAAGGGAAAGCATAATCCCAGTTTAATCCTGTTATGAATTTGGATTACTTTATCTCATCAAATACCCAGGATCTGATTAATGAATATGAATGGAAAATAAAATTTAATTTTACAGAATTTTTTTTTTTAAAAGTTCAATCCTTAATATAATAGTTAAAAATATATGTAAAGAAGAACTGATTAGTAAATAGAAATGGTTATAATTAAGAAACTTCTAAAACTTTAATTATATGTTACAATATAATATTTGATGTTGTATCTTGTGAAATTAAGAATCATGGCTATTATAGATATGAAGTTACTGACTTATATAACTTTATATTCACAGAAAAAAATATTTATAGAATATGATTCCTTTATTCACTGCTTTATTATTATTCTGTATGAAAAGATAAAGAGAGTTTATTGATTTCTATTTTAGACAGGTGTTCTATTCTGGCTATATGATACATACAGTTTTTTAAATCATGACTATAGCAAGACATAGATTAATGAAAACAGCAGATCTAAGAATAAATCAACCAGAAGAACTCTAGCCAGAATTTTCAGTTAGGTAATAAAGTTATGATTCAGATTAATCCTGTAAATCATTATGAAGAACATGTATCTAAAAAAATGTCAATAAATTTATGATGACCCATTCACTAGCATTTGTCAATATAGCAATAATGCTTTTGTATTGGCTAATGAAGGGATAGAAATGGGAACGTACAATGCACACTCTTTGAAACTTGTCAACGAGAACTGAAGCAGTGATGATGAACACGTGGTTTGATAAGTTAGAGGCATAGGATTTAAGGTTTATAGTATAAATGCTAATTGTGGATTGAAAATATTTGTATGATTAAACATTTTCTTTGAGGAGTCAGCCAAATTGTAGCTGTATGCTGCATTCAAAAACCCCATGATAGTGAAGCATTAACTGAATGATACCCTGGACTCATTACAGAATAGATGATAGAAAAAAAATACTAGTGAAATGATAGATAATTAATTATAAAATGTAGGTTAAAATTATATGTTCAATAGAGTTTTTTTGATATTCATAAAGTCATCCAAACCCAAGAGTCCTTGGTCAGCAACCATGTATTGCATAATTCGGCTCTCAATGTAGTTACTACATCCTTCCAAAATTAAAATTGGGGTTAGTTAACATTTATTCAATTTAGTTTTGTATTGGAAGTGAATTTAAACTTAGTATCTATACTATTTTGATCTCCAATTTATTATCAAGGTTAACATTTAGTCATTTTAATTTAATATTGGAAATTATTTTAAATTTAGAACCTCTACTATTTTGATCTCCAGCTCATTATCAATCAGTTTACTTTAGTATTGGAAGAGAGTTCAAATTTACTGCCTCACATAATCTTTATTTTATTATCAAGATTATATGTTCAAATTTAATAAAGTTAATATTTAGTGTAGAAATAAAATCATCCAATGTCAAAGGTTGGAATAACTCGTTTTATTTCTAACCTGGTTGGAGGGCAATGCATCGGTTGCAAAGCAAGATACATAATTGACAACAAGGATGTTTAACTGTTGTTTCAAAATGCTGGTTATCTTTAGGGATAACAATTTTTATAAAAACTATATTAAAAAAAAGAGTAGACAAATAAGTTACAAAAAAAAAGAAAAAGAAAAATATATCCCTTTGTTTACAATTTTAAATTTGCTTGTATCATTTCTAAGATAAAATTTCAGAGTTCAAAGATTAGTTATTCAACGTTAAATAATTGAAATCTGATTTTTTTCTTTAAGAAAAATAAATGTTTAAGTTTCATTTTGTTAGAATATCAATTTATAAAAGATTTATATTGTAACAAATATTTTTTATGTTATTCTATATAATAAAATTAACTAAAGGAAAATAACTAGAAAGGTCATCAATTCAGTGACAATTTAAATTAAAATGTGATTTCAAATTTTATTGAAAGCTCACATTCTTCCCAGTGTTTCTAGACTGTCTTTTGTTTTACAATTGGCATTAGCTGATTTTTTTTTTCGGCCAAGATATGAATAAAAATAAATATTATAAAATTATTATTTTGGCTTAAGGTGTCTAATTTCACTGAGTGTGTATCATTTTCCCTGGATCAATGTAGCCTGGATTAATTATTTATTTTAGCCTGATATATAATCAAACTTGAATATCCATTATTGTGCTTAATCCACGTTTAGAAAAACATAACTTACAAATAATTGTTAACTGAACGTCCTCTTTTACCAAATGTTGTTTTTGAAGAGGTGCAGAAATATGATTAAAGGCAATACCATCTGAATAAATTAAAACTTGTAGCAGCTAAAGAGCTAAAAAAAATGTTTCTACATTCTCAAGGAAAGATTTTCACCATTTTAAATACTGGAATAGACTTCATAGTGTAAAACAAACAAATGAAGAAAAAGGGAATTTTAAATGAGAGACTTTGATAAAACGTTTAGTATTTTAAATGTGTGATCATCTGAATGATAGTAATATTTAAATATTTATTTTTATTTCATAACTTAATATAATAATATTTAACTATTAAAGTCCTAAAATGCAATCTTTAATTTTATCTTATGTTATTTATTAATCCAGTCTCCTGTTTCTCTTCTCATAATTTTTTAACATTTATATAATAAATTAAACTTTATAATGGCTAGGGAGATAAGAGTTCCTATTCTATCATATAATCACTATTTCTTATGCTAGCACATTACTGTTATTAAAACAGGCAAAACTCTCCATACAGTAGTGCCACTCAGTGCCAACTAGAGTAATATGGATCCCAGAAGGCTTGTGCATAAAATCCCTATCTAGTGCCTACTCATCCAATATCCCCAGATTAGTTTCTGGCTTGCGGCCTTCATTAGTGAGGAGCTTTGGATCTGCAAGCACTGCACCTAGATCGTAGTATCTAATACAACCTTCCAGCAGCCACCTTTTATCTCTACTTAACTACAAAACTATGAGACTAAAATTGAAAACACAATAATATTTTCAATCTAAGCTCAATAGCTTATGTAGTCATATGGGTCTGAACCCATACATTTTGGGGCTTTTGGCTCTTTAACAACTATAGCCACCACTATCCTATTAGGCAGGATTGGTGTTAATCCACTAAACATCACATGATCTCTATTTTTTATGTTAGCACCTTAATGTTATTAAAACAGGCAAAACTCTTCCTACAGTAGTGCCACCTTAGATTGAAAATATTATTGTGTTTTCAATTTCATTCTCATAGTTTTGTAGTTACGTAGAGATTAAAGATGGCTGCTGGAGGGATGCATTAGACCCCAAGATCTAGGTGCAGTACTCTCAGATCCAAAGCTTCTCACTGACGAAGGCCACAAGCCAGAAACTAGTCTAGGGATATTGGATGAGTAGGCATTAGATAGAGACTTTATGCACAAGCCTTCTGGCATCCATTGATTACTCTGGTTGGCACTAACTGGCACTACTGTATGGAGAGTTTTACCTGTTTTGAGTTCCTATTCTACTGAATACTCATGCTATTGTTTAATAATACCGATGGTGTAGAATATCCTCCTATAAATTTTTCAGTTTTGAGATGGTACTCTGATTTTAAGCCTAATATAAATTTGTAATTCATAGAGGATATAAGTTTCCTTCAGATACTTAGGAATGATTAATGGTCTAGAAAGGTAACATAGTTCATAATATTTTTTTTATTATAGCTATGACTGACCATTGGTATGATTGAATTAAATTATATTTTTATACCTATTGTGTTTCATCACTGTTATTTGGGTTTAAGCATAAATCTCAAGATTTTTTTATTATTAAGCATTAACTTTTCATACTCATAAGATTATTATACTTTATGCTTAACTTTAATTTTGATTATCTCTTATGCCAACTAGCAGGACCATTACAATATATGTATGTATTGATATGAAGGTATTCATGGATTACAGATATAAATAATATTCATAATCAAAATCATCCATGGACGAATTAACAATATATATATATATTATAACCTACCCTCCCAACACCGCTCACATACATTACATGAGCGAAATGCCCAAGTGCCAATTCTATTAATGAATAGAACAATATAACAAAAGATATAATAAAATTATTACTGAGACTCTATATTTAAGTTTATGTTCAGCTCAGCTCAGTGGGAGGTTATAGGCAGTTCATAAGATACATGATAATAAATGAATAAAAGAAGAAATATTATAAAATATTCAATATAATGTAAATTCCTTTATTAATTAATTGTATGATAAAGAATCATAATGTTTACTTAGTACAGTCTATTAAAATATACTTTAAACTTAATTTCTTCCTTCATCCAAGTATAACATATATCAGCTTGCTATAATTATACTCTTAACAATTCTATGACTTGACATATTATAATCTAAACATCTACTTTAATGCCAATCAAGAAATAACCAATAAGATCTCAGGGAATTTAACAAACACAGTTGAATTAAATAAACTACATTGGCCCATAAGTTATAACTATAAAGTATGATAAAATATAATGAAACAAATTGACTAAATATTTTACTGTGTTTCAATAATAAGATAATGACAGAGATAGGGTATTTTAATCTCATATCATCATCTCACAAAATATACTGACCTGGCAACCTTTCTAATACGTTTATCAATTGGCAAATACTCTTTATAATGTTTGGATTAAGAAATACAATATTGCCAGACACTAGCAAATTTAATATTATAACTCTAAAATAATATATCTGTTTTATAATAGATTTATAAAATGTGGAGTTGTGGAAATGGAAATACGAATGTACACAAGAATAACTCAAGACACAGTTCTTAAGATTTTAAATAACTAAACAATTCATTTATTATAACAAATAAACTTGGTTTAACATAATATTTACAAATGGACTATTTGTTTTACATATATTTAGATTATCAAGTAAAAAATTTTTATTTTTAGCATCAGTTTGGGATTATCCCTACTATCAAAGCAAATTAATAACAAAGTTTAAATATCCTGACTTTGAACACAGGCTTTGCCTACATGTTTCATCTATATGACAATAGATAAATAACATGCTATATTACTAGCACAAAAAAAAATACTTTTGAGAGGATATTACTCTTGATTAACCAAATAAATAAAATTACTTATATTTGGCTTTCAGCAAAGCAACTTTCTCTAATTGACTAATAATCACTTTCAATTACGTATACCTTTCATTTATAGCACAAAATCGTGTTTATTTTGATGATTTGATGATTTGTAACATTATTTAAATAAATACACTGTACACCTGGGTCTCTTTTTACGTGGACATATTTAACACGATTTTGAAGTTACGCGATTCGTGTTTCACCGGAAGTCGAACTATGATAATGCGCTATTACTTTAAATAATAAATTTCTAGCACTTATGTTATATTGAAAGTAATAGCACATTATTGGAATTTGACTTTCATCTTAGTAATTTCAATATTTTCAGTGCTTTATAATAGTAAGATTTTATGCAATAATGAAATTAAAATCATAATTTCCACATTTTATGTTTACACACATTAAATTTTACAAGATTATAATGTAAATTTGTTCAAACATTGTGCGTGTTAATTTTACATTTTAAATCACATTCTGTTTTTGCTTTTTAAAAAAGAACGTAATCAATTATTAATCATTTAGTGTCCTCAAGTTTATTTTTAAAAGGTGAGTAATAAGCAGTGAAACGAAATTTGATTTTTAAACGGAATTGAAAATTAAAGACAAAAATAAAAGTTTAGATACAGAAGAAAATGTAGAGATAGATAATAAAACAGAAGTGGAACCCGTTCCTTTCACTGCAAAAATGATTTGAGGTCTTCAACTTTCTAATCAGTTGGCAAATTATTTTTTTATAAATGACACTAATCATGAACGTGCTCTTAAATTCCAACGAGAGCTAAATGATTGTATGTCTGGATATCGTGTTCATAAACAATTAATAAAATAATTTCACAGATAATTACATTGTCACCAGAAAACAATTAACACAACATGAGAGTGATGTTGGCGCTAGTTGTATTTTCTCTTGTGGAGAATCTGTTTTTTTACCAGTTTGCAAACGACCCTGTTTAACTGGCAAATAACAATAATAATTAAAACGTGTATAAAAAATGTAAATTACTGTAAATTATGCATAAAAATATATTGTTTTGAATAAAATTAAATGTTATAGTTAAAAAAAGTTAGTCTTGTATCAATTTTTTTTAAATTTGAAATTTTTTATTAGTCATATTTTATTTCCTTATTTTTTTTTTTTGCGTGAATTTTAAAGTAATTTTACATTGGTGCTTTGCTTTTACACGAATTTTGAAAAATCATAGACCGCATCCCCCCTTTTTCAATGTAAGTTACATCTATTTTTGCACGATTTCGTTTGCACGTGTTTTCTGAGGAACCTATCTATCGTGTAAAATGAGACCCAGGTGTATTTTAAAATATTTATTTCCCGTTTTAATCTTAATACTTTATAATTCTATTAAATGAATGTAGTATATTTCAAAAGCATTTATTTCTCATTTTAATTTCAATAATTCTATACTTTATATACACAATATTATTTATATTATGCTTGTGTGTGCACGTTCAAGCAGCAATAATGTAAAACAATCTTTTCTATAAACTCTCCATTCATTAAGAAAATATCATACAATTATTTTATTTTGAACAATGTCGTAATTCATCAATAAAAATATGACACTAATACTACATCAAGAGTTAATCTAACAATTTATCTAGCCACATATTAATTAACACAAAGCTATATTTTTATGATTATATATACTATACGTTATAAGGGGAATCTACATGAGGAGCAGATAACTCTTACCGAACACTTCTACAGTAATTCATTACCAAGAATCCAAGGAAAATGTCACATAACTTCCTAAACATCATTTAATCATATTTCAACAATAACTCATTTACTTCTAAATACATTATTGGTGGGGATTTAATTCCTCATCACCAGGGCCCAAAGAACATCACTTCAAAAAAAATATCATTAATCATACACATATAAAATAAACTAGGCTCTACTCATGGAAAATTATTAACATATACTAAATAAGCAAGATCTTTTATTCCTACAGACATTATAATGCAAAGATTTCTTTCTATTCTCATAGCTTCTCTAAATATCGAACATTATAAATACACGCTGGCAGATAAATACATACAGATAATATACCAATCCATTCAACTCAGTAGAATATGACAGTGTATGAAATTTATGTATAAATTTATTCACAAACTATACTTTATCAAACGAATATTATAATTGTGCAAAACAAACACACACCCGCGAATAAAAAGTATATATAATATTAACTCTAAATTACACACTAAGCAGGTAATACGATAATGAAATATTGCATTAAGGCATAACTTTTAATTTAATAAACTTTAGGTTACTTTTTAAAATTTAATGGTTTTAATTATTACGAACGAACTTTTTTTCATATCTAACAAACTATTTCTATTATATGTTCATTGATTCAAAAAAAGAAAATAATTCTCACTTTGAGAAAATAAAGTATGCAAAATAAATATAAATCTTTCTAATAATATATTTAAAAAAAAATACTTGTTTCTTTTAACTTCGTAAAAGAACAATAAACTTATTTGAATACAACCAATTTTACCAGCATACTCCTCATTCAGATACGCTTCAGAAATGGTCTCAAAAATCAAAATAACACAGATTATAAATGACATAATAATAAATAAAGCCTATCTACCTATCATATACATTAATTATGACAAGCAATAAAAAAAAAATAAAGACACAAAGGTTATTAGTTTATAACTTAAAATGAAAGTCCACTTGCAAAGCTCGGTTCCAGGTTTACGAAACAATATGGGACACATTCCAAACTGAATTTAAACTAAAATGCACTTCTGCAGTATAACTTATATATATATATATAAGCATAACTTAAATATGCCCAGCACCTTTCAGTGTTCATAGCATATCTATTTAAGGTACTAAATCACACACAAGCAGTTAATTTCTCCTTTATTATACTGAAAATATACCAAATTCTCCGTTGTAGTTCTGGATCAAATACGCAATTATCCTTAGTATTTTCTGAATAGCATTTAACATTTTAAATTGTCCTTAGTAATTCCATAATTAATAATGCTTTGTTTTATATTCCATCCTTATTGAAGAGAACAAAAATTACCCACATTTCTGTCCTTCTATTCAATTTAAACAGAAGTAGCTTATATTTTATTTCCTCAATTTAAAAATACGTATCATTTCCAGAAATATCAAACAAATGAATACTGTTATCTCCTTACGATGAACTTAAACATAGTATGATCTATCAAAATAGACATATCCTTAAGTCTATGTATAATCTTCACAAAAGCACAATGTGAAAAATAGTGAGAAATTACAATATATTCCGTAGTATATTTCTGCATGCGTTTTTCATATATATATATATAAAAAACACGTTTCTTAATGATACAACAATAACATTTATGTAAACCATTCTTATTTAAAATGGCAATTAAGTAAAATAATGTAGACTGGATGTTATTAACACACATTTTTAAAAGAGTAATAGTTATAAAGGGATTAATTCAGAAATGTTTAAATCGAAGAGAATAAATCAAACCGATGCACCTTTTGTAAAACCTTAGAATTGCATTTTTAATTAAATTTTTCCATAATAAAGTTCTGAAACTTCTTTGGAAGTTTTTACTCTAAAGTCTTTTCAATGTCAATTTGACTTCAGCAACTGGCTTTAATTTTTACAATACATGAACCACTGTTTACTGGTTACAATTACATTACGAAGAGCCAATTTTCTACTGGAGATCTTTGTTAAAAACTCTCTTTAGCCAAGTTCATTTGCCTTTCCCAAGGTTACTCCCATGCATCTTGCTAACTAACTAATTACATATGCAAAAACAAATCTTTTCAAAAAAAAAATCACTTTGATTTTTAAAACTAAATGAAGACAAGAAAAAAAATACAAATAATAAAATAAATAGCTTTTACGAACTTGAAAAAAAAAAGAATATTAATTAACTATCAAATAAAAATGATTAATAATTTATTCAATTTATAAAATAATTCATTGATCTAACTATCTATTAATCATTGGAAAGAAATACATATTTGTTAATTATTTAAGTTAATTACTGTAATTTAAATGTTTTTATTGTGAATGTACTATTGTTTGCTGTTATTAAAGATGAAAATGAAATGAAATATAATGCAGAGTCATACATGCATACACATGTACTACAACCTAAATATTGAACTATCTTAACTAAATATAATTGAAACTGCTATTAACTGTTGACAAAAGGATAAGAATTAATGAATAAAGGATATTTGAAACTATTCAAATAATATTATACTAACACAGGAGAACTTTGCATCTTTCCAACAAGATGTATCAATTCCATTAATAAACAACCCCCCTTCCTTACATTAAATACCTCATTAACCACAATAATACTAATAAATACTTAGAAAATGATCAGTAAACTGCATAAGCAACTCATATTTAAGCTTTAAGCAATTTCCAGCAAAAAAAAATTTAAAATTCTAAGGCTATTTCATTTTTTTAATATAATATAACTACTTATTTAAGATACAAAGTATCTTAAACCCTTGTGCCCATTCAGATGGCCACTATATACATATATATATATATATATATATATATATATATATATATATATATATATATATATATATATATATATAACTGTAACAGTAAATAATCTAAGAAGCTAGATCCTTAAATATTCCACATATTTGGGTGGCAAAACTGTACTAAACATATAAAGATAATGGGAAAGTGGGATTGGGTTTTTTATTTATTATTCTTTATGAACTGATCAAGGCAAAAACTGTAACTATAAAAATAGATCAATAATAACAAATCCCTCACTTCTAGTTAGCTAAACTTATAAAAGGTAAAATGTATTTTATATCTAAGACTCTTCTATTACTTATGTGTATATTTCAAATAAATATACATCAAAATCAAAAGGTCATTTTATTGATCTGGAAATACATTTAGAATAAAAAAACAAATAATCTTAAAGTTTCTTTTAATGTAAACATCAACTATTTCCTTTTCTATTACAATGATATAATGTGTAATACTAATTTAATATGACTAGGCTAAAAAAAATATTAGTATATGTATATTTAATGTCTCAGGGTAAATATCAAATGCCATAGTAAATCTAATACATGTGACCATAAATCAATGATAAATGTCACTCTTATAAAAAAAAATACATGAAAATCAATTTTAATAAAAATATATATACATTTCAGTGACATTTAAGTGATTTTATATTATCATTAAGAACAAATATATTTATAAAGATAATACAACTTTTCAAAGTATTAAAGAAAAATTTTGAAAATCCAAAATGAAAGGGTGCTATTTATATTCAATGCTGTTTCCTATAAGCTAAAAAAAATTTTAACTAGGGTAATATAAAAGAATATTATAATTATTTGCATATAAAATGAATAACTAATTTAGAATATAGTTTTTATATGTATTTTGCAGGTAAAAGTTCCTTTTAATAATACATCAAACTTATCTCCTGATACAAAATGTAATGTAGAAAGTTTCTAAACATACTAACTTAGGATCACAAGTAATGGCTTATTTAATAAGTGGAAAAAGTAAAGTAAATATATTATGACATATATTCATGTACATTCTCACTTAACATATATAAGAGAAATTTTACAATCTCTTACATAAAAAATAAAATAGCTACACACATGAAGAGGAATTTGCTTCTCTCAGATAAAACAGGTTTGTCATGAGAGCAATTCACAATCTCTTATACAAATAAAATACAAAAGCCACTATTCAAATTATGATGTAACAAAATTAAATTTCCTTACTTCTAGTACTTGTATTCTTAATGATACACTAAATATCAATACAAATCTTTTTATCCTAGAATGACATATCTATCAGATTGAAAGTTTATACTGATAATAAATTTTAATAATCATTATATAACCATTAATAAGCAAACCATTTACACCAAAATTATTATATTGGATGTTTGCAAACATGTATGACATATAAAACCAAAAATATTTTTGAATGTTATCTTTGTTGTTTTAAAAGAATGTTTCTTTTGGAGATCTAAGAAAAAAATATACATAGCAACAATTCATAATAAAATTATTATTATTGAAAATAATATCATTATTTCTTTTTTTTAATCTAAAGTTCTAAATTCAATGTTCATTTTTAATGTAATTTTCAGCAGATTACATGAGTGATATTTGTTGACAAACTATGAAAGCGAAGATTACCAAAAAAAAAAAATTGGTTAAATTTTAAAAGTTCTAGATAAAAAGTCTATTTTTCACAAAACTTGTTAAGACAAGTACAGGTGGACATAGATATGTAAGAACTCTGAAATGTTGATAAACTATTTATTGATGCATGCAGTAACATTCTCCCTCTGGATATCTTTCAAATGTAACTTCTTCAATGCTTAGATTTAGAAATGATAATTTCCTTTTTTATGGATTGTTGTTTTATTTTAACATTATGCCATGGATACTTGGCAATAATGTAGGCAACTGGAATGGAGGTTTTACAAGGCCTGTCAGACTATATTTATCTAACCAACTATCATGTATACTAACTTTAATACTATGGCCATTAAAAATGTATTGAAGTAAAATGAAATAGTTGGGCTGAAAACTTCTCATGAAATCCCAATTTGTTTTTTTTCATTAAGGGTAAACAACCCCCCTTACTGCAAAATTAATCATGTCTTAATTATTATAGTTATCACAAAAGTATCTCCTAGCAATCATGTGATACTAATATTGTACACAGTCTGCTTTGCATACCTGCACACACACCTTGAACATTTATTTGTTTTCAAATACTTTGCATTCACTACTTATAAAAATAACTTTAATATTAACAAAAATAATACAAATATAACCTAAATAATTAACTTTAATATAATTTTATTAAATTTAAATTTTTATATCTACCTTACATATCAACATACATATATTATTTGACAAATATTAAAGTAAAATAATTGTCTATAATATTATTAACATTTTTTATTTAAAATAACTTATTCATTTAAATATGAATAAAAGATTTTAATTTCAACAACCTTAAAAAAACATAAACAGTATAAAATCAAAAACAACTTTACATGTGAACCATAAATAGACACAACAGTTCATTTTATTTTTAAATTAGATTTTTGACTGCAACAATATAAAATTAAAATGAAAAAAATAATAAATCTTTTAAAGATGGTATATATATTAAATTTATAGTGTGCACTACTACAATATATATATAATTATTCCAGAAATAGTTTTACAATGACTATACAAACCAATATGTAAACTAAGAACTCATACACATAATTTTTCTGTTCATTTGCTAATTTGTGGTGAAGACTTTAATTTCTTGGCAGAAAATATTTCTTTCTGAATTACTTCAGCATCAAATCTCACTAATAGTTCTCCAATGTATTTTATTCTCTGCCATATCTTTCTACTAAAAACAATTATCATTGCATTTATTTAGCATTTCTTTGAGAGAAGCCATCATAATGTAAACAGGATCTATTTCTATGAAATCCATGTTCAAATTAGCATACATATTTTTTATAAGTTTGGTATTGCTCATTTATTTTATATGTCCAATCTATTAGGTGTGATTTTACAGTATGGACTCTATAATACTACATCCAGAAATATGAATAACATATTGATTGTTTTTATATTTCATAATTGTTATTTAAATGTTTACAGAACAGTCTTAAATGAAATTTTGTAATATGTTTATGATTTGTCAATAGTGCATCAAAGTCTTACTTTCATACAAAAAATTAGGTAAAATACCATACTGGTGATATAACTAATTTATTTGAAGTAATTTTTTTTTTGGGGGGGTGAGGGTGAAATATTTATTTTTTGCTAAAAGCAACAGTGGCATTGATGCATTTCAACATGTAAATTTATTTTTCTACTTATAAAATTGTCAAAAGATTTAAATTGTTTTATATTCCCAAGTTGATAATTGTTCAAGCTAAAAATTGCTGAGGATTTTTCTTCTATTACTGGATAATGAAGAATATGAGTTTTTGAACATTAATGTTTAGGCCAAAATCTTTATATGTCATAGAGAAAACATATCCTGTAAAATATTCTTTGAGCAGGAAAAAAATAATTCAGTTATAAAAATACCATAAATCCAAAAAAGTTGAATTTTTATAAATCCAGAATGAAAAAAATGAATAACTTATTTTAGCTTTTAATCCATTGAAATCAGAAATTCCATCATCAAATATGTATACCATTTTGATTTATATATCATTAAACTCTTTATAGATACTTTCAAAGTCCATTGTCATAAAGCCAAAACAATGCTGAAGCAAGTATATATTTTATTTAGCTCAAGAATTCATTTTAAATGCCTTTGGTTTTTCACCTATAGTAATCCTCATTCCATCGTATAGAAGCTGTATAATATTAAAAAATAAGTTAATTACTTTATATAGCATGATGTTTTTTATAAACAATAATATTTAAACATCATTAAACAGTTGCACATGCGCTTTGGATTTTAAATATAAAATGAATGAATACTAACACTTCAACCACATGATAAAGTCTTTGGAAAAGATAGAATGGCCATCTATCTTTTCGAACCCAAACACTTTTGTATGGGCAAATCTCAAGTGTTTGAAAGTGAAAGCGTGAAGATATTAAATAATCACTTTAAATTACTTTTACATGCTTGAATTAATGATGCTGGTGAAATTTATTAGAATTTATGATACGTCATTCTTATTTGAAATTAAATGTATGTAAATAAGTCAATTATTTTATATAGCATAATGTTTTATAAAAAACATCATGCTATATAAAATAATTGACTTATTTACATACATTTAATTTCAAATCATGCTATATAAAATAATTGACTTATTTACATACATTTAATTTCAAATAAGAATGATGTATCGTAAATTTTAATAAATTCACCAGCGTCATTCATTCAAGCATGTAAAAGTAATTTAAAGTGATTATTAAATATCTTCACACTTTCACTTTCAAACACTTAAGATTCGCCCATAAAAAAGCGTTTGGGTTCGAAAAGATAGATGGCCATTCTATCTTTTCCAAAGACTTTATCATGTGGTTGAAGTGTTAGTATTCATTCATTTTATATTTAAAATCCAAAGTGCATGTACAACAGTTTAATGCTGTTTAAATATTATTAATATTAAAAAATGTAAATGGATAAAAGCTATCTTGACAAAATCAATAAAAACACTAAATAAATAAATCTTTTATTTTTGACACTTTTCTTGAATTTGCTTGGCAATAAAAACCTTTCTCCATAGCACTTTTAAAATCTGTAAAAAAAAATGTGATTCTATAGTAATCATTTATGTGAGATTGAAAGCAAGTTATTTAACAAAATCTATTAAAATGCTTGCATTGGAAAATAATGATATTCATTAAAAAGTATGCAACGTTAATTATTTCTTTTATTTTTTACAGTTTGAACAATATTAGCATCATTCAATTAAAAGACACAACTTCATGAATTCATATAAGACACAGAGACAAAACTCTCTGTGCACTAGCATTGCTTAGTGCAAGCCAGAATAATCAATGGATGAAGGAAGTTTTGTGCATCTGTTGATTGCTCTGGCTTGCACGCACTGAGTGCTGCTACTGTATGGAGAGTTTTGCATCTGTGAAAACAGCTTGTGTAAGCATAAAGAATGGTGATCATGTGATGTTTAGTGTTAAATCCATATAAGTCTAAAATATTTCAAAATGTTTGAAGCTAAGTATCAGCATCAGATTTTAAATTTTTTGTAACTGCTGTACCTTTTAGGCTTTTTTATTTTAATGGTTACAAAAGCTGTTTTGATGCCATTAAGCTAGATATTTTTGTACAAACCTACATAAGTATATAAAATAAATATAAAGTACTCATCTTAATTCTTGTATCATTATTAAAAATATATAAAAAATATTTTTGCCATTTGTTCAAAATATCACTGTCTCCTATACAACAGTGTTGGTATGGATATTTAATAGAAATTGTTAGATTGGTTCTCATATTCTTATTATTTATAGTGCATAACAAAGAAATATATAATAACCATTTTCTTTACAGTTTTGATCTACCGATTATTTTTTAAATTCTGCTTTTAAATGTCCTTCATAAAGCTCCACTTTTAATTTATTATTCTGTAAAGCGGAAAATAAGTGGATTTTTTTCATCAAATCATAGATAATAAAAAATTATTGTCAGAAAAATCAATCATGATTTTTTTTTTTTGTATGAACTCAGAAGTATGTTTAATTACATTCATTACACACTCTTTAAGACAATTCCATGCCTCATAAATATGACACACAGTCGACCTAAGTTAGCAATTTTATTTTCCAAATTAGCAATTTTAGTGATTAATAAAAATGATCAATTTTCTTAAAAATAAAATTGAAATAAGACCTTTTTAATGAAAGTAATCTTTAATCTTGAAGCATCTTCAACTGTGATATATCCAACGACATGCATGTCTATGAACTTTTCACTGATGCTGACTCTATAATTTCTCAAATGCTATTGTTTTAAATGTGAATGTATTCATATTCTTTTATAATGATTTTTCTGCCAAATGAAAGTGTTTGTGATAATTAATCTATGTGTTGTGCAAAACTTCAATAATAATAGACCATTTGAAATTATACCAATACTATTATTTCCAATAATTTTTGGCTGAAGTCTCTTATTTGTACCAACATGTGTATTAAACTCTATAAGAACATGGTATTGATATATCAATGCTATTTAATAAATAAAAATCATTCTTTCTCCGAGTTACCTGGATCTAATGTTGAAGTATGTGCACAAATAAACTCAGCAGGAACGAATGTGGAAGGCAAAATTTAATATTAACCTTCCATTAAGACAAATAAGAAACTCCAAAAATAAATGATACTAATTAAATTTTGCTGCAAATTCAACATCATTATTTTTTTTACTGATTAATCTACTATCCCACAATTCTCATAGCCATTTATCTGTTTATTAAATTCTTTTTTAGAAGATCAAAACAGCTATATCAATCATACATTTTTAACACTCTCAGTAATCAATAATATTCTCCATTTTGTTTTCAAGAGTTTATATTAAATAAAAGTTACAATTTCCATGCCTTTGTATTAGATTTATATTTACCTTTAATTATAATGCATTATCACTGATAATATTATTTTTGATCACATTAATAAACAATGTGTCATGCTCAACAATCTAGCCAGATTTTTTAAAACAGGCTGGTTTTAATCCATATTTTCTAAGTCTCTGCTATTTTTATGGTAGGAAGATAGTGCTTAAATAGGACTCCTAAAATATACAATATTTACCACATAAAATTCCAAATCCTATTTTAAACTGATGCATTAGTTATTGTAAATCTGTAATTCAAAGATCACAAATAACATTTACCATTCTACTGTGTATTTTCTTTCTTGGTTATTGAAAACATAAACTAAAAAGAAATAACAAAAGAAACCAGAGCCAGAACATTGCATGTGTAGTTAAATAATAGAAGTATGGTTAAAAATATAGTTACCCAAACACACAATCCCTTTTTAATAGTTTCTATAGGCTGATAAATGTTTATGATGGTCTGATCCTACACTAACTTAATTGCCTGTTTTGAAAATATAGTTTATAATTTGCATGTTACTAACTTTAATTATGTTTAAAAGGATCATTATTATTACTACTATGATTAGTTATTCTATGGTGTAATTCATTGTCTATTAGTTGAAATGTTATTAATATTTAAAATGCAATACTTTGTTTTACTTTTCCAGATAATATATACTTGCATTTAGCAGGACTAGTAGCTAGAAATTCAATTTATGAGAAGAAACAAATTGATTTATTTTCATGAATAATTTACTTTAGTATGCACTAAAAAATTGTTATGTCAAATATAAAATTATTTATGTACACTTTGAGCTGACACATTATTATTAGTCATAGAATCATTATTTTAAATTCATACGAATATTAATAGGTATAATGACAGTCGTTATTCCATTTATAAAATGCAGATGTTCATTTTGTACTGTATTCTGTTTTGTTAATATTTCAAACTCTTTTATCATTTTACTCTTGATTTTATATACTATTTAAGTTATTTACTGTTGTGAAAGGTATGTGATAATTGGATATTAACTTTTGAGTCTTAAGTTAATTAAGGCAATTAGATATCATCACATATAAGGATAACATTGTGAGAAATAATGTTTGAATAATATAGATTAATTATATGGTGGTCATAATCATATAATCTAAAGTATAGATAGTATCTATGTAATATTATCAATAGTAAATAAATTCCATTATCACTGCATTATCCTAAGTATGACTGTTAAAGAGATGCCATAATAATTTAATCTCTCTAGGATATATAATTGGAGGATGACACATTTTTATTTTAGGCATATAAAACTACAATTCAAGTCACAAATACATAAGTTGCCATCATTTTTTCAGATCACGTTATTTAACCACTTCAGAAATGTATGACTCAGAAAAAATTCAATCATATGTATATCATATTATAATTCTGATACCCTCTTGATTACAGAAAAAAAAATGCATTCTCTAAAGCCATCTTTGTGTACAATTATAATATAATGTTTATCCAAAATAAGCATTTTAAAAATTTAATTAATCAATCATTGTTTAAGATTTCTCTCTTAAATATCAGTCTTTGAATGATCATTTTAAGAAAAGTGATAACGAAATGTTTTGGCAGCTTAGTTTTGCCAGTTCAATTATGAATTTATGTTTAGAATTTATTTATAATTATATAAAAATTAAAATTATATGAATAAAATAAACATTTATAATTGTCACTTTTGATTGAAATTTTTTAAAAAAATAAACAGATACTTTTTTATTTATTCACAAATAAATAATTAAGTAATAGTACTGATAATAACAAAATACGTTACTAATGATAGTTGTGTCTTACAGGCAACAGCGAGCTTGTTTTTTTTTAAATATCAATTACTAACTGGGATATATGACTTAATAAGATAGATAAAAACAAATGCAGATTAATCATAATTTCAAACTTGTGAAAATATTACGTTTTTGTTGTTGTTGTTGTTGTTGCTGGACAAGATTTATATCATGTTCAATGTATTTATTATTATTTTAATTTATTTCTTCAGCTATATGATTTAAATTGCAAAATGGTTAAAATAAATTATTACGTTTTCATTCATTTAGATTTAATTAAATTTAAACTTGTTCTTGTTAATAAAAGGTTACGACTTAGCAGTCATTTTCGTACTCATTTAATATACGCAGTGGCCATTTTATTGATTTGTAAGAAAATATTAAAGAATGCTGCTTTTTAATTATTATTTTTTTATACGAACTGCTATGAATTCCACCTAAGGGAAAGTATTTATTGAAGTCTTAGTTTGAAATAAAATAAAATTCATGTCATTGAAAAATTATGATTTGTAGAATACTTATCTTTTTATTTACGTTTTTTTTTTTACCCTTTATATGTAATTCAAAATAAGATTTCTAAAGGAAATATTAAGAAAAAACATATTTTGAGAGCAATGTCTGTTACACTGATTTATTTTAAATCTATTTATTTTATTTGATTACTTTTAACCCTCAATATAAAGTTTATTGTTTATGTTATATGCTGACTTAGGTATTAGTTGTTTAAGCTTTGTCTTTTTATATGTATTTTAAATAATGATATTATTTCATATACAAATAGAAACTTGTTTTTGTTATTGATATGAAGTAATAATAAGATAATACAAAAGATAATTTTATCTACAAACTAATCTCAAAGTTTACTTTTTAATTTTTCTCTTTTCAATAGGCTATAAAAAGTAAGTTGGAAAAGCAATAAAATGGAATTAATTCGTTTGCTGTATTTTATATTTGGTCATAAAAAAAAAGGTTAACGATTATAATCATAAATTGTAAACAGACGAATGCAGATTTTTAATTTCTACTTCTATTATTCTATTTTTAATTATCATCTTTTTAATACTAGATTTTTATATATTTTCTGAATTAAATCTATAAAATATATCAATAAAAACAAATGTATAATACTTGCAATGTTGTAACAACCTTTTCATACGCTCTCTGCTAGATTTTAGTTTTGGGTTTATTTATTCTTTTTTTTTTGATGGACGGAGGGAGAACATAATAAAAAATAAGTATGATATGGTAACTATTTATAAATAAATGTTTTATTTACACAAAAAATATACAAAATCATTTGCGTATGTTTATAAATAAAATTAATTATTTTAATTATACTTTTCTGTTTTACATTTTAAACAAATTCATTGTTGTTTTGCTAAAAAAAAAAAAAATCGATGAAAAATTGCAAAATATTTAAATCTTTTAAAATTTAAATCACTTTAAGTATTACAATAATAATCTCTTATATAAATATATTCCAATATTTATAATTACTTTAAAAATATTTATAATTCCACAATAATAATCACATCAATAGACATATTCTGAAAAAGTATATATTTTTTTTATTAGGTGTTATCTTTTTTTAAAAAAAATAACGATAATTATAAGCTATGTTTTTTATATGACATATTAAATTTTAATTTCATTTATGTTGCACGAAATATGTATAATGGTGATTATTTATCTTCTCAACGTGTGTGATCAGGTGGGTCAGCAATATAAGATGGCATTGAGAGTTGTGGATCGTGTGAAAGTCTGAGTTCGAATCCCGCATATATTACATATATAAATGCAGCTGTAAGTCTGTACAATGTATTTATGTAATAATGTGAATTATTATAGCTCAAACTAGAGTTTTAGCTAATAAATAAACAAATGGTTTACTGCTCTGGAGTCACAAGCATCGGAAGTGACGTAACTAATCAGTGGTCCATGGATTCCTTGAACTCCAGAATCCGCCTGGGACACTGGAATATTTTATAAACCTGACTAACTATTGTGTTTGAGGTTTTTAGTAATTTAATAAAAGCTTATTATATATGTTTCAGATTAATATATGAATACAAGAACCAAAATAATTTATTTATTTTTTAAATCCAAATTGAAATAATAGTAATTAATAACTAGTTTAAATAATATTATCATCTGTCATAATTAAAAGTTATATAAACCACGTTATGAATGTAAACATTTATTCCTCTTATGCACTTTGGTAAATCCTACAATTAATACTATTTCAAATGTTTTCAGAGTTCTTTCAAAACATGCTAGGATTGAGTGTTGTCACAATGAATATTTTTAAAATGCAAAATAATGCAATGGTAGCATAGGACAAATGAATACAATTGCTTTAGTGACATCTGAAAAACATAAAAGATCATGATAAAAATCATGTCAAATGTAAAAATATTATTTATAATGAATATTTGTGCCATATTTTTAAAGGTGTTTTTATCATCTACTTTGTATCTGTTATTCTATTTCATCTGCATAATTTAGACACTGATATATACATATATATTACCATATGGTGAAAGTGAGCTGAATTCAGACCCATATAGCTATCTGGTTTGTTAGGCTGGATTTGAAGACATTTACATGTCTGATAAATTCATGCTTTTAAATTGATAGAAACATGTTTTATAAATGCTGACTTTTGAGTTAGTATTTTGGATCTAGTTTCTGGCATCCCAGCACTCCACTGAGGTGAGCCACAAGCTCGAAACCAATTGGTCTGGAGATAGGGACCCCTGATAGAGATTTTTTCTCTTTCAACATTTATAAAATAAAAGCTTGATTAGAGCTATTGGTAAGCTCCATCTAGTGATCATATATATATATAGTATAATCCTCATGCTTAAACAAGTCAATAGAATATCAAAATCTGTTGTAGAGGAAACAGATTTTGGTTTCTTAAAACATTAAGTTTGTGCTTACCTAATTTATATATTTCAACCTGTTATTTGGTGGAATTTATGACTTAATGTATATCTATATTGATAGTGTAGATTTTAATTTACAATTTAATTTCTATATTTTTATATCTCAATGATGTGTTTACTTTATCTATATTCTGTGCCATAAAATATCCAAATAAGCTTAGAATTTATATATATATTAATTCTGATATTTTCATGGATAAAGAATAAATTCATAGTATTATTTCTGGGAGATTGCATATAATGAAAATATAATAGGCAATAACTAATGTTTCACTACAATAACAAGTACTTTCCTCAGAGCTTTATCTTTCTCAAGTTGTAAGAATATGGCATTCTTTGCTAGAAGACATACCCAAAAATAAAAACTTTAATTTGTCATTACAGTTGGTTTTTTTTAGTGTTTCTGTGGGGAAAGACTTTTGTATCCCGTACTTTAAGTCTATTTTATCATTTATCTAAATAAGAGATAATGTCAATATTAAATGATTATTTTCATTCTAAGAATTGTCCATTATAAGCTTAAGTAAACTAGTTTTGCATATTATAGCACAATAGTTTATCTTAGTAATTGTTTTCTCAATTTTACTGTGAATGGTTAAAGAGTAGAACAAAGTAAATTGTCTCTTAATAAGAAAGAATTAAAATCTTAGATGGATTATTCTGAAAGAATTCATATATTTTTAATCAGTAAAATAAATAGAGATGATTGAAAAATAAAAACAGAAATAGATTTAAAATAACATTCTAAATTACAAAGCAATGTTTTAAATGTGTTTTAATTGAATAAACAAATTATATATGGATTTACTAGCCATAATTGGTCTGTGTTTTCATACAATAATTGGAATCATTACATCTAGATACATTTCAAATAACTTTTTTTTCACTATTAAGATATTACATTCAAATAGCATATATAAATATAATAGGATTAACATTCAATTTTTTATTACATTAAGGTCAAGAATAATACAATTTCAAAAACAAAATATCTGTCTTCATGATGGCAACAAAAAGAGATTATAGTGTGTTTATAAGATAGAAAGCTAAGATTAAAGAAATATGTGTTTCGTAGACTTAAGCTAGCTATATTTGTTTTAAAAAAATAACTTTTATATTTTTATTATATGTCACCTTTATTCAGTATTATAAATTTATTAGTTAATATCATGGTCTTGGGCATTTTTAAAATGATACTTTTTATATATGTATTATGTTTTGATTACTTACATCATTGCTCAAAGTTCATTAAAATTTTGTAAGGATAGGAAAAATTACAATTAACCCCAAACGTTAAAAAATTATATCTTATGAAGACAATGGTAATATAATGAGAGTCTATAAAAGCCTAGAATTACAACATATTAGAATTTCATATATTATGCATATATTTTTATTTATTTGTCAGTGTTTGCATGTGAGTTTAATTTTGAATAAAGGTGACAAAAACCACATATTGGTATGATGCTAATAATTATTTATTTTTAAGTGAAATTTTCAAAATGGCAATATAAAATTTATAGGTTTTTTTCCCATGGAAATTTATTTTGTGTTAAAATTATATATAAAGGTGCAACCAAAAATAACCAGAATTTTATAATAAAAATATTTATTTATTTTTAAATGTTATAAATTTAATGTCCTTCAAAGTACTGTCCATTTAATACATCAATCTAAAAATATTTTTAACTTTTTGAACTATTCCAGAATTACTTATGAAGTGAAGTCTTTTAATGCATGTATTATTTTTTTTCACCACTTCTAAGTCTGTAATGGCTGTTTTTTTCTAACAAATATCTTTGCAGTTTTTTTATCAGTTATTTTTCTATTGATTTTATTGGTTATACAGCATAGAATATAGTCAATAATATGTTTAATAATCTCTCATATTAATATTTATGAAAAAATATATAATTTTATAAAGGATTTTTCAATGGCTTTCCAAACAGATTTTATTAATGATGATTGTAAAAAAAATACTCGTATAAGGAACAAAGATATCGAATGTATAAACTGATAATAATGCTCACATCCCTAGAACAACTAATTTTATACAGAAATAAAAAATAGAATTATAAATTTAACATTACGACAAATATGTTGAGGTAAAGCAATTACATTTAACTTACATTTTTATTTATGTGCAGAATAAACAGTTTTTTATCTTTATATTTTGTGTGTGTATGGAAACTTACATGTTTAGATTTTTATTTAGCAAAGATTGATTTAGTGCTAGAAGATTTATTAAACAATAAATTATTTATTAAAAAGCCATTAACTGAAATAAATGTCTGAGAACTTCATAATTTTATGATATATTCAATTTAAATAAGGATTTTATGCACAAGCCTTCTGGCATCCATTGATTACTCTGGTTGGCACAGGGTAGCACTACTCTGTGGAGAGTTTTGCCTTGTTTAATAACAATTATATGATAGTATAAGAGATGGTGATCATGTGATGTTTAGTAGTTTAACACCAATCCTGCCTAATAGGATAGTGATGGCTATGGTTTTAAAGAGCCAAAGACATCAAAATGTATGGGTACTGAACTGAGTTTAGACCCATATGACTATATAAGCTATTGAGCTTAGATTGAAAATATTATTGTGTTTTTAATTTCATTCTCATAGTTTTGTAGTTAAGTAGAGATAAAAGGTGGCTGCTGGAGGATTGCATTAGATCCGAAGATTTAGGTGTCATGCTCTCAGATCCAAGGCTTCTCACTGATGAAGGCCACAAGCCAAAAACTAGTCTGGGGATATTGTATGAATAGGCATTAGATAGAGAATTTATGCACAAGCCTTCTGGCATCCATTGATTACCCTGGTTGGTATAGGGTGGCACTACTGTATGGAGAGTTTTGCCTTCTTTAAATAACTGTTTTTAATATTAATTTAAAATTCAGAAATGAAAGTGAAGTGATTGGAAAAGTCTGAAATTATTATTTCTTTTTCTTCATTTTTAAATGGTATTTCTAAAGTTTTATCTTCTCCTAAAGTTTTATCTTCTTAACTGTAACATTTGCCCAGCAACAAACAATATTTTATGGACAAACCAAGAAATTTCAATGCATGATAGAAAATATTCTGCAATGCAAACATCATGTGATAACTGCTATAAAAGCTGAAATTTAGAAAATCCAGACAATATTCACTAATTTTATTGCATTCAGGACCTAAACAGGTTCAAATTTTTGAATAGTCATTTTGTTTGCCAATCTACATGATGATCTGCTAGATTAAGTAGTTCAGGATTTCCCTTTGCTGGTTAAAAATAACTTATTTTCATTATAATAGGGAAAAAATGAAACAACTATAGATAAACCAAAAACCATCCTTAATTAATTCATTAATTCTTTCTATCAAGAAATCTCTATTTATTATAATCAACTGTTAATATAACAATGGACAAATTGACTTGTGCAAGGCTGTTTTCTATACTTTAACAATAAATAGCTAGATTTCTTCAGTTGAAAATAATGGTAAATAACTGATATATTTAGAAAATTATATTTATTAACTCAAAATAAGTGGCTGATGTAAAATGTGAAAAAATAATTATTTCCTTCAATAAAAAAAAGGATGCATATTCGTTTCGATGTTATGAATTGTCTCATCTTTAATTACATAAGGAAAAACTTTTAAATGGTAAGTTTCTTTAACTCAAATACATCTCCATGATCGTTGCTTGGAAAAACAGGTAAACTGTGATTTAAAAAATAATGAAAATCACTTTGTTATGGATGACTATTTTCTTTATCAGAAATATGGGCAGAAATGCTGACATTATAATTATATACAATAAATTAAAAAAGTAATGAACACTAATCCTTTGGATAAAATTATAACATCGTTTCAAATGAATTAAATTGTTGTTTGTAACAAACTATGAATTTGTATCCAGTGCTTAAAGAAATGCATTACAGATTATCAATGCTAGATGTTTAAGTATGATTCAGTAGATAATGGATTATAAAGCTAAATATTTAAATGCTACTCTGAAATTGTGAATCATCAAAGCAAATATTAAATTCTATAAATGCCCATGTGATAAGCAATCTTGAATAGATTGATGTGTGTAATGTAATTACCTTGAATCAACAAGTATGATAAATGGAATTTATTAATCTTTATGTTGCGTCCAAGATGTATTATATTACATAAACGAAATTAATTGTGCAATAAGCCAACAGATTATTTAATGCACTTTTTTATAATTGTTTCTTTCCTAGTTAGATAATATTATAGTTGTTATTAATGTAATGTTTTGTCAGATATTTACTATGCACATATATAGGTAATATTTTCATTTAATGTTATTATTGTTATGATTAAATGAGATTATATGTGATTTATCTTATATTTAGGTTGGATAAATATAAGTAACTATTAAACATATATAAAACTGTGCTGTATTGCAATTATTATATGTTTTATAGGTTCTTATGTTTCAAAGTATTCGTCCTTATTTAGAAAAGTAGATTTGTAAGAAATATTTTATGCATAACTCTTATAAGTTAATATTAATTTTTCACTGTTATATAGTATGAAAAAAAATCATCCTAATAACATAGTTACAATTTGTTAGTGGAATATTGCCCCTAATATTTAAGCCTGCAAATGAGTTCAGTAAAGAATCTTGTGGGCAAATAAATAAATCTAGTATGATAAATATCAACTAAGTATGTTAACCAATGATTGTACTTGCTTCTCTTAAAAAGGGAAAACTTTTCCAGAATTATTGAGGTTGATTAATAATTGGTTAATTAATGAAACAAATTAATTAACTTTTTTATACTATGCTAGCATTCTGACAGATTTCTTTTTTTTTTATTTAATTTAAGTTTTCAATTTTCACTTTAATATTAAGCCATTATTATTTATCAGAATATAATAAATTTGACCTCACTTGATAGATATTTTTGTTTAGAAATTAAATAAATTTTAAAAAAAATCGTATTTGATTTTCAGAATTATTTTAAATATTAAATTTTAATCAAGACAAAGCATTGTTTTGTTAACAAATTTCAGGTAGAGCAAGATTCAATTTGCAAAATGAATGAAGCCTTCTTTGTTTTATATTTGTTTTAAAAATCTGAATGAATTATTTTAATATCTAATAAATCTATCAATTTATGGCTTGAAAATTTATTTTTTTTTTGTAATTTTTATGATATTGCTAAATGTTATAACAGACTGATTAGTGATAGTTGTATATCCTGCAACTGTATTCTCTAACAATATTTAGAAGAATCTATTCTTTTATATTTAAAATAAAACATTTCTGCAAAAAACAAATATGTAATAATATTTTTGATTTCCAATAATTATTACCCAATTATTATACAAAAATTATCATAAACTTTTCAAAAAAAATCAAATTTTTAGATCATCGTAATATTTTCTCACAGTAATCTTGCAAAGTTTGAGATTGCAAAATACATAATAGACACTCATCATCAAAAACTTTGAAGATGAGTTTATTTGATTATTCTGACATTTTTTTAATTTTTTTGAAATTAAAATATTAAAAAAAAATATATGTGAATTTTAAAGTGGTAAAAAAAAAAGGTCCCAAAATTTCTCAGTAGAGGGAAAAAAACACAAATACAATTTATTGACTTCCAGCCTAAGAAAGTTTCATAATTAAACCATAAAGGTTAAGAATCACATAGTGAAGCTGTGCATATATACAAATATATATATATATATGCTGGCTTCACCATTCACTGTGGACTAACTAAGACCCTAAGTCCAACCGCAGTGAATATATGTTTTTTTTTCAAAATAAATTTATTGTTTTCTCAAATAGTTGCCTAAATTAAAGAAGGAATTGTGTTAAAGAGAAAAGATTTAATAAAATAAAATATAGAAAGTTAAAATTATATTTGCAACTATTTTTAAAATATATTTGGGAGAATTCGATAAGATAAAAATTTTCTTAATTAAATAGAATCCATTAAGAAAAGGAATTAATTAATAAAACATTTTTCTGAGTTAGATAAAATAATAGATAACAGGAAAAATTTGAAACAACGGGCATGATTTGCTACTAATTAGCAGATTAAAGACATAATGGAAAAAGGGTATAAATAAAGAACTTTTCTTTTGTTCTTGGTCTTATGCTTGTGGGTAACCAGTGCTGAAGGTCAGAGAGAAAATCTTAAGAATTTTGTTGGAAGAAATTTTGCTGAAAGATTGGACAATATAGCGAACTCTTGCTTGCTGTACTTACTTCAAGCTGCACTCTATTCTTTCAGCATATAAATAAAAAAATCAAGAAATGTGTTGCTCTGCAAAAATGCAGGGGTAACCTTTTTGCCTTCGCTCTCCTGAGCCATTCCTGAGGCCAGAGTTCTAATCATGTAAGCCAGCCAGAGAACTAAAGTGTCTGTCCTGTATTCGTAAATATCTGCCCTCAAACATGGAAAAACAAAGTTGAAGAACTGAGAAGACTTGCGGTAAACCTCTTATGAACTCATCTTGACCCACCCCATCTAGTTACTGGTAATGTTACCATAAATTAACAAAAAAATCTCTTTGTAATTTACAAATTCACTCTAGCTAGAATTATGTTTTTCTATATATATGTTTTTTTTTTAAATCTATGTGTTCGTATCTTGTCAAATTATATTTCATTAATTGCTTTCTTTTTTTTTTATTGTAATGGGAGGGGTTATTATATATAATGGCGGCCATAGTTCTTATTAATTTAATTGAAAAATACTTTGTTTAACTTTCTGCCATTATACTCCCATAATCAAGTTATTTATTTTATATGAATATTTATTTAGAAAGAAAAGGAAGCAAATCATAGAGAGTGCAAAACTCTATTTTAAAATCAAGATTTAAATTGCTAAATATTCTATTATAAAACTTTCCAAACTTTAACTTAGTTTTATATATATAAAAGAAAGATCCTTATCAAATGCCATTATATTTTAGTCAATGAAGGGTTACAAATTTAAAGTTATATTTTGAAGAGCGTGAAATAAAACGTTCACATTTATATTTTAGTAATAGGAGAGAGTACATTTTGACAATATGTATTAAAATTATTAAATAGCATTGACTCTGGGGTATGTTGGTTAAACTTCAACTAAACCAATAAAATATCTGCCCACTTGTTTTGTTTTAGTAATTCAAATTTTTATAAAGGTAAAGTTACTATTTTTCTGTGGATTTTCAGTGATGGTTTAGCTTTCCTAATATATTTATATTTTGCAGAAGGTTTCTTTTTAAATTTAAAGGTCGTTGACCGTATTTATATGGCATCATGCCTCGGGTGATCTACTGGGCCGCTCAGCATATATTACAGTGCTTCTTTTGCCAAGTTTGCTTAGGTTGACATACCTACATTCGGACCTTCTGAAAAACAAATAAATTGTTCTGGATCTCATGTCGATCTCAGTCCTTTCAATGTACGTAACTGGACATAAGCAACAAAAACTCTGATCCTGAATCCGGGTCAAGCGTTTAGCGAACAGGTTCCATTTTTCTCTCTAACCTAGTTTAGAGATGGAGAGCTATCCAGTTTGGTGTTAACCTCTTGGTAACTGTTATGTCTCAAGCCTCACAGCCCACTATATGCTCTCACCTTTGTGCATGGTCTTGTATATTTATATTTATTAGGAAATCTTTCTCAAAATCTCATAGAAATGTTACAATTATGGCTGGAAATCCCTGCTGGGGTCACTTTATCATTCTTCTTAAATCATAAGTAGGGCTGTGATTTAAACCTGTCCAAAGTGTTTAGTTGAGTTTGACCACCTATTTATTTCTATGTTCTCCAACCACAGAGTTATTGAATCATGTCTCTCTCTCTCTCTCTCTTGATTTCTTTTTCGTAACACTTCCATTGGCTGGAATATTTTAAAGAAGAAATTATAACGTAAAATTTTGTCTGTTCTTATCATTACGATCAATGGATCTTTCATAGATGTCTATCCGGTTGCAGTGAAAATAGCCTGTGACACTATTAATAAAGCATTGTGTGAATTATTTTAATGTCAATAATAAAAATTTCTTTTATCTTTCATTCACTATAAATAAAACCACTTAGTATTGTTTTTCTTTTGTGACATACGTATGTACATCTGATCATTATATATGTAAAAATTCCTTTTCATGGTCTCTTTTCTCCCTGACCACCAGGCATACATTAAGATTAAATTCTAGTGAGGTTCGAGGAGTAAGTCGCTTAGTAGCAATCTAGAGGAGTAGATGAGGTTCGAACCCTTCTATCTGCATCTCTAGGTTAGGTTAAAGCAGCTCTACTTTTCTTACCGTTACAATAGAGAATTTATCATTGATCATTATAATGATGATTATTATCCTCCAGTATTTGAATTGAGGATGTTTTTTTAAAATAATAAATAATGTATTCCTATTTAATGTTAGTGTCTTCACAACACTGTCTGATAAAACAATTTTCATATCCTAAGTTCAAATTAGATTAAAAAACAAATGGTACTATTTATTAAATATTTTATACATTTTTCTTATTGCTATTATTCATTTTTATCATTTATTTTATATTGTGTAATAAAGTAATTGTTAATTTTTAATATTTCTTCTTTATCATTATTAAAAAAATATTGTTACTGCACATTCATAACCTAAGAAAGAACATATTTGAGATGTTAGCTTGCACATAAGATCTATTTGAATTAAATACATCATTATTGCATTGATACTATCTAAAATATAAAAGTATTCTGTGAGACTTACATAAAATCCCTTTTACATTGCCATATCCTAAAAATGCATAAACACACTTTACATCTAAGCACTTATTTTCTTATTTTGTATAACCCAGAAATAAATCATTAATCAAATTTATATTTAAAATTGTTGGCCTTAGTTTTAAAACACAGACTGTGTTACTTTTAATTAGTTCATATAGTAAGACACAATATATTTTAAAGATTTTATTAATAAAAAAATAATACTAAGAGTCCACATATCATTGAATAACTGTGATAAATTTATTTATTATTTTATCAAATGTGAATCTATTATTAATGTATAGAATAGTTTTATCTTATGTAGAAATATATAAAACTTGTATGTATTATGAAGAGGAAGTTAAGTTAGAGCTAGATGCACCTCTTCCACATTATTGACCTCAGCCATTTCAGCTGCATCTTTCCATTATTGACATATCATCTCAACTGGCTTTCTCCACATTATTGCCACCAAGATCACAACCAGGAATGATCTCTTTATGGTTTATATATATATATATATAAAGTGGTTACCTTGACAACAGTTTGAAATTCTTGATTGTTATCTATATTGGGATTGTCTAAGTGTTGGCTGGTTTCTAAAGGTTATATATATATGGATATATAATTATTTGTATATTTAAATTGCACAACTAAAATATCAATAATGTAAAATCCATTCTATCCAGCACTTTTTGGATTTATGATTTTTTTTTTCTTCAGATTTCAATCTCTTACTTTTAAAAGTCCCAAGATTAATGAAAATTTAAATAAATACTAAATTTATTTAAAATTCTGAATATATACATATTGAATTAAATATTTCCATGGATTCTTACTATAATAAAGAATATTTAGTAAGGCTTTAACCTCAAGAATATGCATGTAAAAATGTGTAAGCTTGTGGTTAAGACCTGTAGAGGTCTCTAATATCGCATTTTTACATGCATATTTTTGAGGTTAAAGCCTTAGTAAATATTACTTAGTAATCAATGTGTGTTTAAATAAATTTATAATTATAATAAAGAATAGAAATGAGCTCATATCCATCTTATATAAATGATACACATGGCCACAAGCATATGTAAAAAAGTTTAAATACATTAGAAATTTTATTCTGTATTATTTAATGATTCATCAATCCACTTTAGTGGTGAATGTAATACTTAAAAAAAATATATTAATGAATTAAAGAAAGCTATTGGAGTAAGAAAGAAAATCAGATATTACATTTAAGTATATGTATCAATAATTTACTTTTAGTAGACAAAGATTGCTTCCTATTTTTGTCTTTATATGGGGTGTTTTTAAATTATTAACAAAATATAAAATAATGTGTAGAAATTTAAATGAAAAATTAGAACCACTAATGGATTTATTAAGTTCTTTAGTTCTGCCATTATAAACATAAATTTGACAATCTTTAACCATGTGATTTTTGTTTATTCACATTTATTTATTTATATAGCTGAATTAAAAGTATTCTAGTTAACAGAATACCTATAAGTTCACAGTTGGTGAGTATACATTTAACAAATCCATGGTTTTATAACTAAGAAAATCATTTCATTTAATGATTATATTTTTAACTAATATTAACATCTTGACTAAGTTAACATCCTCTACCTTAACAACTTCCATAAGATAACTCTATACTTTTTCTTTATAATTTTAATAAGGTTACATTTTCAATAAAAATAAGATTATTATTAAAGCAGTAAGATTGGGATTATGCCCAGAGAACTATGTTTGATCCCTTCAATATTTATTTACATAAAAATAATGGGGTATTCTCTTTAGTAAAAATAACAAAAAATTTCATAATTGTATTTTTATTGCATTTATTGTATTTACTGAATGGGTTCTAATTTATATAAAATATATGTTGAGTCCTACATGGCTATATGATTCAAACAAAGCACTCATGCTTATTCACCTCTCTGCTATTAAATTTGGTTAGATCTCGAACTGTTTTAATTCTCATTCATGTTATTTACAGTTTGTGGACATTATTTGCACCATCTTTTGGTCAATTTTATTTGCATTTTCTTCATTTCAGGCTTATTTTATAGGAAATTTGAAATTTATAATTTTAGTTTTAAAAACATTTGCATATGGTGATATATTTTGAAAAAAAAGTCAATTTTCATTGCTGTGTATTGGTGTGTAGGGCAGCCTCTTTTCTCTGATTGGATTGTTGCCAACTCTGGAAATTGTGCCACAGGCATTTCTAAATGACGATGTCAGAAATCAAAACAAAATGTCTTACACATTTGTAATTGATTTTGAATGTAAATAAATATATTTATCATAATTTTTTACATTCATAATTAAGATTTTACATTACTTCATTGAAATATAAAGTTTGATTTGAGAATTTTTAAATTTTATAAGGAAAATAAGTGTGAGAAAGTGACCACTCTTCAAGACAAGTGGTTGACTGCTACTGACTGTAAGTTGCGTATCAGGCGTTTCTAATTGACAAAGTCAGAAATCAAAACAAAACGTTTTACATGTTATTTATTGTAATTTGTTACATTCATAATTAAGATTTTATATTACTTTATTGAAATATAAAGTTTGATTTGAAAATTTTTTGATTTTATAAGGAAAATAAGTGTAGGAAAGTGACCGCTCTTCAAGACAAGTGGTTGACTGCTACTGACTGTAAGTTGCATATCAGGTATTTCTAAATTTCAAAGTCAAAAATCAACACAAAATGTTTTACACATTCGTAATTGATTTTGAATGTTAATAAATATATTTATCATAAGTTTTTACATTAATAATTAAGATTATGTATTATTTTATCAAAATATAAAGTTTGATTCGAAAAATTTTAAATTTTACAAAAAAAATAAGATTGGAAAAGTGACCACTCTTCAAAAAAAGTGAATAATATTGACCACTACAGAATTGAATAATAAGACACCAGCATTCACATAGATTTCTTGAAATATAATTCTTTTGTTTTACTGCTGGCTATTTTTAAACATTTTTCTTATTTTTTTTTTTTTTTTCAGTTATTAACATTTTTAATTTTTGGTTGCATTTAACCAATTTGAATCTAAAATTATTCAATTTTTAGAAGCTGAATTGAAACAATTCTGTGTATTTTAGATTAATATTTTATCAATGGAAACTGACTGGAAATGAAACTCATGAATAATAGTTCTGATTTAAGTAATGGACAAATACAAAAATTAGACAAAGGTTTTACAAGTTGATGTTGACATCAAAAAGGTTAACCAGTGAAAAGAAAAAAATAATAATAGTGTTATAACATTTTTTAAAAAAATATATTTTATTTAATATAAAGAAATTTTCTTTTGTGGTAATTTTATCTCTGTAATTAGCAGATAAGCAGATCTACAGATATGGCAATTTCTTTCTTTTATAAATAAAACTAGATTAATTAAAAAACAAAAATGAAGATAAGTAAAATTTTTGTTACTTTAGTTTGTGTGAATATTTGTCATGTATTCAGAAATTGTGGTTATAAAAGAGGTGTGTCTTTATTGTTCTCTCTCACTCTTTATATTGGCAGCTGATCTGGAGGGTAGGAAGGAATCTTGTTACTAGAAAAGAAGATTCAATCACTACCATAAATTGATTTTTATTATTGAGTCTAAAGTACAAGCTCACTTGTAGTATAAAGACATGGAAAATAATTTTGTGGCCATCATGAATGGGGAAAACACAACTTTTATAAGTGCTGATCACATTTTTCACCAAAGATGGCTTACAACTTGCTTAAAATGTTCTTACCTACTACTCTATGAGAAGAGGGAAAATGGAATACATAAAAAAGAAGTAACCTCATAACCAATGGTTTCTGAAAAGCCAGACCAGCAAACTAATATAGAATTATTATAGTACATATGTGTACCATGGAAAAGACAGTATATAGAAGAGAAATTACCCTTGTTATAAAAGCATCAATCACCAACTATTAACCATGGAAGTGAACATTAAAAAAACAGAATTATGACAAGTATACAAAGTGATCTTGAATATATGTGTACACATATCAACATATTCAGATATCTACAATTCTAGAGAAAAAATATGCACTTTGAACTATAAACTGAAATGATTTTTAAACCAGAGAGGAGAATATGCTAATTTCATTTATTGCATTAATTATAGTATTATTTTTTATTATTAATGTTTTAGTGGTGTGTATTCAATGTGATTTTAGTATTTTGTTTTTATGATTATGTATTTTAAATAATTATTGTTGTGTTTCATGTAATACAGAAAATGTTCTTTATTGTAGAAATTTAATGTGTAATATTTGAAACACTTTTGTGACTAAATTATTAATTTCATTATAATATTTGTCTTCTTATTCTTAGTAGCATGTCAAAATATTCCTAATATATTATAAGTGTGTGCATGTAGAATCTATACAACTAATTATCTAACACAAAGCTTTAAAATGCATTTATAGATAAATACTGGTCTAGAAATGAAAAATATAATACTATTTAAGTTATCACATGGTACTGGAATGTCATAGGAATAAAAAAATGACTGGTGCTTAGAAATTACAAATATTTTCTTACCATGTCCTCCATTGTCTTATAATAATGATATAATTAAGTTCAGGAAAATTGTACATAGTTGTAAAAGAGATTGTTACTCCATTAGTTATACATCAGGACATCATAACAAGATGCAGACATGAAATTTAAATAGTTATTTAGAAATAATATATTTTCAATGCATCTATGTCAAATTCATACTATGAATATAAAGCTAAAGCAGTGAGAATATGGTACATTTCTAAAATAAATATTAAAGTGCATATTCTATAATTTGGACTTTACATTATATATAATCATGAAAATTTCATCTGCAACACATATATAATTACAAGAGTTTTATGAAATTACAAACATTGATATTTTCTTTTGTTCCAACATTCATTACCATATAAAGTCTTTATTTTATATTAAAATTCAATACGTTGAAATTAATTTCTTTAGAATTTAATTTTATAAATGAATAATATTCTAAAAAATTATATTTGACATTTTAAAATATTTAACAATTGACTTGGAAAATCAAATAATGTATTATACACATCATGAACTATGTTAGAGTAAACATTCTTTCAGAAAATGAGTGAAAGTTTTTTTTTAATTTTGTTTTTGTTTTTAATGTGAATAAACAAACATAAATTTATGATAAATATATTAAGTTCTGCTTTAAAATATGATTTTTTTTTAAATAATTACAATATTTGAAAAGATTTTAACACCAGATTGATTCTGATAAATAATGGTGTTACATACTCCATGATTTTTTTTGTTTATATTATCAAATTTATTAACTTCTATTTCTAAAAATAAATGATAGATGAATAAATTGGAAAGTTACATGCATATTATTTTTGTTTTAAATAATGATCAACCAATTATTGTGTAAAAATAATCAAAAATATTTTATAAACAAACAAAGAAAATCATATCTCCTTTATTCTAAAATCTGTGCATGAAAACAATACCAGAATGAAGTAAACACCCAATAGAAATATTCTTCAGTGTCAAACAATACTTTTCTTAGAACTGAGCCAATTGTCTGTAATATATTAATATCTACATATATTTTCCAAATAAAACATCAATAAAAGCATTATGGGATTTATTATGTTATAAAATAATAGAAGTCTTTATCCCTTACAATAACATGAATACAACATTTTAAAATTGCAGAACAATGATGGTATTTTGAAGTAGTAAAAGATTAATACTATTTTCTGAGTATTACTTTAGATAATGTTGGACTACAATAAAACCAGGCAAGCAATTAAAAACTATCAGCAAATTAAAATCACAACAGCTACTAATAGTATTTATTTGACTCAATTTAGTTTATAGAAAAAATCTCATTAAAACTTTCATTGTAAGCATATTGACATATACATACACACACACACAAACGTATATAAATAGGAACTACAGTTATATAGTCTGAATTATATATATATATTAATGCATGTAATGTAGTAAAAAGTATGTAAAACTATATAATATATGCTTTTTAAAACTATTTTATATCAATATGTATGTATTTATTTTAAATCAGAATGTGAACTTATTTGTGTATCAATAACCTATATTTTCATTAATTTCTTAACTCTTTTTAAAACGATTCTGGAATTTTTTGGCTTGGCACTGACTGTCCAATTGCATTATTCATTACTCATCATGTTATTTGAATGATCTTGATGCCAATATTTGCATTGTGATCTTGTGTTGGAAAAATTGTTTTGATAAAATAGTAATGAATGTATAATTTAATTCTTACTTCTGTTTCTAAATGCCAGACGTTATCAACCAAAAGAAAGTTCTATATTATAAAGATGAAATTTCAAGATCAAGTTGTATAAAATGGTGATGCTTAACCACATCGCATTTGTTAATTCAAAAGTTCATTTCTAAAAACAGTGTTTTTGTTTCAAACTTCTTTTCTTTAATGTGATAAGTTCAAATCCTCCCTCCCACACATTGTACATCATGTATAAAGGATAGCATTTGTTGATAAGTTTTGATTGCAAAAGATTACGTTTTATTTACTGATTGCAAATGCACCATATTTAGTCAGATTATCATAAACTTCTAATATCATTAGTCATATTTTTATGCTATCCATGAAAATAGGATCATCCTCTACTTTTGGGTAAAGCAATTTTGAATACAACCATCATGTTTTATTTTCTTTTTACTCTTTTCAAATCTTTAATTCTTTAATTTTCTACTAGAGATGGCGGGAAATAGAATAGTCGTAATATAATAATCACGCTTCTTTTTGAGTGACTGCTAAAGATAATGAACGGGTCATGTTCGCTCCTATAAGCGTTTTTATTAATTTTACTTTTTAAATTATACATTTTTCATTTGTTTTATTAACAACTGTTTTTATTAATGCTGCAATGAAAGGATCAATATTCATTTCTATAAACGGTTCGTTTCTGCACAACAGATTTAACAAACAATAATACACTATTATTTGTTTTTAATTGATTTTATAAAAGAAAATCACTATGGCAGCGGAGATAAAGATGGAGAGCGGTAATGAATGTGAAAAGAAAACATATTTATCTTACTCCCTTTTATTCGCCTAGAAAATATTAGAAAAGAGTTAATCTACGTATACAAAATAAAAAAAATTAATTAGTTGTTATTTTGGCATACTTGTTTATCTACTGTTTATTGCTATCGTCTACTTTTAGTTATTATTAGCATCATAAATTTAAAAATATCATCGCTGTGTCTGTAAGAAATGTGACTAATTGTTCTCGCTTTTCCGTTTGCTTTAAAATCTAAAAATAGCGAGTGTCAAGGGAGCGTATTCTTTCCTTAAAACTTCTAGAATATAGTTATTATAAGAGTAAAAAAAATAAATCTTTTTTTATTAAAAAAGAAAAAAATCTTATATTTTAGACTATCACTTTTCTCAGCATAAGAGCTGTTAAAAAATAAAGTATTTAAATTGATTAAATTTTTTTTATAAATATATAAAAAAAGGAAAAACTGCCTTTAAATAAGTTACTGCAGATCAAAGCTTCAATAACTATATGGATTAGTAGAAAAGAGGAAGGCATTACTCAACAGACTTATCGACTGTCATTATATATATGGTCGAGTTTTAAGATAGCATTTCTTATTGAATAATAAGACGTTTATTTCGTATAGAGTATAAAATCAGATGAAATACAACATATTATTTTTTAGTGAAACCTATAAATATTTTAGGGCTTGGAAAGAATTTGAATATATTTCTTGGTCATAGCAATCAGATACAGTATTGCTTACTCCCTCACAATATCTTTTTACGAATTGTATTTTAAGTTTAATTAATAAATTATGCAGGTTCGTTCATATAATCACTGTCAAAGCACAAAATAACTGGTAAAACAAAAGTTATTAATTACAGAACATTATCAAAAGAAATCCATTATTACTTTCAACACTCATTTTCAGATTGTTTTTCTATTTGAATAACTAACCCTGCATTAAAGATATCTGGATTAATTGGTTTCAGAGAGATTTGTTTTTAGTCACTCCAGTGATTCAGATTTGAAAATTTATTTTCTAGCTAAAAATTAATTAGATAGTCATTTACTTTACAAAAAACTATTCCTACAATCAGCAATTTAACTCGGCAAAAAAAAAAGAGAATATTCATTTTTCTTTCCTCTGCAGAATTGAATTGTTAGTTGTAAGGATAGGAAAAACTAAAACAGATAAAAATTTCCAATTTTTATTATATTTTGATAAACATTAACATTCAGCAAATGCTATTAATTATTATTTTGCTTACTTTTTTAAGAAAAGAGTATTATGTAGAGATGCCATTGTGTGATTTAGAAAAAGTAATGAATATTACATTTTGGCACTCCTGTTTAAACAGACAATCAGTGAAGAGATGTTTGAAACTTCTATAATCATGATTCAAAATAAAAATCATATTATCATCAAAAATTTATTCAAAAATATACTGTGTGACTCATCATACAAGGATCTTGCTTTTTACAACTTTGGAACAAACTGTTAACTCCGTCATAAATTTTAGCTTCAATTTTTTTGAATGAGAAATATTATTTAGATGATGCAGAAAAGAGGTTGCTATTTAAATGAAAGAAAATTTTTTGATTATTCTTTGAAGCTATAAACAAACTGCACAGGGCAAATTCAACAAATTCCTAATATCCAATCCATATATTTTTTATATGCAGCTGTAATTACTAAGTAATTATTCATCATTAATGCGATTCTACACCACAAATATCAGTCTGAGGCAAATTTACTATTGGGTTACCTTGTGATTAAGATTAAAAAAAATACAGTGTATTTCTTCTCAGTTGCATAGTAATTCTTAATGAAAATATTACTTGGGTTTTTTTAAGGATTTTGTATATTACTGATCTTTTTTATAGATGTTTAATGTCATGTCATACAAAACTAAATCATGGCGAATTATTTTCAGGATATTGTAAATTCACTAACCTAGGTAGCAGTTAGTAACAGAAAACAGAAATAACTAAGAATTCTCTAATTGTGGACTCAGACTACCATTTTTTGACAATTTTATTTAGGTATCCACAGATACAGATAACTTTCAAATGAAGAAGATTTAGTATAAAATTTATGTCTAAAAATTTTGATTACACAGAGAAATCTTTAAAATGAATTTGAATATATTCATAATCAATACTAACTAATCATAGTTAATATTACAATATTAATGATGCTCAAATTAGATGAATTCTTTATTAGACATATCAAAGATTAATATGATTCAAAGATAAATTGTTAGTTGTCATAAAGATGATTCATTTTCCAAATATGTTTAAAAAATGTATTTGTTATTTAGTAATAACAGACATTTATTCTACATTTTAGTAGCTCTCACAACTAAAATTGTCAATTTTGCTTTCAAATTTATTACTTTAATTAATGATAAAAAAAATTGAAGGGACAAGTTGTAAATGTGATTAATCTGTTCTTGGCTTCACTAAAGACGAATGTTGATTATTTTTCTGAGGATAATTTGATTCATAATAACTTAGCAAAATAAAAATAAAAATTGGAACATCATAGACAAGTAACATGAATTCTTAAAAGCAGAATGTCAGAGATTGCTAAGAAAACTTTAAAAAGTGAGTAGTCAATTAAAATAATGAAAGATTTAATCATTGTGGGTCATAGACACTTTAGATTTTTTTTTAATACATTAAACATTCAATTGGATGTAAAATATTTTTTTTACAATTCAATCACATCAATAATAACACACTTTTACATCATAAACATGATATTTGAAACATATAAAGTAATTTGATTATCCTGCAACTAATATTATAAGAATTAGATGATCTTTTTATGTACTCATTTAGATTTAGTATGATGTAGTAATGGAGCTCTGAAAATATTTAGAATTATATAAAATCATAAAATTTTGCTAGGTAATTTTGATGTGTTTGATTGCCCCAATTTTTTTAAAAGTGACAAAAATGATTATTTAAATAAGCATTTATTTTTATATAGCACTGTGTTTACAATTGTATTACATTCAAATATCAGCCTTTCAAGCTAATTGTGCATGCGCTTTGTGAGTGTTAATGATAAATGAATACTTTCCTTTCCAATACAAGATATAGTATTTATGCAGGAATAAAATGAATCCACATATTCCTACAACTCAAATGCTTATATATGAGCAAATCTGAAGTACTGGCAAGGAAAGTGTGAGGAAAGACCACTCACTTTAAATTACTATTTACGATGTCTGAATGAATGTCATCGGTAAAATAGTCTAGAATTTACTAAATGTCACTCTAACTGAAACTTAATCATATGTAAATAAGCATTTATTTTTATATAGCGCTGTGTTGTAGGAATATGTGGATTCATTTTATTTCTGCATAAATACTATATCTTGTATTGGAAAGGAAAGTATTTATTTATCATTAACACTCGCAAAGCGCGTGCACAATTAGCTTGAAAGGCTGATATTTGAATGTAATACAATTGTAAACACAGTGCTATATAAAAATAAATGCTTATTTACATATGATTAAGTTTCAGTTAGAGTGATGTTTAGTAAATTCTAGACAATTTCACCGACATCATTCATTCAAACATCGTAAATAGTAATTTAAAGTGAGTGGTCTTTCCTCACGCTTTCCTTGCCAGTACTTCAGATTTGCTCATATATAAGCATTTGAGTTGTAGGAATAGGTGGATTCATTTTATTCCTGCATAAATACTATATCTTGTATTGGAAAGGAAAGTATTCATTTATCATTAACACTCGCAAAGCGCATGCACAATTAGCTTGAAAGGCTGATATTTGAATGTAATAAAAATGATTATTGTAATTATTGCATATAATTATTATTGTCAGTCTACAATGTAAGCAAGTTCAAGAATTTTAATTAATAGATTGCTAGCAGACATAGATGAATTTTTACAAGAAGCTCAGTATGATTATTAGAAAATCATAGTTCTATAGATTTAGTTTATGTTTACATGTTAATGTAAGATAACTATAAGAACTGAAAAATGTTTATCAAATTGGACGATGTACTTGATTCAATGTATTAAAATGATTACAGTAATATTTTTGTTCACCAGTTGTTATTTCTCATATGCTTTTATAATAATATAAAATTGGTATGATAATATAGTTTAATATTCAAAAGATGGCTTTTATTTCAAACCAATAAAAATTAAACTTGTTAACTTAATTTTTTTTTTCATTTTTGATTTGCAATATTATGATAATTATACTACTTTCATCAATTCAAAATTGATCCACACAACTTTTTTAATATTATAATGCAATATACAAAGATGTTCATTTAGATATTAAATGCTTTATTGAGTTAGTAAAAAAAGTCAGTCACTTTTAGTTTTGCTTGTAATCAAATTGAATTAATGAATCAAATTAAATATTACCCAGCATTTTTATTAAAAAGGTAGACTTAAATATTGAATTGCGATTCAATCTCCGAGCTTATGCTATTCTTTAACAAATTAAAAGATAGGAAATTGCATCTTCATTATGTAGCTATTTCATTAGTTGTTTTAGGATCATGGTATATTAAATGAATCCTGTTTAAATTTGAGAAAAGAACTAGTAATTCTTCTAAAACTTCGAGATCAACATCCAATTATTGAGCTGTTGTTTGGCAAAATTTTATAATACAGCACAACTACTTGTTACTGATTCTGCCAAAAATAATATAACCTATGTCAACATATACGTTATAAACTGAAAAGAATCGTGCTTCCCCCCTCTCCAATAAAATGAATTCTCTAAAGTAAAATTTACATAAATGTAAATACCATCTGCCTACATAGATACTCCATCATTTTCCTATTCGGATTCTGTTATGAATATGAGGACACAATAATGCCTCGAAAGCGCTAAGCCATCATATTATTTCTCTGCTCAGCTTCTCTATCTGCATCCCAGCGCACTTAGCATATATTACTATATGAACATATACATATGTGTAACAAAAATATTTTCATTTTTTTTATTTTTATATGTCAAATACGTTGACCGGGGAGTGAACCGGAGCCAGCTGCTTGGAAAGCAATGCTAACCGCTAGGCCACCAACCCTTGACTATTTTCATTTATTTTTACTTAAAGTGTGTACATATATAAAGTTAGCATGACCTCTTATTTAATTAATAGTAAAGACTATTATACTTTTTCAAACGTTTTACATTATATATCTTTTAAAGACTAATTTCACTAAACGTTATTTTTTAAAAAGTACTTTTCATCTATAATAGCTTTAATCGTTTCTATTGTATTACAATAAAATTAACTATTTTACCATTTGCATTAAGTAAACAAATAAAGTCATCAGAGAATAACAATAATCGACGTCAGTTAAATATTAAAATAGACACCGCAAATTGAAAATTCCGCTTCAAGGAAAGGTTAAAACAATTTATATTGATATGATAAAAGGGAAATGTCTCTAATGTATAATATTAATTATGAATGTAGTGTTGATATACACATAACAAAAGAAATCTGCGATGATTTTCTTTTTCTTTTTTTTTTTTTTTGCAATTTCTTGACAATAACAATGTATGTACAATAAATTATTCATGCATTAAATTTTCTGTTTATGAATGAATTACTGTATCTACTATTAATTCTATTTTTCTTCTACTTCCGGTATCATAGTGTAGTTAATTCACCAATCAAAAGCAGCTGGCGAAATCTTGGCATTGCTTAGTATAATAAAGCAATGAAATTTAATCATCATCATCAGTGGAGATTTTTCTTTTATTTACCATTTTAATATTCCAATTTTTAGTAAGTATTATAAACTAATTATTTGTTGAAAGTCTTATATAATTCTACTTAGTAAAATATTAATAGGGACTTGATTTTATCAGTGCACCATTCACGTTTAGCTCAATACTATCACAACCATGCCCAGAAATCAGTCAGACCATCCTTCCGTACAAGAAATACATAAGGAAATCCCCTTTTCAAAAACGTCATATAGCACATGGTTCAACTTTTCATATACATATTTTTTTAGATACGTAAATTATATATATATAAACTTTCAGAGCAGTTAATATTATTTAATAATCAAGATTAACACTCAAAAACTGGTTTATTAAGTAAAAAAAACACTCTCAATCCAAAACACAAGGCAAAAACTTTTGAGGAAAGGGTAATGTCAGACTCATCTTTTTTTATCAAAAAGCTTTGTTTTATGCTTTGGATTGAATGTGTGTATATATTTATACATTAAATTATAACATGTGCTATAAAGTTTACTAGTTGGTCTGTCACTTCTGGTCTAATGGATGGTTGGGATAGGACTGGGTTAAAGATGAATAATGCATTGATAAAATCAAAATCTTACAATACATATAAAGTGGATAAAAACTTATTCCTACCTTATCCGAAAGTGATATAGTGAAAGTTCAGAAGCATTGATTAAAAACAAATGACTTGTAAACTGACAACTAATTTATATTGTTTGATGAAGTGAAAATGGCATAGCTAGATATAATATTTTTACCTATTAATTATTTTTTGTTTTGTACTGAAATCTATACTGAGTTTCAGTTTCACTTTTTAACATTCTTTCATTAGGGAATCTTTATGTTTTCTCATACCATCATTTTCTTTTTTCTTTTTTATCTATTTTGTTTTCACTCTTGTCAACTTATTTACATGTTGTGACTAGGATGATGAGAGAATAATTAATTGAATCATGTGAACACATGTATATATTTTATTAATTTATATATAAGTAGAACAATGTTGTTCATATGATCATCAAGAATTGACGTTAAACTGGTGATATGTAATAATAATAACAACACAAAAATAATGCAAAAATATAGTTCTATTTTATATTCACACAAAATAATTGTGTTAAGATGTTAAGAAAAAGAAGTTACTACCATATCTAAAGATCAAATGTTATTTAGAGGCTGTAGTACATTATAGTAAATAAAGTAAAATTTAATAACTTCTTTTTTTAAAAAAAGTGTAATCATCTATTATTTGAAGAAATAAATGATATGTTATTACATATGTTATTATCTATTTCAATTTTTTTCTTTGATTTGTATATGTACAAAGTAAGCCAAAAGCAAGTGTTAGTATATATATAAGTGATCATGAATAAGTACTCTAAAATGTTTTCAATCAATGTTTGCAACATTCTTGGATTTGATTCTAATCAACACTGTATACCTATTTTTAGACTCTCTGATTATGTATAATTATAGATAACATCCCAAACCTAACCAAACCATGATCTATTTATAAAATCATCTAACTTTAAACAAAATCTCGTTTATTAATTAAATAATAACTTAATGTCTATAATTAATATTTATCCTCCTATTGTAGAAGAGTGAAAATTTTCAATATTTAATAATTAACTAAATGCATTTTTATTGTTGAATATTCTAATCAGAACAATCTAATCATCCACTTATTATTTGAAAACATATATATATATATATAATGTTTTTAAATGTTACAATATATATTTGTTGCAGGTTATTCTACTTGCTTATTCATAGCATTAATTACATTAATAACATATCAGATTTCTTATTATTGCATTAAAATAAAATAAAGAAACAATCAAATGGCTTTATCACTAAGAAATTCATAAGAAGTTTGGGTGCTGGAAGTACCAGAATCGAGATCGATTCAAGAATATTATGATCCAAAGTCACACATTTTACCCTATTTAGAGCAAAAGGCATTCACTTTTTGCAGTCAAAGCAATGATTATTTTTTAATTTATTACAATGAAATAAATATTTGTGTAAGGTCTTTTTAGGTTTATAATATAGGCATATATGCCATTATTTAATATAGGGAGCATACCTATAGCTCAAACAAGCTCTTAATTGATAAGTGTGGTAAGAGAAAATATTTAAAATCTCTATATAGAACATTCTCATCTCCAGACTAATTGGTTTTGAGTTTTTGGCTTATCTCAGTGAGTAGCTAGATTATTCAGACACTAGATCTAAAATATCAACTCAAAACCCAGCACTTATTTAATATCAAACCCAGCACTTATATAATATTATGTATTAAGTAAGTGCTGGGTTTTGACTTGATATCTTAGATCTAGTGTCTGAATATTCCAGCTCTTCACTGTTGTGAGCCAAAAGCTCGAAACCAATTGGTTTGGGGATAGGAATGTTCTGGATAGAGATTTTAAATATTTTCTCTTACTGCACTTATCAATTAAGAACTTTTTTGACCTATTGGTATGCTCCCTATATCACATATTTGTAAATACAAGCTTATAAAAGCAATTATACGCTATATATGACTTGTTTTATTGATTATTATGACATATTATTCCCATTACATTATTTTAAAATTTCATAGTAAACTGCAGCATGCCCTGGGTTATATATTACCAGAAATGTACCCAGTCTATGGAAAGGCTATAATTTTTGTAATATTTTTTTAACTGATTGCTTTTATTTCAATCATGCATGGTATTACTGTGGAACCATGAACTACATAATGTGAAGCTACTTGACTTCAATTATGTGCTAACTAAAATTAAATGTAAATATAATATTTTAGCATTTGTCTTGTTTCCCTCACTAAATATCACATTTTGGACATGAATTTATGCACTGTAATTACATTTACTTTCATCTCTGCACTGTAGTTAAAAGCACATGTACTGATTTTTTTCCAAGCATCTTTTCCTTCTATGGAAAGGCCACCAGTTTTGTAATAATTTTTTTAATTGGTTGTTTTAACTTTTTTTTTTTTGATTTGGAGAATTACTTGCTGCCAAATGTACACAGTCTATGGAAGAAAGGAACAATTTCCTTGCATAAAATCTTTTGTAAAAAAAAAATAAGGATTATTAATGGCAGAACAAATAATTATTTTTTCCTCAAAAAATATACCCTTTAACAAAGAAATGTTTAAATTGAATATCACATAACAATGTTATGCACAAACGTTTAGGGATTTTATATATAAAATATTCTTCAGTGGAATACATAATTTGATAATATTCTGAAAAAGCCTGTATATAGTAAATGTTAGCCTGTTTATCTATTCATAATTAAATCATTGTAGTTTATTCCAAGATTAATAAAATATTTAATCTGCAATTATTTTTTGAAAGAAAAAAATATGTCAACTTTTTGTACATGTATTTACTATATATATATAAAATGAAAACTAATATGTATTTACAACATTTGTTTATAACATACAATTATTTTTGTAGATCATTAGAAACAAAAATTATTGCATAATCTAGTATTTATTTTATTTGCTTTTAATGGATAGGTATTTACTGAGTTATATGTGTTTCTGATCATATTTTTATTGAAAATAATTTTCAATTATTTAAAAAAATTTAGATCTTCATAATATAATGATTAATAAAGACACTCTTACTTATGACATGGATTGGAGGCCATATTGTGTGAAACTTTAATTTTTTTTTCAGTATTATAGGTATCCATAGTCTATGTACTAACTCATCTAATAGAGTTTGATAAAATGATATGCACATATTTCTAGATATAATGTTAAATATATAATTATTCAGGTCTCTAAACTGTAACAATAAAAATATTATTGCAATGTTATGCAAGGTTCACTATTAGTAGATGATATGTCTCCACCTGGAGATATCAAGCCTATGAAGCCAGAATTACATTGGATTAATTTAATTTTTTCTTCAGAACTTTTTTTACTTTTAGATAGCCTATAGTATCCACCCATCCAATAATGATTGGTAAATAGGTATCCTACAATTCCTACGTAAATTGAAATATCTGATTATTCTGAATTAATAAAATGTGTGTCAATGCATGAATTGAAAAAACATCAAAATGTATATGATTCAGTTACTATTACAGGTAGAGAACTGCCTCACCCTTGTTCCTTTAAGCCTATAATACTTTTAACTTATCAAAATTTAAAATTTAAGCACAAACATAATTTTTAAAATCTTTATAATTTTCTTTGTTTATTTGTCTTATTTTTTTCATGTTAAAAACATATTTGCATAATTTTATTGCTTTTCTTTGTATTTTAACTATTCGGACGCGTAATATTTTACTTTATAATGACTAATGTTTTTGGAAATTGTTGGTTAAATTTAAATTATTTATTACTGGTAGCTGTTATAATTCTATCTCAATAAAGAAAATGATTCTACATTTTGGAACTTAAAGTATATAAATAATTATTAAATTAATGTTTTTGATGAAATATTAATGACAGACAAAAACGTAATTTTTTTTCTATTCTTTTCAAAGCGAGAATTTTTTTTTTTTGCAATAATTCACGCTTTTATTTCACTTCTCTTTTCTCGCAAAAGAAAACATTTAAAAATGAAGTTTCGTCTAAAATCTAATTAACTTGAAGCTGTACTGGTCTATCAATCTTTTCCCCTCATAGACTTCAATAATTCAACTAAAATCTCAGTTCTTTTTGCCTTGACACTTTTTATTTAAGTTAATACATTTCTGCCCGTAAGGCAGAACCGATTTCTTACCTATCTATATGACAATTTTATTAATAATTATATATATGAAAATTAATTAATGTGAATCTAAATGCAGTTTTAGCACAGTGGATCACATCTAAGTATTGAGAGAAGTTGCTTTGGATTTGTAGATGATGAAAAAGCAGTTTGATTCTATAAACATTTCTTCAGTGATTAAAACAAGGGATTATTAAGATATAAACCTAGGATGCTGTCATATTCTGAAGAATATTTATCAAATTGTAAATGCAATGATTAGATTACATAATGGTAGTAAAAAAATTAATATTGAGAAGCGTTTATAACAATATCTCCAATACCTTTTATAAAAGTTTTACAACAAATATTTTATTGTATTAAATTAAAATTAAGGGAATAAAAGTAAATGGAGATTGTTTAAGTAATCTAGATTTTGCAGATGATGTTGTTTTTAAAAATAATGCTTGAATTTCGGGAAATATTGCAAGATATATAGAATGAAAATAAGGAAGTAGGCCTAAAAGTAAATGCCAATAAAATAGGACTAGAAATAAATGAAAAAAGATTAAAGTTATGTTCAATGAATAGTTGAATGGATTTTTTCAAGAAAAAAAAACCTAAAAATTGATAATAATGAATTAAAAGTAGTTAACAATTATAAATATCTTGATCAGATTTTTAATATAGATGAAATACAACTTGACTGGAGACCTTTTGTAGAAATAACTTAGTATTAAAAGAAAATATGCCTATGTGTTTGAAAAGGAAAGTTTTTAATAAATGTATTTTCCCATAATAAATGTGTTCTTCCTATTTTTATGAATTAGACATAGACACTTAACAGAGAAGCAATACAAAGATTTTTGATTACTCAATCAAGTACTGAGAGATGTACTTTAAGATTAGCAAGAAGGGATGTTAGAACAAATAGATTTTACTGATATAATTGAAAGAATTAAGACACTGAAGTGGAACTGGACTGAAAATATTGTTAGAATAGATAATCATAGATGGAGAATTAAAATCTTAAACTGGTTTCCCAAGAGATTGTAAAAGGCCTAGAAAGAGATCACTTGTGAGATGGATAAGTAAAAAAGGAAAATTACTGTTATGATGTGGAGAAAAGAGACTAAGGATTGGTAAATCTAGATTTAACTTGGGAAGATCTTAATCCTAAAATGATGATTATGATTATTTCTATCCTAAAATTCTATGATACATTATTTTAATTTTTGAATGTATTTATTTTATTTACTTTTTTTTTTCGTAATTTTTTTTTCTGCTATCTAATTTTATTAAATCCAATCTGATAGAGAATAAATTATCTTATCTATTCTTTCTATATTTTTCGCTTTTGCTAATGACTTTCCTAACCTTATCTATCAATCATCTCATTTAATTATTAAGCTTTCTATGAATATTTTTACTTCTACAGAATTTACATTTTCTGACTTTTCTCTCCATTTTTACATCATTTCAATACTATTATTTTAAGATTATTGTTTTTTGTTAGTTTGTTTGTTTTTTATTTTCTTATTTATTTTATAACCCACTTCTTTTACTTAAGCAACTTAATAACTGAAGCACAAGCTTGTTATATACCTGTGTCTATATATATATATATGTAATATAGGGTATATGAGCACAGACTTTCACACCACCCACCACTCTCCACTCTATCTAATAACACTGATACATCTAAACACATATATGCTGAAAAGATAAATAATCACCAATATACGTATTTCATGCTAAACCAGCAATCATCAGTTGGTCCAGACTATCATCTTTTTTTAAATAATTCCTTCCCACTTTTTAAATTTTATTATATCAAGTTTTATCGCTTATTTTTTTCTTATCAACTCTGAAGTTTGATTCTCAATATCCCTTTTAATTAATCAACTAAATATTCGAGGTCTTGTTTTCTTTTTTATGATTTATTGATGGACAATTGATATGAATAATCTCTTTCTATAAAAAATCCATTCTTACAAAATAAATTCAAATATATTGGCATGAGGCATATGATTGTGGGATATGAATTCATAAAAAGTGCTTACTTGTTTAAAATCTATTTTAGAAACATGTGTCTGCAATCACATGTTTAGAATATAAGAGTTAAATGTTAATTATTAGAAGTATGTAATTAAAAGAAAGATGAAAAGATAGCAAATAGAAATTGTCATCTGCCTATATATAGCATGTTATATATAAATTTAAATTTTACTTAAAGTTTATATGTAAACTTAATTAACATTTTTAAAGTGTTTTATTATCATTTACAATATGGATGTTTTATCCAATTAATGATAATAATCCTGTAGTGTAATTTTTATTACAATGTTATAAGGGCAGTGAGATTGACACTTATTAATTAAACTGTAGTGATAGTCTATCTATCTATCTATCTATCTATCTATCTATCTGTCTGTCTGTCTGTCTGTCTGTCTGTCTGTCTGTCTGTCTGTCTGTCTATCTATCTATCTATCTATCTATCTATCTATCTATCTATCTATCTATCTATCTATCTATCTATCTATCTATCTATCTATCTATCTATCTATCTATCTATCTATCTATCTATCTATCTATCTATCTATCTATCTATCTATCTATCTATCTATCTATCTATCTATCTATCTATCTATCCATCCATCTATATTAAACAATGATAGAGGTATATGCAAATGGTTGTGATCTTAGCCAACTGATAAGTGCTTCTGGTTCAGCATGAAATGCGTATCTTGGAGATCATATATCTTTTTACATATTTTTGATAATATGTTTATGATTACACTATTGCACAAAGCTTTAGATGTGGATAGAAACCAGTCTCTAATTTGCATGAGAGTGGTGTAGTAAAATTACATAACAGAAACATTATTCATTAAATGAATAATCTCTACCCTAATGAATGTCTAAAAAATGATTAATATACTTTCAAGTGGTTTGTGTCACTGCTGTGAGAGCAGTAAGTTTCACAATTATCAATTAAACTGCAATAATTGGCTATGTATATAGTATGTATATATATATATGAAAAATGAAAAAACAAGTTAAACTTGCCAACGCTTGTATTTATGATCAACAGATGGCGTTTTACCAAAAACACCGTCAAAGCTTGTTTTTGGTAAAACGCCATCTGTTGATCATTAATAAACGCCATCTGTTGATCATTAATACAAGCGTTGGCAAGTTTAACTTGCTTTTTTGTTTTTCATAAATGTACCTTTGAAGTTTTTTTCTTGCAATGATATATATTGCAGAGGTTTCTACTATGTGGAGATACTGAACTGATATCAGACCCATATAGCTATCTGGCTTGCTATGCTGATTTTGAAGACATTACGTGCCTAAAAAATTCATATTTGCAAGCTGAATAGAAATTGTTTCATAAACGCTCAGACTTTAGTGTTTAGATCTAGTTTCTTATTTCCTGTCCTTCACTGATGATAGCAAAATCAGCTTGAAATCATGATCTGAAGATGGAACTAATGAAAGAGGTAGTGAATGCTTACTCTGACGTTTATGTAAACAAACACACTTTGACAGTGTTTTTGGTAAAACGCCATCTGTTGATCATATATTGTACCCTGCTAATAGGATGATGACTCCTAGATGATATGCCAAGTCCCTACATTAGGCTATCCTATGACTTGATCTAGGTCACATTTAAGACTCTTACCATTTTTTAATTATCTTTAGTCAATATTTATAATTATGAGATTCTCCTATCCTAACAACAATATTGCATACTTTTTAACATTAAATAAACACAAAAATATTTATTCAATGGCATGAAAAGACCCAGACACTCCTCCTTATTCAGTATCTACATACTCTCATGACTCACAATAATGATTAAATGAATATAATGAAACATCTATAATTATCGACTTTCCACTAACTAAAAAAGAAATTATACTATCATTGATTTTTAATTAGTTATTTAATCCACCTATAAAATATTAAGAAGGATTTTACTGAACTCCATAGGTAATGTATTAATTAAGAAAAGACTTATAACTTGAATCTATAATCAAAATTGTACTTCAATTTTATATTTATGTTCCCTATTGTTATCTACATTGTAAGTAGTTTGATACTTTTAATAATGAGCAATTCATAGTTTAATTCCTTATAGATGAGCATACTTTAAACATTTGCAATATTATCAATGATTTATGTGACCAAGGCAGTTTTTCATTAAATTAAAATCTCTTTTGCAAACTGTGTTCTTAAATGATTGTTATATTGTTCTGAACCAGATTAATTTCTTATTTCAATCTCAAACTCAACACTTTGGGTTCATGTGATGTGATGACAATGACTCTCACAAAAGAAATGCAACTTTTAATACTCAAGTCAACATTCAAAACAACAACTTTAATCATATTATTTACAAGCTATTATGATAAACATTTTAACTAACAAGTAATGTAAAAGAACAATAGTAATACATTTATATATAAATATAATATAATAACACTATAACAATTAAAAAAGTTCTATTCCCCTTGAACTGGTACTTTATGACCAACTTATATAGATACACACATATATTTATTATGTTATTTTTAAATAATAAAAAATGTATATATATTACTGTTAAAATAAAAAGAAATTATTTTGTCTCTAAAACAATTTTCAAATAAAAGTTTTTACATATAAATCAGACTTTTTTTTAAATTGAATTATATTAAAATAGAAATTAGGGTGGAATTTTAAAACCTTTTTTTAGAAAAGTTTTCTTTTGTTTCTAATTCTGGGAAATGGAAAGGGGGAATGGAAAAGAAATATAGATTTGTTTTTTCTAATTAGTTCTATTGTTGAAACCTTAATTAGGGAAAGTATTTTATTATCTATTGCACTTCCCAACTTGGAATGTTACTAAATGTGAATACAGACTTTGAGAGACTATAAAAGACTATAAATTGTGGGATTACCTTTTGTTCAAAAAGTATTGATATTTTGGCTGCTGGTTGTGACCAATTGCCTTAGTTCGATTTGATTCAGGCTTATCCAGAACTGCAAAAGCTAAATAAATTTTTAGAAAGTGCCAAGAATATTCTGAGTGGCTAATAGACCACAAAACTTTCCCCATTGGGAATGTCTCTGCCAGACTACGGCAGGAACTGCCATGGAAACGAGCCAAGTAAGGAGTATTTGTAGAGATAGCTGAGTGCATAAGACTAGAATGGAAATAACAGACAATCTTTGGATGAAGGAAACCTTATTACCATGGAAGCAATCAATACACTGATCGATCAGGGTAAATAGTTTTTTGTTTTTTTGCTTACAAGCAATACTCTTTATATGATATATAAACTATAATAGTGCAATAGAGTGGTGAAATGGCTTTGTTACACCCGAGAGTAAAAAAGAAACAGTTTCAACAATAGAAGGGGATGTTTAAATTTTTTTTTGATTACTTATTTTATGTTAGCACAAATAATTAATATATTTTAGTATGTTTGCTTTTTTACCTAGACTAACACTAAAGATATATAGCTAGAAATAATAATTATACCTTTGTATTAAGATCAATAAAATAAAAAATTGAAATGAATAGCAAAGTATCAAAATCAGGTTTAACATTTGCAAAAGAGGGTTTGAATGTGTTACTAAAAACATTCTTATAGTAAGTCTTCCTTAAGAACATTTCTTGATTTTATTCCCAATGAGTATTAAGGATTGTCAATACACTTGTATTAAGTGAAGGCGCATGTTTCTTTGAGAATGATATCTTAAATTAGCAATAAGATTGATAGAGTGGGAAGTAAAAGAGGGTTGAAATGGGAATAAAAAGTGGGGAGAGGGAAGAAGAAAAAAGGAAAACTTGAGTATAATTATAATAGTTATATGAGTAAATAAATCATAATTCAAAAATAAAACTGCTGTTTATTTAATTCTATTATTTAAAATTTTAAGTCTTATTTAATTTTTTTTGTTAGTCCGATCATGACCTTAATATATTACATTTTTAGGTTACCATTCATACAATTCATATATAAATAAAAATAACATGATTGTTGAGGGTATCTTACAGTCTGGTTCTAGGTTATTCCTAGTGGTGCCCCTTGTTCAATTATTTTGGTTATAATTTTTGGGGGTAAGGAGTATTCAAATTTGATTGTGACAAAATGTTGTGGCACACCTTTTTACCTTTTTGATATTTATGAAAAAAATAAATGAAAAAGAAATATTACTTTTTCATGTAATATTGTGCTATTGTGGTATATATACCTTCATATATTTTCTTCTATATATCACAAATCAGGTAACTCCATTAGACAATCATTTTTCCCTTTCTTTTCCAATTATTAACCCATTGTAAGTCAGGCTTTAAATTATAAAGACAAAAATGGAAAACATTAATTATTATATTCTTGCTTCAATACAATAATCTTATCATAATATGGTGAAATATCACCTTTTGTGTATTTTTAGATACCATGATGTTCATCCTTTGATTTTTTTTTTAAAAAAAGTATTACTATAATAATGATAAAATCATCAATTAATTTTTCAATCTCAAACTTCATCTTGCTATGGTTTTATTCTCAACCTACATACTAAAATACAGCCAATAAGAATTTTATGTTGTGAATCATTAACTCTGAACCTTTATATCTTCCTGCAATAATTTTCATCTACAATGTATGAGATTTAGCTAACTGCCAATAGACCACCATTTGGTGTATCTTAAATACAATACTTACTTTTGCTTTAGCTAACAACTTAATTATTACCTTCATATTTCTAACTTATACTTGTCTATTACTTCCTTATAACTATTTGCTTATACAAATTACCAAATAAAATTACTTATAATTCTTTATAACTGTATTATATTGTTCATCGTAAAACATAAGTTCAAATTTAAAATATCATCGTTTCTCCTTTTAAATATTGTATATTTAAACAAAACCATTCCCTCTTCATAACACATATTGTTAATTACTTTTATGGTATATTTCATTCACTTATTAAACATCTCTATTTATCTTAATTAACTAATACTATTTGATCAACACATATTTTTCAAAATAATTCATGACATAAATAATCAAATTTAAATCAATTATTAATTTCATTATTTATTGATCTGTTCCCCCTTCTTTCAATAACAACTATATTTACAGTATGGAATTAATATGTTTACCAATATGATGTTGCAAGTCCCCCCCCTTCTTTCTTTAAATATAAGTTCCTAAACAAACAAACAAAAAAAAAAAACTTTTTAACTTTTACTGGCATTATAATTGTTCCCCAGGATTTAGAGCGGTTGCACATCTATATATTCTTATTACTGTCATTGCTAACACTTTATTTCAAACACCCCCTGGTTGCATATCCCCATTACAATCACCTTTGCTCCATTTGTTCACATCTGGAGATTATTACAACTATAAAATTCACAATCCACTGGGTTATTGACAATATAAAAGGTTTTTTTTTATATTTTCCTTTAGTAATTAATAATTATCTGCAACTTGTCTTATATGTTTGATTTAAATACTCCTTGCATTAGTAATACATGATTTAGCATTCCATTGATTCCTTGCTTATTTGGTTACTATTATTATTATTATGAAAAAAGCATTTCACATTTTCTTTTAACAGTTAGAGCAAGATTACCTTCCACAGACATTTTATATTTCCTAATGCACTAAGGATTCTTTTATTTGCTATTCACAATTTATTTTCCACACATCTTTATTCCTCATTAAATATTTTTTGAGGACAGTTTTACTTTATTATACTTATTTTTCTGTATTTATATATTTTCAATTCCAGATAATAGACCACTGTTACTTGCATTCATATAAATGTAATCGCACTTAATTTACATAATGCTTATTATAAGGTTTTAAACTTTAAATAAAAATAATATTAATATTAGTACAGTTCAGTTTTAATCATTCTTCAATTAACATTATATTACACATGCTTTAAGATTTATCTTCATTCTTCAATTAACATTATATTACACATGCTTTAAGATTTATCTTCCAATCCTTTTTTTTTTTACACTTAATCTATGACTAATAAAAATCAGGCAAAATTTACTATACATATTGCCACACACAGCAAGCTAGAGTAATCAGTGGATGCCAGAAGGCTTGTGCATAAAATCCCCATCTAGTGTCTACTCATTCAATATCCCTAGACTATTTTCTGGCTTGTGGCCTTTGTCAGTGAGGAACCTTGGATCTGAGAGTACTGCACCTAGATCTTATGATCTAATGCAACCCTCCAGAAGCCACCTTTTATCTCCACTTCACTAAAAAACTATGAATCTTAAGCTGAAAACACCTTAATGATTTTAATCCAAGCCCATCAGCTTATATAGTCATATGGGTCTGAACTCAATTCAGTACTCAAACATTTTGGTGTCTTTGGTTCTTTAATAACCATAGCCACCACTATCCTATTACGCAGGGTTGGTTTAAAGCCAATAAACATCACATGACCACCACTTCTTATGCTTATGTATAACTGTTTTAAAACAGGCAAAACTCACTATATGTATTGCCACACACAGCAAGCTAAAGTAATCAATGGATTCCAGAAGGCTTGTGCATAAAATCCCCATCTACTGCCTATTCATCCAATATCCCCAGATTAGTTTCTTGATTTCTAACTTGCTGTGTGTGGCAACACGTATACACAAGCATAAGAAGTGTTGGTCATGTGATGTTTATTGGCTTAAAATCAATCCTGCCTCATAGGATAGTGGTGGCTATGGTTATTAAAGAACCAAAGATACCAAAATGTATTAGTACTGAACTGAGTTCAGATCCATATGACTATTTAAGCTGATGAGTTTGGATTAAAAACATTAAGGTGTTTTCAGTTTAAGACTCATAGTTTTGTAGTTAAGTGGAGAGAAAATGTATAACTGTTTTAAAACAGGCAAAACTCACTATATGTATTGCCACACACAGCAAGCTAAAGTAATCAATGGATTCCAGAAGGCTTGTGCATAAAATCCCCATATAGTGCCTATTCATCCAATATCCCCAGATTAGTTTCTTGATTTCTAACTTGCTGTGTGTGGCAACACGTATACACAAGCATAAGAAGTGTTGGTCATGTGATGTTTATTGGCTTAAAATCAATCCTGCCTCATAGGATAGTGGTGGCTATGGTTATTAAAGAACCAAAGATACCAAAATGTATGAGTACTGAACTGAGTTCAGATCCATATGACTATTTAAGCTGATGAGTTTGGATTGAAAACATTAAGGTGTTTTCAGTTTAAGACTCATAGTTTTGTAGTTAAGTGGAGAGAAAAGGTGGCTGCTGGAGGGTTGCATTAAATCCTAAGATCTAGATGGAGTGCTCTCAGATCCAAGGCTCCTCACTGACAAAGGCCACAAGCCAGAAACTAGTCTGGGGATATTGGATGAGTAGGCACTACATGAAGATTTTATGCACAAGCTTTCTGATATCCATTGATTACTCCAGCTTGCTGTGTGTGGCAATATGTATAGTGAGTTTTGCCTGTTTTAAAACAGTTATACACAAGCATAAAAAGTGGTAGTCATGTGACATTTATTGAGTAATAAAAATCCTTAATCTAGCTTAGATAAATGAATGTTCCCTTACCTAACTGTTGTTATTTACTTCCAGAAACAATGCAGTGTGTTTCAGTTTCTTGATTATCATAGGGTATATGAGCACAGACATTCACATGAACCTCCACTCTTCACTCTATCTCAAAACACTGATACACATGAATACTTATATATGTCAAAAAGATAAATAATTGCCAATATTCATATTTCATGCTTAACTAGCAATCATCAGTTGGTCCAGATTATCATCTCTACACATATATGCAATAAATGCTCAGATAGCTTGTTCATTAAAGTATGGAGGGCACTTATACATGTAGAGATGATAATCTGGACAAATTGATGATTGCTGTTTAGCATGAAATATGTGTATTGGTGATCATTTGTCTTTTCGGCATATATGTATGTGTTCAAGGGTATCAGTTTTATGAGTAGTGGAGAGTGGTGGGTCATGTAAAAGTCTGTGCTCATATCATGATACAGGTATATAATAAGCCTGTATTTCAGTTATTACATAGTAGAGATGTCTATCCATCCCTTGTATATGTATTAAATGAATCAAGTCCTGTACGTGAGGGGTCAGATTGACTTTAGGTCAACACGGGTGTGATGAGAATCTCAGTCAGGATGGCCTTTGAACGTTCCATCATTAGATTTTTAATTGGATGGACGGTTGAAGAGTTGAAGTGTGGAGTGGATTGAAGTCTCTCCATTAAAGTATGAAAATTGGCTATCTTGATATATATTTGAGCACTTACAGCATATATGTGTAGAGATGGTAATCTGGACCAACTGGTGATTGCTGGTTTAGCATGAAATATGTATATTGGTGATTTATCTTTTCGACATATATGTGAAAATCTTGTTCATATACCCTATATATATATTGATACAGGTATATAATAATTCTGTATTTCAGTTATTGATTATCACAGGTAAAATTTAAAATAACAAATAGGAATTAGATAGTCAGAACTTAAAACTACGTCGTAATAAAGATTGATTTTCTCACTCCGTAGTATTAAGAAATACTTTTAAAATCAGTTATATATTTAGATTGCTTATATATACGATTTTGATTTGTTAAAATTGTAAATATTTTTAAAGTTTATATTTTACTTAGACAAATATTAAAATAGTTTTCTGCTTTTTTTTTTAGTTTCTTGAATATCTCCTTAGATTGTCTGCTGTCTGTCTTCTTCTAAAAAAAAAACCCGCGATAATTAATGTCAGCAAACGATTTCCTTACATTTGATTGGTTTACCTCCCAAAACAACTTGTACAATTCTTAACTTAAATATTTTTTTTTTTGTTTCTATTTGAAAATACTTAAAATCAACAATAAAAATTATATTTTATGAACGAAATTAATGTAAATCATTACTAAGACCAAGTTTCAGTTCTGATCATTTTTTATAAATGATCTTATTACTTGAATTTAAATATAAAATTTAAGAATGAATGTTTTTGTTTACCGAATATTATAATTGCAATAATTTTAAACAAATTCTTATTTTGAAGTAAATAATTGTTTCTTCTTTCATTAACTACAATTTTAGACCTCAAATCTATCAGTAACTAATGTTTATTTAGATTGATTACATTAGAAATGTTTATAAATAACAACAATTATTTAAATCTCTACAAAATTTCATCTTTAAACCCTATATTTTAAGTCATTTATTTATGTAATACCCAAGTTTATAGCATTACTACTATCTAAATTACAAATTCAAAATTTTGGAAGTATAAATATTTTATATGCCATTTTTACCCCGGATAACCGATCAAAAGGTTACAATATTAACATCTAGAAAATTGCGGCGTAGTAAATCTAAGATTTCGCGCTGTAATATCATAAATTAATAACTCAGTGAGTAATAAATGTATATGTTTATGTATTCATGTTTTCAAGTCAAGATGCTTAAGACTGGCTTATATATATAAAAGTTAAGTAAAAGAGAAGAGTGGTATCATTCTTTTCTTGTCAAAAAATCTCTGTCATGTGTCTAGGCCTGATCGCTCCTCAGACTGCTGTTTTAACAGCTATTGGCTGTCTGAAAGTAATAGTAAGGCGCATGTGGAAAAATAGCAACCTTCCAGTCATTACTAATATGTATTAAAGTAATATTTATTAAGGCTATAACCTTAAGAATATGCGCCTGAAAAAACGACAGTAGGGACCTCTGCAAATCTTTAACACAATATTTATTTAAAAGACAAGAGCATATTAAAGAATGATAAAGACATATGTACGAAATTACGGTCTTGACCAACTGATGAGTGCTGCTTCAGCATGAAATGTACATCCTGGTAATCATAGATTTTTTCATATGTCTTTTGTCAGATGGTTATTATTACATCTCTGCACAATGTGTTAAAAGTGGATAGAAACCAGCCCCTACTTTGTCTGGCAGTGGTGTAGTGAAAATCACATTACAGAAATAAACGTTAATTGCATCTTTTTATTGCTCAGTTTATGATTCAGATTTGATGTGTTTTAACAAAGCAATGTTTACCAAAATGGAATAGTTTGTGCTGCTCATTAATCACTTTTTCTTACTCCTTTAGTTTTTTTTTTCTTTTTGAATATTCAAATAGTATATAGTATCGTTTCAAATATTATTTTGATATATATATACATGTTATATAATTAAAAAATAAAAGACAAAATAACGTCGTCGACCAAAAAAAATAGGAAAATTATCTTTCATTAAAAAATAATAGTGTCATTTTTTTTAAAAAATGCTAATTAAAAATCAGACCAAATAAACTAAAAACATCATTACTAATTAAGTTGTTTTAATTACTCTAATTGATTTCAGTTATAACTATTTTGAGAAACACAATTACTTGATGAAAAACAAATTTTACTAATATGTGTCTATCCAAGAAAGAATGCCAAATTAGTTTCATATAAATCATCTTAATAAAAATACTAACAACACACACATGATTAATTGCATATGAATATATAACAAATTAAATTATAATTGAAAAATATGACGATTGGATTTTTATTCTCAGCACCTCTAATGCAGTATTATTTTCTAAATTTATAATAAAAATAGTAGTCATCTTAATTAAAGAAAGCTATAATACCACAGATCAGAGAACTATAAAAATATATTTGCACAATTAAGGGCAAATGGATTTTTTTTGGAAAACAATAAAGCAGATGGCATTACTCATAAGTTTGCCAGATAGACTTTGAGTAGTTTTATATCAATATATTATCCTCCATCTAAAAATAGCTAAATACGTATTTACTATTCAATATTGAAAGTTATCTGGGCTGAGTGAACAAGATTATTTGAAAGGAAAACTTAAATAGTAATTATAACCTATTAAAAATTTAAGTTTAACAACCTGGTTTTGAATACAGGGTCTTGGGCTTAATAAGTAAATGAGCTGTAGCAAAGAAATTTCAAGTGCAAAAGGATTAGGATTTAGTATAAACCATTGATGAATTACATTTTGAGGATGATTAGTATAGAAAATCAGTTGTCAGTCTTAAAAAAAATAACTGACTTTTATACACAAATATAAACAAATAAAGAAAATTATTTTATGCACTTTATGCATTAGAAAATAGAATATTTTATTATTTCACACTTTCAAAAATAGATGATAATTTGAACAGTCTAAAAGATCTTTTCAGAACTGTAAGATACTCCTTTAAAAACATGAAAATACATATCAAAATTATCCCAAATTCATCACTAAACTGGATTAGCTAAAAAAACTCTAAAACACAAGCATTAGCTTCACTGGTACAAGAAGACTTCTCAGGTGTAAAGGACTAAAAAACAAATTTATACTTAATATTACCCACAATTCCACTTCCACACACTCTTAATATTAAAAAAACTTTTAAACAAGTTAATTGTTTCAGAATCATAAATTTTTAATAATAAACATTTTTAAATTCCTTTTATTTCATTTCTTTCAAAGAAAGCAACCTTAGTCTCATCAAAATTAATAGTGTGTCCTGTATCTTTTTCATGGATATATGAAGCAGAACCAAGATATTTATTCCAACCTTACTTTTATGTACCATTATTTTTTCATTTAAATTCAAACTACTGTGATCTATATGTATCTTCCTACAAAACAAGGGATAATATACACTACTCCAGAAATAGTCTTTTTATCAAACATTTCCTTTGCCATATTGAATAAATTATTCAAAGTAATACTCATTTTCCAAGCATTTTTTTTTACTTCCAACAAATTACTATTTTTACATAAAATTCTATAAGAAGACAATTTAAGAGGCAAAGAAAGAAAATCATATTTTTATTTATTCTTCACATTATTTCAATTACTATTAAATAAAATATTTTTAACTAATTTATCAGAGTAGCCAACATTCAAATAATCTTTATAAAATTGTCCTTTTTGAAACACAACTACATTATTATAATTATTTAATATCTTATTTCTATAACAATAATTTTGTAAAGCAACTACTTTATAAGATGCAGATTGATAGTTATCAGATATAATTATAGTTCTAAATTCCTTACTCTTAGCCTAGTGACAACAAGTCAAACAATTATTATTTACATTTCTAATCACAATAAATCTAAAAAATTTAATTTAACAATAGGGTGATAACATATTTTATAGAAGGATCAAAACAATTAAATTCATTTACCAACTCTTTAAAAAAATGTGAGATTTAAGTTGACAATGTTTGTTTTCATTACATTTTTTGAATTTAATAGCAGTTCAGGAGGATTAAGGGATTAACCAAAAGTACTTCTGCAGATTGGAAGACTGTACATAATAATTAATTATCATTCTATTTATTATTTTTATTGTTATTATAATAGTTTTTAATTAATAGACATTATATATATATATATAAATTTATAAATAAATATTAGAAAATACAGTACTTAAAAGTTTATAAAAATATATCTATAACTATCATTTAGAAGTGCTTTCAACTATCTTTATAGTTTACATATATATAAAAATGTGATTATAAAATATTGTAAGTTGTATACTATGTAAAATGCTTTAAGTTGTGTTGATATTGTTAGTTTGCATTTTTACTTGCCAATGCAAAAAAGCTAGTGAAAGAAAAACCTCTACATAGATATATAAAATGCTTTTATTCACCTTAAATAACTTTTTTTTTGGAAAATTCTGTAGCTAGAATTGGAAAAAAAAATGAAAGTTTAATATTTTATGCTTAAATTTAGATAACATTTTGTAAAGTTTATAGATGATAAGGGAATAATTTTCACAACAATGTTAAAATGATTACAAATTAAATATATTAATGGATTAATTTTATACAATAATTATTAATTACAGAAATATAAAATGTGTATTTGTATAAAGCTAAAAGACAAAGGTTTGTGTAATAAGCATTAGCAATATTTGATAACTCTATTTTTGAAAAATAATCTAATATTTTTCAATCGTAATATATATATATAGTAATGCCATATTTCACCCTGTGGGCTAAATATATATTCTATAATGTGTTAAAAAATATTATTAGATTATATTAAATAAATTGCCTTTTTGATGTTAAATCATAAAGTCTTAGCTAAATGTTTTAATATTATTAATTAATGTAATTTATTCAGCATATTAACTATTAGTTGCTTAAAAACTATTAGATTAACCTTTCCCTAGAAAGAAATGCAACTCAACATTCACAACTCCAAATTGCTTTAAAATTATCAATTTCAGCATTATCGTAGTGAATTTACACTCATTTTAAAGCTCAAAATATACCATAAGATGCTGCCCTCTCTAGAATTATTTTACAAGTAAAAAATCAATAATATCAAAATTTGAAGCTACAACAATGGGAGAAAGAAGGTTTTCCTAGATGCTGATTGGTTGGTTCTCATTTCAGACAAATTTTCACTGCTCCAACTTCTTTGTTTTGATTTTCAAAATGAAAATGAATGTTTTAGTATTTCTTTTGGTATTTTTTTATGTATTATAAATTATTTTGATAAAATATGCTGAAAATTTAATTATTTTAGAAAAATAGTTAAGATTTTAGTAAAATTTCTTTACTTTTACATGAATGTAAATTGTAAAAGAAATCAGTGCTTGTCAACAATTTTCATTGCACCGAACTCTTTATTTGATTTTCAAATGAAAATGAATGTTTTGGAGTATTTTTTTTGTTATTTTTTTACATATTATAAATTATTTTGATAAAATATGCTTAAAATATAATTATTTTAGACAAATAGTAACATTTTAATAAAAAATTCTTTACTTTTACATGAACATAAATTGGAAAAGAAAATCACTTACATGCTCAACATTTTCTAATAGGTTGTGAGTGTTTTTTGAGGTTCTCCCCTATAAAATGTTTTTATAATTATAAATAGAAATCCTATAAAGTATTTTTATAATTATAAATAGAAATTAATTCTATAAAAATGAAAAATCATCAAATATTATAGAATTATTATATAGATGGTTTAAAAAAAGCTAGTGAAAAAAATAAAAAATGCTAGAAACATTATCTATCAAATAACTAAATGATAAAAGTGTATTAAATATAATATATAAATCTGTCAGATCTTCTACAACTTTTTTTATAAAATACAAGGGGGTACCCAAAAGCAACTAGAATTTTATAAATAAAAATTGTTTATTTTTGAGTGTTATAAATTTAGACTATTTCAAATCACTTGATGCAATACACCAAGTCTAAAGGGTTGTTGTTTTTTTTTTTCAATTTTTAAAGTAGTCTAAAAATATTTGCAAAGTGATGCCTTTTAATGCCTGAAGCATTTTTCCCATCACTTTTAAGGCTGAAAAAAAAATCAGACTTTTAATTCAAGATATTAAAAAAAATACACAAAGAAAGATCATGAAAATCTAGCTGATATATAAGCTGGGTTATGCTGAATTTAATTAAAAAGTGTTTCACACTCAAGGTTTGAGAGATGTCATTCCTTTCTTTGCCACAAAACAATACATTATATTTTACAAATGTTTCAAAACTTGCAGATAAAATGCCTGACCATTATAAAGTAAACATAAGAGAAAAGTGTCATTTGCAAAAAAATAGTATTGTTTTGACTTTGGATTTCACTCACCATGGTTTTTAATGATGCAGTGAATTTAATATTTCAATTAAACCAACTCATAAATGAGTTTTTTTCTGAGATCAGCTTGCTTATAATCTGTTTCAAGCATTACAACTGTTTTCCTTTCCATTTTTTGTAAATGAAAACAGAATTTCACATTCTTCAAATTTTTTAGTCATTATAAAAATTGCCAAATATGTCAAAAGCACTTTACAAAAAAATGTGCTGTGTAGTACCACCATTTCACATAGTGATGTTACTTGGAAGATTGATGCAGAATGACTCATACAAAAACAATGTAATAGTGGAAGCATATAATACAACTGGAATATAAATGAGAGAATGATTCCTGTTACTTTAGGATGTCCCTTCAAATTTATCAAGATTATTAAAAATCATCTAAAAAAGGTTTCATCTCAAACAAACTCAATTTAAACGTTTTAAATTTATTTCTTTTATAGTAAATTGGATAATGTTCATATATTAAATCATTCTATCATAGATTCTTACCCAAATGCATAAAAAATTATTAAATTACATAGTATCATTAAAATAATTTATATTAGTAAGAATATATGATTCAGAGATTTAATCCCTAAAGTTTTTATAGAAGATATTTTATCTATTGAAGTGAAAATAAAAAAAATATGAAATGGGGATTATTTAAGTTGTTTAGATTTTTGTTTAAAAATATATCTCAAATCATGAAGAAAGTTGGATTTAATTTTCTCTGTACAAATTTCTAAAAAAAATATTTTTTTTTTATTTTTATTTGCGATTAATCCAAAGCCTAATAGAAGTTTTCACAAAAATCATTACTATGAATTAAATAAAAGTAAAAATTGACCAGGTTATGAAGATTTTAAATCAATATATTGATTTATCTAACAAATTTGCACCAAAAAATGGATCTGAATATCATTCTTTATTTTTAAGATAAAAAAGAAATAATTCTGTAGTTGGCAAGAAATTTGTTTTAGGTAATTTCAATTTGGCTCCTTATAACGTTTTTGGCAATGTTTATTCTTGCATTTGTATGGAAACTTCATTGTATAATTACAGTAGTTTTCATATTTCAAAAACCACTATAATTTGTATGAAATTTATTTGTTAAATAATTAGGAACTAAGTGAAAAAATTATTTGTAGATCCAATGTTAAATAATTTGGAAAATACTTCCATCGAATCTCACATACGTCAAATAAAACAATTTGATTTACAATAAGCACATTGATTTTAAAAGAACCATAAATTGTCTAGGAGATAAACAAGCTAAGTAATGTCAAGTTATTAATATTACTACTTATTTGTAATTTCATAATAATGTCATATTATTTGCAGAGTTATATATTTTTTATTCATAGAGTCGTTTATTGTATTTATTGCTGTAATAAATAAATATTTTTATAAATATTAAACAATTTATATATATATGTTGCTTTGGTTTTTTTGCTTCCTTTTTTTAATATATAAAAGTAAAAAGAAAATTTATAGCTAATGATTTCAATTATTTATTTATTTTCATTTTGTTGTTGTTTAAAAAAAAATGTAATAATTTTAATTAGTGTCTTAAAACGTCGAGGTATTGGGAATCAGTTTAAATAATTTATTCGTTAAAATTATAAAACAAATGTAAAAAACAATCAGATAATTATAATCACCAGTGTTTTTCCCCTAACACAGGGGTAGACAATTGTTTTGGCTTGAGTGTCACAGAGGTTGGTGGAGGGCCACATTGGGGGCCACTTTGTAAAAGTGAAGGTTAGAGGAGGGCCACACCTTTTTTCATGATGCAATAAACACACTGCTTTATACCCTGTATTATCAAAGAAATATTTGTTTGTCCATTCTTCATTAAACACATGACATTCATCACTGATTTTTTTGGAGGGTTCATGGCTTCACTAAAGTTGGAAATGTATATATTTTCTAATGCAAAGACAAAATTGAAATTAAGTAGATCAACTGGAAAAGCCCTGCACATAGTATCTACACTGTGCATGTGTATTGATGTGGCCATCCTAGTGGAAAATAAGAGATGAATCTTCAGTCATGCATAGGAAGGAAATCTCAGTTCAAGATGGATTTTCCTGATTGTCTTGGAGGGCCACATAAAAACTTTTAGAGGGCCGCATGTGGCCCTCAGGCCACTATTTGCCCACCCCTGCCCTAACAGATTATTGATTCAGGAAAATAGAACATATATATGTAAGATTATTAATTTGTTTTATGTGCATTCCACTTGTTTTGTTTTTTTTTATTTTTTTTTTTTTTGGGGGGGGAATGGGATTGCTTTTTGTGTGAGAATATTTGTATATAAATAAACTAAAGTTAAGGAAATGTAGATGTATATGTATTATTTATGGGTTGGTATAAAATAATAGACAATTTCGCACTCTCACTGAGGTCCCTATTAAACCTTAACATTATTGTTACAGTGTGTTCATGTTACTTAAGAGTTTCACATTATTTTGGTTTCTACTATGGAAAAATAATGAATACTCTCATATGTCTATTTTTTAATTAGTCAAATGAGTTACTGAAATAATGAAACAAAATTATATTCATTTGTATAAGTAACTTTATCACATAAGTTGCATTCTACAATGTCTTTGAGTAATTTATCCAGTTTTAAATTATTTGGGTTTACATTTTAATGCAGTTCACAGTTAAATATTACTGTAAATAGTGGTATGTGTGTTATAAATACAAATGATGTGTTGTTATGACATTTTTCACAACACTTGAATTGACTATCACAAATACTTTGTTTAAGCAGAAAAAACTCTGTAAAGGAATATGGATGCACTCAATTCCAAAACAATGCCATTTAATAGATAACATTATAAAAGGGATCAGAATATAAGACAATTATAAGTACAAACTATTAGATAATTTATAGATTAGGTTTTTTAAAAAATAAAATAATAAATGCATAAATAATTAGATTTTAATAATATTCACAAGAAAATTAGTGTTCAATCTTTAGAAGCACTCCAATATTCATTAAATACTAAAATGACATATTTGGATCACCAGGTTTATCATATTAGTGATGTGTGAAATTATCATAAGAAGTGTGTTAAGAATACAAGTACAATCTTGTATTCACTAAAAAATTGTTAGCTAGATTTATGACAATGAACTTATTAGTAATTTGATTAAAAGAAAGGATATGGCATTTTCTGCTTAGAAGAATAATAAATATGGAACTAATTATGGAGATTAGATTGGCAGAATGTCAACAATTGATAAAAAATGCTTTAACATGATTAGTGGATTAAAACTACAAAAAAAATATAATTATTTTCTGAACATAGTAATTCTAAATCTTTTATGATACATTAAAAGCAACATATGGATTTAAGAAATGGTGTCACAATCTTATTAAATTGAGCTATTGGTGATGATATTTTGAATAGTTAGAAAAATATTTAAATTATCTTTTGGATAATGATACAAAAATTATGCTAAGGACATTTAATGATGTATTCATTTTATGTATTTGTTTAGGTTTAGGAAAAGATATCCAGCTAGTAAAGTCAAAACATCTCTTTATAATCTTAAAAAATGGAAAAGCTGCATTTGACTGAAGATTTGTCATGGTATATATTAGATGTGATAATATGTTTGGACTATTTCTATTATCTATCAGTAAATTCTGAATGTATAGAAAATTTAAAACTTTTCAAATGCAACCACTTGCTAATAATAACACGCAAATAAACATCACAAGTTAGTGATGACACAAAACTTTGAGTAGTATTATTCTACACTCTTCTTCAGGTGCTTCTGGCCTAACCAGTGACAGTATTAGCATAGAAGTTAACTCAGCCATATAGATTCTTGAATATCAAATTTAAGGCAAAATCTGTAACCAACTAAGCTATTATGTCAAAGGCAGTAGGTAGTAGAAATTTCATATATTTAAATATGAGGGCTGGTTCAAATCCTCCTGTGTCCTTCATTTTTATATTATTTTTTTCTAACAGTAAGGCTAATTAGAGGCTTCCATACATTGTGTATTACACTGAAATAACTTATAGGATTATTTACCATTATTACTAACAAGTTGTTTATATTTGAAAAGTTTAAAAAAAGTTTCAAATTTTCTATTCATTCAACATTTACTGATAGATAATGGAAATAGTCCAACATATCACAAAAGCTGCATATCCTTGTAATGGAGGTAATAATGTTAATATTAAAAGTACTAGAATGTTTTAATAATATATAGATTCATAAACTATGTTATTTGATTTAAAGATGTTTATGTTATTTGGATTTTATAAAAGGAATATACAAGATTGCAGTAATTATTTTTGATTATCATTACTATGCACAGAGCAAAGATAATTTTAAGGATTTTATTGAATAGGTTTTTTCCTATTATAGATGAATGAATACCAGTAATTGAATGTGGTATTAGAGAATAAAATAGCATTATATATATATGGTTTTTGTTGTAATACAAGTAAAAGAAAAACATTGGGAACAAAGGAATTATTTATATGCTGCTGTTATTGGTTTGTTTAAGTAAGTTGATTCAATTAATAGGATAGGTTTATAATATCATTTAAAATTAATTGTTTGTCCATTATATAATTTTTACATTATGGAATAAGAGGAAGTAATAATTATTATATGTGGAAAATCTAAAGCTAATGAAAATTGGTGTTAAATAAGAATTTGTACTATAATATCTTTTGGATTGTTTATAGACAGCTTAATAAAACATGAATCAAGATGTAATACAGGTTGATAGTGGAGTTTTTAATTTGAATAAATTTAAAACAAAAACTGAACTTCATCTTATTGAATTCTGGATTTATAATATGTTGATCACTATGCTAACATTCTGAATTTAAAAGACAATTTAGAGAATGTATTGTGTGTTTTGAATGCCACATTTAAAGACTTTGATTTAATAACTACTGATCAAAAATATCAAATTTTTTATTAGACCATTGGAGAAGAAAAAATCTTCAACAACTGTTTTCTTAAATAGTTATCTATTGGAAATACAAACCATTTTGATAGTCTTATATGGTAAAGTGCAACACAGAGTCCAATGTATTGCTGATTCTGTTAGAAAACTAAACAATTAGATAGTTGTCATAATAAAAGAAATACTTTAATTAAGTTAGCTGTATATAAAGTCATTATTTTGTCTAATATATTATATTAAAGTGAAACTTGAACATCCTATTATACAGTATAAAAGAACTAAAAAAGTTTTATTTAAGGATGCTCCAAAAATGTTTAAAATATAATGACATGCTCATAAAATCAAACAAAATGTTCTTCAACTTGGCGAATATTATACTATAGAGTTTTTATTGTAAAATAATACTTTCCTTAGATTGGATATCTGAAATAAATGAGCAATGTATGAATTTCTATGTGGGAGAAGTAGACTCCTAAACTTTTACATTATAAGGATTATTTTAAGCATATTCTAAAGAAGTGCAATATTGATTATTTTTATTAGGAAGATATAAATGAAAATAGAACATGTTGGTGAGTGATCTTTTGATATGACATTAACATATTTAATTAAGAAATGTTATTTTGAAGCAATTCGAAGATTACATTGCTAAATATTAAATAAACAGACAAATGGGCCTGCATGTTTTTCCTTTTCAGTTCTTTCCATAGAGTTGAAATGGACTGACTTATATATAAGTGGCTGCTATATAAATGCATGTAGACTAACATAAGTACTGACTTTTATAAAAGGAGAAAAATGAATTTAAACATTAACAACTGCTAAAATAGCTCGATTTACTTAATAATCATTATGTTAGATTTATGAAATTAATTGATAGATCTTATTTGCAGTGGAATAAGCTTCAGATATGATAAATATTTACATATAAATAATAAGTACTACCCACTTAAAATTATATCTACAGTTATTAAGTATTATTATCTCTTAAATATCATTACTGTTCAATTTTTATTTCTTTTTAATCTTATTACTTCCTTCAAATGTAATTTAAGAAGATGCAATTTATTATCTTTCTTTACTGAGTGTAACAAATTATTTGTACATTTAATGAATTTCATATACCATACTAGGTATAATTATATTCATTTTCTATATTTATGTGTGTCTCTTATCTTATTCTAATATCTATAGTACAATTTATAGTTATTTTCTGCCAGTCATTTATGAAAAAAGGCTTCATTATTTTAATCTTTATTATGTTACTTTTTTTTCTTTTTTGTAGCTTTTTACTTTCTTTTTACTGTATATATATATATATGAAAAACAAAAATGCAAGTTAAAAAACTTACTAACGCTTGTATTTATGTCCACAGATGGCGTTCTACCAAAAACACCGATCAAGCGTATGTTTTGTTTACATAAATGTCAGAGTAGTATTCACTATCTCTAACTATAATTCCACTTTCAGATCATGATTTCAAGCTATTTGCTATCATCAGTGAAAGACAGGAATAAAGAAACTAGATCTAAACACAAACTCTGAGCGTTTATGAAACAATTTCTATTCAGCTTGCAAGCGTGAATTTTTTAGACACGTAATGTCTTCAAACTCAGCATAGCAAACCAGATAGATATATGGGTCTGACATCAGTTCAGCATCACCACATAGTAGAAGCCTCTGCAATCTATATCATTGCAAGAAAGACCTCAAAGGTACATTTATGAAAAACAAAAATGATAGCAAATAGCTTGAAATCATGATCTGAAAGTGGAATTATAGTTAGAGATAGTGAATACTACTCTGACGTTTATGTAAACAAAACATACGCTTGATTGGTGTTTTTGGTAGAACGCCATCTGTGGACATAAATACAAGTGTTAGCAAGTTTTTTAACTTGCATTTTTGTTTTTCATAAATGTACCTTTGAGGTCTTTCTTGAAATGATATAGATTGCAGAGGCTTCTACTATGTGGTGATGCTGAACTGATATCAGACCCATATAGCTATCTGGTTTGCTATGCTGAGTTTGAAGACATTACATGTCTAAAAAATTCACTCTTGCAAGCTGAATAGAAATTGTTTCATAAACGCTCAGAGTTTGTGTTTAGATCTAGTTTTTTTATTCCTGTCTTTCACTGATGATAGCAAATAGCTTGAAATCATGATCTGAAAGTGGAATTATAGTTAGAGATAGTGAATACTACTCTGACGTTTATGTAAACAAAACATACGCTTGATCGGTGTTTTTGGTAGAACGCCATCTGTGGATATATATATAAGTCTTATTATTACTTTTTGTGATACAATGTAAAAAAGTGATGGTCCTGAAGATAAAAAAGGCTTAATAATACATATGATGGAAAAACTAGATATGTCATCATGACAAATTATTATTAAATGTAATACTGATAACTTTTACAGCAGTTGTTGTTTATGTAGGAACTGCAAAAGGTATCTATTGATTATGCATTTCAATTTATCCATAAATAAATTGAATTTATTATATGATTGTTAATGGATTAATAAAGAATAAAACTGATCCAAATTATTAATAAATATGAAAAATATATTGTATGAATTAATTACATAAAATTTCATTGGAATGCATTTAATAGAAAGAACATAACATTAAAAAATAGATATATTTTGAGTTCCAAAATTTTTAATATATGTTTTGAAATGTTTCCTTATGGATGAGATATTTAGACCTTTGTTGGAAAAACCATATAGAAAGGAGAAAAATTTTAAGAGATTTTTCACTTGATTTACAAAAACTATGATATGAGCAATATATGGAAAAAAGAACAAAGAAATATTCACTGATGACACTGAAAAAATTAAGAGCTTGTAAAAAAAATATCCCGTATATGTTGATAGAAGATATGAAAGATGATAGCTAATTCACCTCCTAATCTGCATCCCAAAAATGTAAAAAAAATTAAAACAAAACATATTTAAAATGAATGGATAAATCAAGAAAGTTGCTGGTATAGCATGAGATATTAAACCTGCTGTGCTTTAATAGCTTATATATTGTAATGTTTTTCATGTTTCGATAGGCCTTCAATTATGCAATAGAATGTGTGAGTTAATCAAGCTATGAAGATGGAAAATATCTTGTTTCTATTTCCAAAAACATAGCTATATTTTCTGATTAACTGGCCTATTAAATATTATGATTTGTATTACTGATGGAATCATTTTTTTTTATTTGTTTTAATAAGGGCACCGGGATTCATACAAGAATCCTCTGAAATCCATTGCATCGCAATCGTAAACTAAGAAGAAAATAATTTAAAGGATCGAGATTTTGATTTCTTGTAACTTTATTTAATTTTTTAGAGAATATTATTCCTGGAGCTTAATTAATAAATATTGGCAAAGGTAAATTACACATAATAGATTATAAATAAACTAACCATAATAATGCACAATGAAAAGTTGATAAAAGCAAAATATTTTATCCAAACAAATTGAAATATTTAAAAGATAAATTACTAATAAGTTGGAAATACTATGTGCATGCTAATCCAGACATGAATCAATTAATTAAAACAGTTTGACAATTAAAGTTCACTTCCAAGATTCTTCTAGAAAGTTCTTTAAATAAAAATCTCTTGAATAAGAAAATTAATATCTCTATCAGGATTATATTATAAGCTTAATTTAATCAGGATATGAATAATCTTACCACTAAGTTTTGTATTACACATTTTGAAGAGCCCATTGATGTTAACTAGTTTCACTCTGTTAACATTTTTGTAGGTTCTTGACCTGTCCTAATGGCTAGACTCGATGGTTTTTCTGAGTGAGCCTATACGATGAAAAGTATCTGTAAATGCATCGGTTCCACTCCGCATAATGATTCACTTCAGCATACAAGTAATGATAGTCCTGCATATAAATAGTCTGGGATAGGATATTTTTTCTATCCTGGTTCTAATGGAAGCTGCTAGTTAAGGAAAAGACTCCGTTTGAAGTTTTTTCTGACCTTTTTATATTCGCGATCAATTTTTAGACTTCTCTGTGCATCTAATTTCTTTTGTCCTTTTATCAGCATACAAGATAATAATATTGTGCATTCTTTCTTAAATTTAAGTTACAAAGTCTTTTTTTAAAACATAATTCCACCATCTTTAATTGGAGTTAGAAAGATTTTACTAATTAAAATCTGTGCATGTAAAATTCTCTTTCTTTTAGTTTATCTGGATTAGTAATCAGCATGTCTTTTATTCTTTCCAATTTTAACTTTTATTTTTTATTACATAAAAAATATGAACCAAAAAGGTAACTTTCATTGTATGTTTTAAAAAAATTAATTATAATAACTAAAAAAAAAAAAAATCAAAAATATGTCTTTTAAAAAAATCGCTAAATTTACTTTTTCTTTTAGCTTTTACCAAATGCCAATATATTTGTATCATATATAAATAAATGTTACTATATATATATCAATTCTAATGATATATATACTAATTTTGACAGTTGTTACTGTTGAAATATTTTTAAGAACATGGGAAAATAATCATAGTCAGATGATATAAACAGGAACCAATAAAAACTATAAGCACATTTTGCATCTAAAAGAGGAATCAGGGAAATGTCCTTGAAATGTAATCTTTTCTTATTTATAGAGAAAATCTGCTGCAATAAATATATACATGTTTAAGGAAGCAATGTCTCACAACTTTTCCTAACTTTCCTTATTATAATAAACTCTTCCACCAAGAATTGAATGTTAATTATTAATATTTTTTAACAGAAGTTATTGATTAAAAATATTTGTTTCCTTAAACATTTATGTATTTATTGTAGCATTTTATTTGTATAAATAACAAGATGTTGCATTTAAAAGAGGTTCCCCTTTTAAAGGCAAAAAGTGTTTACTGTTTTCATTGGTCACTGTTTATAAGATCTGGCCGTGATTTAGAATAGGTATTTTCACATTCTTAAACATTTTTCAACAATAACATCTATTAAAAATTATTATTTAACATTCAACTCTTGAAAGAAACATCTATTATAATAAAGAAAGTTAAAAAATATGAGAGACTTTGTTTTTATAAAATATATATGTTCATCTTAGCGCTTTTTCTCTATAAATAACAATAAGTGGTATTTAAAAGAGGTTCTCCTGATTTCCTTTTTAGATGCAAAAAGTTGTTTATTAGTTACTGTCTATATTACCTTCCTGTGATTTTTCCTAAATAAAATAGAACAAATATTTCCATGTTTATATAAATATACAAACTAACTAAAGGAAAAATAAAAGCATAATAAAAACACAGAATTACTTCTCTATAAAACTGTTTTAATATTTGATCCAGAAGACTGGTTTTCATCAGAAAGCAAAATAGCCATTTTGCTTTCTGATGAAGTCCAGTCTGCTGGTTGAAATATTAAAGCAGTTTTATAAAGAAGTAATTCTGTGTTTTTATTATATATATTGTGCTATAGAGCTATATACTCTGACTGCACATCATACATATATATATTGTAACCAAATAAATGAGTTCAAAAAAAAAGATATTACCATACCTGAGTAGTCCATTGAATGATCATAAGTAATAATCATAAATTCAAAAATTAAATGATGATCAAAAGATATTATTATATCTGTATTATATGGGAAATCACGTGAGGTGAGTACACTAGTAATTCAATAAAATATAACTCAGGTATACAGGCAGTAGGTTTTATCCACTTTCCTTTCTTGGTTTGATGTTAAGTGCATGTTTAAACAAATACTAAGTGAATATGGTCTAGCAGGGCGCCACTAGATTATCTGAATCTAGACACGGTTATATCTGATAACCTTTCACATGTACCGGGTTTGAATCCCTTTTTGGTACTTTATTTCTAATAAAAATGAGAGATTTTGCTTTTTTGAGCCATATCACTAGAAGCACTAATAGTTAGGTAAAAGTAAAACATCTTTAAACCACAGTGGAGTTCATTGAACATAAATCATTTCTCAGATCTCAACATAACAAATGTGTTTCAATATTTTTATAAGTTCACTAGCTCAGATTATATATAACTAATTTAGGATGGCAATTCACTCATCCTTGCATGAAATAGATGATGGGATGTGGTTATAATAATACTAAGAAATCACTAAATATTATAAAATCAATATTTATTTATGGCCTTTAAACAGTTAAACAGCTCATTAATTAAAATGTTGATGACGATGATGATGATGATAATAATAACAATAATGACAAGGGTTTCAACTACAGCTCTAGGACTAAGCCTAAACATAAAACTAATTTTTATAAAGAGATTCCTAATTATTGCTTAATTTTAGCATATTTACTTATATCTTAAATAACTAATATTCAACCATTGATGATGATGAATAATCACACTTAACAAAGACTACACTTAATGAGATATATACGCCTCGTTTAATAAAACAAACTAATATTTATTACTACAGTTCTAACATATACATAAAAATTTCTAGATAAATATGAAAATTGACATGAATAATAATAATAATAATTGATTATATAACAATCCTCAGATTAATTTTAAGTTCTTCCCCCTTTCCCTTCAAATGTATTTTGTATTAAGTTGGACGTCACATTGACCATGATTTTCACTCCATGAGAAAAGTATTAAAAAAAAATATTATCTGCTCATTAACACACATACTTTAAAAATCCAACATGTAAATAGAATGTAAAAAAAAAATGTTAGTAAAATTGAAAGAGCAAGTTTTTAGAAAAGAGTTTTAAATTATTTTCTCCCCCTCCCTTCCAAGCGCTGAAATCTATACTTAACTTGAAACAAAATAATCCAATATTCTAATACTACTCATTATTCACTCACAATTATACACATATAAAATATCATTATGTATGTGCGTGTTTTATCCCATGATAACAAAATATTATTTAAAACCAAAATAATAATATATTAGTTAAAACTAAAATCATAATACCATAAAAAAAAAAAAAATTGTTTTACACATTAATATTGTAAAATTAATAAACAAATAATTTTCATACATTCAAGGTCATTTATGAAGCTCAAAGTTATTATTAGTAAGACATTCTTGTTTTAATCGATCTGAATAGTCTTTAAAAGTTCTTTAAATAAAATATACCACTTTATCGCTAAAATGTTTCTTAAGACGATATCATAAAATAGATATAAAGTCATATTACCGTCTTTTGTTTGTGGCGAATTTCAAGGGTTCAAACTTGTCTTGTATAAGGTTTATATTTCTCATTACCATTTCCGTTTTACTGGAACAATCTCTTTCTTGAGGTGTATACTACTTGTGATGTCTCTATTGAGGTTATTTGTAGTGTAATTTGAATTTATATTATTTTTCTCTTTTCCGTCGTGTGAAATACTTGTTTTCTTTATTCTTGTTTCTTGTTGTAACTATGCTGTTTAATTTATCATAATTATTCCTTCTTTAATCAGTTTTCTTCTTCTATAATTTTTTTTTATTTTACTTTTTTTTTCCTATGTATTTTTTTTCTCATTCTTTGATTTAGATATCATAGTATTCTTATTTTTTTTTACTATTCTTCTTTTCCTCTCTTTTTATTAGGGTTTATTATTTTTATCTCTTTTTTCCTTTGTTATTATTATCTTATTTTTTTTTTTTTTTATTCATTTTATATGTTAGGTAGTAATAAATATTAGTTTGTTTTATTAAAGTATTTTCATTAAGTGTAGTCTTTGTTAGTGTGATTATTCATATCATAATGTTGAATAAGTTATTTAAGATATAAGTAAAAGCAAAATTAAGCAATAATTATGATTCTTTATAAAATTTATTTTATGTTAGCTAGTCCTAGAGCTGTATTGAAACCCTTGTCTTATCGTTATTTTTCACACATCATCATCATCAACTTTTAATTTAGCTGTTTAACTGTTTAGGCATAAATAAATATTGATTTTATAATATTTAGTGATTTCTTAGTATTATTATAACACCATCATCTATTTATAGGATAGTTTCATCTAAATTAGTTATATATAATCTGAGCTAGTGAACTTATAAAAATATTGAAAATTTGTTATGTTGAGATCTAGAAATGATTTATGTCAATAACTCCACTTGGTTTAAAGATGTTTTACTTTTACCTAACTATTAGTGCTTATAGTGATATGGCTAAAGCAAAATCTCTCATTTTTATTAGAAATAAAGTACCAAAAGGATTCAAACGGTAATTAAGGTTATCAGATATAACCGTGTCTAGATTCAGATAATCTAGTGGCGCCCTGCTAGCATATTCACTTAGTATTTGTTTAAAATGATTATAAACAAGAATGAAAGTGGATAAAACCTACTGCCTGTATACCTGAGTTATATTTTATTGAATTACTAGTGTACTCACTCACGTGATTTCCCATATAATACAGATATAATAATATCTTTTGATCATCATTTAATTTTTGAATTTATGATTATTACTTATGATCATTCAATGGACTACTCAGGTAATATCTTTTTTTTTGAACTCATTTATTTGGTTACAATATAAAAATGCATGTATGATTATTAATTATTGAAATCATTGGTCAATGTCTAGCTAATTTTATCTCACTACACAATGTATTTTTAAAATAGTTGTAAACATAAAATTAGAAGATAATACTTTAGTATGATCTTTTATTGTCTTAAAAAAAATCGTTTGCATTCTAGTTTAACATTTTATTTTCAAAAGTTGATGATTTTAAAGGGAATGTGCTTCATATTAATACAGATTAAAATGACATTTCACCTAACTTCATATTAAATATGTATATTTGTGATTTGTTTTCCTTTTTTTCTAAAAAAAAAAAAAAGAGAGAGAGAGAGAGAGAGAATCAAAAACTTTGCTAATACAATATAACTTTTTTCTACATATATATGTTTCAATAGGGATATTAAAAAAGTATCAACAATACGTTACATTTATATGTGTAAGAATCTATTTGTATATATAAATGATCTTTAAAATGAATTTGTTTATAATCATGAGCACTTGATAAATTTTATAAGGCAAATACCTCAAGTGCATCACATAACTATAGCTGGATACTACATCATCAAGAAATATGATATATAACAGTCAGTGTTCTTAAGAAAAAATCCTTCGCTTTTCTTTTTTTTTTTCTTTTGAAGTGTGTTCTTTTTGTATATATATATTGCTTATTTCAGAAAAGATCTTATTTTAATAAACATTTTTCTTATATAAAAAGGAAAAGGAAAGAATGTACACACGTATGAAGATCTATGTTAAAAGACAACACTTGATCAACTAAAATGAAAAATTAACATTTATTTCAAAAAGCAAGCTAAAATATGAGTCAAAACTTAATACCAACTTAAAATGCAAATAATATTTCACTCTGGAAAATTTATGGAGATTCAAAATATGCCTTTATATTTAAGTAAATATACACACATGTATCTGAAGGGCAATACAAAAACCTGTGGATAAAAGTCAAAAATATTATTAAGGAAATTAAAGTATAATATTAAGCATAAAAGCTTGGATAATTATATATTATAGAAAGTCATAATGTAAACTTCTTACATTCCTAATATATACATATATTAGAGTCTTTAATAAATCCATGCAATGCTTACATATATTCCAATCCCTAATGATTATATTGGCTCATAACAGATCAATAACTATTACTGTCAATAGGCAATTATAACAATAAAATCGGATAAATCTTTTGACATTAATATTTAATAGTTTATGATATTTTATATACAACTTGCTAAAGAGACTTATGCTACAGAATAGTGTGTTGCCATAACTCTCTAAGTGGATTAAGATACTAAACGCTCTTGGAAAAAATGACATTAGTGATCTATTGAGAATTAATTTTAAACAATATGTTTGTATCATTATTCTTGCATAAATATTGGGTAGTCTAACAAATGATGGAGTTTAAGATGCATCTATATTGATGCGTCTATATTATGGATATTGAATACCTCATCATTTTTACCAATAGTTCAGTTTTACATTAAATTTCATTATATGTTTATTTGGAGGGATATTTGATATGAAAATATTTGGTTGAAAAATAAACGTTTAGATACACACACAATTACTGGAAAATCATAATAATTATTCAAAATTGCAATTAATCAATAATTTAATTTCATTTGAATAACTTTTTTACATTTTTTTAGTATTGCTATAGTTCAAAATCTTATGTTATGAGTTCTATAAATTTTATGTGCTTGATAAGGAAATGTAAATATATATTTATTTCTGTTTTTGAAAATTAAGTTTGTTGTTTAACTCCAGCATCAATGTCAACATTTATATAATCATTGCATATTGAATTTATTCTTTGGTAACTTATTAACTTCATTTATTATTTATTATTATCTGATGTAAATAAATTATTATTATTATTATTTACTAAAATAGAAGTTCTAAATTTTACTTATTTTAATTAATCGAGGGATAATAATTATAATTGTATTAATAGGGATATAGATATATAAATTTCACTAAGATGCAGTTCAAACACTATCTTCCTAAACACATTTAGCTAATTAATAATTAAACCATTATCTTTTAAATTTTCATCACATTCATAAGAGTTGGTATTCTTTATTATCATATATCTATTTTAAAATTATATTAGTGTATATTAGGGATTTGAGGAACTAAATGTATAAAGTGTTTCATTTAATTTATTTTAATCTTTTACAAATTTATATTTAATTAATATTTAGTAAAGTCTTTGTCTATTAGTCATCACACCTCTACTTGTTACATTTATACCATTACAGTTTTTGCAGCCCAAATTTGTGGGACATTTGAAGGGACAGCCATTCTTATTTCAATTTAGTGCAATGTATAAACGCATTCTTATTTATGGGTCTGAGACTTGGCCATTCAATAAAAGAGGAAAACAAAGACTTCAGATGGTCTATAGTAAGGAGAAATGTTTATTAGAGAAGCAATAAAAATTGAAAATGAAATACATTGGTAAACAGAGATCACTAACTTCATTAAAAGTATTAAGTGATTGAAATAAATCTGCGATAGACATTTTAACTCAGCATTTAGATCATCATCATTCCTTTCATGGTTAACCACAGATCTATAACATTAAACAAATCAGTATTTTTATTCTAGTGCCATTTATTATAAACATGAATAATCAATGTTTATTAGATGAAAGTGTAATCTAATTTCCATCTCCAGACCAATTTCAGTAAAAGGGATTAATCATTGTTGACATGGCATTCAAGTGATGTTTTAGTATCTATATTTTTTTCCCATAATACATACAACAAATATGTTTTTCATTTATTTATCTTAAACAAAATCTCTTTTGAAATATTAATAATCTTTATATATCAAGTAAAAAGTGTTTTAGGTTACAATTATCAGTTTCTTTTATTATTTATTTATCTTTTCTTCTTTTAAGTTCTTTAGCAATTGTATCGATATCGGCGTACATACTTTTATATATTTTTCTATGTGTTGCTGCTATTCTTAATATAAATTTTTCCATAGTCATTTTCACTTATAAATTTGATTTCGTTTTATAAATGAGAATATATATATATATTATAACCATTTATCAAAGCAGGCAATTTATTAAATGTTTATTTTTTAAAAAATTATAAAGTTAGGTTTATTTAAATTGTACAATTTCAATTTTTTATCCAATAACTATAATATTCTCACGCAGTAAATACATGTATAGCCAAATATTACTTTACGTTCACTAGAATTTATTTTTAATCTTATTTCCAAGTTGTCCAAACAAAGTAAATAAATCTTTAATAGGAAATACTTAGTAATTATTACAGACCCAACATTCGTACAAAAAATCTAAATTGGCTTTGATAACATTTTATTCTGAGATCTAACTTCTCATTTCTAATACTTTTTAAACTTTTCAAAATAACAATTTTGAAAAAAAATAATCTCATTGTCCTTGCATATTTTCCTTTTAAAATTTTTATTGTTTTTTTTTTTAAAAAATATTGATGAAGTAGCATTTTTAGATATTTTCCTAATAATTTTAATACAAATATTTCCTACTTCCTGTTTTTAATAATCGAAAACTATTCAAATGAATTTAATACATGCTTTATGGCTTTATTTTAATTACGTTTTGTTTGTTTTTATTTTTTATTACAGAGCCTACATATTTGAGATATTGTAGCAATAATTTATTAATAAATAAAACAAATTAATTATCGTTAAATATACAGTTCATTTTGAACATTTTATTTTATTTATTGAATTTATATTTATGTGCAGTCCCTTCACTATAGAGATGATTAGGTACAAAGATAGATGCTCTGAAATAAAACGATAAAAATTGTCAAATATATTCTCAAATTGAAAATTGTATTGCCATGCTCCATTATGTCGTAGAGAGATCAATGTATCCAGTGTAAAAAGTGGAACCATACAATCCATTCTATTATTCATCAGGTTACCATTTATTTACTGCATTTCCCAATCCCTGGATATTTCTGAAATATGTTTGTTCAATATTCGACAGGAATTCGTATTTTACATTTACCATCAACCACAGATAAACAGCTTTGTGAAGTTATTGTGACTTATAATTCTCAAATCAACGAATTTTTTTAGCAATGTAAATTAAAATAAAAATCAAACATGTATATGGTTATGAAATATAAATTTATGTCATATAAAACATAACTCATAATTATCATTATTATTAAAGTAAAATAACTTCTACTGCAAATAATTATAGCATAAAAACATATTTATGTAAAAGATTATCATTGTAATATTTAAGCTCTTACATTTACAGAGGATTTGATGATTTTAAATTTTTAGAAATTTTTGTCATCGATTTTACATTTTTTATGCTTTTACCGATATCTCAATAAGTTTGATGAAATGAAAACCAGAAAAAATGTAATTAAAGTAATCATTTTTAGTTATAAATATAAGTAAGTAATAATTTTGTATATGTCTTGGATATACAAAAATGTTTATAAATAATTATTATATCGCATTTTTTTTAGCGTTTGTTTATTCGTTTTTTTAGGGGGGGGGGGAGATAAAACTAAAATCTTACACAGATTACACAAAAAAGTAATTATAATGCTGTTCATTAATGTGAACATTATAGGGATGCATTTTTAAAACACTCTGGCTAATTGTTAAAGAGTTACATTTTTAAAAAGAGCACGACTTAAATGGAAAAATTTCTTTGAATGTTTTACAGGTAATATTCTATTCAATAGGGTTTGAAATCAAGTTCAACATGTTCATCTTTTCCAAAAAATATAGTTTATCTGAAGTACACAAAAAACATTATTTAAAATTTCAATCCTTTTTTTAATGTTTATAATCCTAAATCATTTATATAAAATACACAATTTTATAAATTTTTTATAAAAATGTCTAGCACATGCTAAATGCTTTTTTACATGCTAAATGCTTTCAAAATAATATATTTTTATTATGTTGATTTTAATCTATTCTGTATTTGTCAGAGGCTTGCTAATACACAGATTTGAATAGAAATACATACATCTCTGTTTTACAAAATTCTTTACTAGAGATCCTTCCTTTAGCATTTGTGATCTTCCACTTATAATATTATTCATGCGATGTGCTAAATTCACATAGATGTGAAGTTATAATCCAAGAAAGCATCCAAATATATGTTTTCTAATAAAATAGAACAAATAAAACTGAAGAATGAAAAGTTTGCTCTGTTTGATATCTTTGGGGCCACATGCTCGTTTATAAAACAATGATCAAATTTTTATATTTGCAGATTATTAGGATAGCAGTGTGCAAGTAATAGCTATGGCCATTATAGAATCACTGTGGAAATGTGCAAAAATAAGTTTAATTATATCAAAAACTGAAAATAAAGATTATTGATTAAAATAAACTTTGGAAGATCAAAGCATCATGTAAATTACTTCAACTATTGCTATTATTCTTGCCTTTTCTTGCCCATTAAACTAAATGTTCTTAACCAGGAAACTGAGTGATCCACTGTTCACAGTAAAATAAATTTAATATATATATATATGATAAACACAACAAGTTATAAATTTCATAACTTGCTTTTAGCTTGCATTTTATGATCACTAGATGGAGCTTTACCAATAGCTCCTAACAAGCTTTATTTACATAAACACCGAGAGAGATAGAGATATTGAATTCTATCTCTCTTGGTGTTTATGTAATGCTGATTTTAGAGTTAGTATTTAGATATAGTTTCTAGTCTTCCAACCCTTCACTGACATGAGCCAACTAGCTCAAAACCATGGTCTGGAGGTGGGAGACAACGGAAGAGATATTGAATTCTATCTCTCTCAGTGTTTATGTAAACAAGCTTGTTAGGAGCTATTGGTAAAGCTCCATCTAATGATCATATATATATAGTTAAATACAATGAAAGTTATTGCCTAATAGCAACAAGAAATTCTAATTATTACTATTGTGAGTTAATTTAAGAGTGTTCTTATTTATTAGGAATGCAAGTTTATTTAAGTAAAATTCTTTATTAATTGAAGCAAAAAGCTATATTTTTATTTTTAGATTATCTTTTGACACCATATATATTTTAACAAAATAACTTCTTATCTTGATCAATATCCAATTCAGCTGAAACAAAGTTATTTCTTTGAATTTTAAGGCAACTCTCTAATCAACTGAGCTATTCTGACAAAGGTTAATGTTTTAATGTGTCAGAATTTTTATTTTTTCACAATTGAATATTAAATATTATTTTTACTCACACAATATATTTTAATGAACATATTATAGATACTATTTGTAATTTTAATTGGCTTAAAACATTATTTTGAAATTGCATTTATTCTCTAAATGTAAGCATGTTCATTAAAAATATTTTAAGCTTAGTTACATTATATATAAGTGATTATGTCATTAATTTTGTTTTTGTTTTTTACGGACAATTATTTTTCTAAAGTCTTGTCATTCATAAACTAATAAAAGATTTATTTTTGCATATACTTTAGAAACACAATTCACTTGCATAAATAGTAACTTTTATGTGGGATTTACTGCAAGATACCAATTTAACCCCTCACAGAATAAACTGCAATATATGCAAAAAAAATTTGAATAATGTATTTTTAATAACTACTGCAAACTTTTGGTGCAATTTAAAATAATTACTGATTTATTATGATTAGAATAAAACGTTTCATATTCTCAGTTTTACGTTGTTAGTTGATTTAATGCGGTTTCAAATGAAAAAAAAAATTTTTTTGCACAGATCTTTACATTGTAAAATATTTACATTAATTATTCTTGCTTTATTTAATAACTAGATGAATATAAAAAACTTTCTAAAATATATGAGTTAAAGTGCGACTTGTAGTAAAACGAAAAATAATAACCAATTTTATCTCAATGTGTTTTTTAAGATCAAGTGATTCAGGTTTGTTTAATATAAATTTATAAACAAATTTTCTCTCTACTTTTGCCATCTATTGTAAGATTAGGGATAAATGTTAACTGAAAAGATAAAAAAATATAGATACACTAAAAGCAGATACAAAACTTCTCATTGATAAAGCTAAGCCAGAAATTAATCTGGTGATTTATATTGACAGCGAAGTTAATAAATATTACATCTAGTATCTGTTGATTATTCAAGCTTGCAATAGGTGGCAGTACTAGAAAGAAATTAATGGTTAGCTCTTGAAATTTATAAATACAAGTCAGCAACTTAGGTATTTCTATGTTCATTTTTTTATGAACTTACAAACAATAAACTATTTGTGTTTTTTCTAATATGGAAAGTAATTTTTTAGGTTTTCTAGTATCAATGCTTACACTTTGTAGAATTGGTTATCACTATCTGTTTGAAAATGAAATATATTATTATACAATATAGACTCACTTTTACTATGACAAAAATGATTGCTCTCAGATCAAATACTAATTAAATATATAGTTATATATTTAAAACACATAAATTTAGCAAAACATTTTTCTTACTTATAGCAGCTATATTATTCACTGAACCCAATTAAAATTATATTGATTTAATGTATTCCCAGATTTTGCCCATATTATATAATGTTGATTAAGAGTAATTTTATACATATTAATATAATCTATCACACACATATATAATGAAGGGGGGGGGGGATTGTTGTATATAAGTAATATTTTTATTTTAAATATAAAAATACACAAATATTCTTAAAACAAATTTTTTATTGAAAAAAATATTTTATTTTTTATAAATTTAATTATATAAACAACATTTTAGGATTATATTACATTATTTAATACTCAAAACATATTAGTTTTTATTTATATTCTTAATTTTTAATTAATTCTTAGATCTTGTTAATAATTTATATAAAAGGATTATTATATTTTTTTAAATGTTTTCAAAGGATCTTGTTTTTTTATATATTATATATATTTTTTCTTAGTGCCTAAAAGAAAAAAAATATATATTTTCTATTATTTATATTAAAAGATGGATTATATTTTTCAATATACAAAGATTTTTGATAATCTGTTTATTAAAATACTGAGAAAACATCAAAAGAATATAAATTTTATTTACAATAATAAAAAAAAAATCAGGATTTATAAAAGCGAATAGTGCAACATTTGATTTATATATAAATAAAATTGAATCAAAGAATAAATGTTATAAAATTATTATTTAAATTTTAAACATTATTAAATAAAACAGTAATAAAAATAAATATTATTTTAAATCTTATTATACTCATATATTTTATTTAATAGTAGTTTTAAAATGAAGAATATAAAATAAGCCATGATTATTAATATAAAGAATCTTGTGCACTATGATTTTAATAAATCCATGCCACATGGTATTCTTCTAACACAGAAAATATAATACTGGAATCCAATGTCATCATTTCTTTTACTAAGAATCACTGATATTCATTATATTAACAATATTAAAGATTGTTTAAGTGTTACAATTGTTTTTTATTTCATATGTCAAATGCATTGACCGGGATTCAGGCCAGCTGCTTGGAAGGCAGCTATGCTAACCACTAGGCTACCAATGCTTGACAAGTGTTACAATTATTTATTCACACTTTTGTTATGCATTGTAATATGAAAATTTCAATTGTTAAGATTACAAATACAAATTATTTTTAAATTATACAATAAAGCATTTAGCAGAGTGCTACAAAATTTACAAGTACGTTTTTACTCCAATTTTATAAAACTTTTTATATTTTTATATGTTATATATGTGTGGGTATTTATTTTTTATCAATGATACTTCTTTTCAGTATGATAAAATCTCTATTTGTAGCACTTTATGAGCTTTATTATCTTGCTTGTTGTTACTCTATTCTATATTCTCAACTGTTTGTTTATTCTAATTTTAAAACAATACATTTATATATATATTTATTTTAATAATGTTCCTGTTTATTGCTTATGTGTTGATTGAAAGTATATTATGTAAAATTGTTATATTCATTATTCAGCTTTTATGAAGTATATTATTGTCATTTGATTAGTGATATATGGATTTATTTTGTATTACTGTATCATGTAATGTTTCTTATTTTAAAAAGTTGGTGTAAGTAATATGCAGTGAAAAATATTTTATTGCTTTTTCTGTAGGACATTCTAACTATATATTTATTATTATTATTATTATTATTATTATTATTATTATTATTATTATTATTATTATTATTATTATTATTATTATTATTATTATTATTATTATTATTATTATTATTATTATTATTCTGCAGTAATGTATTAACATCACATACCATTTTTGATTTTCAGAAATCAGAATATTTTTTTTTGTTTTAAACTTTTTTTTATGACTTCATATCAGTAAATAATACTGTCAAATCTAACATGCCCTTGTTCAGTGGTGGTGAACCTTTTTATGTGTGCATGCCAAAAATTTCCAAAAAACATTTATTGAAATTAATGCATTTAAAAAATTTATAGGGGTAACTGCTACTGGTTGTAGTTATTCTGGATTAATAAAAGTGGTTTACCAGTTTTTACTTACAGGTCTGAGACTTGGAGCATTATCTGAAGAACAAGAATAAAAAGTCTTCAACTCTTCAATGAAATATGGTGAAATGTATGTCTGGAGTAACAAAAGTGATCAAGAATGCAATACATTGTTGAGAGCCTAAACAGGTGTTACTGACATCAATGATAGACTTAAGAGTCTGAGTGAGCTGGACATATAGCCAGAAAAGGATAATGGTAGATGCACAGGTGAAACCTTAAACTGAAATACAAGAGATTATAAATAGCTTAGAAAGAGGTTGCATGTAAAATGGATGGCTGAAATAAAGACATATTCTGAGGTGTTGCGTAAACAGAAGTTAGAAACCAAAAGAATTGGATTAAACTTGTGAGACCATTATCCTTGCAGTGAGTAGATTATCATTGAAAATAATGATGATGATAAATATAATTATTGTTTTTAAAATATATATATATATATAAAAACACATAAATTTATAAAATTACAAGAAAATTTGATGTAACATGATATATCAATTAATATTTAGAATTAAATCTTCATCACTTGTGACCATGTAGTCTTTCTTTGTCTGTAGTAATCAATGTTTGTGCAAAGTATTTATAACTACATATTAAATGCACAGTTATTTTATTACATTTCATTATATATGTATATTTATTATTATTAGAAACTATATGATTTAGTGTGACTCTTTATAATATTTTTTTGATAATATACTATAATTAATGATTGCTAGGTGGGCAATTGTTTTGACTCAAGGGCCACATTGTGGAAGTGGAGGTTAGTGGAGGGCCACAGCAGGGGCCACTTTGTGGAAGCAGAGGTTAGTGAAGGGACACATCTTTTTTTCATGACACAATAAACACACTGCTTTATTCCCTGTATTACCAAAGAAATATTTGCTTGTCCATTCTTTATGAAACACACAACATTCCTCTCTGATTTTACATTTTTTTGGAGGGTTCATGGTTTCACTAAAGTTGGAAATTTATATATTTACTGTTGCAAAGACAAAATTGAAGTTAACCAGATCAATTGGAAAAGCACTATGCATTGTATCTACACTGCACATGCATATTGACATGACCGTCATAGTGGAAAATGTGAGACGAATGTTCATGCATGGGAAGGAAATCTCGTTTCAAGGTGGATTTTTCTGACTGTCTTGGTGGACCGCAAAAAAATTTTTAGTGGGCCGCATGTGTTCCACAGGCCTCTATTTGCCTACCCTTGGTTTATGCTATTACTATTCGTATTAACTTTTAACCAATTTTTAAATCTAAAAATAAACAATTAATTGTTTTAATAAAATTACTTTTTTTATAAATTCATGACGCAGATTTGGTAGGTTTAGGATATATTGAGTCAGTTTGGCTTGAAATCACATGAGTGCATGCAATCTATATGTAGATGAGTTGGTAAGTAGTTGTCAAATTAAAACACATTGAATTAGAGTGGAATCTTTAAAAAAAATTAAGTAGTCAAATGTGTAAATAATAATTCAGGATCGTATGCTTTACACAAAAATTATTGACCAAAATAACCATGCCATTTTGAAATTATTTATTGCAGTCTATATCTTTAAAACTTTATATGTCTGGTTTATGTAGTATTATGTTTACTGTTTTTTTATCTTAAAAAATGACTGTTTTTTTCCCCTCTTGTGTCATAGCATCAGCCGGGAAGCGAACCCGCTAACCCGGGACAATTGCTTGTAAAGCAACTGTCGCTGACCTCTACAAAGTTCATAATAATATTAAAAATTTAATGCTACCATTGTTTTTTAAAACTCTATAAATATATGTTGAAGGTTTTAGCTTTCACGTTATTACAATATTATCTGTTTACGCTTAATAAATTAGATATATTTACATTTGTTAATATCATTCCATTAGATTTAAAAAATTGCTTCGTAGTAAATCGAAAGATTTCGCGTTGTTTATTTCTATATAATATTTAGTGAATTAAATGTGAAGGTATTTAAGCTTCACACTCTTAGTTCAAAATGCTTGAGTCTGGCTTATTTATATATAAATTGAGGCATAGATGAAGATGGTTCACATCTTTTTTTTATAGTTCTGACTTGTGTTTGAGAATTGAGAGTTCCGTGTGATGTCATTATTCCATCTTATTGGCTGTCACGTAAGCAAGGCGTATCTGTTGAAGGTTTTAGCTTTCACGCTATTACAATATTATCTGTTTACGCTTAATAAATTTGATATATTTAAATATATATATATTAAATCAACCCGAGTGCAGCCCACAGTCAGAGTGATGCGCTGCATAAAAATAAGAAGAGAAGAAAAAATGTATAAACTGTCTTTATTATATGTCATTGGAATAAACTACATAAAGAAATAAAAGAAAGCTGATTTATGTATTTGCCAATATGTTTAAATATTTACGGTATTCTGTGAAAGGCCGCGAATTAATTAAATGATAAAGATTTGAACAACAACGTGTATGTGTGTACGTAAGCATATACCATAAAGTAAAACAGATTGCCCAAGAGAATAAAGGGGAAAAAAATATTAATATACATTTTAATATTAAATGTTATGGCAATTTATGCAGAATGTTATCGATCATTTACCCTATAATGTGTGAATAGAAAGATAATAATAAATGACACTATAATAGAAAGGAAAACAAAATACTATTGTATTGATCGCGAAACAGTTTATAAATTTTAAGACATTTTGATAACTTTTTGGTTTTACCTGTTCTAAATCAATTTATAAATAAAATCGTATCAATTCTTATAGTAAATAGAATGGGGAACTCAAATCTAAGGTCAAAAATTATGAATTAATAATATCTGTGAAATTAGAAATACTAAAATAAAAATCACCAAAGAATTGTATATCTTCCTACATTGGAACAAGGATGGATAAAGAAAAGAAAAAAACAGCTATTTCTTTCTTCTTTCATTACAAAATCTTGCAATGTTGTGTATAAGTTTGTATTTCTTTCAACATGTTGTTGAAGAGAACAATGGCATATTTTACTTGAGGTTCTGAAATTTTAGAATGATCTACATTATAGTTAGAGTGCACTTTATAGTGATAAAAACATATGGAAATGGTCTACATTATGGTTCAATTGATGTTAAGTGATGTAAACAGAGGAAAGAACGATAACAAAAATATAAAAAGAGGCCATTCAAATTTCATGATATAGTCATTCATTTTTGATGTGAAGAATAGTATTTTGATTCCAGATTGCAAGCTGTACATATTGAAATAAGCAAAGTGGGAGAAGAGGTTTTACAGCTAAGTAAAATTGGAATGCCTATAGTAGAAGCTATGATAGTGATGACCAACTTTTTGAGCTCAATGTGTCAAAAATTCACCAAAAAAACTGAGCATAACTCGGGTGGTGTGTCACTTCAAGAAAATCCATAATTTTATGATATTTGTAGCTCTAATAACAAAAAGTTATAATATTAATTTATGTACTATATTTAATAAACCAAAATTAAATAATTCTTTACCTAACCTGCTAAGTGACTTTTTTGTTGCTGAATTTTATTGGCTAAATTTTCAATTGAAAGTTGGTATTTTGTACACTTCAAACCCAAGCAAGCACTACTAACTTCATCTGTCAGTCAGTTTTTTTTATTGGTCCCAAGCAAGCACTACTAACTTCATCTGTCAGTCAGTTTTTTTTATTGGTTTTGATATTATTTAACACTGAAAATACGGTCTTACAAAAGTATGTAGAAGGAAAAATTGTGAATAAAGCCATCATTATATTTTTCAGGGTGCTAAAGGTCTCTGGTAATCAGTTCCAAGTACTCCAAATTTCCTATTTGTAATGGCACTCCTCTTCATTCTCCAAGTGACACCTTTCCAGATTTTAAAGCTTTGATCTCAAGTCATCAAACACCTGGGCCCAAATATTGTCTTGAAATTCTGCAAATTGCATCTCCAAATCATCAATGTGCATCCATTGGAAACCATTTAATTCCAAACTATTTTAGACTACTACATCCTGATACTTGATAATTTTTATTGCCTGTTCCAGGCTTCTAAATTGATTAAATCTTTCACCAAACTGGCCAAGTGATGAGTTTAAAATATGCTGGTACTTTATATGCATGGGTTCCCTTTCATTTTGCACAGTTGTGCTGTCCTTCTCAAAATACTTTGTTACTCGATGAAAATACATATAAGTTTTAGTTTCGACAGCTTGCTTGAAAATTTTATGTTTACTTTCAAAAGCTTTTATGTATACAAACATAATGTTAATATTTTTTCCAAAACCTTGTAACTTTAAGTTCAGTTCATTAATATGAACAGAGAAATCTGTAAAAAAACATCAGTGTGTTGACCCATTTATTATCATTGAGCTGAGGAAAGTTTTCCAGATCTTTATCTGTAAGAAATACCTTAATTTCTGTAAAGCACTCCACAAACTGCTCCAGAACTTTGCCTTGGTTTAGCCATCTCACATTATTAAACAGCAGCAGTCCAGTGTAGGTTGAATCAACTTCCAGTAAAAGTGCATAAAATTCTCGCTTGTGAAGGGTGTGAGCAGCTATTAAATTTACTATTTTTGTAATAACTGACATTAAGTCATTTAAGTCAGTGAATCCTGCCTTGGCACATAAGACCTCCTGAAGGATAATACAATAAAAAGGTGCAATCAGATGTCCAATAGCTTTCGTAAACAATTTTACAAATCCCACTTTTTTCTTACCATGTTAGGTGCCTCATCATTGACACAACTTTAAAGATATCAATGCTTAAGTCATGGAATGTTTGCATAACAACTTGACATATTTTGCTTCCTGGTGTACTTGTTGACATTGATACTAACTCTATCAACTCTTCTCTCATTGTGTCAGCAAAAACATCTCGGTGTGTCACCGCTGACCTGCATGTCATAAGTTAGCTATCACTGAGCTATGATAATGTTCTCCAGTAATAGATTATTTACCATGCAAGGCTAAGCAACAAGTAGCACATCAGTCAGAAAATTCTAAGTATGTAGTCCAATCCAGTAAATAATATTGAAGTCTATGGAATGAGATCACTATAGTCTCTAATATCCCAGTAAAGAAAGAAAATGTACTATGCAACTAAATTGCTGAAGATTCATTAATATTCTATATTATATACATCACCATGCTCTTGTAACTTCAATTCAAGTCTCCAGAATGTGAGAAAAAGAAGTATACACTGATGTAAATTTATGAAGATGACATATGAATACTCATTATTAAGGACTTTAGATATTTTGACTTGTAAGGTATTCACATTATTATATTAAAAAGACCTTAGACTTAAAAACTGAATATATATTAAGTCTTGGTTATGTTATATTTTATATCTGCAGTTGGAATCACTAGTATAGACTTAAAACTGAATATATATTAACTGTTGCAATACATTTCATTTTACATCTGAATTTGGAATCATGAGTTTAGATTTAAAAACTGGAAATATATTAAGTGTTGTGATATATTTCATATTATATCTGCATTTGAAAATCACTAGTACGTAGATGGAACCAACTTATGTTTTTAATTTGTTAATAAATTATTAAATTATTGTTTTATCAATTCATTTCTTTGTTTATAACTCTATTAACATATTATAATGTTGATACACATGTGCTAATTATGAATTACCCACAATTTTTTCAAACCACTGGGGAATATACTGTATGTCATGGTAATAATTGGTAGTGACATTGTTTATTATCACATTATTTAATCTCGGTAAACTTTCTCTAATTGAGGAGGTGTGGTGCCTGGAGTTTCCTTTTTTTTTTGATTAAAACATATAAAATATTATAGGGAGTACTTGTGATTATAAATCCCAATCATCATCATTACATTGGTTAATATTATTATGAAAACTTTGTGATATCATTGGAATTCTATTCAATTTTTAATTTACCATATTTATGTACACATCTGGAAGATTTTCAATATATATGCATGTTGATTTCATTTAATATAGCTTATATAGAGAATGTATCTTTGATATATTAATTTATCTGGCTTTGTGTAATAAATCATCTATGTATTTATTGTATTCATTTGTGTATGAGGTTTGCTCATATTCCACATCCAGTTTTAGATTCCATCTTGATTAAAGATTTTCTAACATAATCATAAACTAATAATGGGTGCTTCTTACTATTGTAATATATTCCCATTTAATTTGATTATATAACAGAAGTTCTGTGTAATCAGAAGTAAAGAATTATGGCTTTTATTTCATTTTTATTTCTTGAAAATAACTTTCCATTTGGTAATATTTGATAAATATAGATTTTGTTTTCATAGTATGAGAAGACTTAAAACATAGAAATTAATACCTGCCCTAGTTAACATATACAAAACCAAACCTGATGAATCTTGATTTTGTATTTTTTTAACATTGCAAGCAGACAGGATTATTTTAATAGTCAGACCATAGCCTATTTAGTTAACCACCCAATTAAAATGAAATGGCCTCTAAACAGACCACGATTGGCAAAGAACTTTTTGTTACTTCACACAGAAAAACAGTAAAGGAGAAAATCAATATTCACAAGGCATGTTATTGACAGATAGTGAGTATTTGAGTAGTTTCTTCCCTTGTTTTATTTTTTGGTTAAGAATATAAAAATATATTTCCAAACCAATAATGGATATAGCAATCTACCCAAACCAAAAAATCCAAGCTTATTAAAAAACTTTTCACACTTAATTGTTCAGAATCAAACAGATCATCTGTATGGAAAGTAATATATTACCAATACATCATAAGAATCTATAGCAATAAAGTCATTGTTCTAGGTATTCTTAGCTAGAAAATAAAATAAAGATGGAAAACCAGTACAAACATTTACCATTCAACAGATAATTCAACTCTGAATAATACTTTCTTTTTATTGCTTCTCCTGGGTCGAAAGAACTTTAGTCTTTTTTCCCCTTCACGTACAAGAGTTTTGCTTGTTTTATGTCTCATTTTACATATAATATTTGAAGTCATTCAGTTTTCCCTTTATTAAAATTTCATCCGACAAAATATCAAGCCAGATCATTTTGAATTTAAAAAATATATATTAACTTCTAATAAATATAGTAAGTGCGCTTTTAGACAACTATAGAGAAGCTTGTTATTTTTATAAATTTAATACGCCTTAGCCTTTTCAGAACATAAGCGTTCTCATATTCATAGCAAAAATTTACTTTTAATATTTTGTCAGCTATTTAATTTTTGTTGCATTTATAATTTTTAAAATATATTCATAATTTTATATTAATTACACTTAATATTTTTATGCTATTTTTAGATCTAATAATTCCTTCAACATATACATAAATGTGTGTGTTAATGTCTTTATATATTAAATGATCTATGGGAACAAAATTTGATGATTCAATGACATTCCTTACAATAGGCAATGAAGATCGAGCAATATAAATGCACTTGCATGATTATATATATATGACTACTCTTGAATTATCTATTGATATAATATATTGATCGATAAAATTATAGAGAAGTTATAACTTCAGAGAGACTTATTAATAATAATGTCAGTTTTAACTTCTAAAAGATTTATTGTTAATAAAGTCAGTCGTAATTAAATAGTTTAAATCTGTATAAAAGATTTATATTTTAAATCTTAAATATATTTTAAATCTTAAATATCAAGATTCTGATAAAGAAAAAAACATTCTATTCTTTTGTGCTAATAGGATTTTAAAAAATCTTATTTAAAAATAAACTAATCAAGTCTTTATAATTAGTCGTATATTCCAGAGAATAAATTCACAGATATATTAGAAAGATTTATTTCTTCTCAACAGGCCCTCTTGTCTCTTGAATATCTTTTGAACACTATTCCTGACGTCTAGATCAGCGGTCGGCAATCTTTTAGATATTGCAGACCACTCATGATTTTAAAAGGTCCGAATTAATACGACCCTTGAGTATGATATCATATATATTTATTTATAATTATAATTTTAAAACAAAAATAATAATAAGTAATAGTAATATATATATATTAAAAATTAGTGCGACATTTGCTGCTCTTGGTTTAAAATTAATTTACTAATCCTTGACTCCAATGATGTCAACCAACTCGCATTTTGTAACAAATCAATTAGCAATATAATGTTCTTGTTCTATTTTACATACAATAACACAGCTTAAACAAAATTTGTTTTTTATTTAAAATTTTTATTAAATGAGCTTAGCGAATTTAAATAATATCTGAATTTCTTTGCGGATCATTAAAATTACATCATGGACTACCAATGATCCACGGACCACCAGCCGCTGATATAGATAATCCCAACATCAGGTTTAAAAATTGGCTGAATTTTTTAGCTGTTAACTGGCACATGACCATTTAAGATGACATAGTATTGTTTAACTTTTTTAATGTGCAATTGAGAATTAGTTTACAAAAATTAATGACCATTCAACATGCCAAATATAGAAATCAACTACTGCACATTAATTAAATGTATTGAATAGCAAGATAATTGCAAAGTCATCTAAAAGTGATGATGAATGTCAGAAAGTAATGAAGTAGATTAAAGGAGGGTAGTGAAATAAATTGCTGAAAATTATTGCCATCATTTTTTCTGGAATTATTAGAAGAATAAGATTGTGTGCATAGGTTACATATTTAACAGTGATAGAATTTTAATAGCTCTTACAGAACTCAATAAATTAAATTCCAATGTCAAGGATATTAAGGAAACTTAGAGCAAATTAGAAGGAATCGTGTAAAAATATACAATCAGTAATAATTAGATAAATATTATCATTTTATGATATGAATTTATGGCAGCAGATTCATGTGAACATGCTGGACCTTTTGAACATTATAAATTTCTTATCATTGCAAATATTTTAATTCTGATAGATAAAATTAAGATGAAACATGGTCAGTTTAAACACTTAGATAAATTTTCTTTTATAAAGATTTTACCAGAGATGATTGTCTTTAAAAATGTCTTTGGATTAACATCTATACAATCTAAACAGTATTTCAAAAAATGTGAAATGAATTATTTTTCTTCCCTATCTCATCTCATAAAAAAATATTTTTTGTGTATCCAACATTACTACACAATAGAATTGGCACCTATCTTGGGGCAGAGGTTATATTTTATTACCATTAATAGTTATCAATATATATGGATCTATTTCTCTTTCTTGTCAAGGAAAACCCAGTCAAAAACAAGACTTTTCAACATTTTTACTTTGCAATCACCTTTTATGCTTTTACTTGAGCAAAATTTTGAACAAAAAATCTTTTGGAAGATGATTTATTTTTGTTCTAAAACTCCTAATCATATTATTAATCTGTTATTTCAATCTCTACATACAGATGGTAAAGAAAAGGCTTGAGATTTTGTAATAAATCTTGGAAAGCTAGCTAGAAATTGCAATTTGAAGAACTTTATAATATATGTACTGATGTGACAATTTTATTTTCAAGATAAAAAATAATAGCTTAATAAATAATCTGTTAATTGACACTTATTTCTCCTTTTTCCCAGCATTCCAAGCAAAAGATTCAATTAATAAAATAGCTTTATTAAAGTTTGGTTCCAGAATTATGTTGATCAGTCAGAAATCTAAATCATATAAATATTCATCTAAATGAAATAAAAATATGGGATCTTCTGCCAAAAAGTATATTTAAATACCAACCAAATAAAGTACAGTCAAGAACCCCAAAATTTACTATAACTATAATAAGTTGCAACAAACACTTTACAACTGCATGCATATATATATATATATATATATATACAGTACTGTCCATGTAGAAATCACTTGCTTAAAAATGATACAGTAAAATGACCAAAAAAATGGAAATACACATGCTCAAAACCTTCACAATAAATTTAGATCTTATAAGATCAATATAAATAATGGTAAATATTTGAAATGGCATGATATTAATAAAACTAGGTTCAGGATGTGTGATGTCCTTTGTTCAAAAAATAGTTTTATATAATCATTCACTGTATCCTCATAGTAATGTAAGATAATTGCATATAATCAAGTTAGTCTAATTCACTTAATAACCAGAAAAAATATTAAATTTGAGAAATCCAGTTTATAAAAAAACATAGCAATGGTTAGGACACTGGTTTGATCTTAGGACTATACACTAATCAAAATGGCCAGCTTATAAATACAATAAATTTAAAAAAGGTAACTATATATGATTCAAAATGTTTATTTACAACCTGCATTTGAAATGAATAATGAAACACTAAAAGAGTTGCATCCAGATTACTAGATGCCTAGATTAAAGCTTTCAGTTGAAAGTGTAAATATTCTCTGAGAATTAAGAGTAATAATCCCCCTTTGGAGCTTTCATCACTTAGACCTTGAACAGCAGTGCTCATAAATCAATGAAATCAAAAAACTTGTTAAATCTTGTATCCAATGATTTAAAGTTATCAATTCTGTTACAATAAGATAAACAAAAGATGCCAGAAAAAGAAATTTTCTCATAAACCTGATCTGTAAGGTGAAATAGAAAACTCAAAAACAAAACAGTTAATGAACTGTAGGCACCTGTATATAAAGGTGTATATTCAATAATACTATTGAAACATTTCAAGCAACACTTGTAAAATCCAAGGTCCTGCAATAATAGTTATCTAAATTCTGGATCGAAAACACTAAGTATAAGCACAAAGTTCAGTTAAGACTTAACTATGAAATAACATGCAGTAATAAAGTGCACACATGATTTGATGGAAATGGGTTGAACAGAACATTAATTTGAATACTTACAGAAAACAGAACAGATTCTGCCAAAAATAAGTCTCATGAAAATAATGTAAAAGGGGAGACATAAACTAATCCCATTAAGGATTATGTATTCTTATAGCCATATGAAAGAAATGTTGTACATTCATTTACAGTTTAATCCAATAATTAAGAGAATTTACAAAAATGTCTAGCATCAAAATATAATATGGACTGACTATTTCATTAAAAATAAACAAACAGTTACTGGCACAAATAAACCAATGAAATAAATGAGAAGTTTATTTAAGGAAAATGAGCTATCTTATTTACTAAAAAATCATTTAACTTACAGAATAGTAAGTAATTCATTGGAATTGAGATATTCATTGAACAGTAACTCGTACAGCATTTTATAAATAAGTGCAATCAAACATTCTCAAATTAAGAGTGAGAAGGTATTATTAACTGACGTTAAAGCTTCATGGTGGCTGGAAGGAATAAGACTTACCAAGGATGGGTCACAGAATTATTTTAAGCAAGTTGGTTGTTCTTAAATAAGACTTGGAGTCTTTCAGGCATTAAGAGCTACAAACATAACTGTGTTCATTAATAATGAATAATTTTATTTGTGCGACTGAACCGAAATAAAGTTAGAAGCATGTAATGTGGGTTTTTGAACAATTGAGAATTATTGAGATAACTCTGCAACTGGAGGTGAATTTGAACTTATCCATACTGCAGATTAAACAAAGTATCTATATAAATAAATATTAGCAGCAGCCTCTAATTTGCATTTTTTTTACTGTACATCTTTTTTAATAGTTTATATTTTGTAGCTATTAACCTATGTAAGAATAAAAAAAATCTAAATATTTCTTTTTAAATAAATTTGTTCCAAAGCTTTTACAAACAATACAATTATTTTCTTCCACTTGATAAAAATGCCTCGCAGCATCTTTAATAAAGAACGCAATAGTGAATAATAAACATACAAATGTCTTTGCTGAGAAATTGTTCACTCAATTCCTAAAGAAGGATAAAGAGGCTTTAATAATTTTATCAGCAGTGTAACATTTAGTGTTCAATATCAGAATTAAATGTTTGTTAATCAGTGCAAAGAATAACAAATAGCAGACTCAATCAAAATGTTTAGGTTCATGCTAAAAGATAATGATACTAATACTTCAAACTGGGTCGAGCCAAAAAATTTTTACTGACCGATACATCACATTTTGAACTTAAATATATATGTATACCTTAAAATTTAGGCGTGAAAACTAAATAATAATAGCAATTTATAGCTGTATTGATTATTTTAGTGGAAACATATTTTGTTTATAATAATGAGCTAGTCATAAATTAAATTTATTAATAAAATGAATGATTTGAGTATTCTAATTAGAAGCTTAATTACAACCTTTTTTGTGTATATTTAGTTATATTTAATTTTAAATTTATCAAAATGGTCACAAAGTGATATATATATAATATTAGAAATCGATGTCTGTATTTCTTCAAAATAATATACGTACATTTATAAATAAATATTAAAAAATACAGTATTTAAAAATTTATAAAAATATATCTATAACCGTCACTTAGAAGCACTTTCAACTATCTTTGTAGTTTTTGTCAACTAATACTTTTAAAATGTCAGCTTTCCCATAATTTCATGATGTCAACTTTCCCATAATTCCGTGATCTTAACGTTTGGTGCTTGCCTATTAATTAGATCTTGCTTGTATTTAAATATTAACATCACTTCTTTAATTTTTCTTTTATTATTATTTCTTTCAGTTTCCAATATTTTTACGTTACTATTATTAAAATCAAAACCATATATATATATGATTTATTATGGTTATAAAAGACAGAAGCTGATAAATTATCATTATTTTTATAATTTTGTTTTGTATTTTGAACCCTTTTTAATAATAACAAGTGCTCCTTTGTTCTTTTTTCCAATGTGCACTTTGATTCACCTATATATACACTGCCACACCTACATGTCCATTTGTCAAATAAAAATTGTATCATTTACAAATGGACATGTAGGTGTAGTAGTGGATATATAGGTAAATCGAATTGCACATTGGAAAAAAGAACAAAGGGCACTTGTTATTATTAAAAAGGGTTCAAATCTACAAAACAAAATTATAAAAATAATGATAATTTATCAGCTTCTGTCTTTTATGACCATAATAAATTATGTATATATGGTTTTGATTTTAATTATAGTAACGTAAAATATTGGAAAGTGAAAGAAATAATAAAAGAAAAATTAAAGAAGCCATGTTAATATATAAATACAAGCAAGATTTAATTAATAGGCAAGCAGCAAATATTAAGATCATGGAATTATGGAAAAGTTGACATCATGGAATTATGGGAAAGCTGACATTTTAAAAGTATTAGTTGACAAAAACTACAAAGATAGTTGAAAGTGCTTCTAAGTGACAGTTATAGATATATTTTTATAAACTTTTAAATACTGTATTTTCTAATATTTATTTATAAATTTATATATATATATATTAAAAAATCAATCCAATGCTGTAAATTTTTACAATCTTAATGTTCATCATTTATTATATTGTTATTAGCAATATTTTTTTAATCATAAATCTAACACTGTATTGACACTTGTGTATCAACATCAACAACAATCTCTTGTTTCAGTTTATAGATGCATTCAATAACAAATTCTTTCAATTAGTTTATACCAAATTTTTCAGTGCACTTAACATATTTTAATAATATATCTGTTTAAATCTAAGGGTTTTATTTTACAACAAAATATAGAATGATGTGCCAAATTCTGAAAAATAATACTCATGTTCAGGTAGTCTTTTTAAATTTTTTTCAGCAGATTTCACACAACTAAAATATTGAAAAATACATTTTTTTAATTTTAATCTCATTGTGTTATACAAATTCAATTTTATCAAACAATATATCTAGAAGTTATATTATTAAAGAAAGTTTTAAGTATACTAAATAAAGAAGAAATCAAATTTATGCTGTGAATGTGAGGATTACTAAATACTGAATACTTAGCTAAATTCATCATTGATTGGTGATTTGAAATAGAAATTCTTAGCCTGTTTGGATCTTAAAAAATTCCAACAGATTAAACATTTCTATTTAATATAGCCTACCAATGAGTAACTTATCTGACTAGTCAATATTCACTGCAAATCATATATATTTGCACTTAAATAAAGTATAAGACAAGAGTGGAAACTATTAATAGTATAACCACCTAGCTTTTGGAAAGTGTTTCTCCTTATATATATTTCTACATGGAACTTTTTTTAAATTTTAAATAATATTTTTATTACTTTATTAAAAAATAGCAATCATATCTTCTTTCTCTTCATCAATTTTTATTTAGAATTTAAAGATAACTATTTCTTTTCTTTTTTTATTTTTTAATTACAAACTATTGATTTTTCTGAAACCTTCTTTCATTTCCTATTTATTCGTTAATTATTTCTGCGCTTCCACAATGTTTCTCAGGTGACACTGTAGCACTTCCAATGTTAATTGTAGTTGTTGCTCATAAAATATTTTTATTTTATTTTGCTTTTTATAATAAGCTACGTAAGTCGGTAGAAATTCTATCTATTTAATTTTTTTTTTCCTCAAGCAAAAAGTATTTTATTATAAAATTTAAATATGCAGGCATGACATAGTTTAATTATTATTTAAATACAGTAATTATAAAATAAAATGTTTTGAGCAATACTTAAAATGAATATAAAACAGAATAGAAGGAATATGGTAAAGTTAAAAATAAGAAAGAATTAGTAAAGTTGGTAATTTATTTTTATCATGGAAATCTCTGGACTATATAATTTTCATATGACATTAATTTTATATTCTTATCATTATTTATGAAATAGTGGAATCTGAATTATAAAATTACATATACTAAAAGAAATTAAAATAAAAGATAACTGGAAGTATTTTCAATAATTTCTAAACAATTAATTAATTATTATTTTAATCAGTATGTAATTAATCTATTCATTCAGTACTGAATGTTTACTATAGTAATTAGAGGGATTTGAATATAAGATTTTTAATCGATATTCATCTTCTACTCCATTTCAAACAATCGATACACATGACTATACACATGTAAAAACTTAAATGATTAACAATATATATATTTCATGCAGTACCAGTACTCATCAGTTGGACCAAATCATAATCTCCCACACATATATCCACAAGGGCTGGAGGATAAATATAGACTGAAAATCTTTCAAATCCTTCTATTACTATAGTAAAAATTTAATATACTGAATGATTAGGTTAATTACATATTGAACCATTAAACATCACATGATATTGTCTTAGAAATAGGTTACATCATAGTGTAAGTCTAGCCAATCCCTCTCCTATTAATGTAAATGGATATGCAATGGTAATATGAGAGGTTAGATTGATATAATATCTACATGGATGTACTATATCAACTTCACCAAGAGCTTTGAGTATTCCGTCATTTATTTTTCAATAAATTGGATAGTTGAAATGTTGGAAGGGGTGAGAATATTGAAGCCTGTTCATTAAAGTTTAAGGAATTACAATCTTAATATAAGTTAAGAACTTATTGTACACATGTTTAGGAGATTATAATTTGGCCCAACTGGTAAGTGCTTGATTTGCATGAAATATATATATATATATTGTAACCCTCTAAAGTGTGGTCAACTACATAATATCACCAAAACATCAGTGCACTGGGAGTCATAACCTCGATCACTGATCAATTCCCATTACACATTGTCAGCTATTAAGAGCTGTATCCAAAAGCATATTATGCTATCTATTTTATGCACCAAAGACCACACAAACATCTGGAGCAACTTACCACAGACCAAACTAATGATCTAACATAAACTTTTATGATTTAATTTGATCACAGCCAGGGTGTACCGCGATGACCTATCATAGTAGTATGATAAAATACAGTAAACAAATTATAAGTGTAATGTTATTATGTTACAAACCTTAATTTGCGATTTTATTGTATGAGACCCGATGGCCGACCGTGTACAAGATGGCATAATTTGTGGAAATACATAATATTATGAAATTTTAAACCATCTATATGATTTTTAATACAAATGCTAGTCCAGGTAAAGCTTTGCAATAAATAAACATAAATACTTGGGTTCTTTTTTTATAATTTACTATATCACTGACACTCTTTTTATACTGACAAATGACAATTTAAAATGTTAAGTAAATATATTCAATCTTATCATTCTTTGGTAAATCTGTTTACAGGTTTAATAATCAATTTGTATTGTATACTAGATCAACTACGCAAAGCCAAAATGATGGAAAAGGTAAATGGGATTTTATTGTACCCCCCCCACATCATAAACTACCAAAGACTAAAAGCATCCAAATGTTTTTTCAAAATATTACTAAACTCTTATATCATGTTGACGATAGTATGTGCTTCAATGTATGCTCTATCCAAGGTTTATGATTTCTGATTTTAAGAATGACACATAGCAACGGCACAGTAAGTTTAATTATAAATCAACGTTTATTTACAAATTTATGAATAATAAATAATTAATTCCAATGTTATAATTAAAAAACATAAATAAACAAATAAAATAAATAAATTATAATTCCATCGACTTTCTTCACTAACATATCATAGGTACGGTTTTAAAAACCTAATCATACCTTATTTCAATTTGATATAATGAATCTTGAGCAAATTATACTAAATTCAACATCAACTCATGAAGTATTTAACATCATTTCCAGATTCAATAAATCCATACCGTAAAATTAGAATAATATAATAAATAATATTATATCTGTAGGATTTAGCTATAATGTAATCATTAAATAAAATGAAAATTTAAACTTACACTCCGGTAAATAATAATCAACCAACAGTTAATTATTAGGAAGTAACTTGAATAGAATGTCCTGCTACAATTTGACGATCTAACTTATGAATTATGCTTACAAATGGAAGAAGATGATTTAGCAGATTAACTAAAATACTTTGCCCAACTTATATCTATGAAGTAAAACATATTCCTGTGGATGCGTTCATCTACACATAGGAATTAAATAATACTAAACGCTTTGTGGATTGATACACCATCATAAAGTAATACGTATAATTACACAATTCCGCGGATTAACCACCAGCGCTGGAATGAGTGTAAAATACAAAAATGGCAATTAAATAATCTGCGGATTAACCACCAGCACAGATTAATGCCTTTCAACATTAAAAAAACAACATTACTATTTACCTCATATTAAAGTGCAAAATCATCCTCCTCAGTTATTCTGATCATTCAGAATACACTAACACTTTAGCAAATGTGGGTTCTTGCATAATAAAATGTTACACTAATCAGGACAACTAATGTACTAACTTATCTTGCTTAAAATAAAACATGTGTAATACAATATAAGTAATATTAGTATAGGAATATAAATCTGGAAAGACTCACAAAATACCTCACGAAAAATTGATACATCTCATAAATTCATTTAGTACTTTTCAAGCTTTTTCGCAAGCGCTATTCTCTTGAATAAATATTTTATTCAACCCCTATTAATTTAAACTTAATAAAATATAACTTATGAACTTCACATGCAAGTTCATATAACGATAAAATTAAAGTAATGAATTATTCATCAACTACATAAAATCTAACAGGTGTGTGTATGATATAAATTAAATGTATAGCATTTTATCATTCAATACATGAATTTTAGCAGGTGTGTGTGTCACAAATTAGATTGTATAGCATTTTATAACGACAAACATGATCCGTGAAATCCATGTACGATGTGTCGAACAATAAATGTACGAAGTAATAGCTATAATTATCGTTGAATTTCCTACATGTAATTTTATCCATTTGTGTTAGTTATTATCAGCAATATTAGATTAACGATTTTACGTGGCTCCATAAACAAGAAACAATTTCAAAAACATGATACGCAGAACTTAAATGAAAATGTTTTTCAAAAGTTATTAATTTCTACATTTCTCTATTAAAAATGTTCCAAGTTTATTACATCCATGCTAATATTTATTTATCCACGCTTAAATCTAAGAATACTAATTATCGCAATTTATTTAATCATTCCACACTGACGATAAACCAGAAAATAGCTTTGATCAATTATTTGAAGACTGTTTATTATCCAAATGGCAAAAAAAATTAACTAGTAAATATTTTACTGGCATTATAAAGTTAAATATCAATCAATACTATATTTTTATTAGAATTAGAAACCGAAATATTAAACTATGTTGATAACTTTAACATTTTACTTTAATTTAAACTTCTTCTTTTTTAAAAAGCAAATTTTCATATTTATAAAACTTCTGTAATTAAAATACTTATTTAATTTTTCCAAATTGTAGAACAATAAACATTTTAAAACATACCAAATTCTTGCAATTAATTTTTTTAAACTGGGAAGCTCCGACATTTTAAATGTAATATTGGGAAATTATTACCGGTGATTTGATCCACTTGGCCAGCCGACTTGAACAGACTTTTAAATTTAGCAATTCATCTTATAATTAAATACCACAATATTATTTTTACGTTTATAGAAAATTTGTGGTAATCCGTTTACTTGTTAACTATTTTAAAATAAGCTTATCAAATTTACACCATTTGCCTTCTTACCATTTTCTTTTCTTTCTTCTCCCTTCAAAAGCAAAACTAACTAACAGACGATCTTCTCCTAAATTCGCGCTCTTTTCTTTTTTTTACATTGAGACACTTACGTAATTACTGTATTTATTTTTAATAATTTATTTAAATTGAACAAATGGTTTTTTATTATTCAAATGAAATAATTTTTAAGATCATTTTAAACAAATAAAACAAAATATTATATTTTAATACTATTTTACCAAATTTAATGTGTTGTTAAAATTTTTAAAAAGTTAAACATTCTGATATGAATTAGTATATGGAACGAATCAAATTTAAGTTTATTAAAATAATATAAGAGAGTAATCTGTTCAAAGTGCAAATCAAGCCAATCAAATCACCAAAGAAGACAGAGAAATTTTTTATACTAGTTATATCAATTATTATATTTTATGCTAAAATATATGGTTACAATATATATATATATATATATATATATTCTAACCTGATCCATTTGCATCCTCACTTCCGGGCAGTATATTATATTAAATAAAACGGGTTCTAGCTCAGTTAATAATTAATAAATAAAATATTCAGCATTAAAATTAAATATTTCACTAGCTCAAATTTAAAATACGAATAAGGTTCAGTTTATAAAAATAAATTAAATAAATATTTAATATTTTCATGAGACTTGGAAGTGAAAATACAGGTGACAAGATAGATTACATTGAGCCAATATCCTACAGGATACTACCTCAATGGCATAAGAACACTATCCCCCCTATTACTATTTCAAATAATAAACTTATAGTATTCTTACAACTTTAATAACTTTACTCACTAAGATTAAGCTAATAATTAAATCTTAATCTTCTATCTACTATAATTTAGCTCAATAAAATCTCAGGTTCATAAAATTGTTCTAAGTTAATTTTAAAACTACGGTAGTAAAATATGAGAAGGGATTTTTATGTCATAATCTACTACACTTAAACTAATAATAATAAATAATAATAATAATAATATTCTTCATTGTATAACTAATTCTGTATATCTTTTCTTTTCACTATATTTTTATTACCATAATAAAATAATAAAATAATATAATATAATCTTTTATCTTCATGTAATAATATAATAAATACGTGGTAGCATTTGATAATCTGACAAACAAAAGTGTGTGGCAATGGATAGCATATAATTCAATGTATTATTATGATAACTAATTTATGACCATAAGATAATGTAAAATTATGATTACTTAATTAAAAGAATACCAATAAAATATTCGAATTCTTAAAATAATTCTTTATTTATCTTTTGTGCAAAATTATATGTTTATTTCTAGTGACACTGTGTTTTTGAAGCATGATGATGATGATGGGAAATACAAATAATCAAACACACAAATTTTGAATAAACAAATTTAACAAAGTTTATTATTACATTAACAACATAACAACTTATTTACACTATGTTCATTTAACATCTTAAAGATTTGTACCATTATACATTCTTTATATTCAAACCTTGTTAAGTCTTTACTCTGACTTAAATCAAAAAATAAAAAGATAAAATAATACAATATTATTAATCTCTGTTTGATCAATCTTATATAAAAAATATTACATTTATTTAATGCTTACTCAAAATATATTTTACACCCTTTAGCTATTATTCAAGTATGCTTCTTTTTTTTATTTAAAAAAAAATCCATAGAAAACATATACGAATAAACATAAAATAATACTAATCGAAAACATGGATATCGTCTTTTACTAGACAATTTCACTTTAGCAATATTATTGATATCATGTAAAATATCTATTGATAATTTATTTCTAAATTATGGATACTATTGTTCACTATTTATTAACTATAATACATTCCATTATAACAATATTATAGTACTATATAATTATAATTACCGATACATGCTCTATTATTGAATAAATATAAATTGTACCTAAACTTATTGTGTAGATCATTTTTTATTTTATAGCATTATATTAAAAATATGCAATACTCATTTTTAAAAAATTGAAATAAATATTTTAATATTATTTAATATTTCAAAAGCAACTTTGCTTTACATATTTTATTCTTAAGATCTTATATTTATTTCCAAAATAAAATAAATCTATAACATATTTTATGATTCTTTCATTTGAAGTCCATTGGATTTTCAATTCCAATTCATACAAATTCTATTTCTTCATACAAGTAAATGAACTCATCTCATTCCAAACAATTGCATATCTTTAACTCTAAATCATCTATTATTTTCTTTTAAATATACCATACTGTACGATGTAGCTACTTTTTGGAAATCTAGATAGCGAATAGATTTGTAGGATGGGAAGAAAAACTAGAGTATAACACATAACTCATATCGAATAAACATATACCATGGCACAGTGTATTTATAAAACTAGAGGCAAGACCTATTCTGTCTAATATCCTCAAATACTATAAATGATGTCAAGCTATTCCTTTAGCTTTATTGAACATCAATACTCCAAGAAAAATAAACACTGTCCAAAATAAATATGCAATTACAGGGCTTTGTTAACTGCATTGCACATCTACAAATATTATAAAATACTACTCATATTCCCTAAATATCCTAACTTAATAACCTCCTGGATTTATGCTTACCATATTATTAATACCAGGTCACTATCCTATTCTTATTTCCTAAAGATTTATCAGGTCTTACATCGACAAATTACTAGCTTGCATATTCAAATAATAAATAAAATTCAACTATAATTAGAGCAATCTTACTAATCCATAAGAAAAGTTTGCTTACTTCATTATTCTATATTCTTAACCACATACAAACTAATCAGATAATACTTGAACATCCAATAATATGAAAGTTTTTTTTTACAAAGAATCACACAAATATTTATTATCATGTTGGGTTATATTACTATTATAAAATCATAGTATGCATATTCCAAATAAATCCTGATCTCACAATGTTTTAAAATGTGTTGTATAATGCATATATTTTAACATTCATACATCATACATTATTACATAGGCAATCTGTAAAAAAAAAAAAAAAAAAAATACATCATAATAAATATCAATAATTCATTAGTTGTTACCAAGTGACATTAGCTCATCATTATCACTTTTTGCAGTCTTCTTTTCTCCAACTAGATATAACATCGCATACATAAAAATATACATCCATGCTTCTATTTAAATGTTCTAATTTAAACTATTAAATACTATGCTATAGGATTCTAATACCATAAATAATTAATATTCATGTTCCTATTCTTCTTAATCAAAAATTTACTTTTAAACTAAATAAATAAATAAAAAAAAATCAAGACTATAATTACGTATATCTTCAATTAATTCTTCAATTGACAAGGTTCTTGATAAAATTCAAAAATGTTTATTATTTTTTTGAGAGTTTTTTTTTTAAAACAAATGTTCACTTCAAGAGAATTTTACAATCTCCCCCATTGCTATGCTTCTCTTGCTTAACAATGAACAATTGTCAGGTGGGCAGCAGTAAGCAATTAAAAAAAATACATAGTAGTAAAAAAAAAAGATGTCTTTTTAAATCTTGAAAATTAAACAAAATAATCATCAATCTATTCTGGAATAGTTAATAAAATAATAGTTTATAACTTCTATAGTCCAGAATGATGATTATTGAAATCATAATACTAAAAAATAATCCCATGAAGCTTCTTAAATTTCCCATATAGGAGTAGTAATGCATTATATTCCATTTGGTTTAGCTTGATCTATCCAATAAAATTTTGCGCAATATAAATATATTTCCATGGTTCCATCCTTTTATTTAATCATATATTTACTTTCTTTATAGGTTTCTTCCTTAGTGAATTTATTTCCATTTAGTACTTATTTCCAGAATTTCATTATTATCTTAATTTTCAGGTTTTCCAACAAACTTTTACAAGTGCGTATTAACCCTTTGAAACTTTAGGTTTTTTTATAATATATCCGCTTTAGTAAATATTCTCCGTGAATCTTTTTTTTTCTTAAAATAATTTCTTGTGGAATTATTTAATGTTTCCTTCACAAAGGATATAACATCTACTTTTAATATGATATTTCTATTAAAATTATCATAAAGTATACTTGTCATCTTGTTTCTTAACCCTGGACAAGCTTATCTTATTATATCAAATAAGATGTCTTTACAACAGTTTTTCCATTTAAGTTTCTTGTATAATGTCCATACTGCTATTTTATTCATTAGAACAGTCCTCTTGTTCAGCATTAATGAAACTGTATCAACAAATATTATATACATTTTTAAAATATTATAAATTGAATATATTTTACTTCTTGGTATATCCATTTTATTATCGTGAAGTTCTAAATTAGATTTTGATAAAATACTTCTGGTAAGAAAACTTTTAAAAAACTAGCACATATTAAATGAAGTTATTAAAATATTTTTTTAGTTTACACTCTCTTTTTGCAAAATACTTTTTTAAAATATCAATTAGCTTTTGCAAATAAAATTATAAGAGAGCACTAAAATTGACTAAAATAATAAAATTAAAATTACAATCACCTTGATAGCTTCTGATATGATTCAGCTACCTTTAAAACATTATTAATCACCCCTGATAAATCAACTGCAATGGTATTTATACCCTGTAAGAATACCTTATCCTATTGGTTGATTTTTACTTTTAGTTCGATACCAAATTTGCATATGTTGCAAACTTACACAATTAAATTTCAAAAAATAAAATTATGACGTATTAAAACTTTAAATATTATTTAAAAATATTAATCTTAAATCAATTATTACTTTACTAAATTGATTAAATACCTTTAAAATAACTTTTAAAACAATATTTAATGAGTTTATCCCACTTTTAGTATTTAATTTATCTATTTTGATTTTAATAAAATATTTAACTTTTTTATTAACTGTACTCATTTTATTGCATTGTTTAAACATGTTATAACGACAGTTAACTTAATATTCATTATTAGCTTTATGATAGGTAATAATTCTATTCAATCCTATAATGCAATTTTACAGTATTTTGAACTTTACTAATAAATTCTAGCAAGCAAGTGTGTGCAAATCTATATTACACTAATCATATGACTAACATGACTTATATAATCAAGACAGACTATCCGATTTTTCTCTGTCTGGGAATAAATAATAAATTGCTACACTTGTTGTATTAAATAAAATAATACAATTATAAAATTTGGAATAAATAATTTGGAAAATATAGAACTAAATACAACTTTCACTACCATAAAACTTACTTTTAAAATATACGATATTAATTATGATTATTATAATATAATTTATAAATTTAAATATAACATTTACTTAACTATAAGTTTTAAACTATTAAAATTGAACTTTTTAAACATACTTTTAAATATTTATAGCTGAGTTATTTATTATGGCCAGCTTTTGCAACCATATGAAATAATATTTTTAACTTTATTTAACTATTCTTAAGTGATTCATTATAATATTATGCGCTACATAATTTCATTAGCTTTAAATTGTACTTTAAGATAATATTAATAAAATATAATTAACATATCAAGAGAACATATTCCAAAATTTAAATTTTTAGTAATTTATTGTGATAAGCTATTTCTGACCTATACAAAAGGGCACAATATATATATATTGGGGGTTGTTTATTTTTTTCACATGTTTGTTCATGTGTATTGCATGCTTGAAATGGAGTGGAAGATAAATATAACTTGAAAATCCTAAGTTCAAATCCCTCTATTTCAATCAGTGTGATTTAGCATTTGAAATGACCTATATTTAATGAATTCTTATGTGTTTATACATATATATATATATGAATTAACATTGTAATTATCTTCCAAAACAACAGATTTTTTCATTATGTTCTGAATGTTCATATTTTTATACTAAAACTGTATTTTACTTATTATGATTTGATTTTATTAACAGATAAAATATTAAAATTAAATTTTAATATAGTCTCAGCATTAGTCAAACAAAAAGGTATAACTTATCTATATCTCATTTGCAAACAAAATACTTCCTTCCAAACTTAAGATAAGTGCATTAAATATATTGTTCTGTGAATCATTCTTAGAGATATATATTTAATATACATGATTTATGAATAATCTTATTAAAATTTTATCTATTTTATATATGAGAGGCGGGGATCAATAAAAAAAATAAAACAAATAGGAAAGAAATAGAAAAAAAATGTGTCAATGTAGACTTCACTATAATAATATCATCCCTTTCAGATTTTGCATTCCATCAAAGCCAGTATAAATGTATTTTGCATATTGCTTTATCTACTAGCATATATATTTTCTCCCCTCTTCTTTATTGTGCTCAGTTATAAGTAACATGTTATGGTAAATATTTGCCACAATGAAATAGTTCATTCGGATTTTTTTATTTGCTAAATGTCTTTCTGCCCACGGGAAATGCATAACACTCTGCTTTTTGATAATTCACTCCTTGAATATATTTACTTTATCTATTGAAATTATCCATTCGATTTTGGCTTGTTGTTCAGACTGTGATAAAATTAGAATACATTACTACCTATCTTTACATATAAAAATGTCTAATCGCCCTACAGTAGATTTTTTACTTTTTCTTGAAATTAAATTTGTGACTTTTTGTTATATATATATAATCACATACAAAATGAAGTATAAAAAAATTACAACTATTTCTTTAAAAAAGGTATTGAAAGGTTTATGCATTAAAAAAAAAACAATTGTGACGAAAAAACATAGAAAATAAATATTACTAGTGAAACGCAATGTTTGCATATGTTTTATTAAGATATTTTTTTCTTAGTACAAAACAAGATATTAATCATGTTATTAATAGATCTGAAGACATGCACATTGTAAGAATAAAATTATTTTAATCAATACGTTCAGCTTTTATTATTTTTCATTATATACATATTTCTGACTTCGAAATTATTATAAAATATATAAAATTTCTTTTGAAACTGAAACAAAAACGAATATTTTCTCATGGATTGATTATTTACTTTTTTTACAATTCTTTATATGTTGTATAAATAACAAATACAAAACCAGTTTTCCTTTTATTATACAGCAATATTTTATAAATTGAGCATAAATATATTCATGATATCATATTGTTAAGTATATGTTATAGGACTATTTCCATCATCTATAGTTAAATATTGAATGTATAGAAAATGTTAAACTTTATAAGCAACTTTATAATGTCCAATATTTTTAATTACTATGTCTTTCCTGAGCTGATCAAGTCACATTTGGTTTGTGGAATCCCCAGATAGGCTTCTCTATGTGTTATTCTTTGATTATATTTTGTGTTACTTATGATGTGTAATGCTTTACATTATTTGTACTATTAAGATTAGTCTTCTATTTGTATTATTGCAGTAGGAATCTTTTTTTATGTTAACTATAATTTTTTTGTACTCCAACATATCTTATTGTTTTAAATATTTATGAATATTAAGCTACTTCGTATTTTATATTCATCTATTTTTCTGATATATAATGTTAGATTATAGACACTTCATGGGAGAGAATACTAAAATAAATAAATAACCTCACAGATATTAATGCCAAATTGGGATTTTTTGATTGACAAAAGGGATCTTTTTCTGTCACTCTGTAAATATCTTAAGTATCTTTCAATTCAACAATAATATTTGCAAGATAGTTTTTTTTACTTCAGAATTCTTAATATTTTAATTGATAATCCCCTGACATTAATTTTATAACAGTAATTTTTAAGTGAGCTAGAAATTTTATTCAGATGAAATAATTGATCTAGTCATTTTCAGAAGTATTAAAATGAATAAATAATTTTTCCACTTTGAGAAAATAAAACAAGCTTAATAATACTAAGCTTGCCATTTTATATATAATTAATAAAGCTATACATAACAATTGATAAGCTAAGCACTTTCAGGAATTCTATGTTCCCATATTCATAGCTCTTTTCACTAATAGTTAATGAATACTACAGTAATGTATGCAAATTTATTCATTAATGTTTAAATGACTCACTTTTTAGAGATAGTAAAGCAGGTGTCTCTTTGATTGATTGCTTTGGGATCATTTGCAATAAAACAAGTCTCCATTTTGTATTTCACACCATTGCACTCTGTGCACATTATCTCAGCTGAAACTGGTTGGAAAGTGTGGCCAGTGACTTTCATGCTCTATAAATATTAAGTTGCCTTTGGCCTTAGTTCACGAACTGTGATATATATATATATATATATATATCAATATTGCGATACTCTAGTGGCAATATTTGCTTTAGTTTTACCATAGTATGTTGCTTGGCATCTTCATTGGGGGCAAGTCATCTTGTACATGATGTGGGGGTTAGTTCAGGTATAATTGTCTTTGCATTGTCGAGTAATCTATTAGTAGTTGGTGGTGAATGAAAGCCTACTTTGAAGTCATTGGAAAGTTTTTTGACTAAAAGTTTAGCTATGGAGAGTATATACGGTAGCAGAATCAATGGTTTATTTTTTATAACTGGGTTGAATCTAAGCTTGTGGTAAAATTGTTTAACCTTTCTATTGATAAGTCTGCATTTGTATCCCACATTCTCCAGGTCTGCCACAAGTTACATCAAATTATTTTTCTTGTCAGCCTCAAATTTACATAAGTGGTTATTTCTAAAAAGAAATGAAGACAAAACTGCAACTTGTATGTCTGAGGTGCATTCAAACTAGGATGGATGTGGCCTCTTATTTCTGATGGTTTAAGTATCATTCTATAATTGATCTGTGGTTTATTCCTTTGAATTTGAGTGTCAGGATATTTGACCTCATGCTTTTCGTCTTCTCATATAACATTCAAGATTAATTTTATAGCAATATGGAGGTCATTGTGAATGTTGTTAAATATGTTTTCTGGAGTCAACAAAAATATATCATCTATGTATCAAGTATTTGGGCATAATTTGGTTTTTATAGCGGTTGAGCACAATACTAGAAATAATCTCACTCATGGAAAGTCCCATGGGCCAACCATTCTTCATACAAAACCATTTTCCCTCAAATACTGATATGTTCTCATCAAGCCATGTGAGGAAGTCAGTGATAAATTTGACATATGTAAGTGAGCAGACCCTATTTTTAACTCATTGTTGATAATCTCAATAGATGCTTTTCTATCAATAGAGCCATAAAGCTCTGCAATGTCAAGTGCATCAACTTTAAAACAAGTTAAATTAACTGTTGTTTCAAGTTATTATTGTCTGAATTGGTTGTTAATTAAGATCTTTACACACTAATAAAAGATTATATTCCTTTTGCTTTTTGTTAGTAAAAATTTTTTATATGAGCACTAATACATATTTCAATGTTTTGGTATTTATCTACATGACGTTTTTATCATCAGACATCAAAATTATTTTAGAATTTTTAAATATATTGCATTCAAATATTATAATGCTAAAATTATTTATTATGCTCTCTAGAAATTTTCTGAAGTTATAAGTGGTAATACTTCATGAAAAAATTAATCAATATCCTACAAGATATGTTTTAGTAATCAATCATGACATTATCGCTAACTGAAAAACTTAGTTGAGATTACAACAAAGATAGAAAACTGTCCTCTGTTAAATATGCCAGAAAAGTCCAATATAAGATCAAAGCTTGAACGTTACATTTGCAATTTAAGTTTTATTATCAGTTGAACATAACAATCAGATTTATATAAAATTGGATTTCTATGTTTGTTGGAATATCATTTCATTTCTCAAGATACTGATAACATCAAGTTTTATCAACAGAATTATGTTTAACAAGAAATTAATTAATATTTTTATCAAACACATTTAGCATAAAATAAAAATGGAAATTTGAATAAATGTGTTATTTTTAAATGGTAAAAAGCAGATAGAAATTTTTAAATCATCTCTTTATTTACTTTATAATTATAGGAAAATTAAATATTTTAAAATTCTAATTCTTTAATTGATTATTTTCAGAGATGATATTTGCAAATGAACACATTTTATTTTTAATGATATAAGTATTGGATATAGGAAAAGAGACTCAAACAATATATATTTTTAAAAAAAGAATTGTTTAATAAGAGAAGTATTGGAATGATTTATTGATGGTAACTAAACAAAAAATAAAAATATCGAATGGAAAAAAAACATTGGATTAGTTATATGATGTTGTTTATAATTGACCATAGGGAAAAACAATCTAATAATTATAGTGGTTTGAAACTAACTTTTTTTTTGTAAAATATTCAATTGAGCTTTTGTTTATTCTCACCATTCTTCTCTCTGAATCTCGGAAAATAATTAGCATTTATACTAATCAGATTATATGTTGGATGTGGCATTAGATCTCACTTTAATTTTTATAAAATATAGACTTGGTATATTTTTTCAAGGCTTTGTTTTGTCTGTCATTGTGCCAATCATATATAATGGCATTTTTTGTTTTTCACCACTCATTACTATTGACCACTATATAATTTGTATTTTATCTTATGTATAGATTTTTCAATGTAAAAGTCTATTCAGGACTGATACTACCAGAAAACAAAAATGTTATTGAAATTCTAAACAAAAGCCAATTGCATTATTAAGCAAGATGGAAAAAAAAGAAATACCCATATAAAAAAAGTTTTTAAAGAATGTCCATCTAAATCAAAAATTGTCATATTTCTTTAACAAAAATCTTATTTTTTAAAATATGTATTGGATAAAATAAATCAATAGCTTAATCACATGATATTTTAGTCACCATTATCTCTCTATTAAACAACTACAGATTCATACTTACTATAAAGATAATAATAGACGAAATTTATTTAAAAGCAAAGACATAAATAAATTTAAAGATAATGTAAAGCTCGGTCGTCTTTTTTTAATTGGTTGTTTTAATTATTTTTTTTAGATTAAATATAAATTAAAGGAACGTTTTAAAATTATATATTAAATGTGAGAAATGTAGCCCGCCAGAGGGCCGACATCTCTGCTTCAATTATATGGTAACCAAATCTTTTTAAGATTTAATGTAAATGAAATAAAAGATTTTAATATTACATCCTATTATCATTTTTTGCCTTCAATTTCCTTTTGGTAGGGTATTAATAAAATAGGCCATAATCAGTGCACCAATGGTATGAATTTCTAACAGGATGTTTATTCTTTAACTCAGCTAAAAATATGGCTATTACATATCATATGGAATTATAATGACTCTGTTCTCTATGAAGCAAAGACTCAGAGTTTGTATTTTTTATTACATTTGGACAATATATCCTATTTCTAAAATTCATATTATCATAAATCAAACATCTTGCTTTTGTTCTACCATCACTTACCACAGAATGTCAAGAACTAAACCTATTCATAATATTTTACTTTAAGTCACATAAATACACACTATTTGTAAACTTCATATGAAGTCCTATTTTCTGTGACAACCATGCATTTCCTCATTCTTACAATTACCTCTATCAAAATTAAGATTATTACATTCATGACCATTGTATAAATAAAACTTGTCAAAATATTTTGAATTCATCATGACACTTTCTTCTAAATAAAATTTGTCTCTACATTTCTCATGAAATTTAATTTCAGGTGGCAAACGTGGGTCTTTGATTACTTTAAATCTCTCTCTGTTACTAAAGTTTATACATTTGTAGTCATGTACCTTATGATAATAAGAAAACCACAGCCTTTAAAATTTCAAAGCCATTAATTCTGTAAACATTATCTGAATAAGAAGTATTATTTTTTAGAGACAGTCTATCCCTAGCATTTTCATCTTGGGTCTTTTAAATTCAAAACTATTATTTACTATCTCTGAGACTGTAATTCTGAACTCCTTTATATCTCCATCTAAATTACTTTTCATCATTTGAATGAATATCTTGTACATGGCTCTGAATGCAATGACTTCAGTTCTCAATTATTTCAACCTTATTGTGCCTTTCATCCCTAACTCTTTAAATTTAGAATCTATTTCTGCTTTCAGATCTTTTGCACTAGCATCCCAACCTAGCTTTAAGAGTCCTAAAATTGTTGGAACAAGCATCAAACTTGGCATTTATATTTGCAGAATTAGTATATAATTTAAGATTGAACTCAACCTTCAACATCACAGAAATAGTAACTTCCTTGGCAGAACTATTATCTATCATTGAATTTACTGTCTTCAATTCAGAAGAACTAATATCTATCTTAGCATTTAATTCAGCAGAACTAATATCTATCTTAACAGAATTAGCATCTATATTTGCATTTACTGCCTTAATAGGCATTCGTCAGGTCAGGGCAAACAAATGCTAGAACCTCCCAACATTTCATTATCATTATTCATCATACCCAATGCTAAGATTAGTCTACTATAAATTCCAATATGTAAAGATATGCATTTATAAAAAAAATTAATATATTTCTATTTTCAACTTATACTCATATAAACTATTTGAGGTTTGTTATTTCTTGCCTATGTCTAAAAAAAATTATCATGCAAAGCATACATAAACATGGAAAAAATACACAATCTTTACTTAAACTTTTATTTATCTTTCAGATTAAGCTCTCAATTTCAATAATGTCCTATATTCTTATATTATTTTAAAGCATTTCATAAATATTAATGGCACAAAAATGCATCAAAAATGTATTATTTCAATGGCTCTTCTTAAAATTGCATGAATCACTTATCATGTCATGTAAAAATAATACATTTATACTCATAGAAATTCTGAAATTTAATATTTTGAGCACATGTCCCACAAATTGCACCAAATTAAAATATTAAAATAAAACGCAAAGAGCTTTGTTAACAAATACACATCACAAATAAAAGCTAACTTGAATTAGTGCAAGATATCATAATGATATTATTTATTATATCCCAAATATTTGGTCAGCAAATTGTAATGGTACAATAAAATTGAAAGGTTCAGGTTTGCCTATGCCTAAATGTAATAATATAAAAATAGGAAAACCAATACTGCAAACTAAAATAGTGTATAATTAGGAATGAGAGAGAATGAATAAGTTAATTCTTTAAATCCTATATTAAAGTTGCCTACTTCAAATTCCCTTTAAATTTTATATATATCATCCTTGCAGAATAGTGGCCTTTTACTTATGTAATAAATAAATATAGAACAAGGTTCTTTCTCAGCTATGTGTCCAACTTGACTGGTAGTTGATATAAGATGCTAACTTTTGAAATGACACCTTATAACTAACTAAATAAAATTCATATATATTTATCTTAATTACCTCTCTCAGCACTTCAATAGTTTGCTTGCAGGTTTAGCATTAAACACAATTAATGAGACATAATTATTTACTAAAATATAAAATAGACACAAAGGGAATATTTTATTACATCTAGTTTATATTAACAAACAAGTAAATTTAAGTAATTTATTTAATATATCTAATTCATTAATATTCTATAATGTAACTGCTGGATAATGTCTGTGCAAGTGATCATGAGCGTTTAAATATTCTCAGAGTAAAAATAATTAAATTAACAAACTCAAGTATTGCACAATGACCCAAGTGTATTGTAACGGGCACAGATGTCATTACATTGTTTTTTTTATTAGTAAACATGAAAAAAAATAAAAGTTTGCCAATAAAAACTTTTTTAAGAATTAAAAATAAAAAAAATCATCTTAAACTCGCATATATATAAAATCTCACAGATAAATAATTATTAAAATAAAACTTTATTAAAGAAAAAGTATTTTAAAACTAAATTTTCAGAAAAGATTTAGAGATAAAAATATATGTTTAAGTTTGAAAACAGATTAATTAATCTTTTGTAAAATGGAAATGATTATTTTAATTAGTAAACTAGCCTTGGGCATCTAAAATGTATAAGCAACGGTCAGATAGGAAAACAATAGGAACAGAATGGCCAATGAAAGAAATCCATCAGGGAAATTGGACCTCAACGGAAGGATCATCATCAACGATGATGTAACGTCCATTGGATCCTTAAGTTATGTATAAAAGAAAAAATTTGGAAATAAAAAGTGATTTGGTTTAATTAATTAGAAGGAGGAGATGTGACTATATGTGTTAGTGCAGAGTTGAAGGAGAAGGGATTGAAAAGACGCACTCTTCAATCCCTTCAGTTGTTAAAAAAAAAAGAAATGAAACATCGTTTTTCTTATACTGAGGACAACAGGATCATTGGGGGATTTAATGTGGATTCCAAATGGCAAGCAATGGATAAAAGGAACGTTTTGAAATCATAAGAACTTTTTTGAACTCTCAGCTTTAAATATAAATAATTTATGAACATTTCTAAACAAAAGAACTCTAAATACTAAACTTTTCAATATTTATAAATATAAGAATTTCCTATCTGACTAAAATAGTTAAAATGTTATTTGATGTATTTCTTTTGTAAAATCATTTCCATTTATATTTTTTTTGTTCTTTAAGTTTTATTATGATTTCTGTTTTCCGATAAATTAAAATATATCAATGATAAACTTAAGTCGGGCGTGAATGGCTGTATAGATTTGTAAAGTTATATTAGGGGAGGGTAATCTTAGGTTATTCATGTCGTTGTTGAATTGGGTCAATGGATTGGATATATTGATGTAGTTAGTAGATGTAATGCAAGATTCGCTACAGGCAGAATCGCTTGTATACGCCGCACACTTCCTCTTGCCTAGGGAATGCGATCGTAAGTCAGCAAAATGACCACAGTCCGTTTCTATGGAGTTTTTTTTTATTGTTATTCTCATTAGATAGATGTAATATTCCTATCTGATGAGAGTCAATGTCTTATCTTAACCTATTTTGTGTTGCCGTATTCGAATTACATTGAATACATCGATATATCAGATGGATTGACGCCAGGTTGACTGTGAACTTTTAGCCTAAGGTTAAATGGGGATAGAATGTTTTATCTTCAAATGCAAATCTATGTAGTCTATTCATACTTGACACTAAATAAAAATGCATTAAATTTAAGTTGTTTATAGACGCTTGCATGGATTCATTACCGGCTAATTATGTTTTTGGTTTTCATATTCGATCAAAATATATATAGACATTTGGTAAATACTGATACCTTACGGTGAGTATCTAAAATGTATTTATTCAGATGTCTTTTAAGTTATTGGTGCCACTGCGGTATCTTACGATGAATACCAGTGGGTTTCTTGTATTCCCTATGCAATTGACGGTATCAATGATTTTGTATTTTGATCGTTTATGTTTATTTTGAAATGTTTTAGCCATGTAATCTATGTAACCGATCTATACTCAACATTTTAAACAAATCTATGTGAACTAATAATAGTATAAAATTTAAAATGTAAATTAAAAATCTAAAATAAAAGTAAAAATAATGTTTAATGTTAAAGTAAACATATTAAAATAATAATGTTAAATCTTATATATATATATATGTGCGTAAATAAATTTTTGTATGTTAATTACTGGCAGTGGCTTATTTTATTTATTTTTTAATATTGAAATATAATTAGATAAGATATTATATTATTAAATCTCTGTTATTCCCTGAGCTAGTGACATGATCTAACGACCGGAATCAATGTATATAAAGAAAAAAAATTTTTTTTTTTTTTTACTTATGTATCTGCCTACTTTATAAATTTTTCTAGGTTCAAATACCTAGATGACGCCCTGTAGTGCAGATCATGTTGAGCTCTCTAAATCCGGATCGTTATAGTACTGATATGTGATTAAAAAGAAAAATCTACAAAGTCGCTTTAAGTAAACAAGTAGTATATCTTTATATTTGATCTATATGTTCTTACTTTTTCTTTTAAGAATGACAATAATAATTAAACAATAAAACATACTATCTATTTTTATTTTATATGTTTTTCACCTGCTTTCTATAACATTCATATTTATAACATTTGGTAATATGTTTGTTAAGTTACATTTGTATCTGAATGAAGATAATTTATTCTTTAAAAATAAATAAATAAATAATAATAATAATAATAATAATAACAACAACAACAACAACAACAACAACAATAATAATAATAATAATAATAATAATAATAATAATAATAATAATAATAATAATAATAATAATAATAATAATAATAATAATAATAATAACAACAACAACAACAACAATAATAATAATAATATCAAACGATTCAAAATCAAAGATACATTTTTTAAAGTAGGATCATACTAATTTACAATGAAAAAAATATCGATATTCACCTTATACTATGCTAAATCTAAATATATATTTCCTAAACTACACTTCTGTTTTTGAAGTACCAAATTCAGACTTCTTAAACTGATCCCTTTTATATTACAGGGGTTCTCAATTATGGCTAAAACAATTGATATATTTTTCTATATCATGTTTAATTTTCCGAATCTAATGAGACATTTCATTACTAAATTGTAATAACCTTAAAAAATATTTTCATATAGTTAACTTTCATAAATGATAAAGGGATTCCTATTATATATATATTGTAACCTTTTTTTCGGTTGTTCAACATATATAATACCTTCTTTACTATCTACGATACTAGCTCAATAATAAACAATCAAGTATAACAACAATAAAGTATACGATTCTCTTGGGGTTTGAACCTTACAATATATCAAAACATAAGATAGACTTCAGGGATGATTATAACATAGAGGTTTTAACATTGAGAAGTATATCAAATACACTCCACAATGGCATTGCTATTGTAAAAATTCTCCTGCTACTATCCTATTTTAATCATTAGGAACATCCCTACAACAAGCAATGACTAACAAAATTTAATTTAAATAATGATTTAACTACTCTTCTATAATTTAAGAAGCTTAAAATAATAATATTAAAACAAAAACTATGTTAAATTTAAAAAAATTAATGCTATCCTATGGATATCTCAGGGATCATAATTATTCTGTTCTAAAATATAATATAACAATTATATTGATAATTAAATAATTGAATCACAAAAGGGATTTTATTGGGATCCAACCATTTAAATAAAATCACACTTACTATTACAAACATTGATTAACCTTCCTATTTGAAAATTAATCTAACTATAATAATAAGACTGAAAATTAACGATCACTATCTACTCATGTTCTTTACTTAAATAATTTAATTTACTTTCTTAAGATTTATTCTTATACTTATAGGAGTAACAATCACTATAGAATACTCATTTTATTATAATTAAAAGCTTTATTATCCAATTATTATCTAATAAATCTAAGTCAAATAATTACATTTCTTAGTTACTTAGCCTTCACCCATTGTAATTAGATCCTTCAGAATTACAAATACAATATATTTTATCAGTAACTTGTACTTTGAAATAATATAATACTTCTAAATTTATTATATAAAATAAATTTCAAAACTAGATTTCAAAATCAGAATGTGACTCTTAAAACATATTATAAATTTCTAATATATGCTCATTTTGTAATATTTACTAGTACTTTTCAAATAAATCTTCAAGATTTTTTTATATTTATTAAAATATGAAGTACTACAAATTTCCTTTAATATACTTATAAGTTTAAAGTAATTAATGATTAATGCATCAATTATAAATTCTTGAATATATCTCTTTAGATAAACATGTAATAAATATATGCTATGTATAATTCTATGTGGATTATGTACTTTATGGATATGACCTTGTGATGGAAATGATTCTCAAATGCAATGAAATTACTAATACAAACTTTAAATTAAAATATTCATTTATTTACAATAATAATAATTATCAGCAAACAACTATACACATTATGTTAAATAATAAACTAACAAAATAATTATTTAACTGTTTATAAATTTACAATAAAATTATTCACGTTCATAACAGATAGAAATAATAATTATTCCATACATTTTAATCTTCACCTTATATTTATTATCTAGTTCATTAAAATAATAAGTTTGTTCTTCTTACCATTATGTATGCTTTCATAATATTATTATACAGTTTTACCATTCATGAGTTATCTTGTGGTTATCTTCTTGGTCATCTTTCCCTATTTATCTTATATTTTATAACTTTAGATATTTCAATAAAATTATAATATTTAAATTATACTTCATACTTAAAATTTGTATAAAAATATTGCACTTCAATTTTATCAGCAAAATTAGTACTGCTGTGGTAATATTAAAAACAATATGTATTCAAAATAAATTGTGACATTAAGGAATTTTTTTCATACAATATCATTAGTTTAAACATTCTTTCTCTATCTCTCATTTATCTTTTCTGTCTTACTTTGATATCAGGTATCATTCATTATTCATATAATAATTTATTCAGATTTTATTCAAATATAAAGTATTTGTTTAGTGCATGGTCTTACTACTTTTATGCTAACCTGACAAAACTTAGGAAGAAAAAAATTATAAAATTCCTAAAATACCTAGTCACCTTTCGATGCCTACTATATTCTTATTTCACAGAAAACTTCATAGATAAAAAAAACTGATTTTATCAAAAATACTATATCATAATATAGGAATGGAGATCTTTATTTATGAGGTGCTGTACTTTGGCAGGTAGTCATTTGCCTCATGATCTTACCACAATTTTGTCATGGCTTATACATCAAGCACTTACAATATATACTACACTCATGTTTATGTGGTAAATCCTCTCATATCTTCCTAATAAACTATATGGGTATCACAAAGATTAATCCCCTTCAACTATTCACTCAGTTCTTCAGGATGATATTTTTATATACTATTCTGGAATTTCAACTTATCTTTCCCTACTATATCTTCAGCATCTATTATTGCAAAACTACCTCTGCAGCAATAATATAATCCAATCTTCCCATCAGATATTTCTCTATTCACATTTGAGATCATGTTCCGAAACAAATAATCTACCTTTATCATTGTCAATATGATACTATTTTATATACCAAATAAGATCATGGTTATTTTTCTATCTTAACATTCATTCTTTTTCTCACTCTCATAAATAACATTACATTTTGTAATATATTTATTGTTATTTTCATAGAATCCTATAAATTTTTATTTATCACCAGTATTTCATTTCACTTATCAAATATATTTTATGATAATAAATTTTAAATATTTCTACAATACATTTTACTACACTCAACTTTTAAAATGTATACCTACAAAAATAGAAAGTTAAAATATTATACCCCCCCACACCCACACACACTTTCATATTATAACTCATATATACTCTTTTCATTTCATTAAGCACACTCATTTTTTTAACAAGAATGAATAATAATAGGTTAATCCCTTTTAACCTTATATACTAGATTGCATATAAAAATTATTTCAATTATTGCTAACTATAATATCTAGCATTTAGATTTCATATCAAACAAAAAATGTTAATAATAAATTAAAAAATAAAAAATCTTTTTCTCTTGTTTTTTTTTTTTTAAGAGAACCCATTGTGATTCCTAGTTTAACACTACCTTGGTAACCCAATAGATGTTCACAATTCCTTGTGAGTTCGGGTGCTTCTCATATCCTCTTGCTGCTAAAAACACATGTACATTTAAGCAAAACATTTGACAAATAATCACAACAATAACTGGAGAAAAGTTTCTGAATTTGATGCCTCTGTCATTCTTGACTAGTTTAAAGTTAAATGAGCATAATTATACTTTTGAAAAATATAATAAAAAAGTTTAATAAATATTCTCAATAAATCTTCACATTACTTTTCCCACATTACAAAATTTTAAAATAAGTTTAATTAATTCATCAATAAGTTTTATTTCAACTTATGTCTTCACTTCACTCTTATTTAATGGTTTCATAAATTTTTAATACACATAAATAAATTCATATAACTTTCTGTACCATAATGTATCATCTTCATTATTGATATCCACTATTTAAAAGTTAAACAGATTTTTCTGTTATTCTTTACCTTTTACTATTTCTTCTTTATAATAATATAATAACATTTCATCTTCTATTAAAACAAGATAAATATTAATTCATCTTATTAAGTGTCCTCTTTCTTATTCATTATTAAATATATGCTAAACATTTTCTTCTTTAAATTTCTTAAAGCTATTTATAACATATAAATTATTCAATTCAAAAAGAATATTAATTTTAATTAGACTTATCACTCTCAACAAAATCATAATTTTTAATGTCCGGTAACATAACTTTACAAGTTTTAAAATTTTATCTATCTGGATTTTAGGCTTGTTCCTTGTTTTTGATCTATAACTAATAAAAGGTTTTAATTTGGCATAAATAAACAAGTGTTTTCTTAAATGAAAGCAGATATATTTTTCTTTCAGTAAATATAGTTGTCTTTTTTTTTTCATGGTTATTCCAAACAAGAATAATAACTAGCTTTTCTTTTAGAATTTCTTTAGATATCATTTTAGTTATAAGTTGACTTTCAGGACTGCAATTAGGTCATAATAAAGAAACTGGTTTAAACTCACTCCATGATGTTAACGATTGTTATAAAATATATTATATCCTTAGACAGCTTTTAAATATCATTTTTACTGTTTAAAACTTAAAATATATTTTAATACTTTTATAATTTTTTAAATAGAAAAAAAATTGAAACAGCTCCCTACTTTATTTTTAATGAAGTCTATACGTTGATCAGCTGCACCTCTCTATCTCTTAAAAACCCCTGGGACAAACTGATGTAGAAAATTACTTAATTAAATTTTATTGGTCAATATTACAAATCAATTATTATTACTTTTAAATAAATATTTTTCTTTCTATATTTAAAATAATTAAAATCAATAAATATCTTACAAACAAAATTAGTTTAAATCATTTCTTTAAAACTGAAATATTAAATATAATTATAATTTTAATATATGATATTATTAATTGAATTTAAATATAAAGTTTAATAATAAATATTTATACCTAAATTATATTATTATTATGATAATTTAAAAATAAATTATCTTACAATCTATAATTGTTCCTTCTTTTATTTACTACAATTCTATATATTTAGCTTTTAAAGGAGCATTATAATGAAAATAAATCAAAGCCAAATTTATCACCACTGCAACTTTCATCGAATCTAATAACTACATATATGTAATGATATTTGTTTGGATTGAAAACTATTGTATTGAAATTATATAGTGAATTATAATATAAATAATTATAAATTAAGATGTTTATTAAATATCTCTACAGAATTCCATCTTTAATCTTTATGTATTCAGTTATTTTTTTATGTTATAACAAAATTTATAATATTACTATTATCTAAATTTTAAATTTTGGAGCTATAATATATATTTTATATTCTATTTTTACTATGGATAACCAATCAAAGGGTTACAATAGATATATATTAATTCAAATATTCTCACAGATAAATAATGAATTTCATAGTATTATTTTCAAGAGCTTCCATGTAATAAAATATAATAGCTAAATAGCAGACATTTCAGTACAATAACAAGTATTTTTTTCAGAGCTTGTTCTTTCTTCAATTACCATAAAAATGTGCATGCAGTGAGATTTAAAAATGTATTTTTTTCATTTGTTATATTTATATACATAGATCAAATTTACTCCATGTAAAATTATATAAATAAACTAAGCATAAATAAGAATGAAAGCTAAAAGAATTATACCATTATAAACTAAGCATAAATAAGAATGAACATATAATGAGTTATATATATATTAATTCTAATATTTTTATGGATAAATAATGATTTCATATTATTATTTTCAGGATATTTTGTATGGTAAAATAGCTAAATAGCTGACGTTTCAGTACAATAACAAGTACCTTCCTCAAAGCATTCTCTTTCTCAACCAATAGAATTTAAGTATGAGGAGAAACAAAAAGATAAAAATAATTTTAAATCTCACATGCATTCCTATGATTTGAGAAAGAGAATGCTTTGAGGAAGGTACTTGTTATTGTATCAAAACATCAGCTATTTAACTATTTTACCACACGGAATATCCCAAAAATAATATATATATATATATGGATTGTTATTATAATAATGAATAGATGTAAGGAGATTATACCCATGCAACAGAGATAAGTTTAGCTTATAATGTTGCTAAGAAAGTATCAATTACTATTAATTGACAATCCTCCTAAAACTAAACATGTTTTCTCCATTAACCTATAATAGGCATTTTGTAAGGATTTATTGAACTAAAATAAAGTCCTCTTTTACATCAAACCCAAGCTGTTAATTTAATTGAAAACCAGAAAGTGATTTTTTATAGATATGAGAATATGAAAAAATAACATATTTCTTGATATTCTGCACATAATAGTTTGAAATTTTTCAATGTGTTGTATGTGTTATATTAAATATTTTTATGAATTTTTATTATAATAAATATACACACTTTAGAATAATAACCGTTCCAAATATTGTTTTATGGCAATGGACCAGCATATCGTGTCCGATTTTTCTTGCAAACATAAGATTGATACATAAAAAAATGGTTTTCCTAATTTTTATAAACATGAAAAATATGACAAATAATGTGAGTCTAGGGGATATCTAATATAGCCTGATTCATATTGGCTAATCATTACATTTTATAATAACAAGTTAATTTGTATTCATTTTAAAATCTTGCAAGTAAATGATCAAATATACTAATTTATATACAGCTTTTTATTATATGTAATCACTGCTATGATAAACTTTCTAAGCCATGTTTTAACAATCCATCACCATTCTTGCAAATGTAAAATGAAACCATTTATTTTTACTTTCTAAGTTTTTGTAATGATAGCAAATCCAAAAAGTGTATTTAATTAGGGCAAACTTTAAATCACACTTAAATATAAACTCAATTGCATCCAATATGGCTAATCATTAAATTTTACAAGATGGAGTTAATTCAACAATTTTATATTTTATAAAATCAAAAATAAAACTGAATCAAATAATGATTATATTTTTTTGAAAACAATAGTTTTTATTTAAAAAGTAATAGATATTTATGCTTTATCATTCTCATTGTGCTATTAGTGGAATAATGTGATCTCTAAAATATAAGATTTAATTTTATTAAAAATACTAATATGTAAATTTAATAAAACATTATGTAATATTTGAAATACTGGCACTCTTCATATACCTGGAGCCTAATTGTAAATATAGGGGGTTTGAATTCAGACTTAAAAGCACCTTTCAACTATCCACACTATCTCCTATCACTGATACATATGATCACACACATGTAGAAAAGATCAATAATCACCAATATATGTATTTCGTGCTGAACCAGCACTCATCAGTTGGTCCAGATTATCATCTCTCACACACATATGTAATCAGTGCTCAGTTTATATTAAGATAGCAAAGCTTCATACTTTAATGGACAGGCTTCAATCTACTCCAACCTCAGCCATCCATACCATTGAAAATCTGACGACATATAGCAGTGATTATTGATCTTTTCTACATGTATGTGATCATGGGTATCAGTGATATGAGATAGTATGGATAGTTGAAAGTTGCTTTTAAATCTGAGTTCAAATCCTCTATATTTACAATGAGGTTCCAGGTATATGAAGAGTGCCAGTATTTCAAATATTACACATTAAGCCTGCATCCTGCCCATCCCTCTTCTATGTATTTAAATGGATACAGTCCTGTACATGAGAGGTCAGAGTGACTTGAGGTCAACATGGGCATGACAACAATATTGGCATAAAGAGTGGGATTTGGGCTTTCCATCATCAGATGTTCAATGGTATGGATGTCTGAAGAGTTGGAGATTGGAGTGGATTGAAGCCCGTCCATTAAAGTATGAAGATTTGCTATCTTAATATATACTGAGCACTGATTACATATGGTGTGAGAGATGATAATCTGGACCAACTGATGAGTGGTGGTTCAGCACGAAATACATATATTGGTGATTATTCTTTTTTACATGTGTGTGATCTTGTGTATCAGTAATATGAGATAGTATGGAAAGTTGAAACATGCTTTTAAGTCTGAGTTCAAATCCCCTATATTTAAAACATTATGTCTAACATTTAGTATTTATGACAATTAAATATAGCCATGAATAATATTGATGTATTATCCTAACATAGCAGATAATCTAATTCATTATGAATGAAAATAAAAATTGAATCAACTTTTTTTTCCGGAAAAAAGGTTAAAAATTTTAAATATCGGTAGTTAAATAATGTTTGTTCTTAAATATAAAAATTCTACCATATTTATTTCATCTTTATAAATCACTCATTCATAAATAGCATTGCCTCATTATTATACAATAAATGGATTCAATAATAAGGAAATGACATCTTCAATATCCCATATAATAAAATACACAGCATTATATTTTTACATCTATATTTTTTATAGTAGTAAGGATTTTTTTATACAACTAATAAAGCTTACTATTAATTGGTGTGCTATAAAAAATAATACATCAATTGTCTTTATGATGTAGACACTATAAATATTATTTAAAGTCTGAAACTGATGCTTACTTTGTAAAAAATATAATATCTGTTTAATAACAGTATTAACACATTATTTCATTGTTTCCCCCATTTTTAAGATTTTTCCCAGCTTCCTTAAGGAAAATGATAACAAATTAGACATATATGTAATTAATCATTTTTATCTATAGATTAAATAATTTTAGTTGAATATTGGCAAGTTATTTTTTGTATATGACCATTGTGAAAGGGTTACTCTCCCATAACTTTCAGCATGATAACTATCATTAAACAGAATGAAAAAAAAAACAACCCAAATGAGAAATTGTTTTAGGGTTAGAATCCTAATAATCACACAATGTACAAGTTACAATTATATTAAATTAAGAATAACAATGTCTAAGAAAAGGACACACTATTCAAGACATTATCTGTAAATTATTTATTTGTTTTAATATAATAGCAATGAAGATTATTATTACAATGTACTTTTTCTAAGTAATATCAAAATTTAATAAATTTATTAAATATATTATGATGTAATTATTGGCTTAGCAGTCTATGGTGCATCTCACTTCTTTTCTATTAGTGAAGGTTGTTTCTAATAACTACTAAAATGACAAATAATTATATATGTTTCTTTTGCAAATATTTCTGTTATTTACTATAGAGTTGAGGCTACCCAACAAAGAATAAAAATAATTCAGTAATCTTATAACTATGTCAATGTTGGCATTTATCTTTATCTTCTAGAGAAGACAAAGATGCAAAAACATTTTATAAAGTTGTTTAATTACAGTGATTTTTAACTGATTACTCATCTTGACATTTGAGTTTGTAATTGCAATTCCTAAAAAAGATATTATGTTACTTGGACAGAATTATTTTCCAAGAGACCAATTTATAGAGGGATGTTATAGGCTATATTCTTCATTTTAATTTATTTATATTGTTATTGAATATTTACATGAACACAAAATTTAAATGTATACGTATATGTAGAAATGAGAAGTAATATCCATTAAATAAATACAAATGATACTTCTTCTAATCTTGGTGTTATATAGTGATTAAAGCACCACAGTATATAATTATGTTTTGAGTCTCTATACAACACCCAAAGATTGCATTACATAAAGCATTTACGCTTTATTATATTCATTAATTACTGTCTATTAACATCTGATAGTAATTTTTCTAATATGAAAATGTAAGAAATATTCCCACATATTAAAATATTTCAACAATAACATATGATAACAAATATTAATTTATAATGAATATATTAGTTTAGTTATTTAATGCACTTTATGATTCCATATACAGACCAATAGAAACCTTTTTGAAATACTATTTAGTGTAACAAATGTTTAAGAGATTGCTTAGTTTGCCAACATAATTTTGATATTGATCAAGTAGATTTTTATTCTGTGATATAGATGTTGAAAAGTAACTAAGAGGATAAAAAATTCTAATTCATGATTTAAAAATTGCTGTATGTTAGATTGCCTTTCTTTTTTATATTATAATATTCCTGTGAGAGATTTAGCTTTTTTAAAGGAATATTCATGATTATTTTATAGCAACATATTTATTGGTCTAATTAATGAGACAGCTTGCATACTAATGGTTGTATTCAAAATTTAAAAAAAAGACTTTTTATACTAATCCTAAAAAACTTGTTTGAATATATATAGATAGAAAACAAAATGTAGTAGTTGAGTTTAAGTGTTGCTTCATTTTCAATTTTTATTTTCTTTTTCTAAGAAAGTCTATTGAACATTTCTTTAGACTTTTTAGCATTGATATTTAGTTCTACTTTCTTATTATGATCTAATAACATTTGCAATCTTTCTGAAGCTCTGAAGCATTATTTGTATTAACAAAACCACAACATCTTTAAACTCTAGATGCATTACATAATCCCCATTCACCCTTTAGTTAGTTCTCATTTTAATTCACAGAATTATTTTTGTAAAACTGCTATAAAAATTTTTGAAGATATGGAATCATGCTGTTATAGACTCTTCTCAATCATAATATTCTCAGCATCATGGTATAATCTAATCATTGCTGTTGCATTTTGATGAACATTTTTCAAAATATGGCAATACCCTGTGTTATATTCTGAAGATACAATGCTTTAATCATTGTAGAAATTGTTATAAAATTAAATGCCTTTTCATAATCCACAAATCCAAAATAAATATAATACATATTTATTGGTTCTTTCTATAACTTTTCACAATATTGTGGATTTAATTGACTGTGCTAAAATAATCTTTAAACCTAGCTTGTTCTTTTGATTGATTTAAATCCAAACTTCAATGTCAATTAATTGTAATTATCTTGGTAGCATCTTGGTATAGAACTGATAAAAAATTGGTAGGTATATAATTTCTATTTTTTCATTATCTTAATTGAATATCAATATTACTATTGCATTTTTTCAATCTTGTGGTATATTTTTCTTATTTAATCATTTGGTATATAATTTTGCAACAATTTTTCTATTTCTTCAATTGTTTCTTTTATGGTATTGATTTCAATTCTATTATTTCCTGGAGCTTTCCCCTTCTTAACACATCTAATTGCATATCACACTTTTTCATTTAAGATGCTGGACAATTCAGAAAATATGGTAATGGTAGGGAATGCATTGCATTTTTTTTATTTTTCTTCCACACATTTTCATCTCTCTTTTTGTAATTGATCCACTTTTTTATTATAAATATGTACTTTGTACAACTACCAATGTACTCTTAGACTTTTGGGACTTTTATTCTCTTCTATAGCATTCTTTGCTAACTTACAATTATATTTTCTTATATCAATATTATTTACTGAGGCTGTAACCTCAAAAATATGCGTGTAAAATGCAATAGTAGGGACCTCTACAGGTGTTTAACCACAAGCTTACGCTATGGAAGAAAAGAGGGGAAGCTTAAGCGTAAGCTTGTGGTTAAACATCTGTAGAGGTCTCTATTATCGCATTTTACATGCATATTTTTGAGGTTACAGCCTCAGTAAATATTACTTAAGTAATCAATGTGCATTTAATAAATTTATAATTATAACAGTATTAAGATTTTTTCATACTATTTTACCAAACTACATATGCATTGGTCAGATTATTAGTACAGGTAAACATATTATGGCTGAAATTAGTTTTAGGTTTTAATAGGATAAAGTGTTTTTAGTAGAAATAATTTAATATTAAATGGAAATATGTTTATGTGTTTGAAAAACATGGTCTTTAATAAATGTGTTTTACTGGTTTTTAGTTATGGGTCTCAGATATGGACTCTTACTAGAAGAGCAATATCAAGACTTTAGACCACTCATGGAAGTATAAAGAGATATTACAGAAACAGGAAGGAATTGAAAATTAAGTATATGGGTCAAAGAATAAGTAGATATCTCTGATATCATTGAAAGAATTAACAGACAAAAAGGTGTTTGAGTGCTTAAAGACTTAATATGGATCTCAAAAGATTTTAAAAGACCAAGAAAGGGACCTCATATGAGATGAATGAATAAAATAAGGAAATTTGCTTTTTTGAGATAAAGAAAAAAAGGCTAAAATTTAAAGGAGTTGGTAAAATTAAGAAAGGCTTTTATCCTGAAGTTGATTAATATTGGCTAATAATGATAAAATTGTTCCTCAGTTCCAGGGGCATCTACGTCTTGTTTTTATTTGTTCCATGATATTTATACCAGTGGTTTTCTCTTAATATATGAAATTAATCATGTAAGTTTCAAATATAGATGAATGCTATGGTTTAAAAGAACTGAGATAATGGTAACAATGAGTTTGTTTACTTTTGCAGAGATATTTATCTCTTTGTATTGGCATTTTATTCAAATGTACACTAATAATATGACTTGAAAAAATATTTAAAGAACATTGGTTTTTGTTTAATGTCATTACACCAAAGCAATGCTCCTACGAAATTATGAATTAACAATGCAATTCATAATTTACCTTGTATTCATCTTTCTAAAAGACTTGGAATCTGTATTGTTAGTCTAAGATTTTGGGAATCACTATACAATTTAACAAATTTAGTTAAGATATTACTATTGTAATTATTATCAGTTACTCTCTTGGAAACAGTTTTATTACTATCCAAGGAACAGTTTTATTTTGTTAGTAAGTATTTCAGAAAGGGTTGCATTATTTTTTTTAATATGGAAAGATTATTTCAAAGGTTTTTATAACATCGTTATATAATGTTCTTCGTGCCCAAGATCTAATTATTGGATAGTTCATGAATTTATTATTTCTATTAATATTAAAAAGAAATTTTTTTTTTTTATTTAAGTTTATTTTCAAGAAAGACTCTAATAATAATGCTGTTTTTTTTTTTTTTTCTGGCAGTATAAAATCGACATCGTCTTTATATGCAGATAATATTATTTATCCGGAGTAAAAATAAGTCAATATCAGCCTGTCATTAAGAGAGTCTTGTTTAAGCAGAATCATAAAAGAGCTAGCGGATAAATGAGGAATTGAATTTACACTTGATTTGTTTCACAATTTAAAAATGTTTTAACTTGCATTGACTTTCTAAATGTTTTCATCAGTGCATAAAGGTGAATGAATACAAAATATTTACTGTGAGTTTCTGAAAGAATTTTTTTTTATCACCCAACGTCAAATTTTAAATGGCTGGGTGCTACCTTACTTTTTTTGAAGTTATATTTATTTTATCTTTCAATTTTGAAAAGGAAAACTGGGTAAAAATATTTATTATATCTAATAAAAATAGAAATTGAATTAATGCCCACTCTAATTATTGTAGGAATATCTAATAAATTTGCTTTTCTTTTCTTTTTTTATTAATATAAAAATGAAAATATCTAATACAATATTGATTTCTTTTTTTTTCACATTAATTTACATTAACGTACATATAATAATAATAATAATTCCTTAGATAATTGTAGTTATCGTAAATTAAAGAAATGTCATTATAAATTTACATAAAAAAATTTAAAGTAAATTGATGTATACACATATATTTAAGTTGAAATTTTTAAAAAAATATATAGATTTATTTGGTTAATAAAAACTTGAACAAATCTTTGAATAATTTAAAAGATTTTAAATGTGTTATTTATGTTTATAACATTTTATTAATAAGTCTGATATTACATTTGATAGAGCAAATATTACTTTAATTAATTACATTTCCTTTAATAATTTTGTTCTAGAAGGAATGTATTTTTTTTTTTTGACAATATGTCTTCTGTAGTCAGGTTAACTTATAAAGGTTTATTGAGACCACACCCATCATTATTGTTAAAGTGAAGATTATAATGAACTTTAAAAATTAAAAAATAAAACTAAAGGTTTTTACTTCTGCGTGATTTTATAACATAAAAATAATCAATATTATTTTATTAAAAAGTTATAATTATTAAATAAGCTGATAGAATTAAATAATAATTATAAACTATTTTTAATTCAATGCAATACTCAATACATAAGTAAATTTTTATATGATATATTTTTCATCTTTTTTAAAAATAAAGTGTTTTTTTTTTTTTAAAGTTATAAGGCATCTTATTAATTTATAGCAGTAGCTAATGTAGTTTAAATATATTCAAAATTTCTATTCCATCATAACATTCTTGAAACATAGGAATACATCAACTATGACACTTATAGATCAGATTGGAGTAATCTAATGCCGTTTTCTAAGATACTAATTCCATTTTTAATTAGCCTTGGTATTCTTAATATAAACTCAGCTCTTTATCAAAATATAAGGCAAACAGAAATCCTTTGTTAGTTTCTTATAATAAAAAAGGAGACATAAAGCTTTATTGTTTGGGAGTTCATAAGAAATTCGAGCACTAGACCTTCAAATAACAGAATCAATCTTGGAACCTCCCACTCCTATTCCAGACACTTTACCAACTATGATAAGTCACCCAGGATAGTTTCATGAAGACATTGGAGTGATAAAGTTTATTTAATCCTGATAAATATCAGTATTTAAATTATTCATTATTTCTTAATATCACTCATTTTAAAATACAGGTATGTATGAAAACAGTTTTATCATAGCAAAAGCTTGTGTACATGGATATTTTACAGATTGCATATTTATTATTGATAAATACCACATATTGTTATTACACACCTTGTATTAACACTTATGACTGGTGTTGAGAGGGTTATATTTTTAGTTATCAAATATAACAAAAAAAGCTTAGACCCATTTTGTTTTTATTATGCATATGAATGTCACTACAATTTTGAAACACAATGTTTTAGAAATCTTAATTAAAATAATGGTATAGATTGATAATCTAAGTGTTGAAGGTCTGCAGTTTGAGTTTATTAAATATTACACATCATAAAGATAAATATCATCACCTCAGGTATCATGTTTTTGTCAATTGTGATTTTGAAAAAGTTTTGAAAATTCTACTAGACACATATAACAACAATTTGAGATGTATTTGCAGAGTGAAGAATTTTTAAAATAAATTAATAATCTGATTATGAAAAGAGAATCCTTATTGGATCGTTTACGCTTTTGTTTATCATTGTATTAAAAATTAATTGGCAAAAGTGGTAACATTTACATTGTTTAACTCATCATTTTGAGTTTAATCAAAATGACTTTAATGTTGTTTATAATTAAGAAAATACAAAGATTCAGGATTGCAAGAAGATTAGACCAAAATTAGTTTTAAAGTCATTCCGAAATAATTCATAATAAAAACGTTTTAGATGAATACTTTTGATGTACTTTTCTAAAACATCAACATGACATATTCACTGTTTTCACTTTATAGTAAGATGCACAGTAGAGATATTTTACAATAGAAGATTACAGAATATTCTGAAAATGATTATCAATTATAAGATGAATATACTGATGTTTTCAGCTTGGATATTTAAATGTAAACTATTTTTGATATGTAGGAAATGAATTGATAGAATCATGGGCAGATAATATTTTTATAAAGGATATAATCAGTGGTTAATAATATGGTTATTCATTAATACATTTATTGTTTCTGCATCTTTTTAAAATTAATTAAGGTCTTCAGTGATTGTTTAAAGTGTTAAAATGCTAAGAGTTCAGTATGCAATCTCAAATTGAGTTCAATGTTTTTATTGAATTAGTGATGTAGAAAAGTGGTGAATGCAAATAGTAATGACTACCAATTCAAAGCTCAATTTCACTTTCTATGTTTTAATGTGACATAACTTCCTGAATGGTTGACCATTTGATTACTATTGGTTTATAATGTTATAATATTAATATGTGAAATTCGTTGCTTGCAAAGCTTAATCAGAAATAAAGAAGATACGTTAAAAAGGGAATAAATTTATGTATCTGTTTTAGCCTTTTATAAATCAACTATGTTAGCCAATTACAAAGCTTGAAACAAATCATTGAAACTATTCTTCACCTTATCCACTGCAAATTGGATTTTTCAATATTGTACTCCTAAAATGCTATTCATATTGGAACTCTAGACTTAACAAATAATTCCTAATTATAACTGAGGTTTACTTTGAATAATTAATCATTTCATGGAATAATGCTTTGAGTTTTCACAAGTCGATCAATTTGGATATGCTATGGACAAAAAATACAATGTATCATATTAAATCTCCATATTATACACTATGTAAATCAATGCTTAACTTGTAAAACATTTTGTACCAATAAAGTTTAATCCTATTATAAAAAAGGTAGCATGATAAATCATGTTTAATCAATCTTTTTATCAGTTTAAAACATATTAGCTAGTAATATTGTCAACAAATCATTAGAAGAAAATATTTTCACATTGTGATTATAAAAGCAGAAGTTTAGAACATTCATTATTTAGTTATCAATAGAGTTGCTGCTGGCATGAGTAACTAACGCTGTCATAAATTAGATGTGTAATGGTAGCTAACAAAAACTGATTATCTGCTTAGAAATATGATAACCTATATACAGTAAATATTGTATAAGTTTTATTGATTTACATAAACTGGTGATTATGGTAAATGAAATATAAATAATGATATTAATTCACTTCAAATAATAAACAATAGAATTATAATTAGGTTTCATTATAAACTGTGTTTTACTATTATAAATAGTTCATAATTTTAATTTTATTATCTCAGTATAGCTGCTAAACACAAACAGAATTGATATAGTAAGGATATAATATCATTTTCGAACAAAAAGATAATATGTAAATGGATATAAGATTTACACATTAAAATTAAAATTAAAAATAAATAGTATGATATTTCAGGAAAATCCCATTCAATCAAATTTTCTGTTACAAATTCTTTTTTTTCTTTTATAGAAAAAAAATTAAATGATAAAAAAACGTTATAGATAAAATATAATCATTAGAAAATTGTTTATCAATGTCCTAAAAAAATAGCTTAATTATTTGACAGCAGATAATTGTTCTTAAAAGTAAATAAAATAAACAAATCCAACTTAAAGATTACAACATTTGTAATGTATGAATGGAAGTTAAAAGCTTTCTAGTCTTAAGCTGCTCCTATACATACATCTGTGATGTGTGAGTAAGTAGCTGAATTAATAAAACTGTCTGCACTAGGCTATGACAAATATTTCAACTGTATAATTTTAAGATGTATAATTAAAGAAATTATATGTTTATTAATGAATGTTTTAGATAGAAATATTTAATGTTTAGTATTATCCATTTATAAATACTTAATTAGAAAGCACTTTATATATATATATATATATTAAGCACTGGAATTATTTTTATATATTTATGTATATATATATATATATATATAATCAATAAAACCAGTCAACATTTAAACAATTACAATATTATAACAATCAATAATCTCAAACTATTGTCAAGACAACCTTCTATAACAATAAAAGTGGAATCCCACCTTTATTTATGGTCCAATATATTTATATAGATACTAAAGTTTGCAACTTGATCATAGAGATTGAAATTATCCATACAAAGAAGTTTAAATAAACCATCTTAAATAGGGAAATATAATCTGTTCCAAATGCAGATTAATAACTATTCAATTATAACATTACAAACTGCAATTATAATTTTCAAATTGCAACCAAAGCATCACTAAAATAATAAGTCTGTCTTAGAAGTATTTAAAATAATAAGTCTAATAATGTTCAAGGCTAAGTGGGTTTATATATATGCAGCTTCAGACATACACCTGCAATTTTAAAGATATTTGAGATTATATTTGAGATACTCTTTTTATGAATAAAATTTCACTTAAAAAATAATTATGCAAAGAAATATGGTAGATATGCATTATGTGGTTACTAAATTAATGCTGGAAATATAAGTATTTAAAAAAAAAATTCTATCCTTATGATTATCAATGATGTTTGAACAACATTTTAAATTTGAAATTATGCAGAAGTTATTCAAGGGACTCTCAAATTTTAGTTAAATGCATTAAAATAAGTCCTCAAATAACTCATAAAATGAAGAGTATAGTTACTGGTTGACTACTAATATTCTAAACCCAAGAGATCTTGATCGACTTGGAGATCGAAATGATTGTCCAGTTAAGAACTGAAGTTATGTTTAAATATTTTTAATTTAATAAAGGTAAATGTAACATATTATACATATAAAATTTATTAGAAAACATTGTTTAAATATTGGTTAAAAATAAATTTGTATTTATTATTTACCTGTATATAATTTTGAAAAAAAAAATGGATTGTACACACGACACCATATGACACAAAATTTGATTAACAAAGTTACACTCTTTTGTATTCTGCTGACAAATTGTACTTTCTGGTCATACATGAATGTGTAAAAATGATGGAATATTAGATTGATATTCCATGTGTTTTTATCTCCATTGTCGAGTACTTTTTGCTTTTATATTTTATAAATAACAGACAAAATGTATTGACGTTATGATAATTCAACTTTTTCATAAATAAATTTTATGTAAATTATTTATTAGAGTATGATGGATGACGTAAAAGGTACTAATTATAAAAAAAGTAATAATATTTGTTTTTCTATTGTCATTGTTTTGATTATTTAGTTTGGGTTTGCAAACTTTTTGCTTTATACTTTACACATAATATACAAGGATTTACTATCTTATTGATAAAGATGCTCTGATTTCAGTTTAAGCCATTCAATCTCTTTCACAAATGACTGCACTATGTCCATATGTTTATTTTGGTAACAACATAGGCTAATCTAAATGTGTTTGAATATTAACATGTTTTCAAATTGCAGATTTAAAAATGACAGCATTCAATTGAATTTATATAATAATTAATGTTATTTTATAATAATAATACTTATGTATACTTCATTTTATTATTAGAACAATATCAAAGGAAGATATTTGAATGATTCAAATATGTGGGTATCAAAGTGCATTCAAAATCGGTCATGAATGTAAAAAAAAATATTCTAATAAATTAATCACTTAATAAGGATTCCAGAGTAGATAATAGTGATATATATATATATTATAATATTAAATATATATATTTCTGATTTCATTTGATTAAATTTTAAAATTTTGAAATATTACCAGTGTTGAAAATAATATGCCAAAATAATAATCATATTTGCAAATTTTGCTATTTTTAATTTGACAATAATGATTTAAATATAAGTGTATATATCTGGCATCAATTTTACACCAATATTAAAACATATAAAATTAATAGAAAAAATTATAATCAAAAATATGATAGATTAATTATAATTCTATTCTGAAATGAGTAATACTGTATATATAAAAATATTTTTATTGAAGTTAACAAATTCTATAAATCATACAATAAATAAGCTTTATTTTATTAGATAGATGTTAATAGTATACCACAAGAAATATTATTTCAAATATTTTACACTATACCAATGACTGTACCAGCTGAGTAATTTCTTAAATATTTTGATTCTGATGATTATAAAAAGATTATTTCTATACATATTGTTTGATTAAGCTATAAAAAATCTATATATAATATTTAACTTGTAATTAAAATTTATCAATTCTTTTCTGATGCAGAATGTTAAATTTTTAGTAGATTCCTGATTATATTTAATGGATTTTTTACACAGATGCTTTAAAACTAACTTAACTGATAAAAAATTAGGTCTTCTTTGAGATTTATCAACTCTTTCCAATTTCTAAATGCCTTTTGTTTACAGACCAAAACATACATAATGATTCAATAATATGAAAGATTAGATTGAAGTAAGGTCTTCATGGATGTGTCTACAATATCAAATCCACCAAAGTTATTGGGTATTGGTTTTTTAATGAAATTGATGGTTGAAATGTTGTAAAGGTAAAAAGATTGAAGCCCTTCCATTACAGTTTAAGGATTTGCTATTTTGATATAAGCCAAGCACTGATTGGATAAGTGTATGGGAGATTATGATCTGGACCAATTGATGAGTGCTGGTTCTGCACAAAATACATATATTAGGACTAATTTAGTTGTTTCACATGTGTATAATCATGTGTATCACCTGTTTGAGATGGAGTGATGAATGAATATAGATTGAAAATTCTAAGTTTAAATTCCTCCATCTAAAACTTTTAATCTAAAAAAGCCATCCATGCAAAGCAATTGTGTTTAAACTATTTTAGTGTTATCTACACTAAGCTAGAATAATCAAAGGACATGATTCTGGTTTTTGTTTTCATCAGTGAGAATTAGTATTCAGTTTTTAAGCACTGATGCACTGTAGTATAAAACTATCTGTGGGTAATTTGGAATAATATACACTGATTGAAATTCCAGGCATGATTAATCCAATAATGTGTCAAAGTAGCTGAGGCTCTCTTTTACTAAAAACCTACCTTAACAAACAATAAATGCTTTCATAATTGATCTTTTAATGTGAATAATACCTTAGAGATAACTATAAACAATCCATCTCAGAAATAAAAAATGGACTGAAATATGAATATATTTCATCCCAAACTAATTAAATCGAAATTAGTTACTGAAACCTCTTTTCTTTTTATTAAGCACATACACATTCAAGAAAATAGTTTTAATAATCAAAAGATCACTATGCATTTAATAAAAAAAAAACATTATTACAGCATTCAATATCAAATTACTAAGCATAGTTGAAGTAAAAATTAGCAAGGGTTTAAAAAAGTTGTTTTAAGTTTAAACTTTCCTGTCATTTAAAGTTCATATTTGCAATAGCAGTGCAGCCATGAAAGAAAATAAATGTAATAAAAATTTACAAACTGATAAAGTCTTTAGAGATTAATAATTAAATTGCTGACTATTTTAATTCAGTGAAGTAAAGTTTACTTTTATAAAAACAATACATACATACAATATATCTAAATTGATAATATAATAAGAACACCTCTCATAGTAACATTACATTTTTTAACATCATGTAGAGTAGAAATAGAATATAGTATTTTTGCTTATAGTCCTAAGAATATGGTATAACTTATAAGAATGTCTTTATCTGTTTCACAAGAGATGATATTGTTGTTGCCAGATTTTTGGATCATTAGTATAGTCTCAGTCAATATATGACATGTAATCAAAAAATACAGATTGCTAATAGAGAACATTTCTGCAGAGGTTAATATATATCTTAACAGTTTAGTATTCAGTACCAACTGTATTAAGTTTTGCATCAAAACACATTGTCTGTGATAACCAACTTTTTTCTAGTATAAGAGCTATGAAGTGTACAAAAAACAGCTGGAAAATGAATAATTTGAACATACCGTATTGTCATTATAGGTATATATATATATATATAATCTTACAATTGAATTTTTTTAAAGACAATAATTACATATATGTAAAGTATAACTCTAAAAATTGTATCCACTTAGGAGCTCTTTCAACTATCCTCGTAGTCTTTGTCAACTAGTACTTTGAAAGGCTAACCTTCCCACAATTCCATGATCTTAATGTTACTGTGATCTAAACATTTGATGCCTGTCTGTTAATTAAGTCTTGTTTGTGCAGCAAATGTTAAGATCATGGAATTGTGGGAAGGTTAGCCTATGCTAATATAAAAATACAAACAAGACTTAATTAACAGACAGGCAACAGATGTTAAAAACCTAGAATTGTGGGAAGGTTAGCCTTTCATAATGTTAGTTGACAAAAACTATGAGGTTAGTTGAAAGTGCTCATAAGTGGATTAAAATTTTTAAAGTTATACTTTACATATATCTAATTATTGTATTTATATATATTCATTTATAATATTTCATATATTGATTTGAAAAATACAGACATCGAATTATAATATTATATATATATATATAGTGACCAAATTATTTTTACAATGGTTCCGCTTGTGAATAGGTTTATTTGGATAATCATACTATAATATTTCTTTAAATTTTAAGATTATGATTACCATAAGAAATATTATAATATGACTATCCAAATAAACCTACTCACAAGCTGAACCATTGTAAAAATTATTTATATTATAATGCATAATCATATAAATGTATAAAATGAAATATTGGTAGAGATAATCAACAGATTTATTGCAAGTAGTGTAATTTAGAATATTTGATCTGATATTTTTAATCTAAGCTTGATATTTTATTGACATTTTTTATCAATAATATTTTAATAGATAAAACTTACATATTCATAATAAAATTAATAATTATATTAATATTTCATTTATGTGTACTTAGTTATAAATAAAGTAATTTATATTTAAAATAATGTACTTTATTCATACTAAGTTTTAAATAATAATTTTTAATTAATCTAAAAAAAAACATAAGTTGTATAAATTTAATCATAATGACATTAAATTTTGTTGAATATTGCAAAAACAAAATAAAGTTAGATATCTAAATGAAAACATTCAATTTGTAAATTTATTTTACCTTAAGATAATATTTCACCAAACAAGAAATACTTATCTATTGGTTATTTGTTTAAATAAAATAATCACAAGTAAATAATTATAATAGAGACAGTCTATAATCATTGAATACAAGATAAGAGCTAGTTTTACAATATAATTCCCTCTGTTTCTGATCACAGCAAAATAGAGATAGTCATTTACCCATTATGAAATATTACAAAATTAGTGAGTAATATACATGGTAATACCAGAATACAAATGCATTCACATTAAAGGGTGATCATAAATTAACACAAATATATTAAAATGGCAAGAGTATCTTCTGAGGCATTGCTTAGTGTGTTGTAGGAACAGGTTCACTAGAGATTCCTATAATATATATATGCTGTTGTCTTTTGTATTCTATTTAATAAAAGATCTTATAAAAACTATGAAAGATTTGTCATATTTCTTTAATATTTATGAGTTTTATTACTGCTTAGAGATTTAGTCTCTGTTAATATATAATATTATCAGTGACATGGATAAATGCTCAGAACTGTCAGCAAATCTATTGTCTTAAAGCAACAACTGAACTATACTGCAACCGCATCTATATTATAGTCGAATATAAAATTTGAGGACTTGTGAAAATATTGAGCATCACTTGAATTGATCATTTGAAGTTTTATCCTGAAAGTCTATAAACATGATCAGTATATATGGATATATTACATTTTTTATGGACTATAATGAAATAACACTAAATTAAAATTGACTCACCTAGTATTTGTGTGAACTATTTACCTACCAAGTTTTTCAAATCATAAGCATTGATAGCTCATCTCTCTGAGATAAACTGCTAAATGTAGATTTTTAACAGCAAACCTCAAATACAAGTGCAAAGTATAAATTTAATTTTATAGACAAAAGATAATAAAAAAGCAGTTAGCTAGTCATTTGAGTTCTGAAAAATAGTTTTAACCTGCAATTTTCAACATTTTTTGGTGATAACTAATAAACTAGTTTATATGTGATTTGAAAGACAACAGATTTAGGGTTACATTATTTTTCACTCTAATAAGACATTTGAATAGTATGCAATATTCAGTCATACAAAGTTGCATTAGTTCAAGGGGTGAATACATTAACCAATCAAAACACCCAGAAAAATCACAACACAAATAAAGCAGCTAAAGAAATTGAAGATAATTAAACTACTAATAAAAATATGGTATATTTGAATATGATTTATCTTTAAGATATTTTATAACAAAGATAAAAAAAAAATAGTGATCTGTCGCAACAATAAATTTATCATTGCTTAATATCTAGATTCAACAAACCATAAAGTAAATGGTTGTTATATAATTAAAACAAATCAATTGTAATAAGGTTCTTCTATAGACTATGATTATGCTTAATAAGACTTATAATATTACAAATGAACTATAGCTTAGCACTGCCTTCAACCAGGCAGATCATATTCATAGCACTAGATAAAGTCTATTGCTATGAATGTGACATACCAAGTTGAAAGCAATGCCAAATAGGAAACTATTTTTATTTATTGAATTATAAAATAAGGAAAGAAATAATGTCTATTGAGTTAATAAGACCTAATTTTGCCCAAGAAATTTACTCTAGTCTGTTATAACAAGTGCACTAGTTTATCTCAGAATAGTTATGCAAATGCAATTAGTTAATACATGAAATTATACATTAAGCCAGTATTACATGTGATAACACCTTAAATGTAAATATAAAGGGATTTTGAAGATGTTACCACAAAAATATAACTTGAATGTAAATGTAGAAGAATCTTGAAGATACCACAAAATATACAAGTATATTCTAGTGGCAATAATATATGCTTGTGCACTAAACCTTGTTTTTTAGAGGGGAATTCATTAACAACTTTAAAGTACTGTGTTAAGAGGGGAATTCATCTAGTCTCCCCTCTGGCATAAATGAACTTGTATTTTGTAATGCATTTACTGAACAAATTAATTTGATAGATGTTGTGAGAAGTTTTTCATATTTTGCTAATACTTCTATATTGAATAAATGTTTAGAATATACTCACAGATTTGTCACACTCACTGCTCATTAAAATAAAGGAAGTGATAAAATGATTTAAATACTCACCAGGTTACGAGACCTTTAAGCACAGGAAGTAAATGAGTTAAGTTACGAACGTGTGCAATCATAAAAAAATTGCAATCTCTCCTGTAGTATAGCCGAAAGAACCTAATTTATAAACACAAAAATCTAGAAATAAAATTTTCATAATTACAAAAGAACAATTGTGATTTTTAAAAAAGATTTTTTTTATATTTTATTTTCGATTTTTTCAAATTTAATTTATATATAATTTTTTTAAAAAACCCTCATATTTGTATAATTTATAAACAAGATATACAAATATATATTTAAAAATTCCAGAAACGTCAATTGTTTCTCCTTTAATGTACAATAAATGTATATACTCCGTTAATTTTGTTACATTTTGATTTATAATCTATACACAATTTTGACATGAATCAACACCGAAAAAAACCCACTAACGATTATTTCTAATCATTTATTAAGATGGCAATTATCTTTAGGTAAGATTCACTTCAAGAACATATTTCTGAATCCAGTTGTTTTTAACAATGCAAACATTTAAAGTTGTTTTAAACAAGAAATATTAAAAAATGATTAAGATATTCTTAAATCAAAACTATTAAATATTAAATGTTATATATATATATTAATTTTTCTGCCTTGAGAACAGTTAGCTGTCGGATTAATTAAAATAATCTAAAAAAATATTAGAAACAAATGTAATTTTTCTACAGCACAAAAATAATAAAACTGGGGGGAAAGATCGATTAAGTAATATAAATCAGACTAGCAACAATTCTTTTAAAGTAAAAGAAATCACTATACTTTTTTGAGATATACAGTATATACACACTGGATCAATAAATTATCCACCTACACATATTATTAGCGCTTTATAAATTACATACTTTATGTATGCATAAGATAATTTGTACTTTAAGTAAGTTCTCCAAAATTAGAGATAATTATGAAAAAAAAAATTCTCTTATTTAGATTTGCTAAAATTTATTCACACATGTACGTGATTAATGCACAAACAAATATATTTATATCTCATGTATGATACACAATACATAGGAAATTATTGAAGAAAATTTTTATTTAATTTCCTATCATAAATTTTGAAATTCTCCTGAAATATATTTTTTGTTTTTCGAATTTGATCAACTATTATTTTTTTAAATTAAATCTTATATCCAAATTATTTCCATATATAATACATTTTTTGTGTCATTGATTTTTTTTTATTATATAAATCAATTTGTTATTTTTAACTTACCAATTAATTAATCTATAATGTACAGGTCATTTATGTAACAGAATTTTTGTAAACATAAATGTTAAATGATATGATTAAGTATATACATATATGTGTAAGACTAATTAATTAAAAGTTATAATCGCCAAATTTTATTATATATATATAAATTAAATAAAACCCACTAATATTTAAATACATCTACTATATTGTTTATTTTAAATTTTATGGTGGTAAGCATTTTATTTTTATAGTTTTGATTATGGAATTTTTTGTTAAAAATCCAATTTTATATAAATTTTTCAAATACATTCAAGAGATAATAATAACATGCATATTAGCATTTGTATTATTTGTATTTTTTGATTTATGTTCAGCAAATGTGGACCTTATATTAAAAAATTTTATAAAGATGGATAGTAGCATACAATAGTAACAGCTATGCTGTGGATAGAAAAAATGCCGATTGAATTAAGAGTATAAATGTTTAAAATTAAATAAATAGAAATGAATTAAATAAATAAAAAAAGAGAGCAATTTTCTACTGGATTCCAAAGAACAAAAGTATTTTATAAAAAGTTATAATTTAAAATGGAATGGTGAGATCAAATTGTTCTTTGGATCAATAGAAAAAAATTGTAAATTAATTTGTATACAAGATATTATTATGTTGTGTTTTGCTTATTTTATTAAAGATTAACTTTAAAATATTTGTATAACACAACTGTTTTATACTTTTTTTTTACTTTTAGAATCAGAAAATCACATTACACTATAAATATGTTGCTGTTTAGGTTATTTATTAATTGTCATAAGTCAACTTTTAACAAGTATTTTATATCTGAAACTTACTAGTGAATAAAGTTTTATTTATTTTATTGGATTGTAAATGTCCATTAAAGAATGGTTTGGAACATAATTTATAAAATATATTTTAATTTTTAAGAAAAAGCAAGAAATAAATAACATCATATGCAAAAACAAAACAAAAAAACATTATAATAATAGAAAACTCAGAAAAACAATAAATATACTCACAATAAAACTTTTGGCTAACAGTAAATCCATTAAAAACACCACCATTACTTTAATAGATAGAAACATCAGAGGGGACATGTCTATTTTAAAAATACCATTTATAATTTTGTGAAAATGAGGCATGGTATTATGGCATTTTACTCTGCTTACTTACTTTACATTGTTTAATAGATATCTGAATTCAAGTGGTTATAAAGGAATGATCCTTTTGTGTTAAATTAGTAAAATTTTGATGCATTCTCAGTATTTGAATTTAAAAAATAATTTTAATTGCATGTTTAAAAAATCTCTATAAACTTTATACATTAGTATATACATCTTAAAGATACTTTATTTTGATAGTGAAAATTACAATACTTGACAAAATAATGTTGTTGTGCACAAATGAAGACTTAATTAATCATAATAGTTTTATGCACACCAATTACTGTTGAATAAAGTAAGAGACAATTCATTAACTAGGAAGCTACATTACATAATCTCATTAACATCAAAACCACAATTTTTCATTATTTCTTTGTTCATTGCTTAATTACTGATTAGCTTGATCAAGTCTTTACATTAATTAAAGATCATATGACTGGCCAATATTATCAAAATGAACAGCTTTACAATATTCGTAAATAATTTATCAGTCACATTATCTATAATTATAATGGAAGCATTTTTCTCTGTCAATTTGAATAGTAAAAAATATATAATCATGTAAAAACAATTTAAGTGATTTACTTTTAATCATTTAATGTTTATAAATTTTGTATTACTGTGTAATGGATATATGACATTTGCTCCCATTATGTGATAATAAGCTCATATAAGTTTGGTTTTTTTTGATGAAGAAAAAAGATATTTGTACATTTATAAATTAATAATTTGCATCATTTTAGAATACTAAAGTTTTTTTTCATGGATTGCCTTTATAAAGGAATCAACTTTGTATTTATGTAACATTTTAGAATGATGATCTTATGTTCAAAAATATTTCACCAACAAATATCATATATCACATGATTGCCATTTCTCATGCTTGTACATAACTGTTATTATAACAGGCAAAACTCTCTATACAATAGTGTCACTCAGTGCCAGCCAGAGTAATCAATGAATTCCAGAAGGCTTGTGCATAAAATCCCCATCTAATGCCTACTCATACATGCTCTCAGATCCAAGGTTCCTCACTGACAAAGGCCACAAGCCAGAAACTAGTCTGGGATATTGGATGAATAGACACTAGATGGGGCTTTTATGCACAAGCTTTCTGGAATCCATTGATTACTCTGGCTAGCACTGAGTGGCACTACTGTATTGAGAGTTTTGCTTATTATAAATATCATATATGTTGAGTAATATTGAGAATATTAAAGATATCTAGAATTCTTTTAAGCATTATGAGAAAGCACAAATTATCCAATCAGACTCATGTTTAAGTAAATTAATCAAAAGTTCACTTTACATAAGAGTAGGAAATATTCTCCAGCAATAATTAAGTTCACATGTTAACTTGGGAACTTTATATTCCAAGAAAAGTGGATAATTGTTTGTGAGCCATCCATGTGCAAGAAAAATTACAAAGCTATTTTATGATCTAAAAAAATCAACATTTGCTCAAATTAGAGTTAACATCTAAGATATGGACAAGATATATATTTTAGGCTAAACTCTATATTGTGAGGCTTTAACTTATATCTGTGCCTTTATTTAAATTATATAAAAATACCCACAGAGATTTAATAAAGAAATAAAAGTAACAGAAAATTTACTAATATATTGCTTTACTTTTAATGATATGCAGATCATATTTTAGATTATTCATAATATGTTAAGTCCCAAGTTCTTCATTAAACTTTTAAATTTTAAATATTAATTAGAAATGCCTATCGCAATATTTTATTAATAACACAAACATTATTTTTTTATTTTTCTAGAAATTTTCAATATGAATATCATATATAGGGTATATGAGCACAGACTTTCACACAACCCACCATTCTCCACACTATCTCATCACACTGATAAACTCGAACACATATATGTTGAAAAGATAAATAATCACCAATACACATATTTCATGCTAAACCAGCAATCATCAGTTGGTTCAGATTACCATCTCTACACATATATGCTATAAGTGCTCAGATATATATTAAGATAGCCAAACCTCATACTTTAATGGACAGGTTCAATCTACTCCACATTCCAACTCTTCAACCGTCCATCCAATTGAAAATCTGATGATGGAATGCTCAGAGGCCACCCTGAGGCCGAGATTCTTGACACACCTATGTTGACCTAAAGTCAATCTGCCCCCTGTACAGGACATAATCCATTTAATACATATACAAGGGATGGGCAGATATCTCAACTTATGTAATAACTGAAACACACAGGCTGTGTTATGAGATGGTGTGGAGAGTGATGGGTTGTGTGAAAGTCTGTGCTCATATACCCTATATATTACATATATAGACACAGGTATATAATAAGCCTGTGTGTTTCAATATAAATATCATATAACTACTGCCTTTATTTGCAATATTATATTTAATATGAAACATTTAAATTTACTCTATTTTTAAATCTTTAATTTGATTTATTAATAATAAAGTATAAAGTTTTCTTTCTAATGAAAACTATGTCTTCTTTAATAGTGAAGTGTTTATTTTCTATAATTTTAAGAATATTTAATAAATCAGCGCATTAAATAACTCACTTTGAAACAGCAAAAAAAAAAAAAAAAATCAACTTAACACTTTGGCCTAGGAATCTTGTTGCTGTTATTATCAAGTGTTAATCAATTAGTTCTGTTTACATAAGTGACTCTTAAAATAAAAGATGCAAAATAACTTACGGCTAGAATGAAAAATATATACTCTTAAAATTTATTAAATCTGTCATTCTTGTTTGCATTGAATTTATAGTTTTGTTTTATTTTCTGGTTAAAATAAGATTTTTTCCAATTTTTTATAACATAACCTATTATTTTTGCATTTCATAATGCAAACATTGTAAATAAAATTAATTAAACATTTTTTTACTAAACCTTCAATTCAAGAAATCATGAAAGTTTTTCAATTAAAAGTTCTTACTACACTACAATTGTTTTAAGTTTTTTAATTAGCCAAATCCAATGCTAGAGATGTAAGAGATACAAATGAGTATGATAACAAATTACAAGAGCTCTTCATATTAGACAATACAAAAATACCACAAAATTTGATATCATATACAGAAACAAAATTACTAGCAACATTCTGAAAGCATTGCAGATACTTCATCTATTCAGAAAAAGGTAAATTAACATTATATTTCAGCAAATTTCCTCATCCTTATGGTCTCCCTATTGTTAGTTCTAGAAATTTATCTTGACAAAACATGTCAAGGTTTCTTTCAAAGTTCTTAGTCTTGTGATATAATACACAGTTTCTTTATCAAGGATTCTAAGCACTTTTTAAAATTAATCAATAACATAGAAATAGAAAGAACTGATATATTAATAAGATTTGATTTGTAATGAAAAATTGTCTATTGTAGAAAAAGATGAAATGAATGTAACTATAAATAGTTAAAACAATTTTTCCAATTGATAGTATAATGGTGCTATTAATATTATGTATAGCAATATGCTTTCATTACAATACAAGCATCTCCCAACAAAATCATGGTATGGCTATGGGATCATCACTGTTACCCATGATTAGTAATATATACATGGAAGAATTTAAACCACAATCATAAATAATTTCATCTATCTAAAGTTTGGCTTCAATATGTTGATTATACATTTCTTGTATGGTCACATGGTGAGTCTCTATTACATAATTCTGAAAACACATCAATAACACATCCCCTTTAATTAAATTTACAATAGAATCAGAACAGAAACAAAAAATGGCATTCTTATATGTTCTTATGACATGTTCCTCTCATGGCACAATCAAAATTCCAGTTTACAAAAACCCAGACATACAGGAAAATATTTAGTACATACTTTCAATTACATAAAAAGCATAAAATATGGAATTATATTATCACTATAGAACAGAGCAAACATGTTTATTCAGAAACTAGTGATTTGAAACCAAGAAAAGATCTACAAAGAACAAACTCCCATTAAGAATGCTATCAATCAGCTGACATTATAAAAATCTTAAATAGACAATGTAATGAAATATCAAAAGAAAAAAAATATTGATACTATATGACAGATAAATTAAAACAAAACTGCAATCAATAAAATGTCAGAGCAGTTTTCAAAAGCCATATCATACTATAAAGAATTATAACATCTACAAAGCCTAAACATAAAATATCAAAAGTCAAAATTATATTTATGAAATATCATGCAAATGTTGAAGGATGTATATTGTAGAGTCCACTTGCCTCATTCAAAAGCAATTGAAAAAGCACAAACTGATGATTAGAAAAGAGAAAACAGATGTATCTAAGGAGCAAACTATGTATGTATCAATGGACACATATCTGATTGAAAAAATTAAAAAATATTGTCTAGAAAGGAAAAAGTATATAGAAAAATATTCAAATCTGCCCATAAATCAAGGACAAATAACCCCAAAAGTCAACCCAATGTAACAATACATAATATCTGGAAGTCACTAATTAACTTTGCTCTTTGTATATAAAATTTATACTGACTATTACCTTTGTAAGAATAAATTAGTTAGTTAGGGCAGTTCAGATTTGATTTCTGTCCTTATATTGTTACTGGTGCAGTTAGCAACTACTAAAGAAGAAAATGATACCATTTGAGATGTGTTTACATACTAACATATAGATTATTGATTAGCAGTTGAATGTTATTGCAAAATTTAAATAAATTTTAAATTTTTTTAATGACATTCAATATTTAATATCGTTGATTGGAAATAGTCCAGCATATAACTCACTTAAAGCTGAAATATGTCTACTTATTTCCAGCATCATATTTTATTCTAAATATTCTACATCATTTCTTTTTAGAAATTAAAAAAAAAAAACATAATTATTTAGATATAAAGTTATGTGTTATAAAAGGACAGATTTGATTTAATAGGAAGCAGAATAAACATCTTAATTGGAAAAAAAAAGTTTTGCAGATATGAATTGATGGCCTAGTGGTTAGCATAGCGGCCTTCCAAACAGCTGGCCCGGGTTCGCTTCCCAGTCAACGCATTTGACATATGAAAAAAATAAAAAAAATAAAAAAAATAAAACGATAAAAGTATTACTATATAAATAAATGTATTGAAATATTCAAAAATATATACTAACTACAAAAAAAGTCAATACATAAGATATTAATAGATTGTATTATTTAAAAGAAGTATACCCACTTAAATAAAATATCAAATTTGCAAACTATGAAAATTAATAAAATTTCAATTGAATCGTTAAATTGAGAGGGGGGGTTGAAATTTAATTGATGTGTACCCTTAAGATTTCCAATCAATAGTTTTAAATTATATCTATGAAAAAATTCTAATTTAATAAAAAAAAATCCGAACATTTTCAGAAGTGGAAGAAACCCTAGCTGTTAAAAATCCATTTGGTAAAAAAAAAACACTATTCTGAACTGTGTATTCTTCAATTTTCTTATTGACAATATAAAAAAAAATACCATTTACAGGTTTTCAATAAACAATTTTATCTTCATCATAATTTATGCCACTGAGCCTGTCTTTCAAAATTGCATTAAAGTTTTCACAAGAACGTCTTCTACCTTAGTTTCTACATGTAAGTAATGTATTGTTGAGATGGACTAAGTAGAATGCTTTCCAGTAACTTTAAACATATCTATATTTATAAAGATGTTGAATTTAGAAAAGATTGAGACAGAAGAAATGCAGTTATAATTATGGTTGATTTATAAAGAATAAAACTATTAAAATTTTATTTTACTATGAAAAGGTAAATATTAAGATCAATTGGGTTATTTTGTTGGATATTTAAGGGGGGAAATGATACATAGTGAGTAACAGAGACTAAAAATATATTAAATTAAGTGAATCAAGTATACTTATGATGTATTTGCATCATAATCATGGCAGTTCTTTTAAGAATCTATGAGATCTATTTATCATAGATTCTTAACAAAACAACCATAATTATTATGCATATGCATCAAAACCATAATTATTATGCACATGCAACAAAAGTATGCTTGGTTTACTTAATTTATTATATTTTTATTCTCTGTGATAGTATTTTTATATTACGAACAATGGCTATTACGAACAATGGCACAGTATTATATATATGGTAGTAACTGTATATTCCATTGAGTTAAGTAAGCATCAACAACTGAAATGATATGGATTCTATCTTTTCATGCTTGATACTGTTCACTTAGCTGAGTGGGAAGATAGAGGTATTTCTGTTTCACTTACATTTAATGTTATGATTATATATATTATCTGTTATAAAATAATGATTGTAACAAAATATATACGTTATAATGGTGGTAATATATCTTACAAATAACTACGATAAATAAAGAAGTTATTTTCATAATCTTTTTCAACAGACAACCATTTAAAATTAAATAACTGAAAGTAGTTCTGCATTTTATTCTAAGATATATTATAATTTATTATTTACATATATATTTAGAAAATTTATATATAATCCAGAAGATATTTAAAAACATATTTTTGCAGAAAAAAAGTTATCATTTTCCACAATTATTGATCATCTACAGGATGAAGTTCTTTTTTTGGTACTGATGAACTTAGGTATCTACATTCCATTTTTCCTTTAATTAATTCTTTAAAACACTTACTTACAGCCTCTATCATAAAACAATACTGAGATGAATTATTGATAAATGTAAAATTCAATCTATTTTATACATGCCATGTATAGAGATGTAAATAATAATAAAAATGTAACACAAAAGATAAAAATGAAACATCTTCACATGTTATAATGAATCTTTTTTTTTTGTAATTTTCATAAATTAATGTAAACTAAACAGATATTTGTTCATTTATCTTGTTAAAGTGTTATTGAAAAAGATATCTAAAACCTAAAACCCTTGAGTTGTTCATTTATATTGTTTTATTATTTTTTAGTTTTCTTTAAAAAAATAAAAAATTTGTAAGAAATCAATTTTCAAGTGAAAACTCACATTTGACCCTATATATATATTTCCTTTCTTCCTCTCTCTCTTCCCCCCATGACTTCATTTTCTCCCTCAAAACCAAAGGAGAAATTTAAAAGATAAATAATATTAAAAGCTCAAAAATAAACCTGTCAATGACAAGTAAGACGATAATTTTAATTTACACATTGAACTTATAATAATTTAATTTGAAATACAGTCATTTTTTTACCTGGAACTTAATTGTAAATATAGAAGATTTGTACTCAGACTTTCAAGAAACCTCTTGGAGGTTAGAATATATTGAAGTATGTCTATTAAAGTATAAAGATTTGCTATCTTAATATAAACTGAGTACTGATTATGTATATGTGTGGGAGATGATAATCTGGACCAACTCATGAGTGCTGGTTCAGCATGAAATACATATATTGGTGATTATTTATCTTTTCTACATGTGTGGTCATGTGTATCAGTAGAATGAGATAGTGTGGATGGTTGAAGGTAGCTTGAAAGTCTGAGTTCAAATCTCCTATATTTATTATAATTTAATGTGTAAGTTGGTAAGTTATTTATGTTGATGGTTTTGAAATATCTCTTTTTCAAATAAAATAAAAAGTTCAATGTATCAATTATTTTTCCCAGTATTCATTCATGGTATCAACATTCAGTGGCTTAAGAATCACTAAGCATAAAATAGAATGCAATTACTATAGCCCATTGATACCATATTTTATCCAGTCTCTGCTATCTACATCACACTAGTAAACCTTCGTATTACATCAATCCATTTCATAGAAAGTCTTTCATGACATTTTACAAATTATAAAAATTGATTTTAAGCTATCAAGCATCCATATACTTAGACAAGCTCTAATTAAGTTTCTTAATTATTTTATTGATGTCTGTGTGAACTAATTCTTTCATCATTCATGTATTTCAATTTTGATCTTTTCCTGTTAATCCAACATATAAAACTCTATTCTTCATTGAGTGGTTTAAATTTTCTACATTGCTCTTTTGTTAAGCATCCAACTCTTAATCAATGTACAAGAACTGATAAACCCATCTATTGATAACTTCCATTTTCAAATATTTATAATATAACCTTTTACTATTAAGTTATTTCTACCAAAAGCACTCTTTTTATGTTTAATTCTTTGATTAATCTCATCCATTGTTGTTTCATCTCCATTAATAATATAACCAATCTATTTGTAGTTATTGTATTTTTCTAATTCATAATTGTCAATCTTTATTTTCTTGTTGTGAGACATGCCATTACTTTAAACTTTTTAGCATTTATCTTTCCTTAATTTACCTGATAATTCTTTCAACATTTACTAAAACCCTGAAATATTATTTGCAAAACACATCACATAATTTGCAATATTTAGATGACTTAAAGAAGATCTATTTATTTTTTATTTCTTATCTAAGCTGCTGTAAAACATTTCAGTGTTATTGTATCATTCTATCATACATACCTATCAACATTAATCTGTATCACCAAGTAATTGAATTAAGACCATTGCATTTTGGCAAATATTCTTCATAAAGTGACAGTACTTTTGTGTCTATAACTTGATTATCAAAACCTTTAATTATTGTGGCACTGTTTACAGAATCAAATGCCTCTGCATGATTTCCAAATCCAAACTGCAATGGCAAAATACTTTCTTTAGACTGTTTTTACATCTTCTGTCAACACATGGATATGATGTATTGTGCTAAACCCTCATTTAAATCCAACTTGTTCTAGTAGTTAGGTTGATTCCAAAGTTTGTCTCAGCTGAGATGTAATTATTTTAGTAAAATTTTACAAAGAATGGCTAGAAAACTATTAATATGGTGATTTTTAATATTTTTTTTAATTATCTTTATTAAATTTCCAAGTCACTTCTGGATACATCAAATCATCTGGAATATCTTCATCATTTAAATGATTAATATATAATGTTATCATTAGTTTTTCTATTTTTTTAACATATCAATAATAATTTTATCATTTCTTGGAGTTTTCTTCTTCTTCATAGATGTAATTGCATGTCTTAAGTAGTCTTTTAAAATGATTGGCAATTCAAATGATAATGAGGTTGCAGAAGTTACATTGATTTTTTTTTTTATTACTATATAATTCTATGTGAATAGTTTACACATTTCATAATGTTGTTCATTATTTTAGGAATAGTTTAGTCTCTTTTTTTGCTGTAGAAACAATTTTCCTTACGATACCAGGATTTTGTTTCATACTTTTGAGATATATTCATTTCCTATATCTTTCCTATTTTCTTTTATCATTCATAGTTTTTTTATTTCATTTTATAGATTTTAGATATTCAGTTGTATTTAATGGATCACTTTTTTATATTTTCATATTCATATATATATATATATATTGATTTATTTCAGTTGAAATATTCATGATAAATTGTTTTTGTACCAACAACTTTGTTGCAGTTTTTAATAGTTTCATTTATCTTCTAATTTTTTTTTTAAGTGTCATAGCATCAGCTGGGATGCGAACCCGCAACCCGGGCAACTGCCTGCAAGTGCAAGGCAGTCATGCTGACCTCTCGACCACCAATGCAAGACATTTATATTCTAATTGATTTTAGTTTAGTCTAAAATATCTTATACAACTACTAATATTTTAAAACAATTAGAAAATTATAATTTAAATTCAACTGGAGTATTTGTAAAAGTTAGAAATATCAACTATTAATTTACTATAGTATATACACTTCTCATACAATTATGTAATTAGTCTACTAGAGGGAGCCAAGGACTCCAGTTGACTCTGTTTCTGGCTCCCCATTTTAGTTCCTTTTTTCTTAGTTTGGGGAATTAATTTTCTCTAAAACTATTCCTATTTAAAATAGGAGTTTTTAGGCTCTCTTTTCATATACAAGTTATGTCAACACATTATAACAAGTAAGAATAATTTCAATCTCTATAAAAACACCATGCAAATTATATGGCAACCATTGAAATTTCAAAAGATTTCTACAGAGATTTTTCCTCTTAATGAAAATTCTTCATTTCACTCAGTTTTGCTGAGTGGATGAGAGAGTCCAGTTATCAGAAGGGTCCTTTGGAGCCTAAATCCTAGTTCTGTTCAGGATGGGAGCTGGGATGAGGGCACTGTGGGGTATCGTTTCTGACATCAAATTTCCCATTCATAGGAAAGAAAAAATAATGTTATTTTTAGCAATTTTTTAGTGTTATTCTTATAAATGATTTTATCCATGTATTATTGCAAAATAAGCTGCAGTTTGGTCTAATTGTTTTAATTGCAAGTAATTTGCCTTAATTGCTTATTATTATTGCTAATGTGGGTATTGATAAGGTTGGTCCTTTGCTGTTCATATGGTTTTTCATGGAGGATTGTAATGGTTTTCAGCAGAGACAATTCAAAGCTTAGTTTTTTCTCTTGTTCTCCATAGTTCTTTCAAAGTATACAGGATTGTTCTCTTCTGGGGATATTTGAAGCCATTTTGGAGAACTGGCCAGTAGACTGACTTAGCACTTATTTTGCATTGTGACAAGTGTTTTCCTATTCCTCAACTTATCTGCTGCAAATTGGATTTTTCAATATTGTACTCCTAAAGCATTATTCATATTTGAACTCTAGACTTTACAAATAATTCCTAATTATAACCTAGGTTTATTTTTAATAATTAATCATCTCATGGACTGATGCTTTGAACATTCACAGGTTGATCAATTCTTAGAAATGCTATGGACAAAAATACAAGGTATCATTTTAGATCTCCATATTATACTATGTAAATCAAAGTTTACCTTGTAAAACATGTTGTACCAATAAAGTTTAATCCTATTTTTGAAAGAAAAAAAAATGTAATTCGACTACACTGTTTAAGTCAATATAAAATGATAAAATAAAAATAATAAGTCAGTCTTAAATGCACTGAGCCAGCTTCCAGCAGATTGCTGCAAGAATCATAATGGTAAATAAAACTGTGCTGTTAAAAATATGCATGTATAATGGCAAAGACCAATATATAAATCAGCACAGTCTGTAAATTAGATGTTCTATATTTTTGATAATGGGGTACAAGAATCTTTTCTATTGTGCTGAGATGAATAATAAGAAAAGAAAATATAAAAAAAAGCTTGAGCTACTGCAAGGCATTCTCATTCCATCAATAGAAAAGATTTCTGTGTCTCATTATCAAAAAAAATTGAAACATCTAATTTACATACTGCACCTGATTTACATATTGGTGTTCACTACTATACGTGCATATTTTAATGGAACCATTCTATTTAGCACTATGAGTTATGGTAGTAATCTGCCAAAAGCTGACTCAGTGCACTTAAGACTTTCTTATCTGTTTTATTTTACCTTTTCATATTAACATGAACAGTACAAGTTTGGTGATATTAAATGTCAACTATTAATATTATCTTTCTCAATGGATTTATTTTTCCAGTTTTTCATTAAAAACATCTTAACTTGCTTAGCTACAAAGTTGATCTTTCTATTTTTGAATAGGCTGTAGTGAGACTTTCATTCTAATAGAATTACTGTAGATTTTTTTTTTTTTTATAATAGAAATAAAGTCAACTACATTCCATATAATATTTAAAAGATTTGTAAAAGCTTAGAATAAGTGCAAATAAAGCTAAAATAATACAAACAACAGATGTGACAGAAACCTTAAGAATAATCTTTGGACAAAAAGTTAAATAGGGAACATGATAAGGCTTTTAAATATATGAGAAATCAGATATCTGGTGGTGGAATTAATTATAAAGCAGCTAAAGTGATCACTGTAATGTTAAATAAGATTTAAATAGGATTAGAAGATTATTTTGTGGTCATTAAAAAAGGCATGTGGCTTTATAGCTTGAACGTTATAATAAGTTCAATGGACAGATCTGTGAGCACAAGAATTGATTCTGAGATTTCCCAATCCCAAATCAGATGCTTTACAAACTACACCAAACCATACAGGGATTGTGGTCATTGAAATTACATTATAAAGGGGTTGTTTTTAGCCCAGAATTATATAAAATAGATGTGGATAATTTGAAAAAAAGCGAGAATTTTTTAAGTTGGGTATTTACAGAAGAATAAAAAAAAAATACTATTAGCAATAAATTTGAAAAAATAAGCAAATGAAAAAAGAATACTTAGTGTAGAAGTTAATTATATTAATAACGTCATCTAGATTGATTTTATGCTCTGAAATAAAGAAATTATGAAAAATATACTTAAAATGGTGTAGTTTAAAATAAATTGAAAGAATAATTTTAATTAAGGTCAAGAAAACGGCAATATTATAAAATTAGAAACAAAAACAGCTTGAAATTAATATTTTAGCACAATTTAATTTTGAACAAATGATATAATTGACATCCCCCCCCCCATTGCATTTTGGATTATAAAAGAATTAAACTAATATAACTTTTTAAATCAAACTTTCCTGCAGCAAACTTATACTTTGTTAAATTTTAAAACTGATTATCTGTTTTTTAGTTCTTATTTTTCTCAAGCATCTATTGAATATATATATATATTAGTTAAATTTCCTCAAGCATCTATTGAATACATGTATTAACAAAGATAAAGAAAGAGCTCAAAGTCAAATAAATTCAAGCTAAACAGGACAATGTATTACTCTCTGTAGATTATTTTTTTATTATTCAAGTTTTATTTTTTATTGCTAAAAAAATATCATTATACATTTAGTATTCTAGTATTTTGAATGGAAAATAATATTAGCCCGCAATTGATAATAATAAAAAAATCTAACATATATTTTCAATTATATGAATCTTATTGTAAAAATATTTCAGAAACGTTGCTTTAAATTTTTTTAAAAATTGTAAACTTAGTTTTATTTTTTTTAATCTTTTAAGCAAACATTCTAATTTTAAGTAAGTTAATTTATTATTATTAAATAAATAGAATTTAAGTCAATTTTGCATTTATTTAAATTTACATGGAAATATATATATTTAAAATGTATAATACGTAGATAAATGAATTTTAAATTATATGTAACTACATGTTGAAGAGATGTCAAATTTTATCATCAAGTGCAAAACATTTTTTATTACATTTCCACATACTACATGAAATAAATTGGCAAATCACTCTCCAGTATATAGATGTTCGGGAATAATTTACTTCAATAGGTATTATATTTGCATGAGTTCAAGTTAACTAATAAAGAAAGTTGTTCCTAAATTACATGTATATGCACAGTAATTTGTCTTTTTTTAATGTAGTGTCAGTAGTAATAAACAAGTGTATCACATGCTATTGAAACTCTCATTTTTTGCATGCCCATGAAATATACACACATATTTTTTACAAACCTTCTGGAAAACAATCATTGATGCATTTACAGGAACCTGAATCTTTAATTTTCATATAAATAAAAGCTGATAACTATGAACACAAAAATTGATTACATTTTATTTCTCATGAAAATAGTGAAATGTCTATCATGAAACTCATAAACATGAAAATTCATTGCATGCCCAATATATATATATATTATTTAAAATAGACTTGGTAAATTTCATATGAAATAATATTATTTAATATTAAATTATTGTTTATTATTACACACACATATATATATAAAACAAAAAGCAAGTTAAACTTGCCAACGCTTGTATTTATGATCAATAGATGGCGTTTTACCAAAAACACCATCAAAGCATATGTTTGTTTATATATATATAGGTTGAATTAAATATTTGCATGGATTGTTATTAGAATAAAGAATAGAAATGAGGAGATTATATCCATGTAAACAGAAATAATTTTTAGCTTTTTGATATTGCTAAGGAACTATCAATTACTACTAATTAACAATCCATGAGGCTAAACAACTGTTCTCCTTAACTTGTAACAGCTATTTTGTTGGTGTTTATATGTTTCTATAATATTATGAATCTTTTAATAAACAAGAAAAAATATAAAAAGATAAAATAGAATTAAATAAAAACTTTTATTCACAAATAAAATTTCAGATTGAAAATAATAGTTGAATGGATTTATTGCTCAGGAATTCATAAGAAGTTTTAGTAGTAGAAGTATCAGTACTGCAATCAATTCAAGAATTTACCCTTCAGATATGAGATTCTACCATTTCATTAAACCAAACAAGGTATAATTTTAGATAAATCATATTTATAAAATTATTACTGTTACTCCAACATTCATTTTTAGTTTTTACAATATAAAGTATTTTCAGAGTTTAATTCACTTTTTGTCAACAAATCTTACCCAAGAGATTCTCATATGTCTTTTTCTATAGCTCTTTTACAGTCTCTTGGGATGCAGATTAAACTTTATTTGCCACTCTATTATCATATATTATAGAAACATGATCAATTCAATTTCATTTCAACCTCTTATTACTTTTAATAATGCTTGTTCTATCTGCCTGTTCCACAACTTATATAGTTTACTTTTAATTCTTTCATCTTAATCCAATAATACATCTCTCATTACATCATTATTTTATAGTGGGATCAAATTTCTGTTCTTTGCTTTTCTATTAGAGATCGATGTTTAAATAAATATATAAGGACTTCCTTTGTTTTTCTATTAAGGATCCGTGTTCAAATGAATATATGAGCATTTCTTTTTAAAATACTTAGAAGTATTTTTATATATTTATTTGGATGACATTACTACATTCAAAATCCTTCCTTGTACATTATTAAGTATGTATTGTAATCATCACATTGTAATCATTAATCTAACTACCAATATATATTTTGTTTTCTATTATTAAAAAGACGTTATTTATTTTACTATTTTTGTGGGATCCTTCATTAATACAATGTGTTTTTTTTTTAATTCAGCTCCAAAGCTTTATTTATATTATAGAAATCTCCAATATCTAAATAATTTAAACAATTTTTATTATTTTGATTCTTTTTGTTCTTTTTTTTTATTCACACATTATTTCTCTAGATATACAATAAAATGTTTTGGAGAAAAAAAATCACTAAGGCATATATAAACGCCATATGACATATTTAAGGCTGTTACATTTTTCTAAATAATATACAAAATTTAGCAATATTTTTTCTTTATGAATAATGCTTTTCCAAAAGATTTAATTACAGCATCTATATTTTTATAGATATAATAAACTTGTCCATACTTCCTCATTCTTTTTAAATTCATACAAATAAAGATACAATAAAAGACAAATGACCCCCAAGATGCATTTCGTGCTGAACCAGCACTCATTAGTTGGCCCAGGTCACTATCTCTCATATATATCAAATTTAAATTTGTCTTTTTTATACATTTCAAATTTAAAGTAAAGAAATAATTCAATCCCTTTGCTTGTTATATTAAAAAATACATATGACATTTTGCTTGGAAGTTTATAAAAATTTTTAACACAGAACCTTCCTGAGACCGCCCAATTCTAAGTCGGACATTCTACCAACTATGCCAAAATATGCAGGGTGCCTATTATATAACAATTCTTTGTAAAAAAAATACTTTTCTCTCTATTTTAGCTCAAAGAAATAATTGCTGTTGTATTGGTATTAACAACTTTTTATATTTGAATATGATCTATTTCACTCTGATTATTTTTATATTCAATTTTTTTTTTTTGGAAATGATTTATAACAACGTAAATATCTTTTTGAGATAATTGATGCTATTCTAAATTAGTGGTTTTACAGGATTATTCAAAAATTTATTAATACACTTCTTATTTCAACATAATTATGAATTTTTAATATCATTTAAGCATATATGTGCACCAGAAAACTTGAACAAATAATATAAAATTAACAGTATAATAAATAGGTTATATCTATACATTTTATATATTATTAAAAATTTACAATAATAGTGGATACATTGTACAGGCTTAAACCTGCATTTATATTTGTAATATATGCAGATTCGAACTCAGTCTTTCACACGATCCATAACTCTCAGTGGCATCTTATATTGCTGACCCATCTGATCCCACACATGTTGAGAAGATAAATAATCACCAATAAACGTATTTCGTGCTAAAGCAGCACTCATCAGTTGGTCCAGATTATCATCTCCACACATAGCACTGATTTATATATGTGTGGAAATGGTAATCTGGACCAACTGATGAGTGCTGGTTTAGCACAAAATACATATATTGGTGATTATTTATCTTTTACAACATGTGTGTGATCAGGTGGGTTAGCAATATAAGATGGCAATGAGAGTTGTGGGTCATGTGAAAGTCTGAGATCGAATCCCGAATAATAGTGAAGAAAAATTTACTGATTAATTTCCCTTTCTTTTCTCCCACCTGAAAAAAAAAATCTATTTTTAATAAGTAGTGATAAAAACTTTATGTCTTATGATTTAAAGATAAATCTTCTTTCTCCATTCCTTTCTCACTTCCTTGACATAGCTTTTCCCTTTTTAAAAAAAAATAAAACTGTTACAAAGACAAAATACAAACATAATACTCATATCATTTAGAGTGAGAAGTAAAGATTAAATGTGTTTATTTTATATCAAACAATAATAATTATTATATATCATTATCAACACTATCAATTATTTAATCAATGTAAGATGAAGGTCACTCTAAATTTAATCAAGTTTTTTTATATCTATAAGTGCTGTTTTTCATGTGACATTAGCAAATTATCTTATCTCATTCATCCATCTAGACTTGTGGTATTTTTCTAGTTCTTTTTCAATTTCATAGATTCTGTTTGAAACTTCATCTGTTTATTATCATTATTTTAGCAAAATCTTTAGCCCAGCTCGATCTCTCTTCTCTAATTCTTTTAATTATATCAATAAAGTGTTTTCATTTATGCACTTCATTTTTATTTTGTTGCTCTTAATATTAATTTCTCTATACTTTCTTTGATGACTTGATGTCTATGAGTTGCTCTTTTGTTCCAAGTATCATATCAGTATGTAAAGCTGGTAACCACAATTCATTATAACCTTTCTTTTCAATCACATACGCATATTTTTTTATTAATATTGCTATTTTTACCAAAAAACATTCCATCCAATATTGATTCTATGTATCCATTATGTTTTCATCTGCATGAATAATAGGACCAAGGTTATATACAATAGTTAACTTCTTTTTTATAATTATTAATCTTTACTTTTTTCTTCAGAGAAAAAAGAAAATTAAACATTACATTAGTCTTTTTAATTATAAGTATGCGACTTTTTTTCGCATTAAATAGTGAAGCTATAATTTTACTCTAATTTATAATAGCTTTGCTAAGCGCTTTTGAGATTTCATGTTTGAATCTCATACTCAAACCTTTGTAACTAACGATTGTTATGATTATGCAAATGCGTTTGAATTTTTAATTAGTCCATTGTTTAGAGAGAGCAAAACATGCCTCTCTTCTATTAATGGCATTGATGTCATTTGCTATATAGATAGCTTCTTTAACTTTTCTTTTGGTGTCATTGTTTTCTGTACAAATTATTTGGGCAGAACTAGGTTCAAATACAAGGCCTGTAGCCGCTTAGTGGTCCCAGAATACTGAAGGTCCTTCATTTTTATTTTTGACTCTATTGTAGACATACCTATGTTAATAAATTCTTGTGTTCAGGTTAGCCCGAGTCTCACCATAATATGATGCATGGCAGCCTAATTGAGGACATGCCATTTTATAGACCACATGAAGGGCTTGATCTTTATCTGTTTTATCTTTAGCATTATTTATCAGCCGGTTAGTATTGGGAGATGTTCTGAAGCTAAATTTAAAATTGTTAGCCAATGTTTTTGCAATATTTGGTGTTACATTAGGTACAAAAGGAATTGTTAGGTATTTCATATTGTCTTTAGGCAATTTATTTCTTAGTTTTCTATAAAATATTTTTATTTTCTGATTGATTGTATTAGGTTTGAAGCCTATGTTAGTCATTTCCTTTGTATATTTGTCTATATTATTTTTCCTATCCACTATATATTTACATAATTGGTGATTTCTAAAAAAGAACGCTTTCATACCTGCCCATTTATATGTGTTGGGGGTGTTAGATTTTGGACTTGTGTAACCTCGTATGTGCAGTGGTTTAATCATCATTTTATAATCTAAGTGTGTGTTCTCTCTTTTTATTAACAAGTCTAGGTATTTTATTTCTTGTTCCTTGTTTTCCTCTGTTTTACTAAGGGTTAATCCTGAGATGGCTTGAAATTCATTTTGTATGTTAATAGTGGTGGAAGGTTTTGCTGCAATAAAAATGTCATCAACATTCGAGAGTATATGAAAGTTGGATCTGTTGTGAAATATTTTGGAAGAATTTGGTTCTCATAATGGTTTATGACAACACTAGCAACAACTCCACTCATAGGCAGTCCCATGGGCCAACCATCATTCATCACATACCATTTGTTTTCAAATTTAGCAACTATGTTGTTATCCAGCCACTTCAAAAATTCTATTATAAAATCAATTCGTTTTTTTGGATAATTTTTCTTAATTATTTCATCTTTGATGATGGTAATGGATTTATTTCTGTTAATTGAGCCATAAAGTTTATTAACATCGCATACAGTCATTTTGTGTTCCAAATTTATTTTAGCATTTTTTATTCTTTCCACAAATTCAAATGAAGATTTGATAGTATGGTTTCCAAATCCCAGGGAATCTATAAGCCATAGGTTAATCATTTTTGCAGTTTGGAAATAGTGGACGCCTCCAAAGTCGAGCATTAATCTAAGAGGAGAGTTTTCTTTATGCAATTTTATGTTGGCAAACATTCTAGGAGGTATGGAAGATGATGGGTATATTCGGAAATATTCAGCCCTAGACAATGTTTTATCTTTATGAGACCTTAATATATTGGATATAAATCTATCTTTGTTGATTTTATTATTGTTTTCAGTTATGCATGTGAACTTAAGTTTATTGATTTGTTCTTCCATTTTGTGTATATACTCAGCTCTTGAAATCAAGACGAATCTATTGCCTTTATCGTCTTTGATGCATACAATTGAGTTACTTTCTAGAAATTGTTTAGTTTTATTAATTTTAACATTCCAACTGTTATGTTTGGGTAGTAAATTTTTATGTTTAATAATTTTTACAACCTGTTCGATAACTTTATCTCTGCTGGGTTCGTTTATAAGACCAGCCTCGACATCCGCAATAATTTCCATTTTTGGCCTTGTCCACTGACCCCCAATAAACTTAGGCCCCAGTTCGAGAACGTTTCTAATTTCTTCCGGAGGATTTATCGTTGTTCTGTTTATGTATGTAACCGCTGTGTTTGGTAGGCGCTATTTCTATGTGGCTTGCGTGCCAAAAATTTTAGTTTTTTCGTGAATTTAATCGTTCTAGTTTATAACGCTTGTTAATAATGTAGTTGGGAATTACTCTGAGAGCGGTCAGTTTATCCCATCGCTTATTTTCTTTCTTTAGAGCATTTTTACATCCCTTTGTTATAATTGCAAGCAAATATTTTTGCGTTTTTTTAGTAACACCATCGTGATTATATATGCATCGGTTAATTTTTATTCTACAGCAATTTGGAATAATATTGTACTGTTGGCATTTTTTTTAAAAATGAGTCTTTGATTTAACGTTCCAATAGAATTACTTACCCTAGTAATCTGTCGTTGCCAATCGAGTTGATTCATTTATGTAATAAATTATTTTTCTCTTCACTAGTAAAATTGTAATTATAAGTATGCGACTTTTTTTTCGCATTAAATAGTGAAGCTATAATTTTACTCTAATTTATAATAGCTTTGCTAAGCGCTTTCGAGATTTCATGTTTGAATCTCATACTCATAGCTTTGTAACTAACGATTGTTATGATTATGCAAATGCGTTTGAATTTTTAATTAGTCCATTGTTTAGAGAGAGCAAAACATGCCTCTCTTCTATTAATGGCATTGATGTCATTTGCTATATAGATAGCTTTTTTAACTTTTCTTTTGGCGTCATTTTCTTCTGTACAAATTATTTGAGCAGAACTAGGTTCAAATACATGGCCTGTAGCCACTTGGTGGTCCCAGAATACTGAAGATCCTTCATTTTTATTTTTGACTCTATTGTAGACATACCTATGTTGATAAATTCTTGTGTTCAGGTTAGGCAGAGTCTCACCATAATATGATGCATGGTAACCTAATTGAGGGCATGCCATTTTATAGACCACATGAGGGGCTTGATCTTTATCTGTTTTATCTTTAGCATTATTTATCAGCTGGTTAGTATTGGGAGGTGTTCAATACTTATCTTTTCTTTTACTTTTCTATATATAAATTTTGCAATATTTACCTGAATGTCTGAAGTATTAAAGTCTAGGTGATGTAAATAATTTCCATGTACTTTTACATGCCTAAATTTCCATATTAATCTACAAAATTATTCTTGTAAAACTAGAGTAAAAAGTTTTGGAGATATAGAATCATCCTGTTTTACATGATTTTCATTGTCAATTTTTTAGTATCAACAATATGAATTAATCACTGCATTTTCAGTTTGATAAATATTCTTCAGATTATGAAAATATTCATGAATCTCTATGTTGAAGGTTGTTTTCATTATTGCAGAATTGTGAATCAAGTGCCTTTAAATAATATACAAATGCAAAAAATAATAGTATTTTATTCTATAATCCTGTTTAATACTTGGATGTGATTTTCTGTTTAATATCACTTTTAACTTTATGTCATGTTTTGTTTTTGGTTAAATTGAGATTAAAGTTTAGTATAGATGGATCATCAACATATTGATTAATATTTTGTATAGAACTAATGAGATATTTATAGTTCTATAATTTATAATCTCTTCTTTATCATGCTTCTTAAATATTAAAATCACTATTGCATTAATCCAATCATTTGGTATATCTTTATCATTTAGATTTTGTGTATTGCTTTTTCAAGAATTTTTGTCATCTGATTCTTTTAATATATCAATAATAATTTTACTATTTCTTAATATTGTTTTTTCTTTATACATTTAGTTGTATGGCTTGACACTTATTTTAAAGTACTTGGAAAACCAGAATATGTTGTAAAAAGTGTCTTTTTTTCTAAGTATTTATTTACTAAATAATTCTTTGTAAAACACTTCCATATATTTCATGATATAATTTCTTTTAGCATTCTTGCCGATATCAAGATTTTTCTTTCACTTTTGATAATTTTATTCTTTTTATAGTTTCTTTCAAAATCATAGTTGTATGTTTTTAAATATTTTTACCTCTTTTTCATAGCATTTCCAAAAATGACAATCTTTAAATATTTTTACTCCTTTTTTCTTCTTATATTGTGTTGCCTCAATTGAAAATTTATGATTAATTATTTTTATGTACAAGTTATCTTTGTTGCAGCTCTTAAAAGTGAATCAGTTCTCTTTTTATCTAACTTCTTCAAGTCCGAATTATTTTCAAAGTCTTTTAATATTGTAAAGGATGAGCAAGTTCTACTTCAGTACATTGTAATACTATCTTTCTTAATAATATTTTGTTTCTCTAGTTTTGTATTAGCATTTATATTTTATCTAAATAATTGTGTATCACTTTCTATATTGAATATGTTAAAGACATTTCACTCTTGAAATGCATATTTTTGTTAATCAAAATATAATAAAATGTTGTATTTTTATTTAGATGCTTCCATTCACATTTATTTTTAGTATTTTTCTCAAAAAAGATTTCATAATATACAGTTTTTTCGTTTCAAAATTTCCACAAATTTGTGTCTTTTTTTGTTGCTATCAGAATAATCCAATTTATTTGCAGTACATTCCTTTTTTTGTGATTGAAGTTAATTTTAAAAAGTTCTTTGATGTAATCAAAATTAATTTGTCCATTTGTACAAAAATATTTTACTTTTTCATAACATTTGAGAATTTGTTAATGAATACACATAATTGTCTGCATTTGGAATTTTTCATTAAATTGAATAATTAATTTTGTTTTCCTTTCTCTGTGACATCAATATTGAAAACATTAGTTTTACCATTTTTACATATAATAAATTCCACTCAATTTTTAATTATACATTTATCTTTGGAGTAAAATACATACCCACTATTAAGTTCAATTATCTTTCCATTTTCTTCCGATTTCCACAAATCCAGCAACATCTCATTAAATATTAGATAGTTATTCTTTTATTCGTGTATGTAAAATCTATTTATATTTGTAGGCAGCTAAATAAATATCATTACTGAATAGCAACCTGGATCTGCAAACTTAAAATTCTTAGCACATCACTGATTTCAATAACGAATTACTAATTTGGCTTGTGACATACAGCTTCCTACAAATAAAAGCAGTAATTTTTATGTCATCTGTCATGATTATAAATATCTAAAAACAATCCTCCTAGATTTTCATTCTGTCTTCAAGAAAAATCAATTAATATTTGAAATAAAAACTATCAGGCAACTGACAGCAAATACCATAGTTTCTTTAGTCTAAATTTCATTACTATAAGTCTGAAAGCATTTCATGGTGGCATATATCTATTGGTAAACAGTGATTCATGTTAATACTCAACAACTGTAAAAAAATTAATGGAGTGAACATTAGAAATGCCTTTTGCTTTATTCCTTTTTGGCCTCAAAGAATGATCAAAGTGGATTTTTCTGTTAATGCAAACTGCTCTTTGCAGTATATATTAGATAAGTATTATAAATACAATATTTAATGCCTATTTATAAGGCTTGTCCAACAATCCTTTGTAGATATTACCTTAATCATTGTACTTATCTTTACGCCTTCTAAACTGAAAAATTAACTAGATAAATATTTTAAAGTTTTTATTCAACATAAGATTGTGTTGTTATGTTATCGTCAATGTTGTATAAATATCTACTGATTTTGTGCTCATTTTCTCATTATTTTATCAAATATTTATTTTATCATTAAAATAATATAGGTTATCAAACAAATGCTAAGACAAATGTAATAACCATTATTGCATTGAAGTTAAAATTATTATTATTATTATTATTATTATTATTATTATTATTATTATTATTATTGTTGTTGTTGTTGTTGTTATTATTATTATTATTATTATTATTATTATTATTATTATTATTATTATTATTATTATTATTATTTATTTATTTATTTATTATTATTATTATTTATTTATTAAATTAACTATTATCATATTTTACATTTAAGTTATTTATTTATATATAATGTTCAATTGAAATTCTAATAGAAAAATTAATCAAGACAAAATTACTGCAATAAATAGGAATAGTTTGTTATAAAGAAACGATTAACAGTATTATAAGTTAACTGCAACTCAGCATTACTTTCGACCAGGCCAGTCATATTCATGACACTAGATAAAGTCAGATTTGTAGTGCTGTGAATATATGAGAGAAGGCAAATGATCTTTTTCTGGTTCTAAAAAATGCATATTTTGGAGATTATTTGTCTTTTTTAGAAATCTTTGTTCATACATTTCAGAAATATATGCTGAAATTTAATGTGTTGCTTGTGTTTATGTTTCCCTCTTTTAAATAATAAAGTGTTTCCAAAATGCATGAAGAGTGAGAAAAGATGGTGTGACTTTCAATGATGATGTGTGGTTGCAATTGAATATTTGAAAAGAGAAATGCAATGATAAAAAATGTGAATCACCCTGACAGTTTTACTTTAACTCTGGGCCTTAAGCAGTTGGTTTTTATTAGCTACTGTTGTAAATAAAATTCTTTCTAATTAACTAATTATAAATGTATAACTCCACTCATTAATTATTTCCATATATTCCACTTTTATTGTTAAAAGGAGGTTGCCTTGACAACAATTTGAAATTGTTGATTGTTATTGCTATTGGTATTGTCTAAGTTTTGACCAGCTTTTAATGATATATATATGTATATATTATCAGCAAATATTCATATATGAGTATGGTCTTTTATCAGTAAGAGAAATAAAGAATAAATACAAATAAATAAATAATTATTAATAACATTACAATCCAATCTGTATACTATAAATATACCTAAATAAAGAACAACCTCATTTCTTATTCTATTTATTTCATATTTTGTGTTGTGGCTTTTAACTTCTCCTCCTGGTATTTTTTTTTCTAAAATATTCCAACACTATGTCTAAGTACTGTTCTTTAATGTATTCTATTCTCCTATGTATTTTCTTATTTAAGAAATTAATTTACATTTCTTAAGTATTTCAGGTAATCTTTATAATATAAATAATACATTAATCACATCTTATCACAATATCACTCCAAATATATTGTGATTTTACCCTAATAATGGATTGTACAATATGACATCCAGCATGTTTCAGAATCAAATGGTTTTATGATCTTGCCATGATATTTTTAACATTAGTTAGAGAATTCTTAAATGAAAAATTTCTATTGCCATTATGATTTGCCAATTAGTGTGTCCATGTTTAACCTTCACACAATAAATTAGGCAAAATAAATGCTATTTAATTTATTTGCAGATATTTATTCCCATGATGAAAGACACAATATTTTAATTTAATAAAAGCTGTAGCATATTGGATTCTGTGTTGCATCTTAGCATCAAAATCCACCTATCTATTCAGTAAATTACCATGATGTGTGAATTGATATTTCAAGTTGATAATCATACAGACTAAAAGTTGCTGCAGATTACTTTTCTATAAATAGATCATAATGAACTAGACGTTTTTAAATATTAATTATTAAATTAAAGTATTTATATGCATATGTTGTATTTCTAACATCAAGTGAATTCTGTAGACTGTGTTTAGACCTGACAAAAATAGCACAATCATCAGCATATTGAAAGTCAAGAAAACAACTCTTTGAAATTTTTGTTTGTGCTTTCATTAAGTTGAAGTTAAAAATTCTACCATCAAATATTTATTGCATTTTAATTTCTAATTTCTTAAGAGACTTACAAAAAGTTCCAAAGACTACCATCTTAAAAATAAAAATTAACTAATGTTGAAGAACATAAACATTATTGTTTAATGCCAATTGTTATATCAAATGTCACTGATTCTCCAACTGAAATAATAATCCTTACTGCCATTTCATCAAATTGAAGCTACACATGCAGAAAAAACATTAATGGATAATCATTTAATTTTCATTAATGTGAAAGGCTTGCTTGATTAATTAATTCAAATGCGGTAACCAACAGAAATAATATAAAAGTATCTTTTAGTTCCAACACATTTTTTACATTTTACTGGCAAAAAAATAATACACCTGTACTATTTTTTGATTTTTTTAAAATCAGATTGAAACTTGGGTGATTATTAATTTATGACTAAAGGCATTCTATTCAATGAATTTTTAAATACAACTCTTTTAGCAATGAATAATAATCATATTTCATAATAATAACTACATTATTTTCTATTCCTTTCATTATTAAAAATTGAAATAATATAAACATTAACATAATTTCATGAGTCCATATATTCTTTTAAAAAAATCCATATTTTTGAAGTTAACCTATTTCCATCATATTTTAAATCTTCTCTACACATTTCATATAAACTAGAAGTATTTATATTTTTAAAATTACAAAGAATTGTTTTGATTTCACTGAGCTCAATATCTTTGTCCAAATCTAAATGAATATATAAATAGATATAACATTATGAGACATTACCTCAATTTTCAATTTTCCATTAATATATCATTGTGTCTGGAGTTGATACATTTTTAATAGGAATGTAATATCATTTTGATATCATATTTTCAAAAACTACCTAAACTGTTCCATTATTAGAATATATATATATCTTTCATAGTTTTACATCATCTATAATTTTAAGGTTTTGTTTCAGACAGTGAATTTATTTCTTTATATCACTATATTTACTATGAAGCTTCCTATTTAATTTGTTATTGTTCCAAGTAGAAAATGGCATATTTTTCTTTTGATCAACTCACTAATAATAAGATGACTGTCAATACAGATGTCATGACTTTTAGTGGATACAATAATAAATTTATTTGTATCTATTTTATATATCAATTACCTGACAATGCTGAAAGTCCAAGTTAGCTATTTCAGTGTTTAATAAATATTGAAATTTGGCACAATTAATAGAATATTTTAAAGAGTGAATTTCACTCTTCTTTTGAATATGATTCGTTTTAATGCAATTATTATTTTTAATCTTGGAAAATACTATTGTATGTCATCATACAGTATGAACTTCTTTTCTATATTAGATCTTAACTGTAACATATTTAAAGTATTTGTGATAATCAGATTGTATATTATATAAAAATTTATTAGCATCAGATCGTTTGAATTTACATTATCAATGCTGTTATTTACAAAAAAAACTTTTGGCCAAAGTCTATTATTTGCACTAATCCATGCATTAAAGTCTCAAACAAGAAAATATATATATTTTAATGGTATTGCTATAATAATTGTATTTGTTATATTTAGCTAGATATAAAAACTTTCTAAATGTAATAGTCATTATATGCAGTAATAATATGAACACTAGCTTTTTGTTAATATTTGAAGAAATTTCTAGTATGGAAATATTAAATTAAACTTTACAGAAAATCCAATACCATGAAGTTTTTTTCCAGTGACTGAGCTTCTGGCCCCAAACAACTTATTGTCCTCTACTTATTTTATTAAACTTATATGTTTTTGCGAGAAGAGTTTAACTAAGGTCAGCTATACCAGTTTTAAATTCTGACAAATATTTACCTACCACCATTGTACTCTGTTCAGGTCTTGACTAGTTAGTTTCAAGTGAAATCAACATATTCTATGTACCTATATTTAGAAGTAAAAAATAATAAACTGTAAAAGAAATCTAAAAAGAAATATCTTTCAAATCATAAAATGAAGTAGATTTTGATTCATGATCGAGGGTAAAGAAACTCAGTTATTATTGTTGAAATGTTTTACAAATTAATAACCATCAACAGATCAAATTATTATAATTACGTTTTAATAATACAGTATATAAATGAATTTTGAAACAAAAAGTTAAATAATATCACAATTTAAACAAAATATTATTTGTGTACAAAATTGATACATTTTTAATATATAAATTTAAAAATTACATGTTTTCGCATGTACATGGAAAATTGGATAACGAATTCAAACTTAGGGATTAAAATTATTTTTAATATTAATGAAGTTATGCAATAAATAAATGCTATAATATGCTAGAAATATTTTTTTTAATATCAAAATTACGATATAAAAAAGCATAGTTTGAAATAATAAAAAAAAACCTGATATTATTGTATTTGATTTAAGTATGTAGTTTATAATTTAATATATGCTGAATATTAAGGAAATTACCATAATTACAACTTGTCTACAGAGAACTTTGGATTTCCACCAACCAAGAGAACAAGCTGGATTTAAAAGTGGTTTTAGTACAATAGATCATATCCAGGTATTGAGAGAAGTCATAGAAAGGACAAACGAATATGAGTTGTCATTATGTTTTGGATTTGTAGATTATGAAAAGGCATTCGATTCTATACACATTTCTTCAGTGATTAAAGTGATTATATAGATCCAGGATATTATCATATTTTAAAGAATATTTATAAAAATGCAACAGCGACAATTAGATTACATAATGATACTGGAAAAATCAACATTGAAAAAGGTGTAAGACAAGGTGACTCCATATCTCCAAAACTCTTTACAGCAGTGCTGCAAGAAGTATTTTGTGAATTAAAATGGAAAACTAAAGGAGTGAAAGTAAATGGAGAGTATTTAAGTAATTTAGATTTCACGGATGATGTAGTTGTTTTTGCAAATAATGCTTCAGAGCTGCAGGAAATGTTGCAGAAGTTAGCAGATGAAAGTAGAAAAGTAGGACTAAAGATAAATGTTAAAAAGACTAAAGTAATGTTTAATCGATTTGCTCAAAATATGAAAATAAAGATTGATTATGAAGAATTAGAAGAAGTTAACAGTTACAAATACCTTGGTCAGATTATTAATACAGATGGAAACATAATGGAGGAAATTAATCATAGAATTAAACTTGGTTGGAGTACTTTTGGTAGAAATAACTTGATACTAAAAGGAAATATGCCTATGTGTTTGAAAAGGATGGTTTTTAACAAATGTGTTTTACCAGTTCTTACTTATGGATCTGAGACTTGGACACTTAATAGAAGAGCAATACAGAGACTTCAGACCACTCAAAGGAGTATGGAGAGATGTATGTTGGGAGTAACAAGAAGAGATCGAAAACACAATGTATGGGTAAGACAACAAACAGGTGTTACTGACCTTATTGAAAAAATTAAAAGATTGAAATGGAGTTGGGCTAGACATATTGCTAGAAGAGATGATAATAGATGGACAATTGAAATTTTAAACTGGATTCCAAGAGATTGTAAAAGACCCAGAAAGAGACCACATGTGAGATGGATGGATGAAATAAGAAAATATGCAGGGGTGTTGTGGAGAAGAGAAGCTAAACATCGGAGAAGATGGATTAAACTTGGAGAGACCTTCATCCTGCAGTGGATTGATAATGGTTGATGATAATGATGAAGGAAATGTTTGGAAGAATGTTAGGATAAGTAATCTATTGATGAAGGCATTGCCTGGATATGTTTCTGTGTATGACTTTATCTTAGAGTCGTTTTTCATTTCTTTACCTGTTTCTCATAAAATATTTATATTAATTCTATTATTTTGGTCTTTTATAGATTTAATTGTATATTTTATATTTTTAAAATTATTTTATAGTTTTTCTACAATTATTCTGCCATTGACAACGCTATTTTTAGAACTTTTGTAATATATCCCTTAGTAATGTTCAGGAACTGTTTGATACCAAAATGTTATTTTATATTATCTTGATTTTTTTTTCCTGCAGATTTTATTCTCTACTATTATATTTCTTTGTGTCATCATTAACTTATTTCTATTATATTTTATATAAATTTTAGATAATTACTTTTTGTATATGAGGCTTTTAAATTATTCTCATATTATTTATTTCTGCATATATCATATTATCTTAGTAAACAAAAAATATATTGGTGTTGCTGTTAGCATATTTTTAGTAGAATATCTATCATTTTTATTGGCTTCATTCAAATCTAAGCTATCTTTCAAATTGTCTAGCTGACAATCAGATAGCCCTTTTATAAAGGGTATACATAACGTCTGTTAATACTTTGTTTCTTAATAGCTTTTAGCTTTTTCTTAGTTTTGCATCGAGGCATATTTTAAAATTCACAGATCAATATCATTTCTTTGATAAATTTATATATCAGACCCATTATAATGAGAAAAATACCGTGTGTGTATATATATATATTGTGGTAATTAGCCCTCACTGTGAATTAAAAAACAAAAAGATGTACGCACTCTGTAAATTTTTTTTTCATTTTAATCATATATATTATAGTTGCAGTCAAAATTTCAAAATAAAATGAGCTGTATGTGTCTATTTCGTTTTAAACTGTTTATTTTTTCATTTTTTTTAGAAAGTTGTTAAGATCGAAATCTTTTATTCACATTTAAGTGAAAAAGGTTTTTTTTAAAAAAAAAAAAGAAAAGAGAGAGATTGAAATATAGGCAATTATTCTGGTTTTAGTATTTGTCAAAGAATATATATATATGTGTGTGTGTGTTGATATGTATTTAAAGGAACAAGAGAGATATAAGATTTTAAGTTTAATAAAATTATACCAAATTTAATTATAAATATTTTGAAATATAGACCCTCTTCATATACCTAGAGCCTAATTGTAAATATAGAGGATTTGAACTCAGACTTTCACGCACCTTTCAACTATCCATACTACCTCATACCACTGATATATATGACCACATACATGTAGAAAATATAAATAATCACCAACATTGGTATTTCATGCTAAACCAGCACTCATCAATTGGTCCAGATTATCATCTCCCACACACATACATCTCCCACACATATATATATAATCAGTGCTCAGTTGACATTAAGATAGTAAATCTTCTTACTTTAATGGACAGGCTTCAATCCACTCCAACTTCCAACTCTTCAGTCATCCATACCATTGAAAATCCCCTATATTTACAAGTTTAATTATTTAAGTTATATATTTGTATTATTTTTGTTTATATTAAAGTTATTTTTAGAAGTATTTGAACGCAAGGCGTTCGAAAACAAATGTTCAAATTGAGTGTGGTGACAAGCAAAGCGAACCGTGGGACATTTTTAGTGTCTCGTGGTTTCTAGGAGATAACTATAGTAATTTGGACATTAATTTTGTAATAACGAGAATTGTTTACCCTTAAAGAAAAAAAAAGAGACTTGATAAAAAAAACTTTCCATCCGATTAGATCGTTTTCTTTTAATCGGCTAGATAAAGATAGCCCGACGGGGCTTGGGAAGCTCCATTCGAATTGTCGTGGCATAATATTAAATAAAATAAAAGCCTATCTAAAAAAAACAAACAAACAAGGAAATCGATCTTTTCTAAACTTAAATATTGAAGAAGTTACATTTTAAAGATAACCAGAGAGAGAATGTTTCTGCATGGGCCAATTAATAATTTATCAACATTTCCAATAATTCTTAAATTTTTACGTCACCTGTAATGGTCTTCTAAACAAGTTTTGGGAACAATAGACTTCTTATCTAAAACTTTTAAAATTTAACCAAGATGATTTTTTTTTCATATGTCATGGCATCGGCCGGGACGCGAACCCACAACCGCCTGCAACCAACTATTTGCTCGCAAGACGGCTGCGATGACCTCTCGGCTAACAACGCTTGACAATCAAGATGAATTTTCTTTTGGTAATCTTCGCTTTCCTAATTTGTCGACAATTAACACCCGGAAAACCCGTGGGAAATCAGATTGAAAATGAACTTTGAATTTAGGACTTAAATTTTTTTTAAAAAAATAAAGACATTTTTATTAATAATAATTTTATTATGAATTGGTGCTATGTATTTTTTCTGTCTCTTAGTCTCCCAAAGAAACATTCTTTTAAAATAACAAAGGTAATATTTAAAAAAAAAATTTTTTTTTTGTATTATATGCAATACATGTTTGCAAATACCCCATATAATAATTTTGGTGTGAATAGTTATGCTTATTAAAGGTTATATAATGATTATTAAAATTTATTTCCATTATAAACTTTAAATGATATGTCGTTCCAGGATAAAAGGAATTGTATTGATATATAGTGTCGTTAAGGATACAAGTATTAGAATTAAGGCGTTAGTAAACCTTGTTACGCGAACAATTTAAAAAGTGGCGTTCGTATATTTGGCGTTGATATACGCAGTAATATATATATTTGTATAAGGGATTGTGGATTCCTAAATTGTTTTTTTCTGAGAGATGTGAATTTCTCTCATTGGGTAGCTATTTCGTTTTTTTTTTTTTTTTTATGTAAGAGATAATAAAATTCCTCTTATATGTTAAACGCGAATGTACTTGATATTTGTAGTAATATATTTAAAATTTACCTTTGCCACTTATTAAATAACCATTACTTGTAGTTCTAAGTTAGAATGTTTAGAAGCTTTCTATATACTTTAAACACGTATAGATATTATATTCTAAATTAGTATTTATTTTATTAGCAAATAATTATAATATTCTTTTCTATAATCCTAGTTAAGATTTTTTTTTTTTTTTCAACTCATAGTAAACAATGCTAAATATAAATAGCACCATTTCACTATGGATTTTTTTTAACATTTTGAAAAGCTGTAGTAACTTTATAAATATGTTTGTTATTAATGGTAATATGAAATCACGTAAATGTTAATAAAATGTATATATTTTATAATTAAAGTTGGTTTCCGTATATTTTCTTTCATAAGGTCGACACTTATCATTGATTTATCTCACATATATTAGATTCGTTATGGCATTTTGATATTTACTCTGAGGCATTAAATACGAATACACTAATAATTTCTTTTGCCTATCCATATTAAATTACTATTAGATAGTATAACATTGTAATATAAAATGGAAAAGGGTGACGCTTACATTAAAAGAAACTTTAAGATTATTTGTTTGTTTATTCTAAATATATTTCCAGATCAATAAAATGACACTTTGATTTCAATGTATATTTGAAATACTTGTACGCGTGAAATAAAAGAGTCTTAGATATAAATATGTTTTATCTTTTATAAGTTTAGCTAGCCAGAATTGAGAGATTTATTATTATTGATCTAATCATAGGTGATTAAAAATGAGACACGCTCTTTCTTCGCGATAGGTTAACTAAATTTGAACAATTCAATATTTGCTTATAACATCAGGCACACAATAGACTCAAGCCCTGATTTAAGCGTCAGTAAGAGTTGGGTATATAAAAATACGCTCTAAAATTAGGTGATTAGGCTCTAAACTTAAGTGATTATATTCACTTAAGTTTTTTAAACTCTTACTGACGAGCGGCGAGTGCGCGGAGATTTATAATATTTAAGAAATAGCTTATTATCGGAGGTTGACTTCCGCTTTAATAATTTCTTATTCAGTTTGTAGGAAATATTAAATAAGAAAAGCCAACCCTACTTCCTCATTATCTTTATATATATGGTAAAGTTTTGCCACCCAAATACATGGAATATTGAGAAGCCAGCTTCTTGGATTATTTACAGTTACAATATATATATTGTTTAATAAAAATGTAATTCAATTCTTTTGTGATTCTATTTGTATGTCATATTTCAAATATTTTTACAAAATTGCATTGTAAACCTTTTACTTTTTTTTACAAATTTCATCATTCTATATCCCTTCCATATTTATGTTTTTATACAAATTTGTCTACTACATTTGATTTTTTAAAATGATTTTAATTATTTTATCTATAACTGCAATATTTGATTGCATTTATATTTTTACAACTCTATTTTTTTAAAAAAAAATAAGAATTTGTTCAGGCTCTAACCTATATTATCTACATTGGGTACCCTTCTCTATGGTGAATAAGAAAGTAATCCTTTTACATTTAAATAATAATTTTATTTAGGCTAAACAAGGTTACATTGTCTCAAAACATAAATAGATCACCATGCATTACAATTGCATATTAGATGAATCTGGTATTAGTTCACATGGTTTGAAGCTGATTAATGTAGAGATAGTCCTTTTTATTAAATATAAGATATATTTCACTAGAAGCTAATGATATCAACTACCAATAATGGCCGTTACTACAACGTTATTTCATTATTTATTTCTTTATTTATGTACACTTCCAATATTTATGCTTGCATGTGTCATCACAAATAGAATAATTATTTTAATAATGAATCAGACAACGGAATGTTTTAATGTTCACCTGATAACTAATTGTGATCAATTTGATCTGTGGATTCCACATTCCTCAAATTAAGATTTAACTTAACACAATGTATAAATAGTCATATTTTTATCTTGATTGGCATCAAGGTTTGCACTGTAGGATAAATAAGATTCTTGTAAAATCCTAAAAAAAATTATTCATCTCTGATATATCACCATGGCATGCCAAATTAAATGTTATAACGTCGAAATTTTGTTCTATAATTTTGCTTCATGTTTGAAAAAATAAATAGAGATTGTTGTTGTTTTTGATAATTTCTAAACTTGAAGTTTTCAAGCAGTTAAACAAATATTAATCTTTCTTCTGAATATAACACATGCTTGCAATTTTTAATTGTTTACTTATTATATTTATAAATAAAATTATCACTTTTTTTTGCCAAAAATATACAGAAACAAGTGTCTTTGAAATGGCTGCTTGACCATAAATATTCTGTAAAGTTTATGCTAGATTACTATGATCAATACAAGAGAGTTTATAGTATACTGCTTTCCGCAATATTGTCCAGCATACTTAGCAATGTCTTTTTTTAAAAAAATATTGATTGCTGTCTTTAGTTGGTTTTATCAAGTTTAATGTGGATTATCATGTATATTTTCTACAATTAAATAAATGATCTTTATTACTTTTCTTTATCTTTAAATAATATATTTAACTTTCTAGAGTAGACAATGTTCATAATATACATTAAAAACATTAAATAAGGCAAAACTCTCCCTACAGTAGTGCCACCCTGTGCCAAGCAAAGTAATCAATGGATGCCAAAAGGCTTGTGCATAAAATCCTTATCTAGTGCCTACTCATCCAATATCCCCAGATTTAGTTTCTGGCTTGTGGACTTCATCAGTGAGGAGCCTTGGATCTGAGAGCACTGCACCCAAGGCTCCTCACTGATGAAGGCCATAAGCCAGAAATAGTCTGAGGATATTGGATGAGTAGGCACTAGATAGGGATTTTATGCACAAGCCTTCTGGCATCCATTGATTACTCTGGTTGGAACAGGGTGGCACTACTGTATGGAGAGTTTTGCATTGTTTAATAACAATTATGTGTTAGTGTAAGATATAGTGATCATGTGATGTTTAGTAATTAAAAACATTATAGTTTAATAATGAAATCTTAATTTATGTTTTCCAAATTTGTTAATTCTCTTTTTTATTTTTTGTACTTTTTCACAATAAATTTGTATATGTAAATTCTGGACATAAAAATATTGAGAATGTACTTCGTATTATAATGCATTATATATTTTTCATCATGTAATATAAATATAAAATTAGTTATGAACCAATGGAATCATTAAAAAATTATAAAATATAACTGATAGAAATAGTAGTTTTACCTTCTTGTGATCAAAAAATATTGCATATAGTTAAAGAAAATCAACTTGCTAGTACCAAATTAGCTAGAGTAGAATTGTCCAAACTTGCTGAACTGTTCCATCTTTTAAGATTGACAATTACATAAATGCATAAACTGTATTTATTAAAAATAGAATAAAATATGTTATAAGTAAATATAGACTTAAATCAATGATTGTCAAGAAAGAGAAGTTAATGGTTTATTACAAAATATTCACAAATACACTGGAATTTTTTTCCAGACATCAATACACATCCAAAATACTTTGCTCTTTTGATATTTTCATATTCAGAATAAAAACTGTAGAGCATGAATGAAAGAATTATAAGTATAAAAATTGGAAAATAATTAAATATATGTAATATGGATATATAAAAATAATCATATGATTTATTGCTCAAAGTTCATAAAACATTTGAGTATCTGAAGTGAGAGATTTGGTTCATGAGAACTGTGTTCCAGAATCTGACATTTATTACTGAAGCAACTACACAGGAGATATACACTGATTTATATAAAAAAATCCTAAAAAAATATCAATCAGACATTGATTTTGTACTCTGAAATGTAAGTACATTTTTTTTATGATTTGATTCATTACCATCATTATCTTATTATACTTTATTCTTTCAATTATTAGAGTTGCATCATAAATATGGATAATTTGATTATTTTGGAAGTTATATTATTTTTATGCTGAATAAATATTATCTAGGAAACTTTTTTTTATTATAACATTCCAATCTGTGCCATGCATGCAATGAAATTTTGGTTTGAAAATAAATGAACCATTGTTTACATTATTTATATCTTGCCATGAACTATGGCACAGACACTCTTTGTTGACATCTCCCAAAGAATTTGACATGTTTTCTGAGAAATAGATTGTAATTTAGATACAATTCAAGTTTTATGTTATTCCATTTTTTATACTGTATGGATAATTTTTAGTGGAAATAGAGATCTTACATTGTATGATTCAATAAAAGAATCACAAATCTTTCCTTTCAAATGTTTCTATAAGGGACAAGTATTATTTTAAAATGTTTGAACTTTTCAATATCAGTTTACAGAATATATTTCATTTCTAGTAAATCTATATATGAAATACTAATTCATCTAATATTTACTACATCATCATTACTATTTTTAATCATTATCAATAAACTTCAGAATAAATATCTCCATGTTATACCCAGTTTCACCAAACCATAGCTTATATAATCCATATCAAACCAAGTACTTCCTTATCACATCTATCCATCTTATTGGATTACATGTCTAGTTCAGATCCATTTTGCCTCACGATTGTTTCAGTGATAATAATACTCGTTGTTACATTTTCATTTATCATTGTCAAATTCCTTCCACTCACAACTTTGATGCCATCCATTTCAGATAAATACACTAATGATTATTACTAATCATTTTCGAAACTAGAGATTATCTCTAGCAGATATAAACTTTAAACCTCAGTTAAAGATTAATATATCTGATTTTTTAATTTTATACACACACTGAGTTATTCACCTTTCTCTGTCCCGTATGTAATATCTTTATAGATATAATAAACACCTCCATATATAATAAAAGACAAATGACCCCCAAGATGCATTTCGTGCAGAACCAGCACTCATCAGTTGGCTCAGGTCACTAACTCTCATATATCTCTATTATATGCAAAGTATTTATCAACTTCTTTATTCTATCGCACATACATTTTATTTTCACTTCTTCTTTGTAACTCCTAGAGTCTGAAATAAATTTATAATATGCATGAGCTGCAGAAATTTTCCAAGTAGGGACGGCAAAGTTCAGAGATAAATAATTACATCAATAAATTTTTAAGTAATTATTTGTTAAAATGGGGAATCACAAGTAGATTATAGAATAGTACTGAATCAATGGAAAAACACATACATAGTGTATATAAATATACAATATAAGCAAAAGGAATATTAAAATACTTATATAGGTAATAATAATTTCAATAATGACCCGTTACATCTGAATTACATTTGCAAGTATAATTTGTGGAATTTTTACTCGTTCTCTGGAGAAGGATGCCTGTGTCTCCTTTACTAACACCCATGTCTATATATAAAGGTAGATAGATTGATTAAATAATTTATATACAATTTTGATTTTGAGTATATTATATATAAATTTTCAATTACGTATTATAAAATAGTATATGCATTACAAATGCACATCTCCGCATTCACGTATGTATTACAAGTATATAATATAACGAGCGTGCTAATGTGACATGTGGGCGCATACAAAAATACGACATATATATGCAATTGTAAATGTATGGGCATATATATTTGCTCAAATTTTCATATACACACATCCGACTCAAAAACGCGTATATATATCCGTTTGCGTTTAAAGTTTTTGTTTTAATAATGGCAATAAAAGTAAAATCTACGAGAACAAAATATAAACAAACCTAATAATTAGATATTTTTTATACATTCTTTGTTGATTATAAAGTTTGATGTTTTTCTTTTACATCTGGCACCCCTCTAATGAAAAATGATCCTTGCCTCTCATTGTGTTGACTGATTGGGTTGTGCCATGTGCATGCTTTTGCTGTCTTAGCAAAGCTTTTTGTCAAAGCGTTAGTAGTCCGTTATAGATCACCGTTAGGAATGTATAAACTTGTCGATGCATGTGGACGATACTAAAAGCTCTGTGGGTCAGAATTTGATTTTCAAATATTTAATGCTCCGAAAGAAGTTGGAACGCTTCCTTCCCCCAGTGAAGCGGCTTTTTTATAAGAAACAACCACAAGGTGAGATTATCAATACTTAACTTTTTCGTCATCTTTAAATCGCCCTTATTTTTATATATTAATTCTACGGGGAATAAAAGCTTACTTTTAAATTTTTTTTAAAAAATGATATAGATTTATTTATCTCTATTTTATCAATAATTCTCCTTTTCATCCCACAAATACGATTCTATCTCTGCATCTGAGTGTAAAATTTTTATCAGGTTAAATTTCATCATACGTTCTCACATATTATTGTATGTCATCATTAATTTGGGTATTACTGGCATAGTTAGAAACATCAACTACTTTGCGTAGCTTAATTACTATGACAACGAAGTTACATATATTATCTCAGGTAATACAATTGACAGATTACTAACAATTATGTAAAAATATGTTAACTAGATTTTCCTCAAAGAATCATAGGCTTTTCTGTCATTATATAATATGTATTTAAAATCTGTCTAGTTAATTTACGTATAAGAATGTTATTTAAAGCTTTATCAGCTTTAACATGCAACCTCTCAATTATTTGGAGACTTCAAGAACCTTCGTGTAACATAAAGTAGATAGCAAATATGCATATACTTAAACCGGCACATCAAGTAAATTCAATCATTTTCTTTCTCATCTGCACTGTACTTTAAAAAAAAAAAAAAGACACCGAATTTGAATTGTAATCAGCTAATAAAAGAAAAAAAAAGCCATGTAGAGATTTTAAAACTTAAAAAGTAGTTTTACTAAAATAATTGTAATAATAATAATAAATATATACATAATCATATTCTAAAATATTGTACCCTCTTTCATACCAAACTCACTCACATAATATTATATATATATTTAATAATAAAAACAGCAATATAATTCTTGAAAGAAAAAGAGGGATATTAAGAATTGAAAGATTGCTTTATAAAAGTTATACAATCTTCAATTTATGCATTTTGCTGTCACAAATTAAAATATTTATTAGTTAAATGATTACAATTTTAATTACATACATGCATGAAAAGTTAATATATGTATAGGACTAGGTTACTGATTCTTATCTCACTAAATGTTATCCAAAAACTAATTGGAAGTAATTATTAAATGTAGCTTTACATATTCAAAATAATTAGAATTCACAAACAAGTTAAACGATGTACCCAAAAGTTCGATCTATAGTAGTAAGTTTGTTCTATAGTAATAGTTACAGTGGTTTCAAAAAATGTAATAATGAGTTAAGTAAATTAATCATTTTATTAAATTCCATACTATGCTAATTACTAACATAATACCAATAAAACTCCACATAACATTATTTTGCACAATTAAACCATTAAGCATCACATGATCACTATCTCTTATTCTAGCACATAATTGTTTATAAACAAAGCAAAACTCTCCATACAGTAGTGCCACCCTGTGCCAATCAGAGTAATCAATGAATGCCAGAAGGCTTGTGCATAAAATCCCTATCTAATGCCTACTCATCCAATATCCCCAGATGCACAAGCCTTCTGGCATTTCATTGATTACTCTGATTGGCACAGGGTGGTAGTAACTGTATGGAGAGTTTTGCTTTGTTTATTTTGCACAATTCTTTTATGGAGCCTATCTGCTTCTAGTTGAGTCCTGCCATCTAAGACAAGCTTATATAATCAGTGGATGTCAGATAAAAATACACAATAAAATTCAAAAAACCCAAGTGTGCTAAATCCAGATTGAAAACTCTTCACTAATAAAAGTCACATGGTAAAAATTCATCGGGGGGGGGGGATAGATAGGAAAGCATTGGATATGGATTTATTAATACTATCATTTGACATCTATTAGTTATTAAACAAAATGGAAGAGAAAACAATAATTTGCTTCAAATCAATATGGCACCAATTTATAAATACAAAATATGGTTTGATTGTTTTACAGAAATTAAATAGCACTGGTTCTTGTTAGATAAATCCCATATAAACATAAGTCACATGATATTTAACTAACTGTTTTTACTAAGGTATCTATCTATCTGTCTGGATTACCCCAATAATAGATTGATGGATTCAAAGGTTAAAAGTTATTGGTTGAATCTCAACTATTTAAAAATTTCTCACTTTAAAGTCAAATGAATGGAATTATATTGAGCTTAACATTGCTTCTAGATAATAACATGACAGGATTTTCTTTTGGCACTGTGTTGTTGAGTGTGGGAATGAAGGATCACATTCAATGCTTAAAGATTCTGCATTTTAAGCTCAAATCAAACAGCATCATCAATTAAATGAAACTGTCATGCTCATCACTTCTTATGCGTTCAAAGATCATAGGACAATATCTTTCCAACATTTTTTTTTTAACTTAATATTTTATAAATATTTGTAAAATGAAAAGTTTATTGTTAGATATAAAAATAGATTTTATAAAAAAAACACAAAATAATATTTAGAAATGATCAAAATCTTTTTTAAAATGATATTTACAGCAGTATTCAATGAATAAAAATCTATGAACAGTAAATTGGTAAAAAATATATCCATTCCTTAATAACTGAATATATTTATCATTGCATGAAATTTAAATGAAAATCGAATACTACAAATGACAGAGTTGGAGACCAAATTCTTGGATTTGGGCATCAGAGTTCATAACTCTAACACTGCTCTAAATCATGCAAGACCTAGTTAAAAAACCAAAAACTAATAAATAGTCTCTTAGAAACCGATTCAATATAGCAATAAAAATGAACATAAAATATCTATACTTAAGATAAATATATGATTTACCTTCAATGACATTAACTTTAACAATACAATTAAGATCTTTTAGTCATTTTTAATTTAACTATTAACCAATTATCCTGTTTATCAAAATTGGATAACCATTCTTACTTTTGGGTTTAAACTAGTCTCTCATTGAAATAAAATACTTTGTATTTTGAATTTTGCATTATATGGGTTTTATATAGAAGAAAGTCTATATTTTGGTATATATATTTGCATATATTATTATTTTTTAATATATTTGCTTTAAATGATGCATTTTTAAATATTTTAATGGCATTAATGTTATATTCTGCTGATTCTTAATAAACTGTCTTGCATTGGTGGTCGAGAAGTCAGCACGACTGCCTTGCACTTGCAGGCAGTTGCCCGGGTTGTGGGTTCGCGTCCCGGCCGATGCTATGACAAAAAAAAAAAAAAACTATTGCTTTTGTTATTAAAAGTTATTGATTTTTTATTTCTTATTTTTTATAATGATTTTAAAAACGTTTGTGATTATTTTTTCATCTTTTAGATTTTTGTTTTATCATTAAAAATAAAGTGAAATATAAAATCTTGTTTAATATTAACTTAAGTGTCTGATCAAAAATGAATAAAATTATATATATAATATTTTATAAGAAATATTTTTATTTACTGTGTCTTAAAGTAGTTGTTTTCTTTAACAACAATTGGAGTATTTATGATTAATTTGAAATAGAAGCTGAAGGTTCAGAATTTAATTTTTTTTTCCATATGTCACAGCATCGGCTGGGAGATGAACCCGTAACAACCATCTACAACCAATTGCTTCCTGTAAGTGTCTGCGCTGACCTCTCGGCTAACAACATTCAGTATTTACTTAAGTCAATCACTAACACTACTTTTGAACACCCCCACACTTTTATTTCAAGTTAAATATAAAAACAAAAGAAATTAAGATTTGCTTTTATTTCTATATTAATAATTTTTATTAGTCACTCATTAGACTAGAAAATATCCATTAATGAATAATATTTATGTAGGGTGATTTTCACTTACACTATCTTAACAAAATGGAAGGCCTGGATACTATCTTCTTTTAAGACCATGTAGAGGACATAATCTTAAACATATAATAAAAGACATGACAAAAAGATCTATGATCACCAAGATTCACATTTTGTGTTGAAAGTATTCATCAGTTGACCAGATTACAAAAAATGTCTTACATATATTTTTATCATAGTTCAGTATGAATATATATACATAGTAAATTACTAAATTTTAGTTGATAAGTGTAAAATGTGCTACCCTTACAACTTTACCACAAATCACTTAATGAAAGTATATTAATAAATTTTATTATTTATTTATTAAACTAGAAATTATCCAATAATGAATAATATTTCTGTAGCAATCTCTACCTTGAATTAGAATGGTGTAAATGAAAATTACACTACAGAAGTATTACTCATTGCTTTTATTTCTACTTGAATTTACCATAAATGCTTTTATTTTTAGGCTTTTTTTTTTGCAAAAATATACTGATCTTTCATGTGAATCATTAAAATCTTACTGAACAGATATTAGTGTACATAAAATTTGATCCTCCAATACCATTACACTAAATAAATGAGGGGCCAACCTGAAATATTTCATTACCATATTGAATTGACATTCATTTTTAACATGTGTGCAAAATTTGAAAAAAATCCACTTGATAAAAATATGGAAATAGACTACAATATTTATTCTAAAAAACAACACACAAAGAGTTTCTAATTTAGATAAAAGCTTTTAAAACTAATTATATGGAAAATTTTAAATAATTATATAAGAAATGTATGTAATAAGGTTAATAGAAATAATGGTGAAGATTTTAATTTAAGGTTCTCATTATTTGAGGAGGATCTATGTTCAGTGATATAATAAATTAATAAATAACAATAATAAAATTAAGAGAGTTCAGTATTTTAATAGCATAAACAAAAAATACATATTCATTAACAATAGAATATGATATGCGTATATTCATATATATTATAATTTTGGTTCAAAATAGGTTTTACTTTAGTTCTCACATAAGTATATTGACAATATTTTGGGCTGCAGTTGTTCTTAGTTTAAGAAATTAGGCTGCATTACATGAGTATTACTGGAACAAACCAAGCTTTTATCATGAAATAAATGTACACTAGAAAACTGCATTACAGAAGGAATCATAATTTATGAATTAGCATTTAATGTCTTTGCCAATAAAGATCTTGCTACTTTGAAAACATTATATCATGATTATTTATAGTTTTAAACACAATATAATGGTTTGTGATGGCAATAAAATTACACATATGGTGTTGAACAAGAACTCATCAGTTGGCCCAAGTCATTATTTCCAACATATATCTTATTTTCAGCATTTATTAATAGTAAAGTGTTGCATTTTTTATTTACAAGTATAAAAATTTATTCCATCAACAATTTTGACACAATCCACTCTAAATATATACAAAGTATCCAAGCTACAGTTGTCATAAGTTTATAAACTTCAAGTAGATGTAATATTGTATATTTTATTATCTTATCTATGATATAGTTTACATCTACAATTAAGACAAACTCTATGGGCAGTGTTTTGTAAAGTCAATTATAATATTGGATATGATCAAAACATATTGCTGACTGTAGCAATGTCTTATTGAATCTAAGAGGTTTTTTTTAATTTTTACATATAATATTTTACCTGAAAAAGTTAAAATTATCCAATAATTTCTTATATACTATTGTCAGTTCAAGATTTCAGAAGCTTCTCAATTTGGAAATAGTTACTACTATTATATTCGAACTGGATCATACACAACTTGGGTTATCTTTTATTATCATTGCAACATTGGATTTTGCTTGATGTAAGTGACATGGTTTAAATAAAACTAAGTTTAGGCTTTCTAGTTTTAAAACATTGGTAGATAAGATTCACATGTTCACCATTTCTTATGCTTGCTCATAACTGTTATTAAAACAGACAAAAATCTCCATACACAAGCCTTCTGGCATTCATTGATTACTCTGGTTTGCACTGGGTGGCAATACTGTATGGAGAGTTTAACCTACTTTTTAGATAAGATTCAGTAAATAGTTAATCATATTAATACTTGTATTCAGCAGAAGATACCATGGAGCATGGCAACAGAAACATTATGATTATCACATTAAATATAATAGCATGGATAATCTGTTTTTACTTTGTTTAAAATTTTATTATAAAATGATTGTTGACTATTTTTCACTGTAAATTTATTATATTGATAAAAATGTATTAATCAAATATAAAAGGGAGAAACTATGTTATAACCTATTGCAAAGTTAAAAAATATTGACTTTATTAGTTGAATCACATTGCTGTGAGTAGAAATCAAGGAACTGAACTATATTTTGATAAAATTGCAGCTGGGACACAATTTCCAACTTCATGTTTAGACTTATGATAACCTTTATCACAAGTTCTATTCCAACATAACTAGCAACACTCAATATCTTTAGCAACGATTAAAGAAAGAATCAAAGTACACATAAACTATTGAGCAAGCAAACAAATTTTAAGTTATTAAAATGAATGGGACAGATAAAAACATCTTGAAAATATATTGAAAAAAATAAGTGAATTTGGAAAAATAATTTGCTATAGTAATCTGTATAAACTTATGGTTATATAGAAAAACAAAAAAACATTTCAAAAAAAGAGAAAGTTGATTTGAAATATGGATACTGGGTAAAGAATAAGAACCACTTGTAAAATACTGAGACTAAAAAGTGAGTATATAAAAAGGATGTAGATAAGGATTCTGCATATCACCTATGCATTTTACTTCTGATTAAGCAATGTTATATGTATTGGAGCTAATATTGGAAGGAGAATAATAAAATGTAAATGATGTAAGCTTATATCTGAGAATAAAAATAACTTTCAGAATATGTTAAATAAATTGAGAAAAAAGATATAGAATAAGGAATGAAGATCAAAGTTGAGAGAATTAAGTGTTTATGTATAGAAAGAAATATACAATATTTAGAATAATATAGTTATATCAGATGAATGGATTTAGAAATTTGTGTAATTGTTTGAGTGATAATGGAGGAAATAAAGATGAAGTTAAATGAATTGACAGAGGAGACATTTATTTAGAATATATATATAATCTTATAATTAAATATTAGTAAATACAGTAATCAAAAATTTTTGAAATGGACAAATAATATAATCATCACTTAAAAGCTCTTTTGACTATCCTCGTAGTCTTTGTCAACTAATTCTTCGAAAGGTTAATGTTCCCATAATTCCATGATCTTAACATTTGCTGCCTGCCTATTGATTAAGTCTTGTTTGTGTTTATATATTAGCATAGCTTCTTTTATTTTCCTTTTATTGTTATTTCTTTCAGTTTGCAATATTTTTACATTATTATAATTGAAATTAAAACCTTATATACATGATTTATTATGGTCGTAAAAAAGGAAAGCTGATACGTTATTATTACCTGAGCAATTTTGTCTCATATTTTGAACCTTTTTTAATAACAGCAAGTGCTCTTTAGTTCTTTTCTGCAATGTATATCTCAATTCCCCTATATATCTGCTACCACATTTACAAGTCCATTTATAAATGATGCAATTTTTATTTATAAATGTAGGTGTGGTAGTGATCAATATATAGGGGAATTGAGATGTACATTGGAGAAAAGAACCAAAGGACACTGTTATTAAAAAGGGTTCAAAATACGAAACAAAATTGCACAGGTAATAATGATGTATCAGCTTCCATTTTTTACAACCATATTAAATCATGTATATATGGTTTTAATTTCAATTATAATAATGCAAAAATATTGCAAACTGAAAGAAATAACAATAAAAGGAAAATAAAGAAAGTTATGCTAATATATAAATACAAGCAAGACTTAGTCAATAGGCATGCAGCAAACATTAAGATCACAGAATTATGGGTAAGTTAACCTTTCAAAGAATTTGTTGACAAAGACTAATAGGATAGTTGAAAGCGCTCCTAAGGGACAATTATATTTTTTGTCCATTTCCAAAAATTTTGATTACTGTCTGCTTCTAAGAAATACACATCGATTTATAATATTATATACACATATTGTGGATCTTTGAAAAAAGAATTAAAGAAAAGATTAATTAATTGCTATGTGTGGATTGCATTGCTGTTCGGTTATAAAATGTGCATAATTTTTAAAAGAATTAGGCACAGATTACAATAGTATGAACTGTGGTAATGGAGAAGAAAAAACTTAGTTTAATGAAAAAGATGACAAATGTGGATGGTTTGGAAAGAGTAAATGGAAAGAAAAGAAAATTGATTGAAGAAACTAAATAAATAGAGAGAAACTGAATTGGACTTATGATGTAAACAATAATAGAGAATTGACATTGATGGCAATAGACATATGGAATTGTAGATCTGGGCCAGGGTCAGCAAACTGCAGCATTTTGTTGCCAAACTCAGTTCTTTTTCTCATAATAAATGTAAATGCATTTTTTCATTTTTACTTGTACAGTAATTTGTAAATAAATATTTTCATGACTCTAAAAGAGAAAAATTGCACTTCCTTGAAGCTGCTTGGATTTAGCCAATTATAGAATAAATTATGGGGTATTAATGAATGCTAAATAATAGAAATTTATAAATAAATTAAACTATTTCAAATAATTTTATATTTTTGTTTAAGACACCTTATTTTTTATTACTATATATATATATAAATTGTTTCTATTATTGAAATAAATGTTCAATTGCAACAGCTGTTCAAAAATTTATAATTTTCCATCAATCTATTTTTCATTTCTCTTGTGGCTCTTTTGTTATTGTTTTTTTTTTTTGGGGGGGGGATACTTAGACAATGACTCCTCACATTAGAATGTTTGCTTACCTCTTATTGAGACAATGAACAAAACAGAACAGAGAAATTTATTAATTAGTTGTGTGAGTGCTATGTGAATATTTATAGGCCATTGATTCATTCACTTGTTTATTATCTATTTTATTTATTTTTCATGGGTTAGTTTTACAAATATAAAAAAAATTTCTACTGATTGTTGTTTTGACAATAGAACTTAAGATATTAAAGAACATCTTAAATTCATTATTCACAAATATAAAGACCATTAACTTAGTTCTAATAATAGTAGTCATTGGTCAAGCCAACAACATTTTTATAAAATAGAGGAGCAAACATAGTTTGAAATCATATTTCTTACTAACCAGTGCAATATTGCTATTCAAAGAATGTTTTCAGAAAAGTATAAAAGTATTTTTTTTTTAAAAAAAATATTCATTAAATTAATTAGAGTATGAAAGTCATTCAGCAAACAAGTGCAATTCTTATTTGCATTTAATGAGAATTAATGGAATGAATTATAATGCAAGATGAAGTACAAAGAGTAGCTTAATGCAGCATATTTCTAGATTTGTTTTCTTGGATGAGTAGATAAATAAATGCAAGATTCCTACATTCTAAACACATATAGTTTGATTAATCATTAATAAATATGTATTTATAGATGATATCTTTATTTTTTATGAAAACGAGAACATAGTATATTAAACAGTAATCCTACATATTTTTTTCTATATTCATTGCTTACAAATATTTTACCTATTGTAGTGTTTGTAAAAAGGGTAGACATTTTTGTGCACTCCAGAAAAACTAGAATTTATTCATAAGGCTGTTTTTAGATCGCGCTCTGATAGCTGAGGAATTTAATTAGTGCATTGACGTGATGGCGATCGACAATTCCTAGAGATATTTGCTGATTACAAATATTTCTGGATAAGAGACATTACTCTATTGGTCAGTGCATTGATTGATTGTTGCAGTTGTCAGAGAGTGATAGGAACACTGGGTAACATCGAGCAGTGTAACATAGAGAGTGGTAGAGAGAAGTCATGCAGTGGCAAGTTGCAGACCATGCATTTGGAGAGCATCCTCTTGCAGACCATTCATTGGAGAGCATCCGTGGCTGAGCTTTGTTGCAGACCAATTCATTGGAGAGCTTCATTGGAAAAGAACAGTGTGGGAATTGTATAACATTATTTGCTGACTGCACAGTATGACTTGCAGTTATAACCTTGGCACAGTCGTAAATGCAGATATTACAATGGCGCAGTCGCATTTGGAACCTGGGAGTAGCAAATACGTTGAACTATAAGTTTAGCCATAAACGGAAAAACCAGGTGAAAATGACAATCCCAATTAGTAACGTTAACATTGGTGAAAGTTTGGAAATAAAACGTTTGTGCAGTTAACATCGGAAGCTAACGTAATTGGAAAAAAGTTTCAGCAGCTGTTAAATCGCATATTTCTGAGTGAAATAACAGGAAAGTAGCGAGAGAAAAACAATATCAAGGAATAGCAACAAGGGTTTTTCTGGAGTGGAGGGAGGAGTGTAGTGTTTGTAAAAATGGTAGACATTTTGTGCACTCCAGAAAAACTAGAATTTATTCGTAAGGCTGTTTTTAGATCGCGTTCTGATAGCTGAAGAATTTAATTAGTGCATTGACATGACGGCGATCGACAATTCCTAGAGATATTTGCTGATTACAAATATTTCTGGATAAGAGACATTACTCTATTGGTCAGTGCATTGATTGATTGTTGCAGTTGTCAGAGAGCGATAGGAACACTGGGTAACATTGAGCAGTGTAACATAGAGAGTGGTAGAGAGCAGTCACGCAGTAGCAAGTTGCAGACCATGCATATGGAGAGCATCCGCTTGCAGAGCATTCATTGGAGAGCATCCGCTTGCAGAGCATTCATTGGAGAGCAGTTGGCGCAGACCATTTGTTGGAGAGCATCCGTGGCTGAGCTTCGTTGCAGACAAATTCATTGGAGAGCTTCGTTGCAGACCAATTCGTTTGGAGAGCTTCGTGGCAGACCAATTTGTTGGAGAGCTTCGTTGGAAAAGAACAGTGTGGTAATTGTATAACATTATTTGCTGACCGCACAGTATGACTTGCAGTTATAACCTTGGCACAGTCGTAAGTGCAGATATTACACCTATCATCTACAAAATGAACTTGATTACATTTATAATAAATCAGAATAAAATAACTCCATTTTATTTTTCTTAGATGAGTTTTTCTTTAACTACCATATTCACGTTATTTCTCAAATTATTTTGTCTGATAACTCTTCGGCTTTATTTTGTAATTTTCTAGGTCATAAGATAAGAAACTCTTCAACTATTTCTAGAAAAAGCAATAAAGTACCAATAATTAAAACAAACTATTTTATTGACAATAACATAATAACTATTTACATTGGCCGGCGCTATTTGCAAAGGAATGCAGCCATTTCAACTCCAAGTAAAAGAATAATGATAAAAGGCAAAACAATAATAAATGAGATGAGTTTGTGATGATTACACAAATCAATATGTGAACCACTAACACATTTGCATAGAGTATACGCTGATATATGACTCTGTTTGTTTATTACTTTTTGATGTTTTTTTAATTTCTGCTGTAGTAAACCTTGCTTTTTGAAATGCTCAAACACATTGTAACTCACCAATGAAATGTATTTATGCTATGTGTTCTCAATATGAGCAATCAGTAGTGATATTCTTTAATATATTTTAAAACAATTATATAAAGTTAAATAATATCTATTTCTCCAACCAAAACAATACTCAAGGTACCATTAAAAAGTTTTGTATTATCCAATTGTTTCATATTTTCAGTTCAATGAAGATGAGATTTTATAATAGTTAACTCTATAACATTTACATCCAGAATGCTAAAGAATGTCTTGATTAGTCTTATGTCATTATCATTGCATTTTTCAACATTTAGGGTCTATTCTTCATTAAAAATTTTCTAATGCTTTTATGTTATATGAGTATTGTCATATAAAAATTATGTAAAATATAAGTCCTATATCAGCTAATTTCAATGCAATAATTATTTCTCTGTAACAAAATGTTATATAATTTAACTTGTTAAAAAGAGCAGTGGCATATGTGAATCTGAATAACATATAAAAGTCTAAATCAAACTTTTTATTAGAAAAACTAATGAGGTACTTAAATTGGCTTAAAGTCTCAAGTTGACAAACTTCCAAGCTAAATATTGCTTAAAATTCTTCCACCATTGACTACTTTTGAACATTAATTATTCATTATATATTGCTTTCAAAACATTACTATCATTGTATTTATATATTGGACTATTTCAGTCATTAGAATGTCTTTAGAAAAATTTAACTATAATTAATTTTTCATAAATATTACCAAAATCACACTTTTCTTTATTTTTGCCATAATATCCTATAAATACAATTTATCCAAACTGCTTCAAACACTTTTTAGCAAAACTCTTTATTTGTACATATACATACACCTACGTTTCGACTGACCTGCATTCTTCTTTAGAGCAAGTTTATTTCGATCTTCTAAAAAAAAAATAAACTTGCTCTGAAGAAGACTGCAGGTCAGTCAAAACATAGGTATATGTATATGTGCAAATAAAGAGTTTTGCTAAAAAGTGTTTGAAGCAGTTTGGATAAATTGTATAATTAATTTTCCCAATTACATTCCATTGCTGTAACAGCACACAATGTTTTGAGTGTATTATTCTCCTCTCTTCTTCAGATGTTGCTGGCCTGATTAGTGACAGTGCTAGCATAAGAAACTAATCTGGACCCTTAGATTTGTGACTATTGAATTTTAATATAAAGCTCTAACCAGCTGAGCCACCATACCAAAGATAACAATCAGTAGAAATTTTATATACTTATCTATGAGTTTCTTAGTGATTTCTTCATTTTTTCTATAAGCAAAGTTGATTATTGGTATTTATACATTATGTATAGTCACACTAGTTTGGCTTATGGCTTACTTTCCATGGTCATGTAATCAGCTTCTGTGAATTTTCTTCATTGTACCTTTTCCAATCTATTCAATATTTTTGTATTTTCCCAAATAAACGTATGTTTGTTGGTATATACATGGTCTGCTATCTTAGGCACATCTGTTTTCTCTTTTTTAATCATCAGTTTGTGATCTTGCAACCACTTTTTAATTTGGTGACCAATTTCACCAATATATATTCTTCCACATTCACATAGTATTTTATAGATGCAGTTTTAGAGTGTTGAGGATCCAGATTCAACTCCCATTATGGTCAGGCCAAAAACACCTAAAGAACAAGAAAAAAATAATAACCTGTGTGCTATTATTAGCAGTTGAATATGATTGGAATATTTAAATGAAATAAAAAATTTCTAAAGACTGGCAATCCTTAATATTAGATGATGGAAACATCCCCATATATAAATACAAATTAAATAACATCATCACAAACCTTCAGAAAAACATTACAATACTGTAGACTGTATTTTGAATTGGCAATAAGAGCATAGCATTGTTTTCACATTTAATCAATTCAAAGTAAAAAATTATAACATCAAATTTGAACTCCCTTTTGATCCCTGATTCATTAAGTTGAATATAAATAGTTCCAATGGCACTAGTCAAGTGCATACATTAATTTAACACAAATTTTATCTTCAAATGTTTTATATTTTCTATCTGTAATAATAACACTTTTTATTCTATTATGTAAAAAACAATATAATGTAAAATAAACTGTAGTGGAAAATCACATAATTTCAAATAATGATATAGACTTCCTTAGTTAAGTGATTTGATCAAATTAATATATGCAACATACTATTACTTTTTTGGTTTTTATATTTTTCTTGCATTTGTTTGTCATCAAAAATCATTGTTTATATTGCTTATTAATTTTCTAAAGTAATACTGACTCCCTGGAAACTATTTATCTATGGATTTGACTCAACTTATTCAACAAAATGTTGGTATTATGTTTATAGTGATGAATAATAATGATATTTTACAATAATAATAATACTTTTATTTCTTATTTGAATAAAAGTGTTCTTAAGATCAGAAGGTACAATTTCATGAGTTAAGATATTTGTAAAAAAAACTTCCAATATTTTTAAATTTAGCATATTATCATCATACTTTAAAGCCTCTCTAGATGTCTCATTATAATCTGCAGACTTTCTATTTAAATTGTCTTCAATAATCTGGATGTTAATCAAGCGTTGTTAGCCAAGAGGTCATCGAACTGCCTTGCAAGCAAGTACTTGGTTACAGATGGATGTGGGTTCACGTTCCGGCCGATACTATGACATATGAAAAAAATAATAATCTGGATTTTTTTTTAACAAATGAAATAGAATAAGTAACAATATTAAATCATTAAGTCATCATCTCAATTCTTGTATCATCATTCAAAAATTTCTCTCTCCTGATATTCAAAATATTATTATCATATAAAATATTTTTGATGGGTTTATTAGGATTTTAATACCATTTTTAAATCTATAGGATGCATTATTGCATAAAGAATAAAAAAACTATTTAAACTGATCATGGTTAATCAACAAATATTTTTATCCCCATAGCAATTTAAATCCTCAAATATTTTTTCATTCTATAACTATTTTTATTTCTTTTCTTTCACTATGTAATTCTATGATAATAATTTATTCACTTCTAAAGAAAACATTAATTTATTTAGACTTTAAAAAATAAATACCCAAGCATTGCTTTTAATCTAGAAGGTTATATTCATAGTGCTTAAACTTAGTGGCTGAGTTTAAGCACTATAAATAAGATCTTCTAGATTGAAAGCATTGCTCAGCTATTTATTATTTAAATGTCTAAATAAATTAATCTTCTTTGAAAGTGAATAAATGTTTCTCATAGAAGAAATAATTTTTCAGCACTCTTGACAGTTGTTGAACTTCTGCCTTTAAATCTCTATATTTATTATAAAGTTTCATATTCAATTTATTATTCTCCCAGGCAAAAAATGCTGCATGTTTACTTTTAAATAAATTACTAATAATAGATTACTATCAGAAAAATATTAATGATTTATCTTTTTAATGAACATAACAACAGATGTATTTATTCATTTATGATAAATATAAACAATATTTAGCATATAAGTTTTTTAAACCATTAAGCATCACATGATCACCATCTCTTATACTAGCACATAATTGTTTATAAACAAGGCAAAATTCTCCATACAATAGTGTCACCCTGTGCCAACCAAAGTAATCAATGGATTCCAGAAGGCTTGTGCATAAAATCCCTATCTAATGCCTACTCATCCACAAGCCAGAAACTAGTCTGGGGATATTGGATGAGTAGGTATTAGATAGGGATTTTATGCACAAGCCTTCTGGCATCCATTGATTACTTTGGTTGGAACAGGGTAGCATTACTATATGGAGAGTTTTGCCTTGTTTATAAGTTTTTTACTTCTCTTTTATTCTCTGTTTTTATATATTATAATTAGCTCCATTCAATATGCTTAAATATATTTACTTCTTTAAAAGATAGTTCAAATATTCTTTAAAAATACTGTATTATATTAAAAATGAAGACTTTCATATTTTTATTTTGTTTTAAACAAATTCTGATTTTAGTTTCCTAACTAAAATATCTTGATAAGTACCAGTGATTGAGATGGGAGAATTATTTAATTTTCTGCTTGCATAACAAGTTCATTCAGTGGTGTTATTTTCTCATCATGAACGAGAGCAACCGTGTTTGTGGGTATCATAAAATGATGAAAACATCTAGATAAATAATATTTCATACTTAAAATTTATATATGTGAGCATATTTTAAATTAGCTTCAATTTAATATAAAATAATTTTCAATGGTAACTTTAACTTATTTGTAGTTATTTTGGTGCACATGATTTTTTTTTCAAATCTCTAACTTTACTTAATAAAATAAAAATCTTTGGAAAATTTTGATGTCTATATTACAATGGATTTTAATATAATTTAATGAAAAGTAGTTGCTTAATGTCAATTGTGTATTAATCTATAACAGCTGTTTTTTGCCAATATTGTCTACTTCATATATTGTCCATAACATATATATTTTGAATGCCTACACAAAATTACATTTAAACAATACTTTTTAAAGTAATACTTATCTAAATCTTCATTAATTAATTCATATTGCATTTTTAACTTTTGAGTAATCTCATTATAATGATATTCTTATCTATCTAAATCATTTCTGGGAAACAACATTATTTTTCCTTCTCAACATAAAACATCTTTTTGTTTATTGATATTATATTTGATAGGGATAACAATTTATGATTTCTTCAATTAATAAATGCAAAACTATTACTTATAGACCAACTGATGATTGCTGGTTTAGCATGAAATACGTGTATTGGTGATTATTTATTTTTCAACATGTGTGTGATCAGATGGGTCAGCAATATGAGATGGCACTGAGAGTGGTGGGTCGTGTGAAAGTCTGAGTTTGAACCCACATATATTACATATATAAATGCAGGTTTAAGCCTTACAATGTATTAAATGCAGGTTTAAGCCTGTACAATGTAATATAGACACATAGTAAATGCCATTCCCCTATAATTAAATATTTATCTAGTCATATTTCTATGATATGCATTTTTTTATTGGAATCTGCTTCTTAAGTAGCCAGTGCAAGTAAGTATGAACTTACTTTATATTTTAAATAATAATAAATGTTTTTTTAGGATTGAGAATGGACTTTAATATAAATAATGCAATAAACATTTGTAGTGGAATTAAATACCAATTTATTACTAACTCTTACTTACTTTTCATACAAATACATATATTATTAATTAATGTTTGTCTGAAGATTTATGATGATGGTATATTAGATGTGATAAAATGTTGTATTATTTCCATCATTTAACATTGAATGTTGAATGTCTAGAAAATTTTAAACTTTATACTTTTCAAATACAAACAACTTGTTAGTAATAACACACAAATAGACAATACAGGTTAGTAATTTCACATTTTGAGGGATATTATTTTTTATTCTTTTGGACATTGTTAGCATAGGAATCAAACTTAAACCTTTGAGCATATTGAATTTTAAGGCAACACTCTAACCAACTGAGCAGTTAGTTGGAGTATTGCCTTAAAATTCAATGTTCAAGAATGTGATGGCATAAGTTCAATTTCTATGCTAATATTGTCAGTGGTCTGAACAGCAACACCAAAGAATGGATAATAATACTATTGCTAATGTTTTGTGATTATTAACCTGTGTTGTCTATTTGTATATTTTTACTAACAAATTGTTTGTATTTTAAAAGTTTAAATAAAGTTTAAAATTTTCTAGACATTCAACATTCAATGAAACATGATGGAAATAATCCAGCATATTATCACATATTATTCATTCCTTGAATACCTCTTTAAATGTGGATATATTTTTATGAAGCATTTATAAATACTGGAATTAAAATTATTAATATTATTTATCATTAATATTAAAATTGTACATTATATATATATAATTTATTATTAAACTTAAATAGTACACTTTAGCTTATATTATTGCACATTATATAATATACCCGTATCAAAATGTGGTAAATAATATTCATAAATAAATGTATTCAGTTTAAAAATGAAAAATATAATTCAAAATACTATTTGAATTTATGAAGCTTATTTCCAATAGAATTTAGTTGTCAGTTTTCTCTTCTTTCTGGTTTATAGTGAACCAAAAAAAAAAAAAACATTTTATGTATTAAAGGTGTTTTATTTTATTTACTTAATTTTTTTATTATAACTAACTTATCTTTTCTTTACATATAATCATTACTTCACTATAAAGAACAACTGCACCCAGATTTTGATTTCAAAGTAGTAGTTATTTATAAAAGAAAGTATTTCGTTGATATATTTTTAAATAGTCGGAGAACTAATGGAGTATACCCCCAATTACCCACAATTCATACATTTTCTTTAACTTCTTATAGAAGCATAATAAAATTCTGAGAATATTTATTATTCATGCTTTATTTGTATATTAATAAGAATAAACTTAGAACACTTCATTTTAGAAATAGAAATTTTAAAAATTGCCGTTTACACCTTTCTTTTCAAGGTGTCACAAACATTTTTACACCTACAACGTCAGCAATTATATTTTTGAAAGACTAGTAATGTGATAAACATTATGAGAAATTCTGGCAGTTACATTATAATTATTGTTGATTTTAAAAATTGAAGTAATTTTTTTTTCTATTGCTTTTTAACTTAAATCACAATAAGATTTTATTTTATTTTTCATAAATGACAAATGTCTTATTTCAGGTAAGGTAGTGGCAACTTTATATTGATGTGTATTAAATGACTTCTTTGTGTTTCATAAAAAAATAAATGATTTAAACTGTCTTTTTGACACAAGCAAATTGATATATTCTATTCAAAGAAATAACACAAAAAAATTAATTTTTTTGAACATAATTTCTAGTTTAACATATTAATTCACATGACAATTTATTTTAACATTGTATTTGAAATAACTGCTTATGGAATTAAATTTCAAACATTTATAATTTTTATTTTAGTAAAAACCTGTAATTATAAATATCGCCAAGTTTATTGTCAGTTTACTATTAGTTTTTTTTTTTAATGTTTGTTAACTTTCATACTCAGTGAAAGCTTTGGAGCATTCCAAAATCATTGATGTGATGTGTTTATATATGATATAGTTACATGTAACATTGAATTATTTTAAACTAATGACATTTTAATATAACTCAGAATGAAATATATTCATTGTATATATGTTTGTTAATTATTTGCTATTAGTGATGACAAATTTGCTCTCATTGATTTAGGAACTAGTCACCATTTAATGTTTACACTTTTAATTAATTTGTTTTTCCAGTACAGCTGACTTTGCAAAGTTTGAAAATATATAAATAAGTGGCATACAACTTCAAGATATTTTTATTTGACTTGGCTATTTTTCATAATTTGTTTACGTTGCATATTATCAAAATATATTGTTTATTGAATGATTATCCCATTTTAATTATTATTCTATAATTATTTTTCTCTTTATTTTCTAAAATGTTATATGACTTTGGTAGCAAAATTTGAATTTATTTTTTTTTTAATAAAATTTGATTTTAATAAAACTAATGAATGTTATTTACCAAAGACTTTATTTAAAATTAATTTATTAATATTCTCATGTACATATATTTATATGACAAAAATTATTTTAATTTATATTATAAATTCAATGAAATAGAATATTCAGTTTAATACTAATATTTTATACTTCTTGTTCAATAAATTTTAAATGATCAAAATATACTAATTTGACAAAGAAACAGTTGTTTATACTAACTTATTTTGTCTGATGTTTATCATTTGCAATTACATATTGATCTTTAAGAAATATTTTCTCTTCAATATTATAAATTAGCCATACAATATCAAACTGGTTAAATAATTTGTCTTCTTTCTCTATTATTATTATTATTATTATTATTATTATTATTATTATTATTATTATTATTATTATTATTATTATTATTATTATTATTATTATTATTATTATTATTATTATTATTATTATTATTATTATTATTATTATTATTATTATTATTATTATTATTATCATCATCATCATCATCATCATCATCATCATCATCATCATGTTGATAGTGATGATGATGATAAAGGAACTTTATTGCATTAAAAAGGTTTTACATCGAGTACATTGTTTTTTCATAATTTTACATGGATTACATTGCTTATTTATATGGCAGTCATATCATTTAGATACATAATATTTGGGCATAAAATTACCTAAGTCTGGGAGGAAATTTTGAAAGGCCAAGTGGTTATGGTTTCAGCATTAATTAAATATTTAAATTTTGAGTTTGGATTCTTTCCACATTGATTTTATGACTAATATTTGATATATCAAATTTAAACTTGTTCATTGATTAATCATCATATGTCATGAGATAGATCAGATAATCCAAATCACATATTCACTGTTACTGTGATTTTGTCAAATACATTGTTTCCATCTTTTTCTGGGTTTGTATTTGTAAGTTATGTGAGTTTACTATTGATTCACTGCAGCTATAGCATTCATTGCTGCTCTAGAAGTGACCAATTTGCTACATATAGGTGTGTTTTTGATATGAGTTTATTTCATATCTGAGTAAATTTATTTTTAAAAGTGGATGGGTGTCTTCTGGTATTATTTTTTAGTAAGAAGGTGCATCTTGTTCACCAAAAGACATATAGAACAAATGTGGCTGCCCTTATACTAGGAGTTGATTTACATTGATATGCACCTATAATCTAATGGAAGGCTAAAGAGTTGTGAGTTGGAATACTTTGAAGCCTGTCCATTAAAGTATAAAGATTGGCTATCTTAATATAAAGCTGAGTACTGATTATATATATGTGTGAGGATAGTAATCTGGACCAACTGATGATTGCTGGTTTAGTATGAAATACGTATATTGGTGATTATTTATCTTTTCAACATGTGTGTGATCAGGTGGGTCAGCAATATGAGATGGCACTGAGAGTGGTGGGTCGTGTGAAAGTCTGAGTTCGAACCCCACAAATATTACATATATAAATGCAGGTTTAAGCCTGTACAATGTATTAATTTATATAAATAGTGTGTAAAAGGTCTTCCCATCCCTCGTATATGTATATATAAATGGATTATTCACCTGTACATGAGGGATCAGAATGATTAATATGTCAACATGGGTAGGATGACAACCTTGGCACTATCAAGGGCTTTGAACGTTCCATCATCAGATTTTCAATGAAATGGAAGGCCAAAGAGTTGTGAGTTGGAATACTTTGAAACCTGTCCATTAAAGTATAAAGATTGGCTATCTTAATATAAAGCTGAGTACTGATCATATATGTGTGAGGATAGTAATCTGGACCAACTGATGATTTCTGGTTTATCATGAAATACATATATTGGTGATTATTTATCTTTTCAACATGTGTGTGATCAGGCGGGTCAGCAATATGAGATGGCACTGAGAGTGGTGGGTCATGTGAAAGTCTGAGTTCAAAACCTGCAAATATTACATATATAAATGCAGGTTTAAGCCTGTACAATGTATTAATCTAATCTATTGTAGTGTTGGGTCATCTGTAAGTGTCACACATTACATTCCTTATTTGCTCCACTGCTGTGCATTGATATATGAGGTGTTGTAAAGTCTCCTTAGCATGGTGACATAGTCCAGAAAATGGATCACTTGAAAAGTACATTCACCTATTATGGAGAAAATAGGTTGTTGGCATGGCAAGAAGATTGATTTTAATGATGAAATCAAAGTACTTGGGTTCTAATGCCCATCCTTTATACTTTTGTAATATTTTTTATTGTTTATTCCTGATAAAAGCCACAAGACAGTAACTTGTGTGGTGATATTGGATTAGTAGGCACTAGATAGGGATTTTATGCACTAGCCTTCTGGCATCCATTGATTACTCTGGCTTGCACTGAGTGGCACTATTGTATGGAGAGTTTTCCCTATTTTAATAACAGTTATGAGAAAGCATAAGAAATGGTGATCATGTGATATTTGGTGGGTTAATACCAATCCTGCCTAGTAGGATAGTTGTGGCTATGGTTATTAAAGAATCAAAGACATCAAAATGCATGAGTACTGAACTGAGTTCAGACCTATATGACTATATAAGCTAATGAGCTTGGATTGAAAATATTATTGTGTTTTCAATTTTATTCTCATAGTTTTGTAGTTAGATAGAGGTAAAAGATGGCTGCTGGAGGGTTTTATTACATCCTAAGATCTAAGTGCAGTGCTCTCAGATCCAAGTTTCCTCACTGACAAAGGCCATAAGCCAGAAACCAGTCTATGGTATTGAATGAGTAGTCATTAGATAGGGATTTTATGCATTAGCCTTCTGGCATCCATCGATTTCTCTATCTTGCACTGAGTGGCACTACTGCATGGAAAATTTTGCCTGTTTTAATAACAGTTATGAGGAAGCATAAGAAATGATGGATCATGTGATGTTTGGTGGTTAAATATTAAACTTACATGTATATGCATCACAAAGTGTTGAATGGACATTTATACTTCCCAAAACATAAGATAAAATATATCTTCTTTTAGATTTCATATAAATTATAATTAATAAAAAAAACGTATATAGATAAAAATGAATCTACTTATTTATTATTACCGATTAAAGAAAACAAAATAAAATAAATACTCATTGTCATGTAATCTTTTGCACTCCTAATATAAGGATATATCTAAGTTAATTTTTAAAATCAATCAATACAAAATGAATATATACTGAAATAATAATTAACATACCACAAGGTATGAGTTTAAACTTAAGAAAAACATATCTCTCTTACATTTTGGTGTTTAAATAAATCGCTAATTAATTTAAAGCTACATATTATTCATCAGTAAATAATTTTACGTTTTAAATGGAAATGGACAAATATATACCTATCTATATAAATACTAATGACAAATATAAATAAGCAACCTGAATAAAAGCCTTTATATACTCTATTCCCAGTAATGCATCTATTTCCAATGTCTATATTTCCAACTACGAAACCATTGATATGTTTTTATTCCGGAGAAGATATAATGAATGCATGAGAACTTTAAATTCAAAGTACATTTTGTTGATTCTGATATTTTGTATATAGTCAAATTATTCCTTTAAATAATTTGGTTCATATGATGTTACACATATAAATATTATTTTATATTTACAATAATATGAAGACATCCTTTCATGAGCAAGTATTATTTAAAAATAATATGAATGATTAAATGCAAGCTTTTATTTGGGGTGATACAATGGAAATTAAACTAGTTCATATCTCATAAAAATTTGATCAATCGATCTAATAAAACCACTCAAGCGTGACTCTTGTTTATCTTGTGCTATTTGTATTCAATCTTTAAAAATATACATAATATCTATTTTGCAGAATCAAACATTCATATGGTTTCCATAGTAAAGCAGTTTTGGTTATTTTTTTTGCATAATAGATGTGTTTTTTTCTTATTAATTGTATCCACAAGCTGCCCTGGTCTATAGGAAGATCCTGTAACACCCCCCCCCATTTTGTTTTGTAAATTATATACTTTTAGGAAAAATAAAAAAAAATCACGGAAAGAAATTTATTTGTACTTCTGTTCAAATCAAAAACAAGAGAAATGTTTTTGTTCAAATTTTTCAGTCTTATTCATAAGATTTTCTCATTGACATCAGAGTAACCATGGTAATTGTCTATATTCACTCATTAAACTATTTCCAGTAACGTTTGTCCAATAAAAATTGTATTATTCAACTAACAAAATAAATATTTTAGAAATATTACATGCAATAAAATTTTGCATTTGTACAATACCAATATTATTTTTCATTTCAACAAAACTTAAACAATCTACATCATGTTTTCAATATATTATACTGGAAATATATTTTCATCTAAATCTAGCATAATATTAAACAAATAAAAAAGAGAAATATATTTGAAATATTAAACATTTATTTGTATTATTTATAATTTACTATTGTATGCAGTAACAAAAGTACAACATATAAAAATAATAATTTCATCCAAATTATATGCTTTATTGTTTACATATTTTTTTTGAAAACTGAATAAAGTCATTTTATAATATTATAATTAATAACAATTTTATATTAATATTATTGTTGTCATAGCAACACAGTTAACATTTTATATGATATCATATCCATTATCCAAAATTCAAACAAAAATGAAAGAAAAAAAATATGACTCTAACATCTTGCCATATACTGAAACATATCTTCAATTTCAGTAAGCAAGGTATATATATATTCATAGTATTATTTCCAGGAGTTTATGTGCAATAAAAATATAATAGCTAAATAGCTGATGTTTCAGTACAATAACAAGTACTTTCCTCAGATCCTTTTCTTTCTCAGATCATAAGAATGTGTGTGGTGAGATTTAAATTTGTTTTTTCTTTGTTATTTTCTCCTCATTCTCAAATTTTATTGGTTGGGTAGTTTTAAAAAATATTTTATCCTCCAACATATTTTTTCAAATTTTATTAATTTTCTTTAATTCACACTTTTCATTTATGAGCTTAAGCCCGAGAAAAATTTCTATAGCTTCCTTTAGCAGTCTCTGATCATATTGTTCAATTTTTTTTCAGAATATGTGTTTTTTTTTTAAATTGATGTCATGATAGTTAAATTATAATGCATCAATAAATGGCTGACAAATTAGCTTGTTTTCTATTCTTCCTTTCTTAAGTTTATTCTATGATTGGTGTGTTCAGTGTATGAATGTAAACAAACTCCATATGGAATTTCATATACACCTTGACAATCCAAAGAAATTTTATCTTTAGAGTATGGAAATACTTCATTAATTTTTAAATATAGTGGAAACTGTGTGGATATTATTTTTTTAGAACATTAGCAATTGTATCATTTACTCAAAATCTTTTTCCTTATTATACATTTAAAAAAAAGCTCTATTAATAATTCTGTGACCAAAACCATTATGAAGAAGCATATTTTTAGTAGCATAGATATCTTGGGAAAAATGGCTGTCATCAGACAGTCTCTTAGTTTTATTTAACAATGTCTTTGCCACTGAAAATAATTGTGTTGCATGGTGATGAGAACAAAAATGTAGATATCTCATGTGTGTTTGTTTTCTATATATGCCATGGGATAAAGAACCATTCTTCCTTTCTTCCATTAAAACATCTAGAATGGAAGTTGGTTATTTTCTACCTCTAAAGTAAATTTATTGTTGCTATGAAAATAAATTAATGAAATTAAAAATTCATCAAGAGCATGCTTACTAAGCCAATAACAAAGCTATCATCAACATACCTCAGCCATACAGATGATTTTTTTAACTGCTGATATCAATTTTTTTCCAATTTCTCCATAAAACGGAAATCAATGCTGGGAAAATTGGTGAACCCATAGATAAATCTCATGTTTGTTTATACATCTGACAATCAAAAACAAAAAAAAATGTATTTAATAAAGAGTGTTCAACCCATAGATAAACCTCATGTTTGTTTATACATCTGACAATCAAAAACAAAAAAAAATGTATTTAATAAAGAGTGTTCAATCAAACTCACAACAAAATTTGGCAATTGAATATTTTTCAAAACTTCCAATAGCTTCCTTTACACTTGTAAAAAGTGACACAATATCAAAACTTACCAAAATATAATTTTTTGTTAATTTAATATCTTGGATAAGCTCAAGAAAATGATTTGCATTTTTAACATAAGATGACATTTCTTTTAAATGCAACTATAGAAAAAAATATAGAAAACGAGCTAGTGTCTCTGATGGTGAACCGACTGCACTTACCATTGGTCTCAGTGGAAAATCTAGTTTGTGGAAAACCATATAACTTTGGATAAAAAGATTTTTTTCTAGGTGTAAGAAAGATTTTAGTTTTTAAATCTAAAACAGTAGCACAAACTAATATTTTCATTTTCTTTTCAAGATATGTGATAGTATCTCTATATATATTTTTAATAAATGTTATTTAATAAACTATGTATTTTTTCGTAATAGTCACTAGTATTTAAAAATACGTTAATAATAATCAATTTATCATTTTTAATTTAAACGAAGCTTTTCTTTCATCTACAGGTAAATTACTTTTAAGTGATTTTGCTTTATTTGGAATATCGTTTATTTTCCCTCTCATTATATCTCTCTCTGTGCAAGGTATTTTGATAAAGTACTTTCCACTTTACAAATAATATTCTCAAATGGTAATTTTGATGGTGAAGTAGCAAAATTAAAACTTTTATTAAGAATATTCAGTTCACTATCGGAGAATTTCCAATCTAATAAATTTTTGACAGTTTGTATGTTTATTTTTCTAGAAAAAGTCAATTTTAGCGTTTCCTGTTTCTTTTTTAACAATTTGTTGAATTTTTTTTTTTTGCCTTCGACATTTAAATTCCCTTTCTTTAGTGACTCTAAAATCAGTGATCTTTAAACAAGTTGGCCACAATATTGAATGAATTGTATTACTTAATGAAAGACCGAGTTGTATCAATTTTTTTTTCTAAAAAGTCTAATTTTTTCCTTGTACTGCATTTTTAATAAAAGCAGTTAAAATATCAAGTCTTACCTTATACAAAATTGAATCATTTTTTTTCCATCTGCATATGAAAGGACAGTTTACAACAATTAGGAAAAGATCCCAAACAGATTTTTTTTTTACTTCATACACTTTCTTTCAAAATACATCCAGTTTGGTAACAAATATTTTTGTAAAGATTAATGATGTTAATTCTAATATTCTCATAGATAAATGATTATTTCATTGTATTATTTCCCGGAGCTTCTCTGTAATAAAAATGTAATAGTTAAATAACTGATGTTTCAGTGCAATAACAAGTACTTTCTTCAGAGCTTCTTTCTCGAATCATAAGAATGTGTATAGTGAGATTTAAAATTATTTTTCACCTCTGTTATTTTCTTGTCATTCTCAAATTCTATTGGTTGAGAAGTTTTAAAAAATATTTTATCTCTCAATAGCTTTTTTCCAATATTGTTAAGTTTTCTTAATTCACACTTTTCATTTTGGTTTTAGGCCTTTTAAAAATTTCTATAACTTTCCTTAGCAGTATCTGGTTATACTGTTCAATTTTTGCCACAATATGTGTTTTATTAAAATTAATATATGGTTAGTTAATTTAATGTGTGAGTAGATGTCTGATGAATTAGATTTTTCTCTAACTGCAAAAATGTGGTATTCCTTTCTTATGTTTATTCTAAGATTGGTCTATCCAATTTATGAATGTAAACAAACTCCACATTTAACTTTATATAAACTATGATACTCCAAAAGAATTTTATATTTAGGGTGTGGAAATACTTCATTAATTTTTTTTTTTAATGTAGTATATATTGTGGATATTATTTTTCTTTAAAACATTACCAAATTTATCAGTTACTCTCTTTATATGTGGAAGAACAGTCTTAATTTTTGAAGTATCAAAATCTTTATTTAATATATAAAAAAGCTCAATTAATAAGCCTGTGATCATAGCCAATATGAAGAAGCATATTTTTAATAACATAGATGTCTTGGTGAAAATGACTGTCAAGAAAGTCTTTTAGTTCTATCTAACAATGTCTTTGCTTCTACAAATAATTGTGATGAATGACTTTTGATAGTCAGATGTATACACAAACATCAGGTTTAGTTATGGGTTCAGCAATTTTTCTAGTTTTATGGACAACATGGAAAAAAAGTTTTGACATCAACAGTTAAAAATTATCTGCATTGCTGAGATATGGTGGTGATACCTTTGTCATTTGGTCTCATGTAAGCATGCTCTTGATGAATTTTTAATTTTCTTAAATTCTTTTCACAACATCAAATTTATTATGAAAGTAGAAAATGATAACCAACTTCTATTCTTAGATGCTTTAATTGAAAGAAAGAAGTATGGTTGTTTATCTCACGGTATGTATAAAAAGCAAACACACAGTGAGAGATATCTATATTTTTCTTATCACCATCCAGCACATTTATTTTGAGTGGCAAATACATTGTTACATAGAACTAAGAGACTCTCTGATGACAGCCATTTTTATCAAGATATTTATGCTACTAAAATTCTGCTTCATAATGGGTTTGATCACAGAATTATTAATAGAGCTTTTTTATATATAATAAGGGAAAAGATTTTGATATTTTAAAAATTAAGACTGTTCTGCCATATATAAAGGGAGTAACTGATAAAATTAGTAATGTTTTAAAGAAAAATAATATCCTCACATTTTATACTGCATTTGAAAAATTAATGAAGTATTTCCACACTCTAAAGACAAAATTTGTTTGAGAGTTAGGGGCTTGCTCCGCCTCCGCCACGGGTTGACCTGGTATTGCAGTACTTCCAGGAATGGCCCATTTCTTTTCCCAGAGAGAAAAAAAATTCGTTTGAAGTATCATGGTGTATATGAAATTCCATAAGGAGTTTGTTTACATTCATATCTTGGACAGACCAATCACAGAATAAACACAAAAAAGGAAAAAAAAACATTTTGGCAGTTAGAGAAAAATCTAATTCATCAGCCATTTATTCACACATTAAATTAACTAACCATAACATCAATTTTTATAAAGACATATTCTGACAAAAATTCAACAATATGACCCTAGATGCTAAGAGAAGCTATAGAGATTTTAAAAAAAATAAGAGCATAAATGAAAAGTATAAATTAAAGAAAATTAGCAGTATTTGGAAAATACTATATATATGGAGGAAAAAATATTTTTTTAAACTTCTCAACCAATAGAATTTAAGAATGAGGAGAAAATAACAAAGGAAAAAAATAATGATTTTACTTCTCACCACACACATTTTGTTGTGTGAGAAAGAAGAAGCTTTGAGAAAAATACTTGTTATTGTACTGAAATGTCAGCTGTTTAGCTATTATATTTTTATTGCAAGGAAGCTCCCATAAATAATACTATGAATTTATCATTTATCCATGATAAATTTAGAAGTAATATATATAAAATAATTTATGTAATATCTTTTTTTTTTTCCTTGCACTTGTAATTTTAAACATATAAATGTTCAGAAATTTATAAAAAAAAAGTAGACATGATATTTTAAAAATTGGCTTTATTCATTCTAATAAGAACCAAGTTATCTAATTTCTACATCTTCATGTTCAAAGAGAGCCACATTCATTAAACCATAAAATGATACTAAAACCATTAAATATAGGACATTCACCCAAATCAAAAATGCCCATCTCCCATGAATTATCTGGGCTTAAAGACTTCATATGTAGGAATGCAAAATTATGATAGATGCATATATTAAGAATCTACAGAATATAGGATACAATATTAATAAAATGTATTGTGCCATTGGGAGATTCTACAACAAAATAAAAAAAATGCAGTCTAACTCTGAAGATATGAAGAAATAGATAAGCTTATCATATGTACCAAAAATTTCTAGCAAATTAAAAAGAATTTGTTCAGAGGAATTTAATATAAACATTTGTTCTCCCCCAGCTTTAAATAACTTACTGAACAATTCAAAAAATAAATTGTCCTCTGTAGCAGCTCATCAAATAATTTATATCTCTTGCACTCAAAGCCAATTGCCTATGCCTACTATGGTGAATCAAAAGCCAATCTATCTACATGATTAACCCAGCACAACTATCTTCACAATAGAGCTAAAAGAAGTAATGAATACTCCTCCATTTTCAAAAAACACAAACAATACCCTGGCCATAAATTTAATTTATCTAAAACAAAACCTGTTTGACCTTAGAGGGAGAATAAAAAGAAAAAAATTAAAAAAAAATGGATCATAGCCAAAGATCAATTCACAATAAATAAAAAAGATACCAGAACCCCTATCTCAAAAAAATGGGATCTCTAAAAGATTTCAAATAAAATTTACATAACTACATAAATTAAAATGAATTTGCATATCAGCAATGTAGCATAGTCATGATTATGGCACCCATTGTACTGAAAACATGCTCTGCATGAAAAAAGCCAATTTTTTTAAATAACACATCTTCTGAACGATTATATGTTTAAATATATGTATATAATTAAATAATTTTTAACAGGTGTAATATGTAAAACCAGTTCAATGATTACATCTGTTGAAAATGATTAAACTATAACATTTGATTTTTTGGAAGAAGAATCTATAATGCAATAAAAAAAAAATAAGAAAGTTGTGATTGTGTTAAGATATTTATTTTTAATCTTGTTAACTGTATTTTTTGTAATCTATTGATGCTGTTAATTTTTCCAGTATCATTAGTAGTAGATCAAATGTCTTGTATCCTACATCATTCAAATTACCAATTTTTATATCATATTAATTTATTTCTAACATTTTTTTCACAATTTCTTCTTTAATTCTTGTTTTCTCTTTTTAATATTGCATTTCAATATTTTATTTTCCATTTACTTTTTAAATTTATATATTACTCTTCCAATTTCGTTTACAATTGTTTTTCCAAAATTATTATTAAAATTTACCACATTTGTCATTTTATTTTTAATTTTTTTGCTTGAATTTTTACAATAATTCTGTCAGAATGTTACCATATTCATTCATATAATTCTTCATCATTACTTTTAACATTAGTGATATAAATTAATATAATTTTTCATATTTAAAATATATCATAAAATATAATGAATGATTTTTTTAAGAAATGTTAATAAAGGCGTCATAATCTAACAATCATTACTGTGTAAATTCTATTTGAATAAAACTCTTTTTTTTTCAAGTTCCAATTAGATTTGGGAGATGTTTATGTATTATCACTACATCTTTATCAGTTATTCTTAGTTAGCAAAATAAATACTTAAATTATTATTATATCTTTGCTATTAGACAGTCTGAAGAATAATGCTCTCTACACTGATCCTTTATACAAGAGTCTTAGAAAAGCCTTTGATGTGTAATACACTTTTTAAAGGGCTTTTACCCATTATAATAATAAAATATAATATTAACCTTTAGACAGGATAGTCAAAGTATATATATATATATATGTGTGTGTGTGTGTTATACCTTGTATTATTTTGTATTTCCAACATATTGATGAAATAACTTTCATCCTTGTCAAGGGTTAAGATCTTAATGAAGAACTTTACTGTCCATGAAATAAAGAACAGTCATTCTTATTAAATTGTTCATTAAGATCTTAACTTTGTCAAGGATGAATGTTAAAACATAAAACATTGGAAATTAAACAAAATAATAGTCAGTATAACCCGAATAACATCTTATCCTCATCATATAATCATTAGACAGGTTTAAGAAATTAACCAAAAGTACTTCTGTGGATTGAAAGACTTTATAATAATTTATTACCATTGCATTTATTATTTCTTATATATATATATATATATATTGTAAACCAAATATAATAAAATGAAGTAATTGTGGAAAAAAAATTTTTTTTTTGCTATAAGAAAAGTTAAAGTTTTATTTGAGAAAGTAATGGCTATATAGCTCACAAGTAACATATATAGAGACAGTTTGTGTTTGTATAAAATATTTATTACTAAAGAGTTGATGAGAATTAAGATTGAATTGATTGTCAGTAGCTTTAGTTAACAGTTTCTTTCTAGAGAATAAGTTTAGAGTTATAGGAGATTATGGTGAATATTTATGTTTATGATTATCAGAAATTATAATTGATTTTATGCTTGTAATTATAAGAAATTATGATGGATATTTTATGTTCATATAATCTGAATAATCAGTTTTCTGTTTCATGTTCTGCACATGTATGTGTGTGTGATACAGATATATGAGTTTGATTTTTTTTCTTTCCTTTATAGAAATTGACATGATTTTCTATATTATTAAAAATGTAAATCTAAATAAGAAATTATTTAGATCAAATGAATGTAACCTTTGTTTGACCAAAAAGTGTTAGTAAGCTTATGTTTTTAATTAGATCTTCTTTAACTAATTTTCCATAAATTAATCACCAATGTATTAATTAAGGAGATCTGGTTTCAGATCAGACAAAGTTGTTAAAAAAGTAACACTTAAGGAAGAGTCATTGTTCATTCTGAGTGGAGATTTTTTAATTAGACTTGAAGAGGAACCACTGGGGGGGGGGGGGTAACATATGTTTCCTTTTCTCTCTTTTACCCTATAAAAACTGAGAAAAGTGAATAGGAGAAGAACTTTTTTTGCTAATTGAGAACAACGGGCTAACTAAGAATTAATCTCCAAGTTTTTTTTTAAATTTTCTTTCTCAGAATTTAATAATGAAGTTAAGTTTTATAGTATACCAAAATATGAATTTCTAATTCATCTATGAGTGGTGCATGTTTCTCTTCCTCACATCAATTATGAAGAAGTCAACTTTTGATAAGATATTTTTGCTGAATATCACAATTTATCCATTCTGCTTCTTAGGAATTTATTGAAGGAGAGAACTATCAAAATTTTGTATGAGATTGAAGCTCCAATTCAAATTATAATAATTATTTGGCTGTTTAAAATTCATTTAAAGAGACTGCAGCAAACTTCTGAAAATGTTTAAAAAGTTAATTCATGTTTGGTAATCAGAAACTGCTTGTTGTATATGATTTGTACCTTCAAATGGAAAAGAAAAAGAAAAGAAACCAAGGAATTCAAATCCAGGAAGAAAGTCATCAAATGGAAGGTAATCAACATAACTCTTTTAAAATTTATTAATTCTCCTGTAGCTACACTTTTGATTTAAAATATCTATGTTTTTTTATCTATCTTGATTCAAATGACTGTCTGTGCATTCTATACACATTTAATTAAAATAACTGTCTGATGTGCAATTATATAGCTATCTCAAGTAAAATTAACTGAATATATTAATTGATTGATGGACAGTGGAAGGAAAGGACATTTAAAGAGACTATCTGTAATGTTGATATTTATTCTTTATTTTATTTCATTTATATAATATGTCATTTGTTTTTTTTATTTTATTTCATTTTGTTTATATGCTATGTCACACTCTAATCACTAGATTATTTAATTTAATATTTTGTTTATGTTTAAAATGTTTGAAGGAAAGAGGAAAAATGATTTTGATACCATTTAAGTATAGATGCTCACGTAAATTTAAATTTAAAAGTAAAGAGAGAAATGATATAAATATTTTTATTATTCTTAACAAAATTTTAATTTGTGCTTAATAGTAAATATGAAGAGTGAGGGGATGGTCGTAAAACCCATAATTATGCTAAAGTATTGTTGATCTGTTATTAATATAAATGTTAGGTATGTTGTTGGCTTGACTGTTTAAAATTGAAATAATTCATATATGCTTTGATTCGGGATTTGGTTAGTCTTTGTCATTTATCTAGGCTGTAATCGATATATATATATGGGCATATATAAAGCCATAAATGCTTGTCATTACTAACATAAAGTTATTCTACCACCCAATAGATGGGAAGTGGCTGTCTCATGATTTATATACCATGGCAGGTGGAGATGACTAAGTTTCACTCCATTTATTTGTTAAGATAGGGAATTATTAATAAAGTTACTGTTTAAGTGTAGAAAATGTTTTGCATGCCAATATAGAGAATAGGTGTCTAAGAGGAGCTCTTTACATGATTCTGGATTTTAAAAAAAGATCTCTCTCTCTCTCTGGCTCAAGCAAATAGTTTAAGTTTGAAGTTGATGTTGTTGTTTTTTTTAATTTCCCTTACCAAGACGTGGCTGTGTGCGCGTTATAAATACTGCATGGTGATGTGTGATATGAAGAGAGTTTTTCTTATGTGGGACAGAATACCTGAAAGGATAAGGATTCAGTCAGATGTATATGTATGATGAAGAATGACAAAGATTTTAATTAATAAACTAACCGATCTGTGTTGATTTTTTTTGAATGATGGTAAATTGAGGTCGTCAAGCTGAGCGGACATACTGACATATTAAGATATACAGTCAAAAACGTAAAGATCTGACAAGCATGAATGTAAAAGTGTGGGTTTTGAATTTAAACCCGTTTGCAAAATCAGTAGGGGATTTCTATGGCATATCCTCCTTCTTCATTGGAAATGTGAAAATTATTGCTTGATAAAATGGTTTAGAAATTTAAGATTATTTCACATTGTTAGTTAGAATAATTGAAGCGAATATATTATTTTGGAATAGTCCAATGGACAATGTTTACAATAAAAAGGGGGGAAATAGAAATTTATAGGTTTTCTTCTCTTTCAAGATATAAGTTTCCTTAAAGCTAAAATATACGGAATTCTGATTCCATGTGTGAGCGATTGTATTTATTATTATTATTAATTATTTATTTAATAAATGAATGGGTCAAAACAAGAAGTGAGTCATCCAGGAAATTAGTTAATTCAAACATGTATTCGAATAAGAGTCCTGAATAGATCGGAATCATATATTTGTGTGTAACAATATTATAATTTAGTGTGTTTTTATTTAATTTTATCATTATTGTTAATGTAATAAAGTTTACTATTGTTATAAGATTATATTGTGTTTTGATGTTTCAAATATCTCCAGAATCTATATATCCAGCACCTATAGTTAAAGTCATATTAGTTCATATTTAAATTTAATTATTTATTTTATAATGATAATTTATTTCCAAGATCGATTTGCAGTAGTCATTATTATATTGTTTCCATATTCGATTCACATAGTTAATTTTATATTTATAATTTGTTTCCATGATTGATTTACAGTGTTAATTTTACCTTGATTATTCCTATATTCGATTAATCTAATCCATTTTGTATAAGTCACTTTTATATAATTCATTTTAACATACTTTAGTTTCATCATTAATTTGCATAATCTGATTTATGATTTATTTCCGTAATTTACTTTCGTAAGTAAAATTTTGATTGATTTATCTGATTAATGTCCATGGTTTACTTCCATAGTTTACTTTAGCAAAATATGATAGGTTTAAAGTTATTGATTAAAATTTGGTCAATAAATTAGAAATAATAGAATAAAATGACAGGGAATAGTTGAGTTAAGTTTAATAAATTTAATCTTTTGATTCATTGTAATGTTGTGAATATTGGGAGCAGACATAAAATCCCTTTCCTGCTCTCGGTGTTTAGAGTGATTATCAATAGTAAATTCGTATCAAATTTCAACTTAGCATATTTGGAATCATATCCATTACAATGTAATCGCTTATAAGGGCACCTCTTGACAGATCTAGACCTTGAGAAAGAGCAGTTCAATTATTAATCTAAGAGCTAGTTTGGAAGTCAAGTAGCATATTATAATAAAATTGTTATACTATTATAAAAGTAGGGATCATGAATTGATAGTTGATCAAAAGATGTAGGTGTGTTAGAGAAATAAGATTAGAATTCTCAGTTTAGAGAACATAACACAGACATTCCGTGTTATATAATTGTAGCTATTGAAAGTGATAAATGCTGAGAAAGAAAAATAAAGTAATGGAATAAAATGAGGAGGATTTATTTGTGATAATTTTTTTCTAATGTTAAATTAAATGATAATTTTATATTATGAACATAGATTATGAGTTTTCTGCATTGATTACTAAGTTATTTCCAGTCAGATATAAATGAGAACTGTATATAGTATTTTCTGTAGTTACCACTCGAGATCAGATATTTATAATAAAGTTGTGGGAGAAAGTTGTCTTATTGTTATGAATTTTATAACAAATTTAACATGAAATATTTGCATGACTAATGCTAGATTTGAAATTAAGACCACGTAGATTGAATGGTTTTATCAATATTATTATTATTATTTTTTTGAGAGACAATTTAATTACTTTCTCCAGTATCTTCTATAGTCCTGAATATGGCTAATGATGATGATCTCTGGTGGGCATTACAATTTATAGCTGCAATTTAGCACCCCGGTATATTTGATCCTAAAGTTAGTATGAAATTCAATTGACTAGCTACTTGAAATAAATGAGGGTTTATGGAGGTTGAATAAGTGAAAGATTGTGCGGAGAAAGTTGAGGTGACAATATATATATATTGCAGTAGTTTAGATCATTATGAGGATGTATAAGAGGTTACAATAGTTTGCAAACACTAATATATATGTTAATAATATGCAGCAAGCATTATCATAGTACGTAAAAGATATATTTACTTCACCATTCATGGTTGAGTTCATGATCATCATTAAACTATGGGACTTGATAAACACTATTAGGAAATATTCCATTAATATATTCTATTTCTGTTCTAATTGATTTAAGAGATTTTCTTCATAATATTTAATTGTTAAAGTAACCAATACATTATATTTTATCTATAATATTTTGCCAAATTAATGATCACACAAATTACTCCTGTATAAAATGGATATTGGGTTTGATATTCAGACCTGACAATTTTATATAGATAGTTGAAACCATATACTACTTAAATAAATAATAATAAACAATAATTTATTTACAGATTTATAACATAATTATCAATACAACTCTTTATTGCTATTCTCTAATAAATATATCTGTCTTAGAATATATTTACAAATCTTATAATCAATGAAACTATTATTAATACTCCTTTAAGTTATATTTTTCTAATTGAAATTGAATTCAACTTTATCTACAGCTGTTGTCTTATTTAATGAAATTTAAATAACAATTAGTGTTATTTCTTTAATAATCTCATATGCAAGTCGCTTGATATTTATCAGTACATTCTTTATTTCAACTCCCTCATTACCCAAACATCCATGAGCACGGAATGTCAGACCATCATCTTTAATTCGCATGCATTTCAAAATAAAATTCATTCTTCAGATGATCATAAATATAAACACATGGAAAAACTTAACTTCATCTTTTGTTTTCTATGTGTAATATTTTTTAAACATACGCTTAAAATTGTCACTCTATCTGACATATTGAAACATGTAAATAATGTCATCTGAAAAAAATCGTATATATCCAGGATGCATCAAGCTAAACCAGAAGTCATAAATTAGTCCAAATCAAAACGTTTTAACATATATTCATAATTTATTCAATGTTTATCAATACCAAATTGTTACATTTTGATGTACAAGTATCAAAGTTTCTGCACTCATAAATTTAATGCCATTTATCTTAAAGGAACTTATCAATTATCATCACAAATCTAGTCCATTTATTCAATGTTTATCAATACCAAATTGTTACATTTTGATGTACAAGTATCAAAGTTTCTGCACTCATAAATTTAATGCCATTTATCTTAAAGGAACTTATCAATTATCATCACAAATCTAGTCCATATATATATATGTGTGTGTGTGTGCGTGTGTGTGTTTGCGAGTGAAGACATTTTGCTCTGTTAATTGTAAAAAAAATATATTGTTTATTACTATATTATTACCGGTTTATATAATATTCACATAGGTATTAAAATAATTTTAAGTATGTTAATGCTTATTATATAGTATCGAAATTTTGGTGGATTTACCATTAATTTCTGTGTATTATCAAATAAAATCCATTAGGTATTTAAACTAAATAATAATAAGCATTGAGATACAAGGAAAACATAAAACGTTACCCACACGATCGTGCTAATATATATATATATATATTAGAAAAACAGATTACATTATTGAAAGTAGATTTTAATTACTTTTAGTAATTAAAATTTGACTGCAGAATTTTTAAAGAGGAAAAAAAAGTCTTTTAAAGTTAGATCATTATACAGGGTGGTTTGCTTTATTAACTTTACTGAGAATTAAAAAAAATTAGCTAATTATTTTTGCCATCTTTAAAAACTTTTTTTCTTTTTTACATGTCATGAAAAAATCCAAAAGACAATTTAAGTCGGTTTTAAAAATATTTAGGCAAAATTAGTCTACTAATTAAATATAAAATATTTACATAAAGATTTAAACACAATTAATTAATTAAGTCAAATTAATAAATTATTATAATTCCCAGTTAAAAGATAAAAAATAAAATAAAAACTACAATTAAATTTATTTATTACTTTCGCATTTTAAGTCGTTTATTTATTCATGATTTAATTTATTATTTAAATATAGTTTTTTTTTTATTATGTATAAATGAAACAAATCAAATATTTTCTTTCTATTATATAATATATATTTTTTTTTTTTTCATATGTCATAGCATCGGCCGGGACGCGAACCCACAACCGTCTGCAACCAACTTCTTGCTTGCATGGCAGCTGCGATACCTCTCGGCTAACAACGCAAGACTAATATATATATTTTTAAAGACATAAAAGCAACTGTTAAACATTTAAAATTCATTTTAAATTAAGTAACCATGGTACACATTATAAACCATAAATTCAGTGCAAGTTGGGAAATAAAACTTTTTTTATTCGTTATGAAAACCATATCAATATTACAATCAAGTGCCAACCCAAATTAGATTGAATTTTCTACTCTCTTTCTAACAATAAATACGTAGATATGTATTTGTTGTAAATGAGGATTTCTTTCTAGGATGGAAGATGTTATCTGCCAAAAAAAAAATTCTGAAGTACAATTTTGACCTGAATTTTTTCTTCTAAAATTCAATTAGTATAAATTTAAACCTCATGTTATGGGTATGTCATATGAATATGCTAATCATTACAATATGAATTCATCCAATGGAATAATGGATAAACAAATAAATTTACATACAACATGAACCAATATAAAAAGATGATATAGTTAAAAAAAGTAATAAATAAATACCATAAATAAAATTATTGTAATTAAAATAATAATCAATAAAGGAAGTCATATATTATGTGACATTGCTTTTATAAGCTTGTATTTACAAAAATGTAATACAGAGAGTGTACCAATAGATCAAACAAGCTCTTAATTGATAAGTGTTGTAAGAGAAAATATTTAAAATCTCTATCCAACATACCATATCAATTTTTTTTGAGCTCATGGCTCACCTCAGTGAGGAATTAGACTATTCAGACACTGGATCCAAAATATCAACTCAAAATCCAGCACTTATTTCATACATAATATTAAAATAGGAAAAGTATAACTTTTTTGATGTTTGAGACCTTATCTCTAATCCATTTAATCTCTTTTAACAAGCATAAGTTTATCCAGTAATAAAAACCTGGCTTAAAATGTCACTTTTAAGGTTATGAATAGTTTGAAAACTATTATATCAAATTTAGAATATTTACAATAATAAATAATGTGTTAAAAGATTATATAGCTATTAAAATTCAAATACAATTTAAAATTTATTATTTTATTCTAAGAAATAAAATAACATATCTTTAAAATTATAAGAATTAAATATAATATCTTCATATTTCGACAATGTAAAATAGTACATTATTTTTTATAATAGTATTTACTTAAAGAACCAAAATAAATTTATACATTAACAAGAATTGAAATACAGTCACTCCTATACCTGGAACCTAATTGCAAATAGAGGGGACCTGAACTCTGACTCTCAAGCAACCTTCAACTATTCACACTATCTCAAACTACTGATACCCATGACCACACACATACAAAAAAGATAAATAATTACTAATATATGTATTTCGTGCTGAACCAGCACTCATCAATTGATCCAGATTATTATCTTCCACACATATATAAATAATCAGTACTCAGCTTATATCAAGATAGCAAATCTTTATACTTTAATGGATATGCTTCAATATACTCCACTCTCCAACTCTTCAACCATCCACACCATTGAAAACCTGGTGATAGAATGTCCAAATCCCATGCTGATTCCAATATTTTTATGTATTTAAATGGATACTGTTCTATAAATGAGGTGTCAGAGTGACTTGAGATCAACATGGGCATAACAACAATATTGGCATCAGCATAGGATTTGGGCATTGTGTTATTGGGATTTTCAATAGTGTGGATTATTAAAGAGTTAGAGGTTGGAGTATATTGAAGCCTATCCATTAAAGTATAAAGATTTGCTATCTTCATATAAGCTGAGAAGTGATTATAAATATAGATATATGTGGGAGATGATAATCTGGACCAACTGATGAATGCTGGTTCAGCACAAAATACATATATTGGTGATTATTTATTTTTTCTGCATGTGTGTGATCATGTGTATCAGTAGTATGAGATAATGTGGATAATTGAAGGTTGCTTGAAAGTCTCAGCTCAGGTCCCCTGTATTTATATTAACAAGAAATAGTTTAATTTTATCCATTGGGGAGATAAAAATTTCCTTAAATCCATTTCAATAAATTTTAAATGTATCCATCAACTGAATGCATTTAATCAAATAAGTAAATATAAAAAGTAAATTATTTTTTAAGTAAATATAAATACTATAGTTATTTAAATATAGTATTTTTATTAGAGGTTAATTTTAACCCCAAAATGTCTTTTTAATCAGTCTTTTTAAAGCATTTCCGTTGTCAAGAAAATAAAAGCAAGAAAACTAGAATAGATAGCATAATACTTTTTTGTTATAAATTATGTATTTTTTATTTTATTTAAAACAGTGTTTGTGTACTCTCTTTTGGATTCATTTTTGATTGGTGGTCGAGAGATCAGCGACGGCTGCTTTACAGGCAGTTGTCCCGGGTTAGCGGGTTCTCGTCCCAGCTGATGCTATGATACATGAAATATATATATATATATAATTAACTTTATATCTAATTTTAATTTATCTATTCAAGAAAATAATATTAATCTTTAAATTTCTAGTATTTTTTATGCATTCCACACAAAAAATGAAATTACATTTTATTTTTTTTATTTTTGTCACACAGAATATTTGCCTTGCTGTTTGAAAACATAATCAATGCTATAACCTTAGCATAATGAACTCCATATATTCTCTATTTTATTGTTGCTTCCTTATCAATTCGTATAGACATCAATTCTCCTTTTAATAAACATTTTACTATATGTTGACTTGCTTACAAAATAAGCATCAAAAATAAACGATATATTTTTAATATTTTTTAAAATATAAATAATACATATTTTAAGACAGATATTTTCTATTTTTTTTTTACTTTTATTAAGTTGTTAAATAAATATGTTTTAATTAGATAAAAATTCTAAAGATCAAAAAAGATTACATTATTTTAAATAATATTGTAACTATGATTTCCATCATCATCATTATTTTTTTATTAATATTTTTAAATTTTAAGGCAAATTAACTGTGAAGAAAGGCAATTCAATTAGAATTTACTAGCAAGCACACTCATGCCCATTATTTTATAGTGTAAAAAAAATAGTGATAAATAAATCTCATTAAATTTTTGAATTAAAAAACATTTAGTCTAAAAGATATTGTACTTACAGCTTTGACTGACCCTTAACTTTTTATATTCAAAGTGGATTTTCCTAATTATTAAGTTTAACAAGACTAAATAATAATTTGTTTTGACCATCGATAAATACTTTATTTCTTTAGCCAATTCTTCATACTCTTAATATAAATCATTGCAAAAATGCAATTCATACATTTCTTTAAAAAAACTAGTGAATTAATTTGTAAATACACAATAATGACAAGATAAAACAATTGTCTCATCATTAAAAAATTAAAATAATCAGTTACAGTTTAACTGCTGCAGAAGTTAGTACTTTCGGATTATTAAAAAAAAATGCTTTTAGTGACAATTATTTTTCAGAGGGGATGGGGATATGTAAGGATGGGTGAGAGTCGTAATTATTTGCATGTGAAGAATGATTAATCAAATGTATTATAATGACTTTTTTTCTGTAGTAGAAAAATATTTTGAGATCGTATTCAGGGGTATTAATTATTATTTATTTTCAGTTACTAAATCGATTAACTTCCCTTGCCAGGCAAAAATTAATAGTAATGATTATTCTAAGGATATTTCATTTTATGGATTTTATATGTTGTTAGATAGAAGCTGTATTTGGAATAATAAGTTCTACAATGTTTATTTGCATTTATATTTTAAAATGAGTTTTTACAACAATGTATATTACTTTATCACTTTTATCTAATTTTTGTTTTGAGAAGTTATTCGATTTGGCAACTAAGCAGCTTATACAAAATTTCATATTTGTTTAAAAACTATATATATATTAAGAAAAATATAAATAAAAGTTGAGGAATATTTGAGTTTTTAAAAAGATATACAGCTGCTAAATGATCCATGTTAGGTGTCATGCATAAAACAATTTATTCTTATCTCAATGGAACATAGATTTATATTATTACATAAAATAACTTCTTTTTTTTATAATAATGTTTGTTATATGATATTTTTCCTGCAGAACAGGCCTTTTCATACCTGCACTTATATATATATAATATAGGGGGTTGGGACCAACCGATAAGTGCTGGTTTAGCATGAAATACGAATATTGGTGGTTATTTATCTTTTCAACATATGTGTGATCAAGTGTATCAGCAGTATAAAATAGCATAATGGTTGAGGATCATGTGAAAGTCTGAGTTCAAACCCCAATAATATTTGTTGTTATTTAATTAAAAGAATAAAAGTATTATTGGCACAACATGTTTCAGAAACAATAAATTTGAATTTCACAAGATTGCTTGATTTATGTACAAATTTTACTAAATCATAGATACTTTAAATAGAATACATTTTTTTAAATTCTATACAGCTGCCTTGCTATGTCAAATAATAAATTTTCACATTAATGAAAGTAAAACAATGTCATGATCAATTAGTACTAGAATCAATTTTAATCTTGGGTCTCTCAGTGTTTAAATAAGTGATGTTTTAAAGAAGACAAAAATGACAAACTACAAATTGTAATATCTATTTATCAATGTCTTTGCACAGAGAATTTAATATAACTAAATTAAGGAATCAAATAATTTTATGTTCATGAGATGTCTCAGCATGGGAAATGACAGAATTAATCTTAATCCATGGAATTTGAACTCCAGTATCTATAATCCACCAAATTTCACAGGACAATCAATTAAAAAAATTTGTATGTACTTGTACAATTAATTTTTTTAATTATTTTTTAAACATTTTCTCCACTATTTTGATTTTATATAAAATCTCTCATTTGTAAAACAGTTTTCTGAAAGAAAAAAAAGATAAGTATTTGTTAAAATAGAAACATAATTAAATAATATATTAATGCTATTGTATAAATTAATTTTATTATATATTATATATTCTAAAACTAATGTCAGAGGTCAATGGATATTATTAACATAATTAATATATTACAAGATATAAAAAATGCATATGATTATTTTGAAATTTTTGCATAAAAGAGTAGACAATTTTGAATTTACAAATAAAAAATAATGTTTGATTTTTGTGAATAGTAAAAATTGAGATTATATTTTGAAAATAAATATCAATAACATTTTGCTCTATTCATCATAGCCTAATGGAACCATATTCGCATAGTAGCAATATTCTCAACACAATAATGTGACATAGTGCAAGCCATAATAATCAATGAATGCTAAAAATTTAGAGACAGTTGCTAATGTGTAGGCATAAGAATCAGTGATCATGAGGTGTTATAAAGTATCATACTCTAAATGAAGGTTTTCTAAAACTAATTCTCAAAAATGCATGACTTGAAGTATGTGTCAATGCTCTGTAGGCTATAATGTTCCAGCATTTTGATTTTAATATAACAAAACATCTGATCCATGAAGATTTTTCAGATAACTTCTGTATAACCAATCCAAATTCTCATTCATAATTTGGTCATAACATGATAGAAATTAAAAATCCCAATGTTAACTGAGTTTATGTTGTAAGTGTTGATATCTTGATAGTAAAAATAAAATATGATTACGATATGCTGAATTATTGTTCATGGTAAGGATATGAATCTTACAAATGTTTATTTCTGATTTTCTCTTTAACATTAATTTGCAAGTTCATGTTGTATCACCAAAGACTACTTAGCTCTATAAACCAGAAAAGCCATTGAGTATACAGTTTATGCTGTTTTATGTTATTATTTTTGTTTTACTATCTTTATTTTCTTGAATTAGTTTAGTATCCAATTATCAAGAGTTTTCTATACTGTTGGTCATTTTTTTTACATATAATGAGGTTGAGTGTTTGTGCAGCCACATTTATGCATTAGCACATTCAATAATTTTGAGTCTAGTTTAGGTTATTTTTTATTAAATTTGAATAGATGTGAATATGTTAGCTATGAAATTCATATTTTGCTGAGATCCTTTAGTTTTGTCTATAACAGAACTATATAATCAAAAATAAGTTTTGAAAACTGGAACTTATGTCTTATAACTTGTTTTTAATTTGGCAATTGCTTATGTATTTCTAATTCCATATGTATCTTACACATTCCATAAAAGCCACATTACCTAAAATAATTATCTAAAGTAACATTTCTTTTAAACTTTGACTTTCTCTTATGGTCTTGTTGATTGCTTATTTAATTCGGAGAATAATTTTAATAGAAATAATGATAACAATGACATTGGAAGTTGCAGTAATCATAATAAAGATTACTTTTTCCAACTTATTTGAAATATAAGAGCATAAAATATATAAATTTAGTGGCTTTTGTCTCTTTTAAAAACTTAAAGTGATTAAAGAGTTATAGAATTTAATAAATTTAAATTAATATAGCCACTTCTTAGCAAATCTTAAATTTCATAGAAAATATTTTAATTTAACAAGTAGATCACTTTAAGTTGCATACCAAAGGCATTTCATAAATTAAAATGAGACTGCAAGATAAACAGGCAAAAATTCTCCATATAGTAGTGTCACCTTGTGCTAACCAGAATAATCAATTATGTGCTAGCATGAGATGGTGATCATGTGATGTTTACACTGCAAGATATTGGATATGCTAAAAGATATAACATGATATTCTTTATTTTGAAATTCATTACAATGCCTATAGAAGATTAAATATATTGTAAATTGTAAGCAATGAAATAATGCATTCCATTTTACCAGTACTTATACTGCAAGTTTTGATTTGCAGAATTTAGTAATAGAAACATATTTTTAATGAATACTATTATTTCATCAATATCATTAATATACTACATTTTTGTAGAGTTAATTGCATTTGTTGCTGGGAATAATAGAATATAATCTGGGAACTTTTTATTGTTATTGAATTTTAGCATGCTCATAGATTTACTATGACAACATTTTGTTTAGTTAAAAAAATTACATTTATAGAGCTCAAATCAATGACATACTATAAAATATGTTGTAGATATAAATCAACATATAAAAAATATGAGCACAAAACGTTTTATAGATCACAGATTAATATGATTTGAAATTAAAATTGCAATTTCATTAAAACAGTATTCTATTTTAAGCATATTGGTAAGAAATGTCATTTATTCTTGAGAAGCATGTGATTCTCCTTTTAAATTCTTACAACTGTTAACTACTAAAATTGCCAGTTTAGATTTTTAAGCTTGACATGTTACTAAGACTCATAATTCTTTTAAGAAATGTGTTGTAAAAGGAAAACCTCTGTTGATTAGAAAGTAAAATGTTGGCTAACCTTCTGACAATAATTTTATTATTCATGACCAGACTAAATCATATGGCATTTTTAGACTGATTAAAAAATAAAATAAATATGGAACTTCAAAAAAAAATGCAGTGATTTAAAGCAAACTGTTTTCTAACTGATAAAAATATTTAATAATGATTTGTGAATTAAAATTTAATAAAGATACAGAATATATATGTTTTTTCTCCGATGTTTTTTATGAAATTCAAATATTTGTAATGACCCTTGTGACCATGATCCGTGAATTTTGACTTCCTGGATCCATTGCTTTATCATTACACTAAGTCATCCAATATTTTGCTTTTCTGATGTGATTATAATTTTTAAACATCTACCACATCTGACAAAAAGATATTCTACCTGACCCATATAATGAAGTTTTTTATGTTAAACATAGTTTAGCAATATTTAAGTCACACTACAAGTGAACCCTGAACCTTGTTCCAATAATTACACATGCATACATACATATATATTATAAAATAAAATGCCATGGAAATTTATAGGATTATGTAAATTGATTCAAAATAACCTTCAAACTTCTGGACACACTTTGATATTCCAAAGGTAACAAGAATTGGATTGGTCAGGCCAAATTTATATAAAGATGTAAATCACCTCATTTTTGTATCCCAAAATCAATGTAAGTAAACAGTGTGAAATCCTCTTGAAAATTGTAGGTAAACATGTCTTTTTTAGATCTTCAGGTCATCAAATCTAAATGATTATGAGAGATAAATATTTAATTACTTTGCTAGCTTAAAATTATGTTATCATATTCTCCCACATCACATATACCTCAGTTTTAAGTTACCAGTAATGATCATTCTGTATACTTTGTAATATTTATAATAATTCATAACAAACATCTTTCAAAATACTGGTTGCATTTCCAGATACATTGTCTAATTATAAAACATTGGCAAAAGGTACCATCTGTGAAATCTGTTTTGATTTTGTCCTGACTAATAGTAAATGCCTTGGTATTGGCCATCACTTTTGGGATTTGTCCCAAGACTTTAATTCAAATACATTGTATTTTTACTAATTCTCCAAGTTATTGCTCCAGATTATATCAATCAAAGAGAAATTAATTAATAAACATATAAAAATAATTATCTTTTTAATAATGAGAATAAAATAACAGTAGACTACCTTAATTAATCAACTGCATATTTATTAAAGGAAATAATTAATATTGGCAATGATATGCCATGGCTATAAATATACATGATATAGTGGTTAATATAAAATAGGTAGTATTTATTTTTTTAGTATTGAATATGTAAATTTGATTTATATATTTTTGTCATATCACTAAATATTAAAATAATCTTAATCAATTTCTTTATTGGCCACCAATAGATATTAAATTACCAATTGTTACAGAGTTTTGGCAATATTTGTCAGATTATTTAAATTGGGCTCAATGCAGTTTAAATTCTGCCCATGCAACTCCATGATTTATTCTTCTTTTACAATTTCAACACAAAGAGGAAATGAAAAGATAATAAAAAAACTATATTCCATCTGCAATCTATTAAAATTAGCTTTAAAAATTCCAAATAATTAATGTTTCACAATAATATGTGTTTGAATGGAAATTATTAAGTTTTTTACTAATTTTTTAATATATTCATTCAAATGAATATTATTGGTACTATCCTTACGAATTGCATTTGAAATTGATTTTCAGGTATTTGGTTAATCAGGTTTTTTTTTTGGACTCAAAATATCCTATCAATATTTTAAATTAAATTGCTTTTTATAATATGGCTGTTTTCATCTACATGAATGTTTAGTCATTGGTCAATGATCAAATTGTAGGATATCTTTTAAAGTTATTGTTATTACAAGCAAACACCTATGTGACCAAATAAATTATCTCTCTATCAGATTTATCTATACACACATAAATGTGGATTTCCATTATTGTAATGAATATTTTCTGACAAATATCTTCTTTACTGACTTCTACATTTTTTAATTCTCTAAAAGTTTTTGATCTCAATTACTATTAATCATCTGAGTTTGCTCTCTAGATGATTGAAAGTTCAAGACTACAGGCATGATGGATCTACTATTTTTAACCTGATAATTTCTTATGTCTATTTTACTTTGATCTTATGAAAATAATTTCTCTACCATACCATTATAATTTCCTATAATGCTATCCATCAGTTTACCAAAAAAACCTTTTCACAACTCAGTATTCAAAAAAACTCTGACCTTTTCGTCTTTATTTCCATATTTTCATTTAGTATTGCTTTTATGAAC